>CM029476.1:10592770-11192770 GCA_017140325.1 Eucalyptus leucophloia subsp. euroa | reverse complement strand
TGATCTACCTTCTGACCTTCATAGTTCTTTAAATATAGTCTTTAAATAGTGGGCCACTTGTATTCATCTTGTTTGCTAAATGCAGGCACTAATAAAAATTTGCATTTTATTAGGGAAGCTGACATGACAAAAGAACGTATCGAGAAGATACTGAAAGCTGGGGCCAACGTTGTTCTGACCACAAAAGGGATTGATGACATGGCACTCAAGGCAATCTTCTACATGATTTGCTTTTTTACTTTCTATTATCCTTGAAATGTTGTAAAATGAGCATGCGGACATAAGTTTGAAATCGATGTTCTTTGGTTATTTCTTGTCGCATGCTTCATCTTTTGTTAATTAGTATATATGTGGATGTTTGTTTTATTATCTTGTCAAATGATCTCTTAAAACTTCTCCTCATGTATTAAGTGGTCATAGTTGAGTGATCCGTCTTTACTTGAATTGGCTGCAGTCATATAATGTAATGCTATTTGATATAATTTTCAATAAATGAAGATCTACTATGTCATCTGGGTTTTTTGTTTGATTTAGAGTTTATAAATTGCTTTTGTACCTGTTTAATGTTCCAGTATTTCGTGGAGGCTGGTGCAATTGCTGTGAGACGTGTGCGGAAAGAGGATATGCGTCACATTGCCAAAGCAACGGGTGCAACCATGGCAAGTTCACCAATTTCTCTCCTTCAAAGCTTGCCGGCAATTCATTTTTTGTTCAAACTTTGCTAATAAGAGCATAAGTAAGATGAGAACTCAAAAATAATGTGATGCATATGTTGATATCTGAGTTATGTATTTCAGCAATGACTTGAAATGCTGAAGAAAGATGCAGGATGGCTTTTCTGATGGGTTTATACTAATCTTCGTTGCCTTGATATCTAATTTACTACAGGATGTTTTACCAGTTCATATAAGAATGAACTTATTTTCACCTAAGCAAAATGTTTTTTATTGGACTTGTCAGTACTTGACATGTGCCTTTTAAAAACTAAAACTTTCGCACTGTTTTTATTTGCCAGTTATGAGCTTTTTTTTTTTTTTTTTTTTTTTTAATTGGATTTTCAATGTTGGAGAAAGCTTGACTTGACTGAATCTCTTTGTAAAATGCCAACAAACTGAGCAGAAGTCTCCTTGTATGAACCGATTAATTCTTGTTGGAGGGAGTAAGATGCCTTCTTCGTTTTCCTCGCCAATGAATGATTATTGGAATCTTCTGTATGGAACGCCCTTATGTGGTTTCTTGTTCTTATCATCCTCTCATCTGATGTTGCATATTCTGTTTGTTTTGCCTTTAGTGGGGGGTTGAGTATATTGAGAGGCTGAGCATGAGTCATAACTTTGCTTAGATTTTGCTGGCAGTTGTTTTTCTTTTTTCCTGCTGGTGCTGCGGGTCAGATTCCTGATTCTGTGCATTTATCCTAATTCTGTACCTTGGTATTTCCTTGACTACATGCAGGTTTCAACATTTGCGGACATGGAAGGAGACGAAACATATGATTCATCCTTTATCGGACATGCAGATGAAGTTGTAGAAGAGCGTATTTCTGATGATGATGTGATTTTGATTAAAGGGACAAAAACAACTAGTGCGGTGAGTTCATGATTTTTCAAATCAGTTCAAGTCTTTGAATGGGATAACTATATTGGAATAATGTACGCTAATTGTATTGGTTTGACATAGACCTTAGGAAGTTAGTCATAGTTTCAGCATTCATACATCATTACATCCTTTACTGTACCTGATTGCTTAATGTTGTGGCTCTTTTTTTTTGTTTCTTCTTTTTTTTTTTGGGGGGGGGGGGGGGGAGATGGTAGACATCAGCTGTTTCATACAAGTTGGGTTGTTTGTTGTAGGTTTCTTTGATCCTTCGAGGTGCAAATGACTATATGCTTGATGAGATGGACAGAGCTCTCCATGATGCTCTATCCATTGTTAAGAGGACTCTTGAATCCAACACGGTAATTCTTTTGGCCTCGCTTTATTTTCCTGAAGATGAGCCTGTTGATTCTAGTCTAGGTTATTCACTGAACTAACTATGAGATAGACAAACTTCAGGATGCTGTTCTTGTAGAATTGATTACTTATGATATAGCCAGGTCTAGGAAAATAAGTTTTGATGCCTGAAGAATTTTGCTCAGTTTCCTTTGTTATCCCTTGAAAATGGTCCTCTGCGTTAGAGATGGCATGCTTGCTAGACCTGCCTGCTAGATAACTGATTCCTGCTATCTTTGAATTTTAAGCGAGAGAGGTTCAAGGCATATAGTACTTCGAGAAGATGCCATCTCTGGTGCTTGCCTCCAGTGATGAAGTGAGGGATTTTCTTATTCGACTTCTGGTGCAACCCTTTGTCATCAAAAAAAAAAAAAAAAGAAGAAGAAGGAAGAAACCAAAACAAAGTCACGTAAAAGAACCCAAAGAGCTATCTTACTCATGATGTTAGGAGTGGCTAAATATTAAGTGATAATGTCAGAGTATTTCCATGTAGAACTGGACCAGCTACCTCTGAATTTGGCTGTTAGTAGATTGTACAATGTCAGCATTTTCGGCCCATAATCTATTAGCATTTTGATTGTGTGTATCAGAATGACTTAAGTAAGATATGCATTTCTGCACTGTACTTACAAATGTTATTCTGATTGCTTTGCTTTGTCCTCCCATTTCCCCCCTTTTTATTGTTATGCTGGGATTACAGGTGGTAGCAGGTGGTGGTGCGGTTGAGGCTGCCTTATCTGTCTACTTGGAGTATCTAGCAACGACGCTAGGATCCCGTGAACAGTTGGCTATTGCAGAATTTGCAGAGTCGTTATTAATTATACCAAAGGTCTGTATTAACATGCATTGATGTTTTTTCAAACTTCACTTGGATTTTTATCTGGGCTTAATGGAGCATATCCTATTTGGCAGTGCTTTGGAAATTATCTTCTATATTTTCTAAAATCTTTTTTCTGCTGAAGGTGCTTGCCGTCAATGCTGCAAAGGATGCAACTGAGTTAGTTGCAAAACTACGGGCTTACCACCACTCTGCACAAACTAAGGCTGACAAGAAGCATTTGTCAAGGTAATTCTTTCTTGTGTATTTACAAAGACGTCTTTTGTAGTTGGCCAGTGTTTAGGTAACCATGTATTAAGATTGAATCCATTGATCTTTCCTGCTTATTTTAGTCTAATTCACTGCAAGGAGTGCTGAGAAATTTTTTGTATACAAGATCACCCCCACTCATGGATAAACACGTGTGGGCACAGTATAGGCAATTTTTTATGGAACATCTATAATAATCAGGAGCTAACAGTTGTGTGACTTCCAGGGAAAGCAAATTTGAATTTGATCAGCAAGATTACGTGATTTCACCTGTTCTCATGCCCTCTGCACAGCTTAGTTTGTTGACTCTGGTGTTTAGACTTGCAGATGCTTAAACAAGAATTTAAATGACAGTATACAAACTAATAGTTAGGCAGATGGATAGCTTCCCTACCAACATACCTTAATATTTGTTGGATGTCCAAAAAGCCTGTAGAACACAATTTTTAAGGCGATGTAAATTAATTTGCTATGCCAAAGAGGGGTGTCATGGAATGGAGTTGATGGTGGTTTGATTTCCAGAGAATTTGTAAGCTTATTCACTAATTCTTGAAAGTTATATCTTTTACCCAGAGAAGAAAATATTGTATGAACGGATATCTCTTTTTTTCAGTAGAAGGGACATATTCTCTTTCAAAGTTGCAATTATATGGTTGGCTTTGTTTTAACAAGTGAGATGAAAGATAGCTCAAGTAGCAGTTTAAGTCGATATGTTCTAACAATAAAAATATCCTGATATATTTTACTGTTTCAAGTTAAGTGTCATAGGAATAAGCAATAATACAAAGGGATTCATAAACTGTTAAAGTCTATATTATGTTAACTGGGATCAAGGGTAGGTTGATCCAATCATCTGAGTTTGGACCAGCATCAAATGAACACCTTACTCATGAGACCATTTACTGTCTCGATGCTTGTGTTGTAGTATCTCATTATAAGCTTACTTAGCTTGCTTTATTCTGTTGGCTCTTATAATAAAGATCCCGTTGGTTTCATGTCAACCTTTGCAGCATGGGATTAGATCTTTCTAAAGGAACTATCCGGAACAACTTAGAAGCAGGTGTTATTGAACCAGCAATGAGCAAAGTAAAGATAATACAGGTAAGGAAGACGCATGCAAATGTGCAATAACTAATTATTATTATTATTTTTTGGATTTCAGCTGCTATAATTTGTTTTTGGAACCTTTTGCTCCTCAGTTTGCTACTGAAGCAGCTATAACAATTCTTCGAATTGATGATATGATCAAGCTTGTCAAGGATGAAAGTCAGGGCGAGGAATAGGAATTTGGGTTGTTTAATTGATACTTGAGTGGCACCCTCCACGGGTTGGAGGAGATACTATCAAGCATTGTCCTTAGCCTTTTTTTTCTGATAGGCTCTTTATCTATGTATTGTTGATGCTAGTAGTTGTATCTTATGCTTGGGGCAATTTTTGAACAGAGATGGCTGAGCATTGTTCATCTTGCTTTTCTGCAGCAGAGCGCTGTTTCTATTTTTGTTAAGCCTATTTTACCATGATGACGGAAGAAATGCTTGGGCAGGAAATTCGACTTTCATCATCTGTTTTTCCAAATGAATTATTGGGCGAGTTTTAATCATTGATTGATTTGGTTAAAAATGTTACCTTTTCCTCTTAAATTGATTTGAGTATCTGTTCTCCAGTGACCCTTATTTCCCCACAAGCTTAACGGGAGGAAGACTCGCTGTAAGTTATTGCGGATGTTCAGAGTACTTTACCTGCTGAAAGTAAGTAACAAGATGCCTTTAACAAAAGAACCTCTGAGGTGTTCTAATTTTTTTCCCCCAATTACAGTGGAGTCCAGGGGTCTGTTTTGGATCCTGGGTGTCTTGTCACGAGGTAACCTCACCAAAGCAGGGTTGGTTTACCACAAACGCTGCTAAGACGGTGGGCTGTCAGATTGTGTTTAATATTTTGTCCGCCGGCATGCCCTATATGCCTCATCGGTACAATGGCTTTTTCTAGCCCTGTACATGTCCACCCTTTACATGTTTAACGTCAGAGTGTCAAGGTCTGCATAAGGCCTCAAACAAAGCAGGTCAAGGACATATGTAGCTTTCAGTTTTGAAAAGAACTTCTGTATTAAAAGAAAAAAAAAAAAGATAGGTAATTGGGAGTCCAAAAAAAGATAGGTAATTGGAACTTCAGTTTTTGCAGAATGCTCATTTTAATGTTTAAATTTTTGGAGCAATCATTTGAGCGTCAAATTAGTGGAAAAATATTAAGTTTATCAAGCAATATATTGTGGTGAAGAAGTTTACGTGGCTCTTTTAATATATTTTAAGTTTGACATGATTTTTAAAATCGACGGACGAAATGTCGTCGTAATTGGGAGTCCAAAACTATGGCACTGGAAATCAACTCTTTTTCTTCCGAGAATTTTCTGGCGTTTCTTTTCTCTGTTCTGTCTTGTTTTCTGTATCATATTCAATGCTAAAATTAGGACACCGCAAGCTCCACCGAAGAGAATCGGCCACCGATGATCAAACAGCTTCTGGTTGCTACCTCGCCCTCTTGCTAAGGTTCAGATGTGTTCTTTGCATCGTCATCAACGTCCTCATTTGGAACATCTTCCTTACCTGCAACAGATTCCGTTCGACCTGATCACTTTTGCTTTATTGTTGTTTATTACCACTGATGCCCTTCTCAATCTCTTTATCCTTTTCATCTAAACCAATGGTACCTTTGTCACTTACAACTTCCTCTTTAGGGCCCACCTCATTGGACTTTGCCTCGGCCGGAGGAACCAAGCGATTTCCTTTTCTTCAGCTTTCAAATCTCGGCCTCAATAACTTTTGAATGGAGGCAAGCATGGCGAAGCAGATTGATTAGAGCCCTTCAAAACATCCAAACGGACATTAATTTTGCCCCGATTCCTATATTTAGGATTAGGGTTTGAAAAACATTTTGGATTAATTGAGGGCAAACGAATGGCTAAACCAACAGTACGCACTATTTTTGCTGACTTCATCTTATTGGCAAGTCACAGTTTATGTTAAAATATTACCACATTGGGTTTTCCAATCACACATATTGCCGATACCATTGAAGTGATTTGATTTTTTTTACAAAAGTAGTATACAAGTGATCGCTCGAAAAGTTTTGAAATTGAAATTATTGCAAAATTCTGATATCCTTTTCCTATATTAAAGGATTCTTCTCCCTCCAGGAATGCAATTAATAATTTGTCCATAATTATTATTTGACCCTCCAATTTACACTTTTTTTTTACTTTATTTTGGTTCGACGGTGATCTCCCATTCAAATCATACCGCATAACATGATAACATCACTCTAAATTTAATTAAAAAAGATAAGAAAAGAAAGAAAATCCCAGTTGCCACGAGCGGATGTGGTGGCAGCCTAGGGTTATTCTCGACTCATTATTGACATTCGGTTTTGATCACTTCATTGCTAAATAGGAGAACTCCAATGCCTACAACGCATTTCTACACAAAAGCCCTGCTTGGTCAGATGCCATTGTTTTAACCGTCTTTTCACGGAATACTACTTTCCCAATTTGACTTCTTTGATAGGCTCAATCGCTTCAGATTGACACCGTCATATCTAGATGGATGCTACCCATTCCATATAACCCAATGTTATTATCAATGATTACCTCCAAGAAGCTTCCATCGGGAAAAAAAAAATGCTACTTCGCGAACTTCCACTATCCATCAGCATCGAGTCTTTCCTTGGGGTGCACTACCTTAAATGCGAACCACGACAGAGCACCACGCCGCTGTATGCAACCACCAGATATCGATCTGCTCATTAATGCCGGCTATCCCTCTTTCTCTCTTCCTTCGATACTTCTGCAAACGGAGCCACTAATATCCTCCTCTAGAACCTTACGACCGATATAGCTACAGAGCACTTCCTTCCCTAAATCTGCATCTCCTTTCTCCGTTTCACCGCCACTCTTAACATTCAGTATCCTCTGAAGTAAGAACTCAAACTTTCTTGGTTCCCAAGGCTCCTCTTCTTCCCCAGTGCAACATTATACGTTTAATTTCCTTTAAAAAATGGACCATGAGTCATACTACCATGACAACGCCCGCTTCAACACTAGCAAGTCGAGGCTAGATTGCTAGGGGACAAAATGGCCATCCTCCTTACGACAACCAGAGTCTCCTCGAACCTTCCCTCAATCATCCGTCATAGCAACCTCCCTTACCTCAAAAACTAGCACTGACAGTTGATAGAACCGTAACTAGAATGATATATGTGTTGAACGCCTTCCACGTTTCCTCTCTGAGATATTTCTAAGACAACCTGACTTCATTTCGCCCTTGGATTTGGAGATCGCTAGGTTAATTCCTGGGTTTTATTATAGCTATAATACAATCGATCCCATCTCTAAGAAAGTGCTACCCATTTTAATGAATGGTACAGGTCACGCAAGTGCTGCTCAGAAAGGTCCAGGTCACGCACGTCGCGGTTGGCTCACGCCAGTAATCAACTCAGCACGATCTCCTGGGCCGTTCTGCGAAAAGGTTTGTAGTTCCTCAGCGTTTGCGGCATTGTACGACGTCAAATTAGCGGATGGAGTTGCAGCAGGAGGTCATGTTCCGCAGGGTCATTGTGCAAACCATTTTTTTTCTTTCATTGTTGGGCTGCGCTTCGATGCGCCTTCTTCGTGTAGGTTCACTTGCAAATTTGCAATAACGTGCCCACTACCGTCTCTACCAAAGCACAAGATTATGGGCTTTAGATAAGGGCTTCGGTTAGATCCTGCAAATTTTCTCAATATGAAGTTCATCTTTTCGATTTAGCCCAAGAAACCCCAGAGAGGACGAAATTGAAGAAGGTCCGCAATTCAGGGCATTAAAACCGAGCTAACTTCTAGTGATTTTCATATTCAGATGGAGAAAATAATAATACACGAAATGTCCACATTCAGGAATCTCAACATGCCAGTGGTGTAAACAAATAAACTGATCAAGCCATTAACAACCTCAATCTGCTCAAAACCAAAAAACAAGCAGGCAGATTTACCCATCACCACCCCTATCTAACCAAACTATCAACAAGCAGCCCAAAAGAAATGCTCACTACCGCAGCCTACACATAAGGCCACCAACAATCGCTTTGCATATCGACAAGACAAGCAAAGAAACCAAGACATTAAAATTCATTTACATTCTCATAGGGTTAGAGCAAGCTCCGATACATTCTGACGAACTCCTCGACCGTCTGCTACATCAGAGAAAGAGAATTAATTAATGGAGCAAGAAAAACATTAGATTCATCACTGAAATTTTAGGTGTTGCTAATTCAGAAGAGAATGCATTACCATTCTTGCATCTACAAATGACTCGGAAACTGTCTTCTATATATCCAGGCACCTATAACTTGTTTAACAACCGTCTCTGATTTCCAGTTTTTCAACCATCCTCCCCATGAGTATCTAGTTTGCTGAGACCTTGATCTCTAGGTATCTGGTCAGCTTTTGCTGATACATCATGACCCTAGAAGAAGGAACACGAACAAATTTAGAAGTAATGAATATCAAAGGAATCAGACAGGAAGCTACGCATACCATTGGATATGCAGCATTTAATTACAGAATGATTCACTGCCAACAGACATAAGCCATCCCTTGTCAATATAATAACCAACCTTAACCTAATCATTTCCAACTAAAGTAGATGGAAACTTGGATCATGGCGAGCACAACTTTATCATCGATATGAGTGAAAAGGCACAACCTTCCAACATCTATGCTAGAAACTGCAAGAGCATTGTTATTACCTGACCAATGTCACCAACAAGCCTGACATCTTCCACGAGTACCACTGAAGCTGTTTCATGTGTGAGGACACCATTACCCCCGGGAACATGTTCAGCATCAGCAGATCCACCTTCAAGAAGATCCTCATTTGATTTCGATAGAGGTTCCAGCAGATGGTCATTGTTGTCTTCGTTAACACGCTGTTTCAAACTTTCTTTCTCAGAAGACACTGAAATATTAACAACTTCATCAACAACTAATACTGTGGTCTCTTCAGCTACAAACTGAGTCTCCTTGGATGATAGAGAGGCATCTTCAACATCAGCAATGCATGGTTGTCCTGCATTTACACTGGAAAAAAAAATGTGAGCATTCAACAGGTGGAGATCTTAAATTTAAGAAACAGGAGCAAGAAAATAAGCTACATAAAGATGGATCATACCGATTGGTGTTGGCTAAATCAGAGAGATCAGCCCCACCATCAACTTGCATTCCCTTGTTCTTCTTGCTTTTCCTTTCCTCTGGTTGAATATCAACAGAATCTCTTGGGAGTAACTCTTTTACCCTTCTTTTTCTTCTGGTTTGAGGCCCTTTTTCGGCAATGGATTCAGAAGGCTTATGGCTGGCAGTTTCCTTCTTTTTAGATTCTTCATTTGCATCCTCACCTCCATTTGGCACTTCAAATATCGTCTTTTCTTCCCCAACATGTTTCTCCGGCCGACTCATTCCCCGAATTCCTTCCAGCCTCTTCTTCTGTTCATGTTTCTGCACATCAAATCTGAGTGGTAAGTCCGGCTGCCTTACCATTGGTGTGGCCTGCTCATCATTCTTAGATGTGGAAGGCTCCTTTTCACATGCCAAATGAGACTTCTCAGAAGACCTGAATAATAAGTCGGAATAACGTCTAATCCATGAGAGAGGAGCAGAGCTGGGAGAAGAAGAATGACCGGCTTTCTGCAAAGTGGGTGAATTAGGTCCATTGACATGACCCACTTCATATACTCTGTCATCCAAATCCAAATTATTATTATTCACAGCAGTTAGCTGCTTAGGATGTCTATTCCCAGATATCTTCATTAGCCTGGACTCTGAAACAGATTGTTGCGTCTCAACAGCCTTCCGATCTAAGGCTAGCTTTAAATCTTCCAGCTTATTCATCTGCTCTATGTGGGTACAAATTTCTTCCCTATCAACATGCAGTAATTCCCTCTGCCTCTCTAATTTCTGTCGTTGCAGCTTCAGCTCCTCAATAGAATTTTGTAATTCCGCCCATTCCCGATCTCTTCTCTCACGATCTAAGTTAATCTCCATCCTCTCACTCTCAAGTCTTTTCATTTCCAAAGCAACGCGGTCGAACTCTTTCTCAGCCGCTTCCTTAAGAGAACCAATTCGCTGAAGTTCATTCTTCTTTTCTTCCTCAAAAGCTTTTTCCTTATCCCTTAAGGAACTTTCTAATTCTTCACGCCTTTTTTCAATGCAGTCCTCCAACTCCCTCTTTTGCACTTCAATCTCCAGCAAGACATCAGCACGTTCCTGCTGAATCTTGCTGAACCACTCAGAACGTTCCTGCACCATCCTATTCATGAATTCTTCTCTCTCAAGACGAAGCGACTCAACGTCGTGTTTGTATTGATTGCGCATTGCATCCTTCTCTATTTTCAGACTGTCACGTTCATCCTTGAGAAACTTTGCAACAGCCACTCTCTCCTCAGCAATTCGTTCAGCATCCTTCTTCAGTTCTTCTCTCTTTTCATCAATTGATTCCCACTCAGACTCAAATTTTGCCTTCTCTAGTTTTAGCTTATCTGCCTCTGCCATAACTTCCAGTTTCTCAGCCCTGACCCTATCAAGCTCCTCTTTGAGTTTTATCTCTAAAACCGATAGTTCACTTGTTTCAGTTTTCATAACCTCCAACTTATCCTTTGCACTATCAACTTGCTTCTTTTTGTCTTCAAGCAAATCCAAAGACTTCTGAAGATCTTGTTTCAGTTTGTTAATTTCTTCCTTCTCCTTCTGTAGCATATCCTTCCTAAGCTCAAAGTCTGCCTCTGCAGAAGCTAATTTTTTTTCTCTTGCATCAACATTATCCCACTTCTCTTTGACATCCTTCTCCTTCTCTGTCAAGGACCTTATCTGAATGCTCAAATCATGCTCTCTCTCTTTAAGGTGATCCTCCTGATGAGCGATATCCATCTCCCTCAATTCCCAAGCCCGTTGCTTGGTTTCGATTTCATCTTCAACAAGTTTACGTTTCATCTCCATCTCTGACTCAAATTCAGCTTTCCTTGACCGCAAAACAGCTTCTTGATTCGCAATTACTTTTTGAATGTCAGCCTAGTAGCATTAGTAGTATAATTTAAAGTTAATAACTTCAAAATCAGAAAGGACCATTGAAAGTCCTCGGCAAAATATTTTATAAAAGAAGAAATAATGTGCACATGATTCTCTGCACAGTGCCACCATCAAATTATCAGATGATACTATAACACTTCTCACAAAAAAAGTGATTGACAGCAAGAGAACTTACCGACTCTTTGCTGGCAAGCTTTTCCTGTAAAACAAGCAGCTCTTGCTCTTTTTGATTCAGTGAAACCTCTTTGCTCAAAAGATCCTGCAACACATGAACAGAAGAGGACTCGTATCCTTAAAAGTTCATGAACACAAAAGTGCAGCCATATTAATGAGAACTAGATGGAACCTGTTCTTTGTCCATAAGTGAAGCTGCTCTGAGTTCCAAATCAGATTTCTCATCATTCAAGGCTCCACGCTGTTTTTCAATGTTAGCTCTGGAAGCCTCCAATTCTTTTTCAAGTTGATCCAATTCTTGAGATCTGGTAAATATATATCCCTCTCTCTGGTTTAGTGAACATTGTCCGTCAAGTAATCTCTTTTCTCCTTGTTCCAAAATTCTTTGCCTTTCTCCTAAAGATTGCCTCTCAAGAAATATCTCATTCTCTTTTGCATCACATCTGCCAAAAAGAAGAAAATCACATCAAGTACTCAAAGACAAGACACTCACACAATGAGCACCTTATTGTGATATTTCTTCTGACAAGCAAAATAAAATCATTAGATTAATTAAAGTAATGCATTGGTATGTTGAGAATATGCCATTCATATTTCACCATAGCAGCAAAAGCGAACAGTGGCTAACTCTCTATGACAGCTGAAATTTCCATCACTAGTCTGAGATAATTCTATTGATACATAGTAGGTGTACATAGTCTAACTAACTGGAAGATCATTTCCCTAATTACTTTACCAATACAAATCACTTTCAACTCATGTTGCATGTGGAATGCACACGTCCCCCACAATTTAACAAAAAAATGAAGAAGAAGAAGAAGAGGCCGAGAGAATGCAAAAGTCATTTCAATTTCAACCAGAATATCCATAAGCATTATATAGAAACTACTGAAGTGCCATTAATCAGTAAGCAAGTAACCGTACTCAGACTTGAAAGATTGAATGTGCCTCCTTAGGTCATCTTCCCGTTCCCCAACTTCTTGCAGCTTCCTTTCAGCAAGTCTATGATACCGGTTAGCCTCAGCCTGTAAAGATTCTGCTGCTTGAAGCTTTGCTTCAGCTTCAGTAAACTTCTTTTGAGCATTCTCTACCATCAAGTGAGCTTCAGACAACTTATTTTCAGCAGAAACTTTTGTTTCAGCAGATTCAGCACGCATCTCGTGCAAGGCCTTTTCGAGCTGCAATTGTTCATTAAATAAAATCTATGCTCAAACATGAAAGAAGCACAAACAAAGCTCCTAGAGACTTCAGCAAACTCAGTGATTATA
Organism: Eucalyptus leucophloia subsp. euroa; assembly: GCA_017140325.1. Classification (NCBI taxonomy): domain Eukaryota; kingdom Viridiplantae; phylum Streptophyta; class Magnoliopsida; order Myrtales; family Myrtaceae; genus Eucalyptus; species Eucalyptus leucophloia. The sequence continues at coordinate 11,180,145 of CM029476.1, read as the reverse complement.
CTTACACTTGCTATGCACTCTTTCTCAACTCCTAGAGACTTCCTTAATGTCTCTTCTCTCTTCCTAGCTTCAGCCAGACCAGACACATGAGCTGCTTGGTTACGTTTGCATTTTAACTCAGCAGCCTCAGCAGAGGCTTTAGCTTGCTCGTACTTGGAAGTAAGCTCCTTGTGCTCCAGAATAAGAAGGCCCATGTGATGTTGATGGTCAAAAATCTACAAGCAGTTCATACAGATCACACATAGCAAAACAAGATGTTGTAATACACCAAAAGAGAATAGACACCAAAGCATTAAAAAGTCGCAACACCCAATGCACTTATTAGAATATCAATACTCAGTAACTGATCCATAATAGAAGGAGAACAATGTGATTGTAGTTCCTAAGAAGTATAAAACCACATGATCTAGAAAACTATCATTGATTGCTCGAAGATTACTCTAATTCAAGATATATCTCACATGTCTTGAAAGGGGTGAAGTAGAAACAAAACAGAGTGATCCAGACTGATGTTTCAACAGCAGAAATGACATAACCCGGTTTCATTATGTCTCATAAGTAGGATAATAAAGGGATGATAAGGGAAGAAATTTATTAACATAAAATAACAGTTCCTTATTTTATTCTATTTGTACATGTAAGGTTCACAGTTCTAGGTTCCTCTTTTTTTTTCCCCATAAGTTATCAGAAATTATGAAGTAGAGTTTTGCCAATTGCGAGGGAAACCAACTGATGAGCTAATGTACAACTCACAAAAAAAAAAAAAAAAAAAAAAAAAAAAAAAAATGGAAACCCTGCAGCCGAGTTATTGAAGAATATACAGCAAATTCCATCCATTATGTGTAATCAATGCACATTCTTTCCCCAGCCTATCCCATTGATATCTATAAATTCAATGAATGGGTAGTTCTATTGTCAAATTACCCTATACAGCACAACAACATCATAACTCAATAAACTGAGATTACATAGAGCAAATGGCATTTCTTCTTCGAATAAGAATCATGATAAATACCACAGGCCATAAGTGAACAACTTTCGACTTGCAAGACAAATTTGAACAGCATATGCTGCAGTCCGCATGGCTCGTAAGATATTAATTCAGTCTACAGCAACTGACCCGTGCCTAAAAATACCCATCGCTGCCACAATGTCATCAAATTAAGTAAAAAAGCAAGCAACCCAGATAGGTTTACATTCTCAGCCACTAGAATCCCAAAGCAAACGCAAGAATTGGAAATCAAAACCACTGTTTCCTTCTCTGTTCCACTCCCTAGTAAATTCAGTGCAGGTTTGCGCCCAAAAACAAAAACTTTCCTCATAGACCAACATAAATGTAGCAAAAAAAGACACTGGCTACCCGCAGGCTGAAAACAACAAAAAGAGAGAGAAAGGACGGGAGCCCACGAACCTCAGCCTCGAGCTTCGCGATATACGCGATGAGGGCGGCCTTGTCCCTCCGCTTGACCGACTCCTCGTCGAACCCAGCGTCCCTGAGGCGCCTCCAGACGGCCTCGTCGCCGAGCGGGCTCTGCGGAGCCCTAGCCCCGGCCGTCAGGGACCCGAGCCTCCCCGAAGAAGCAGGCGCCAATCGCCCCGATCGAGGGCTCGCCATCGCAAAACCTAAAAGCCCCCCTCTCTCTCTCTCTATCGATCTGGCCCTGCTTGGAAATCACGTTCGATGATTCTCTCGCCCCCCTTTTCTCTCTCTCTCTCTCTCTCTCTCTCTCCCTCGCAGGGAGTGTAAAGTGAAAAAGGGCGAGCTGCGAGAGGAGTGAAAGAGAAGAAGAGACTGGCTGGCGGTGGGCGAGTCGGGCTGAGTCGGATCGGAGAGTCTCGGCGCTTTCTCAGCGTTTCGAAACGCGATTTGACCGGGTTGCGGAGCGAGTCGAGTCGGGGGGGATTTTGAAACGGCGCCGTACCGAAGACTAGAGGGCGACTGTTCTATCGCACTTCCGAATCCGAATCCCCGGGGGGCGCGGCTCTTGCGGAAAAAAGGCCGCAGGAGAGATCGGCGCGAACAGCGCGGATGATTTTACCGCCGATGATTTTGAGCATTTACCTTCCACATATTAGCGAAATGAATGGCGGGGGGTCGACATCGGGGCCCTTAAGAACATCAGATGAAATTTTAATTTTAGGGTTGATTATCACGAAAAGGCCGAATTGATATGCTTATAATAAATTTAATGTAAAATTAAATTTTTGTTTACCAAAAACTAAAACCAATACATTGATGATAAATATGTCCTCCGTTAATTTCCGTTAATTTGAAAACTTTTTAAACCTTCTTTTTACTAAGCTTGCCAAATAGAAAGCAATTACATTGAGGGACAAGTAGGCCGTTGAGAACTTGCCAAAATAATGAAATAGGAGGCCAATTTAGTTGCTAAAGGACATAAACAATTATGGCAATAAAAATATCCAATGAAAACCCAAATCAGATGCAATGAAATAACTTTATTATTTTTTATCCAAGGAAGCAAACGTCTAATTGTCAATGAATTAAGAATAATAAAAATGGAACGAAAAATTAAACATTTCCATTTGTTTAAGCTAATGGCGAGGGTTAGAAATTGCATCTATCTTTCAAATTGAACTTAAAATTTGCATTTCAGATTCGAACCCAACTACCTAGACAAAAACACAAAAATCAATAATTGTGATATCTAGAGTACAATTAAGGGTTAATATTGCTGAAAACCCCAAATTCATACACTTGTGATAAATTTACGAACAACAACTTGCATTGTATCTCATATTCAATACAATCACCACAACTCTTTGAATTCAGTGGCATAACGACTCAATATCATATTTTATAATTCAAAAGGTAGTGTGATTTGATGTATTAATGAACTTAAATTGTTAGAAAATGGAGAAAATTGTTTGGGAGGGATTTATGAGATAATCTTATCATTATGCGGATTCCTTTAAGTTATATTCCACCAAAATAGTTTTATTGAACAGCAACCGTGAATATCATAAAAAGTGCTTTCTAAAGTTTGAGGTTGAACATGGTGATAAATGACAATAGATTTACCTTAGAAAATTAGAGATTTTAAGGTCTTGAGCTTTTCACATGTTTAGAACAACTGTTAAACTTTTCTACCGCACGAGTGACCCTTGACTATCTTTCTATCGCATGATTATACGTCCGGCAATCCAATAAACTCAAGGTCCCAGGTCGGAAAGGAGTTGGTCCAATCGCTTCATTTCCTTCTTGGGACTCTCATGGGCCCACCAGGTTTTGCTTAGTTTATATTAAATTTGAATTTTTTAATTACACAATGAATCTGACAAAAGTATATAGGATTTATCATGAACGTCAAAGATAGTATGCACAATGATCAAGTCTATGTATTATTCTTAATTTTTTGCCTTATCTAGAGTAAAAAATATTTAGCAACTAGGCACAATTACACTTAACAACAACCCAAATCATGGCAAGTAAAAGTGTGTTTGGTAACGCTTCTGTTCCTATAAACAATTTTTGATCGAAATTATTATTTTTTATTCTGTTCCCGAGAACAATTTCTAAGCATTTTAAGCCGTTTGGTAACTGTCCAAAATTTCAATTTCGAAATAGAATTGCGTTTGGTACTTTTCTCAAAATTTCTACTTCAAATCATTTTTTTATTTTTTAAATAAGTTTATTATTTATCCCTTTTTTTTTTCTTCTTTTCCTTTCTTTCTCCCCTTTTTCTTCTTCAAAGTGGTCGGTCACCAACCTTGGGATGACTGACGACCGGCTAGACGAGGGCCGACGACCTCACTAGAGTGTCGTTGGCCCTCAGCGAGGGCATGCCTCGTCGGCCCAGCCTTGCTGGTAGTTGGGCGAGGCTTGGCCAAGCCTTGGTTGGGAGAGTGGCCTCGCCTAGATCTGGCGAGTCTAAGCTTGCCTAGCTATCGGCAGGGCTTGATCTTGCCAAGGCTAACGCGAGTTCGGCTTTGCCTTGGCTAGGTGATGCTGACCTTATGGTGCCCTGGCGAGGTCGAGCCTCACCAGCAGCTATGCAAGCTAGGTCTCGCCAGATCTAGGTGAAGTCGAGCCTTGCCGTTGGTTGGGGGAGGCCTCGGTGAGGCCCACCTAGCCACCAACGAGCTCGCTGGACCTTGCCCTGTCCTGGCGAGCCTTCGACGAGTTTGCTAGATCGGTCGCCGGCGACCAATGGCAATGGGCAGGGGATGGCAGATGGCGATGGACAACAACGGTGGCGGCAATTGAAGAAAAAGAAAAAGGGAAGAAGAACAAGAAAAAAAAAAAAAAGAGAGAAAATAGGTGCTTGATTCTAAAATTGTTCCCGGGAACAAATAATCAAATTTTCTTTACTTCTCGATTATGTTTCAAATCTACTTCCGAGAATAAAAAATAGAAATTTATTCCTGAGAACAAAATTTTTACTAAATGCATTTCTATTTTAAATCTACTCCCCAGAACAAAATAATATGAATTTTTACTATTGGGCAAGTTAGGGCCTATTTGTTAAGGGCCTGTTTGTTAAAATCTGTTTTTGTTCCTTGGAACAACTTTTTTTGTTCTTTTGTTCTAGGGAACAAAAAAATAATATAAACTTGTTTGGTAAAACTTTTGTTCCTAGGAACAAAATATCTACTTTTTTTTTTTTTCGGGAATAAATTTGGAACAGAAACAAGAAGTATATATAGGGAACAATTTCTAGAATCTATTTTTCTCTCTCTTCTTCTTTTGCTGGCAATTGGCCATACGAGGGCTAGCGACCTTGCTGGAGCGTCGCTGGCCCCCGAAGATGCCGAGATCATGGCAAGGCTCGCCCTTGCCTAGCTAGCATGGCGAGATTGAGCTAAGTGTCACCTAGGCGAGGTCGAGCCTTGCGAGGGCCAGGTGAGGCTCTGGCGAGCTCACCGAATGTCGCCCAGCCAATCATTGGCCATGGCGGTGGCTGGCGACCGGCCAAAGAGAAAAAGAAAAAGGAAAAAGGAAAAAAGAAAAGAAAAAAATAATAAAAGAAAGAAAAAATTAAAAGAAATATAAAAAATCTAAGAATTTTACTAAACGTATTTCTATCCTAGAAATAGAAATTTTAGGAAGTTACCAAATGTGTTCTTTTGCTAAGAAATTCTTCTCGAGAACATAAACAAAAAAAAAAAAAAAAAAAAAAATCATTTCTTAGCCAAAAATTGTTCTCCGGAGCAAAAGCGTTACCAAACGCGCCATAACTCGCTTAACAATGAAAATTTCTATTTTTTTTTTGTTCCCAAGAGTAGATTTGGAATAGAAATGTGTTTGGTAAAAATTTTGTTTCCGAGAACAAATTTCTATTTTTTTGTTTCTAGGAACAATTCTAGAATCAAGCATCTATTTTCTCTCTTTTCTTTTCTTCTTTCTTGTTTTTCTTCCCTCTTTCTTCTTCTTCAACTACCGCTGCCCACCGCCATCCGTTGTTTGCCACCCACCACTAATGACCGGTCAGCGAGCTCGTCGGAAGCTCGCCTAGCCATCGACAAGGCGGGCCTCGCCGAGGCCTCCCCAGCCTTTGGCAAGGCTCGGCCCAGCCATTGGCAAGGCTCGACCTCACCAAGGCACTACAAGGTTGGTGTCGCTTGGCCAAGGCAAGGTTGACTGCGTAATTCCCCGGTGAGGTCGAGGCCCACGCCAGCAAAATCTATGGATTTTTTTGAAAAAGATTATGGATTTTTTTTTCCGATTTTTTTAGTCAAATGTTTGATCAAAAGTCAACTATTTAGTTGATTCTTCATAAAAAGGTTAATTTTTAAGCACAATCTATGGATTTTTTGAAAATTTGACTTAAGAAAAGTAAAATTAAGGCTAATTGAATTTTCTTTTTTTGGGGTGAAAAGCCAATTTTTTTTACCCAAGGACTTTTGGTCAAAGGATTAACCAAAAAATCAACTCGAAAAGTCAATCATTTGACTTTTCGGATTTTTCTCATAAATGAATTGGAAATTACTTAAAAGTAACAATGCAGAAGAAAGAAAGAAAAAAATAGTACTTTTTTGGTCAACAAACGGGTCTCGTCGCGATCGGAAACCTAAGTCTCAATTTTGTACTTTTTTGGTGCGTTGATTAAAAATCAGGCGTTAACATCTTCTATTTTTATCTTTCTTAGAATTGTGTACTCTTTTTCCATCATACTCCTTTTATTATCTTTGGGTGTTTACTTACTTGCACCACAATTTCAATTACTTGGTTGATTTGCTTTTTCACTTTCTTAGTGATAGAGTAGAATGGCATAAGATGAACCATCCACGCATGATCACATTTACTTTATAAATTTACATAAAAAAGTAAAAAGAGATGTATAATCACGTTAGATAACACATTGATTGGCGAACTCTAGCTCTTTGGTTGTGTAGGTATCGAGGGATCATTCTCAACCCTCGATTGGGCACTCTAGCCGGCCCCAAAAAATGAGACTAGTGGCGACTTTTAAATACCATTTAGGTTATCTAATGCAACTTTAAATGAACCTACCAATCGTGCGAGTTATGAACTTAGGAAAAGCTCATGGCTATGATTGAATATGCTAAAGCGGTTGTGACCCCAACAAAAAGATAAGTGATGACATTTTGTTGGGGGGAAGTGTCTTGAGTGAACTTTCATAGTTAAACACTTTTAAACTTTACCTTTACACTTTTTTATCAAAATTGGTGCCGAGGTAGGGTCACGATAAATCCTACTATTACGAGATGTGAAAATTTGGGAGGGCTCATGACTATGACCAAGAGACCTTGTGGCACTGATCCCAAAGGATGAGGTGATGGCATCCTTGGAGTTACATGCCATGAGGACACTCTTTTGGCTAATCCCCTCTAAATCCTATCTTTACGCTGTCGCTCGCCAATTGAGTATTGAGGTCAGGTCACGACACGTGGGAAACAGCTCAAAAATGCACTTGGAGAGAGGCATGGCGATAGAAGAAAATGGATTCTCGCAATAAGTCAAGAATCAAGAACTGGGTGCCTCGTAGCGTTTTTTTTAAGGTGCAAAGAGGACTAAACGTGCACAAACAAAATGGTTTTTTCAACATATGACGTTCTTATCTTCCTAAGCAAGGAAAGAAAAATAATGGGTTCAAGGATATTCCTCTTATGCTTGATCTTGAAGAGAGACTTTTCAATTAGAGAATAGAGTGAATACCTACCCCAAAAGTGTCCTCTTCCTTCTCTGTGATGACCAGCGAAGTTTTAGAAGTTAGGCGTGGCTATTCAGAAATGGTGTCTGTATGGCAGTCACTAATAATCTGGTGATGGCAACGACTCAGCTTCGAACCAGGAAGCGGGATAAGGCAGCAAGTCTATGGCTCGGCTCAAGCTGGTGATGACGAGGTGGATGTTCCATCTTTAAAAGGGTCAGCAAACACCAGCGGAAGCAAGACTGCCGCCGTAGCTCTTTCAAGGACATCACCCGATAGCATGCGCTCCCTGTTCGATGGACTGGCTTGCACTTGTTATAGAAATCGCCTTTTTCCTCGTGGCTATGGTATGGTGACTCACCTATGACTTGACACAGCAGTCCAGTGAGCCGTTTTATTGTGGCAATAATGAACCTAAGAATTCCAATCTCAAAAGCAGAGCTTGTTGGTTAAAGCTCGTCGGAGACGATAGGAGTGGTCACTGATGGTGTTGGAGGATGGCTGGAGTCGCTAGCAACCCAAGTGCCTGTGGTGGTAGTTTATTTAGGTGATGACAAAACTATGGAGAAAATATTCAGTGGATCGAAATCAGCACGTCATCCACCTGTCTGGTGCGCGTAAACTGAAGTGGCTCCACTCAAAGTGTGACATATGGCGTGTGATGTGGAATAAAAGAAAGAACAGGCAGCCTTTTTTCTCTCTCCTCTGGTTGACACGCAGAGAAGAACAATAAATGCGCACTCCCGCTTAGAAAAACCTCTCTCCTCTTTTCAATTTCAAGGGCTATCTCTCTCTCTTCTCACGTTCTTTCCTTCTCATTCCTTTGTTGCTCAGAATCAGCAACAACGGACCCCGGCTATAAAGGAACGCGATGGCAACCCTGAGCGGAAGCACGAGGTGCGATTCGACCTGGCGGAGATCGCCTTCCGGGGATTGTGACCCCCTTCTTCCTGCCCGTCGAGCTGTCTCGATGGAGATTTGCCTCCAGGGACTGCGACCCGGTCTTCCTGCACATTGATCTGTTATGCTTTGCGAGGTGTTAATAGATCGTGGTCTTCTTTTTCCATTTGGGTTGCAGCTCTCTCTCTCTCTCTCTCTCTCTCTCTCTCGAAGCTAGCTTGGGATGCATAACAATGGAAGCTGTTGACAAGGCCGTGGAGAAAGTAGAAGTCGATTCTGTCTCGCGTGAAGTGAGCCCCATCTTGCAGAGGATGATGTGAGAGAGATATCGGATGCCATGTGCCGATCGAGGAGGTCGCCCATGATAGCATTCACGAAGGGTTTGCTCATTACTCGTGGAGATATGTAGACATGCCCCCGAGAGATGGGAAATCGTCGGCCTAGACTTCCTTTTGTTTCATGGAGCACCGTTCGGCTCTTTGCATTGTGTTCTTTTTCCGTTTGTAACCAAGGTGTGAAATCGACCATGGGGATTTGATGAAAAAATAAAACCAGGGATTGTTAAGTCCCTTGGATCTGGAAGGGCAAGTGTGTAGCTAAGTCCCCAAGTTTGAAGAAATGTGCTGTTTTCTGAAATAATCATCAATAATAATGTTGCAATTTGCTGTCGCTGTTTGTTACCCTTTTGCAGATTTCTAGGTTTATGGTACACAAAATATAGAATGCTCTTCCGTTGACAATAAAAATGAACTTAGGTTGGTGCTAGTTGTCACTCCAACGTGTACAAGATAAGATAAAGAGCAGATGGAATCCGTAATTTTTTGTCTTCAGGCAAGCTTCGCTCTGCAGAGCCTCCTTAGTCATAGTCCTTGTACTGGCCAAACGCAACGCAAGAAGCTATCTCTTCTCATTGGCCGTTCGTTCACCAGAAAGTCCGAGATGCATCATGGTGTGTCGTGAAGAAATTAGCCGCCTTGGATCATTTTTGGCTAATGAGGCTTCTCGCTTAAGCTCAGTTGGTTTGCCGGACAAATTGTGGACCAGTCGTTGACAGAAGAGCGAAGAGCAAGAAAACAACTGCTTGAAAGTGTTAAGGTTTATATAAAGGAGGAGTGGACCGTGTTTGCTCAGGCTTAATGAATATGCGAGCTTTACAGAGATCGACAAGCTCCAGATGAGTCATTCTGTTCGATTATGTATTGCAAAGTCTGAATATGTTGAAAGTTTCAGTTCTTTGATGTGCTTGTGAAGTAGCGCAAGATTCTAATTCGAAGCGTGAATTGAGCTCACACTTGAGGTTGACTTTTGACACGGAAAATGCATGGCCTCGAATCATTTAAGCGATCATTGAATCTTAAGCAGAAAAAGGAAAGGTAATCATCGAATTCAAGAAGGAAAAGACAATCAATATAGAAGCCAGAATGGCAAATAGGTGCAACTTATGATGAATGTGATCACACTCTAGGAATCGTGACAAAGACATTCAATCTAGGTGCACCATCGTCGCCACCGCCACACGGTGCCACCATCCCAAAACCATCCCTGGACGCAACCCAATGTGAGACCAAAGCAGGCTCGTTTCCTAACCTGAACGCCACACCACTCAGGCCTAGACTCTCCAAAGTCACTTCACCTGCAGCCATCTCGCTCTTGACCTGAACAAAGCAGCTTCCATTGTTATGCGTCCCAAGCTTGCTCCGAGAGAGAGAGAGAGAGGGGGAAAAAGGATAAAGCAGGAAAGGAGGAAGTTATGAAAGTATGGAGGAAGGCAGGAGGGGTGGGGAAGGGAGGGAGGAACAGACGCAAAGAGAAAGAGATAGCTGCAACCAAAATGGAAAGAGAAGACCACGATCTATTAACCCCTCGTGGAACCTAACAGATCAGCGGGCAAGAAGATGGGATCGCAGTCCCTAGAGGCAAATCTCCATCGAGACAGCTTGACGAGCAGAATGAAGGGGGTCACAATCCCTAGAGGGAGATCTCCGCCAAGTTGAATCACACCTCATGCTTCCCCTGAGGGTCGCCATCGCGTTCCTTGATAGTCGGGGTCTGTTGCTTCTAATTCTAAGCGAGCTTCTCGCTTGGGTCATTGAAAAGAGGAGAGAGGTTTTTCTAAGAGAGAGTGCACATTTATTGTTCTGTCTTTTGTCTGCCTGTCAGCCGAAGGAGAGAGAAAATAGGCTGCCTGTTCTTTCTTTTATTCCACGTCACACGCCATACATTGCCTTCGAGTGGAGCCATTTTAGCTCTCGTGTGCCACTTAGGCAGATGACATGGTGATTTCAAACTACTAAATATTTTCTCTAAACTGGGACGCCCACATGATGAAAGGAATGATGCTATCATGCTATCCTATTTAGATTCACCAATGTGAGTTGCCAACCACCAAATAAGACAACTCAAGTCTGTTTTGCTCTCTAAGTATTGAGGGCAGCATGATATCGCCGCATGACTGGCTCAGGCAAGTCCCACATTTAATAGAAGGAAGCTTGGGAGAATTATCGTCTGACTTGCAAGATGGCAGTTGCTTGACCAGACAATTGCAACTATGTTCTATAAAATACACAATCGAATATCTCTCCAGGCTACTCCCTGAAGCTCTTTGCAACATGAATCCTTTGACTGGTGCTGCACATTCTCAAACATGAGGATTTGCATTCTTATCCTCATATATTTGTAGATCTAATTTATTTTTCTATTGCCAATAGGCTAATTAAAATCATAATCGAATGAGCTCCTACTCCGTGGATTCCTTGTGAGGGATTGGACGCTTCTCCTCCATAGTGTAGTAGTGCGATGTGGCAATAGGCTTGCCAAGCATTCCCGGCCTATCAAAGAAATCAATATCTAGATCAAGTGCAAGCGCTATGGTCCTTGCCACTGAGTTTACTACCTCTAATGCCTCCTTAGTGACACTTCTCCATAGTTTCTCTACATCTAGGCGGTATTTCAGAAACATGTCAAACATTTTAGAAAGACAGAAAACAAGGAATGGCAGGGAGTTAGATGAAATCTGATGATAGTTCGATACCATGAACAACAAACGAAATGTTACCAAAGAAGCCAGAGAGTTGGAATTTATAGGTTGATATGTCCATGGATACGTAGAGTTGGCCGTTCATGTATAAATCCTGGAAATCCATTTTCAATGGCTGCTCTTTTTCCATAATATGCAAAGCTCATATTTGCAATGCAGTGGAAGTGTCTCCCTAAACCTGGAAAAAACTCAAGCAATATTACAAGCACCCGCAGTCTATGAATCCTCAGATACACATTCCAGTCTTTCACAGCACCATGAGAATGACCTCCACGAGATGATTAACCAGTAGTTGAAGGTGAAAGAAGTGAAGTGAGCTTGGAAATCACCCAAGTGAAGCGAAGCGAATCAGCCTTCGCTTAATCAGAGCCGCATCTCTCCTTCTCTCTTGGAATTTCATTGAGTACCTCATTGGCACTTCTAGAATGCCTTGTAATGTTGAAGATGGAGGATACTAATGATGAATCATGTTGGGGGCTCTTAGGCCTCTTTCATCCTAAAAATTAGTTCAAATGGTGATATTTTCCCTCACATTTATGAATTGACTACTAACCCCTTCCACAATCAATGTGGGATAAACTCGAGCTATCTCCCTCTCACATATCAAGCGTTGAATTGAAACTTCAACATCTCGTATCTTTCGAGTAACTGTTGGATTCAAACTTGTTGATAACTTGGGATCTGATATCAATGTTAGCTAGTACTGAGCCTCTCACCCCAAAGTTAGCTTAAATGATAAGATTTTCCCTTATAAATTTATAAATTAATCAACTGGATAAAGATTTAACTAGAGACCAAAATTGAGCGGATAAACCCACCGGTGAGTAATTGCATTGGTTGAGAGTCTCTTATTCATTGTCAAAGTTGAGAGTTCGAAACCTAGTGCTAGCATTGTAAGTGGGGGATCATGGTGGTGGAGTCTTATGCTAGTCTCTTCCAAAGTACTCGATGTTGGTCCGAATGCCTGGTACTGTTGAGCAGGAATCCGAGCAATTTGAGGGGCTTGCGCATGAGGTGACAAAGGAAGTTGATGAAGCCGGATTGAGGATGAAGGAGAAAACGGTGCAATAGATAGGAAGCATGCTCAATGCTAGATCAATGGGCGACAACGTGATGCAGGGGAGCCACGGGGACAATGGACCGATCTCACTGGTGCAACCGTCAGGTGGTGAAGGCGGAGGCAACTGTGTCGAAGCTGTGGCCGCTGCTTAATGGAGGAAGAGGAATAAGCGAGATGACAGTTACAATAATGGAGGCTGTTTAATGTTGTTGTTTTGTTTTCTTTTCATCTTCGGTCCAAATTTCACTTGGGAGCTGCAAGGTCTATTTGAAAACTAGCTAATTTCTATTTTTTTTTTTTTCATTTTTTTCATTTTTTTTTTGTTTCATTTTTTATTTAAGCAAAATGAAAGCGAATGTAATAACAAAAATCAACATTTGTCACCAGAAACAAATTTTAAAATATAAACATGTAAAATAAAATAAAGAATAAAAAGTTCCAAACATTTAGTTGCAATTCATCGGTTCGAGTTCTTGGTTCGGTTATTTAGCTCCTGATTCTTGGTTTGGTTTTATTGAAAACCGGAAATCAAATTGTACATTATCAAGTCATGTTTTTATTTAGCAATATATCTATATATACATGTATCATCTCAAGTATGAGAAAAGACATGACTTGAATGTTAAGAATATATGTGATTTGCATATGTGTGAGCCAATTTCTATTCCCTGTTTCATTACCCCTAGAATGTGCATTCTTCCTTGGTGGTGAGTTAAGAAACTCTTTATCCTCAGCTGGTTCATCCTTTAGGCCATGTGGTAAGTTTCTCCTATCTTGAAGTTCTTTATTTTTGGGGGTGGTTTGTCATTCAAGTTTTGGTGAACTTTGTTAATCCGACTTTTATTTATAATTGGTGGTGTGTCATTTATGCTTTGTGGTGATCATATTTTATCTTGCATTTTTATTTATCCATCAACATCCATCTCCACACACTCTGACCTCTCTTTTATTCCTTTGACATCACTCAAAACATCGATCACTCCCCTATGCAACTACATCACATAGAACCAAGAGTCTAATAAAATGAGGATGATGAGCAAGAAATGACAATTTACTTCTCCCGCGCACTGCTTAAATTATGAGGAATTTGTCACTTCAGTTTTATTTACTTATTTTTTTAAAATCATTTTTCCCTCTCTTGTTTTCCACCCTCTCTTCCATTTTGCCTTTCAATGGATACAACTCCATATTTTGCGTTGCGGTGGTGGGTGTAGTACCGCGCAGTAAATCTGTTTATTATTAACGGAATCCTAAGGTAATTCTGCAACCTTCGTGGGGAGGATTCCGCTCACAACCGATTCGGTATGCTAAGGGTTCGGTACATGGAGAACTGCCTTTGGTCCAACTATTGTGTCTAATTGCAAAAGGATATTGTGTTTTTTTTTTTTTTTTTTTTTAAGGTTAGGCAAAAAGTAGAGAATAAAATGTTGACTTGATTATTGGGTATAATAGAATGGGTCCATGTGTATGATCAAGCCTATATATACTTGTCGGATCTATCCATGACTGGAAAATGACTATATTTTCCCTATACGAACTTAGCAAAACCAAGATAGGTTCACGAGAGTAGACCAAGCCGGAGATGGAAATGAAGTGCTTACATTAACCCATTTCACACTTATTGGAGTCGACCGGTCACGAACAAGAGTAGGTGAGTCTATCGGATCGCTAGTCATATAATCACATAGCAAGGATGACGTGTGTAGCTCATAACCCTACACAGTCTGGGATAAGACGACAACCCCGCATGGTGTTTGACCTCCAGTCTATGTTAGTAAATTATGTGGTCAAACAAGTTTAACATGTGAAAAGTCAAAGACCTAATAGTCTCTCTGTATTTTAAGTAAATCTATCATATACCACCACGTTCAACCTCAACGATGGAAAATATTTTAAATGATATCCGTGGTTAGTATTCAACAAAACTATTTTTTGTGGAATATAACGTAAAAGTATTATCAAAATAGTCATCTCATAAATCTCTTATAAATTTCATATTTACAATAACTTTTCTCCATTTTCTAACACTTTGAATTCATTTTGCAAAATAAATCAGTTACACTATTTTTTCATCATTGTCATTTTTTTTAAATTTCTATGCGCATAAGTGCGTATCTTTTTTGCTAGTACAAAAGAAAAGGAAAGAGAATAGTCATTTCATTTATTTTATAGGCAATCAATTGAAGCTGTTTGAGTAAAAAAGCAAGAGAAAAATGTTGAACTTAAAAAAATGAATAAATAAGTACCAAAATTCAAGGAAATTGGGGGCCCCACCTCTGCCATTAATTCTTAACTTGAAAATCAAAAAGAAAAAAAAAGGAAAACTTTTAATTTTAGGGAGCGCTTGTTTTGCAAAAATAGAAGAATTTAAAAAAAAAAATTTCTTTAGACAAAAAAGAAATTTCTCAAAAATGATTGATTGTATCATTTACAAAAATGAATAAATGAAAAATATTTTCATCATCCAAAAAATTGTTTTAAACATAAATTGTTGTCGATAATGAAAATAATTTTCATTAACTAATTATTTTAAGCAATTATTACTAGAATTTTTTTTTAATTACTCAATGTCCATGAAACAAGCGAACACTGGTATAAATATTTTGCTTCACTGTTCTTTCAATAATCATCATTTGCTTCCTTCTAAATCCATGTTTATGTGGAGAAAATTACTTTTTTAATGATATATATTGTCGTCATTAAGCTAGCTTCAAAATATTTTCCTCATCAATTTTGTGGTTACATTTGCTTTGAGAAACTTATCCTTGACATTGTCACGAATCCGAGCAAAAGAAGAATGTGGGAATTTGTGTGGAGAGGAAAATTGTATGTACTTCGTTCATTTCTGTATCTATTACAAGGATGTATATATCGTACAAGAAGACTCAATAAAAAAGTAAATAAATTCTTTTAATCGTTCTACTCCTAAAATAATCACATCTCCTATCAATTATAATTAATACAAATCTTCAATCAGATCCCATATCTTCAATCATATCTTCTTTCAACAGACATGTTCATTATTCAAGAGCGGGATTTTGCTTAAAACTACTGGGATCTTGATTAATTTTAAATCCTTTTATTAGGCTAATTGGGATGATAATTTAGGAATAAGATTCTCAAATAAATCATTTAAATCACGCTAAGTTGTTGAAACAATCAAATATATAATCTTGCAAAATCTAGTTGAAACTGCAACCAAGTAAGCCCAAGACACTTGGCAAATCAAAATAAACTTAGATGTCAGATAACAAAATTAAAATCTACTAATTATTTCATTATTCAGAAAAATAATGTTAGTAAGCATCATGTCTTATGGGCTCCAGAGCATAGTCAATCCTCCAATGACGATAGCGCCTAGGATTAGTTTTTGTCCTCTGAACCGTGGCTGGTACTAGTTGGCGACCCCCGATTCGCAAAATCCGGGTCCCTAGGATGACTTAACCGAGTTTAGTGCCGGTAAAATGGTTTGCTGGATAAATTTGGTAAATCAAATGGTTTGACAGTACAAATTAAAAATTCAAAAACTCGATTCGAGAGAGAGAATTGGGCCTGTGATCTTAATGGATCTTATGCTTAGGGCTCACTAGATTTTTGGGCCTAATGGTATATGTGCACCATAATTTGACTAGAGAGTAAACGATATCGTCTCACTATTTGAATGGAAAAAGTAATTACAGGTTAGTGACCTCACATCCATGGCACACCCATACAGGCCGAACGAGGCATTTTCACCTATTTCTAGCTTCTTTTTTTTTTTTTAAAACAATTTTTTACAGCAAAAGAAATCTGTTTTATCCAAAAATATAACTAAAAACTCAAAATTGATACATTTGTGATAAATTTATTCCAAATTAATTTTTAGGTTTCGAAAAATTCTAAACCGGTATACTTGCAATATATTTACCTTCAATTAACTTCTATCAAATTTTATCGTGAAATTACTGAATTTAATGATATATAATAATAACTCAATTGACATGACAAGTATACATGAAAATTCATATCATTTTGGGATAAATTTGTCACAGTTGTATTAGTTTTGAGTTTTAAGTGACCCAAAAATTAGTTTGTGGTAAATTTGTTATAGGTATATTAATTTTAGGTTTTTGGTGATGTAAAGATTAATTTGAGATAAATTTGTTACAAGTATATTAATTTGAAGTTTTTTGTAGTATAAACCCCCTAAAAAAAAGAAGCTCACTTTTTGGAAATTCTTTTAGGATTTAAAAGTCCAGACTCCTAAATAGTCAAATGTCATTTTTTTCTACTGAAATTGATGATGTTATCTAAATTTTTTTAAATCATGAAAAATTAGATGCAAGACTACAAGTCAATATAAGACCATTTTCAAGGTTTCAAGTAGTCAAATGTACACGCCATAAGATTGGAGAAAAAGAGAGAGTAAAAGTCACTCCAAACCGAGCTTAATCTCGTCATCCTAATCAGTTAAGTGTGCAGAAATTAGCCCCCACGTGAAATCTGATTGACTTTCGATAGAGTAATCACTCTACTAAAATGAAATGCTACTTTAATCACTAGAAAAATTGAAATGGATTTGTCTAACATTTAGCGAATATTTCAAGAATTCATGGTAAGACGAAAACATCTTAAATTGTCAGAACGAAGATAAATAAATTTGACCATCTTGTGAATTTTTTAAAAGAAAACAAAGTTCAATACAGAAAAGCAATCCTTCAATTAAGAATGAATACTTAAACATTTAGCAAAAAATGGAATGTAGATGTCATCGACTTGGGTCATGCCTCCAGGAATTATCAACGAGAATTTTTGCAAATCCTGGACGAAATTCACTAGGTCAGCCACGCTCTTCAAATCCGTGAGTTCTATTGAAAAGTTTCTCTACTTATCTATAGAAAAAGTCAATAGCTAATTAGTTGCTGACAAAATGCACTAACTTTGATTAGGAAAACAAAATTGAGTTGACAATTTTGGAGAATGGAACAAGATTTATCAAGCTGGGCAAGTTGCTTCATGGCATGACATAACATGACTATAAATATGAACAAGGATTGCTCAATTATTGAGTATGATTGACTTTTTCATTGAAGGCCTCAATCGAATCACCATATTTAAGCATTCTCTTGAATTATATATTGAACGTAAATGTGTCGACTTGGGTCATACCTCCTGAAATTATTGATGAGCTTCCTTGCAAATTATGGACAAAATGTATTAGGTCAGCCATTCTCTTTGAATCTGTTTTTTTTTTTTTTTTAATTGAAAGATATCTCCACTTATATATAGAAAAAGTCAATGGCTAATTAGTTGCTGACAAATTGCACTAATCTTTTTCAATGAAAACGAAATTGAGGTGACATTTTTGGGGAACGGAACAAGATTTATCAAGCTGGGCAAGTTGCTTCATGACATGATATAATTGTTGGATATAACCTCCAACAATAATGTGATTATAAATACGAACAAGGATTGCTCAACTAATGAGCATGATTGACTTCTTCATGAAAAACCTTTGTCGAATCATCATATTTATGTATTTTCTTGAAGAAACTTCTCAATTGATGTGCGATCGATCCAATAATTACCTGAACCTCTATGAATATGGAAATTAAAATAAAGAGCCGGGTGGTCGAAAAGTCTGAAAATTTCATTGTGGACACGGAGAGAAAAGTATAAATAGAGAATGGGATATGGTGTAGGCCCAAAATCACGTGGACGTGGCTTGTTTACTGTGGCCCTTGCGTTGCCGGCCCTATGGCTTTACGTGATGTTTCAAAGAACCAAAACTCTCGCTTTTGGCCCCTCTTATGTGCAAATGCGTGAAAGGCGGGTATGACACGAAAACGAAAGAAAAATGCTCTGCCCGTACAAGCTCGGAAATCAGATATATTGAACTTCTTCCACTCGAGCATTATCTATTCAAGTTGTCAAAAGTGTGGCTTGGTTAGATATGCTGCTTGCATGTGATGTGCTTGATTAGTCTTTGGAGTCCGTAAAGTGCAATCCAAGGTTTGGAACGGAGGTTCAAAGGAAAAATTATCAAAAAAGTTCTATACTTATTGCAATTATGTCAATTTAGTCCTAAAACTTTTAATTTGACAAACTTAATCCTAAAACTTTTGACAATTTGTTAATTCAATCCATCCAACCAATTTTAGCTGGAAAATGCTAACAAGGATATTAGCCGTCTTATGTAATGTCGTCGTCGTCATTGTCGTCGTCATCATTGTCGTCGTCATCATCATTTCTTTTTAATTTATGTTTTTCATTGCGGCTGGTGAGGTTACCGACTAGGTGAGGCTTGACCTCACCGTGACCTGGCAAAGTCAGCCTGCCCGTGGTTAGGTTGGTGAGCGTCGAGTTTGGCTGGTTGTGGGCGAGGCTCGACCTTATTAGATCCAACGAGATCATGCCTCATGAGACCACTGGCGAGGCTCAAGCTCTCACTAAATTTAGCAAGGGGGGCCTTTGTCGGATTTGGTGAGGGTTGGACCTTTACGGCCTATACTAAGGGCTTAAGCCCGCCAAGGGCTAGGAGAGGCACGACCACGTAGGATCTAGCGAGGTTGGGCTTCACCTATGGCTAGCGAAGTTGACCATCACCAGCTTAGCAACTTAGCTACTAGCAAGGCTGACCTTGCCTAGCCATAGTGAGGGCTAGTGGCACAGTGAAATAAAATATAAAATAAAAACGAAAAAAGAGAGAAAAATAATAAAAAATTCATAAAATTTTAAAAAATAATAAAAATTATCTACATTAATGGCGACTATCATTCACATCAATGATTTCTAGTTAAAACTAGCTGAGTGAATTGAATTGACAAATTCTTAAAAGGTTTAGGTCTAAATTTAGTCAAATTAAAAAGTTTATGACTGAATTGACACAAATATAATAATTTTATAATATTTTTGGTAATTTCTTGAGGTTCAAGAGATAATGATTAGTCTTTGTGCAATTATTAGAATCAAAATCTTATTGTTCATTAGTGATGGGCTCGATGATATCTCTATGATTTATAGGTGAAGACCTTACATAGTTATGAAATAGGTCTAGGGTCAGATATTAGGGAGAGGCATAAACATTGTAAGTGCTAAAAGACGCAAAGTTAAACTTTTGTGAGCTTGACAAGCAGCATTAGGTGTTGTTTAGTACAACAGTTCATAAAATTAAGGGTACAATGAACTACATACACTATTTTATGGATTTGGGAACTACAAACGGTTGAAGTTTTATTCTAACAAGCTAAGCCAATTTTGCATAAAGTAGAGCACACGCATTTAATAGAAGACATGAGGAGTTATCTAGAAATGGGACAATAAAAGATTCCCACTTCCATTTTGCAAATTGGTGACGAGCCTTCATCATTTTATTGGATCAATCTCAAAGTTGGATCTTGATAGTAGCTGTTGACACAAAGGTGAAGCATCACATTTTATCAACACACCACAACAGATGGGACTAGCAGAAGTAATGAGTAGAATTATATTAATGAGAGCTCGCTCTTTACTCTCTAATGCTAGGTGAGGACTTCTCATTTGAAGCAATAAATACCACATAACTAGCAATTGAGTGTAGAAATTATGGTGAAATGTGGTTAGGTAAACTTGCAAATTACACTACACTAAAGTGTTTGGTTGCTTGCCAATGCTAGTGTGGGGAATGGCACGCTAGAGCCAAGGTTACTAGGTGATATTCCCAAGCTATGTGCAAGGGATGAAAGGACAGATCCTAGGGTCTACATAAAAGGGATTTGCCCAACTTTATGATTAGCCTCTGCCTTTGATGAGTATGCATCGTTTTGTAATAGTATGAGATATCATTTGCAGAGAAAGTGTTAAGATTCGGTGTACAATCATAAGAAAATGGAGAATAAATTTGAGAAAAGAGTTTGAGACATAAGATTTTTATCTTGGTTCACCCTTAAATTAGGGCAACATCTAATGGAGTCTTCATTATGGTTAACGTCTCACACCTCTCTATTACATTGATTAGTTACAATAGACACCAATACCATCCTATTGATGAGAAGTATGAACCACACCCCAAAAGAGAAATTTAGATAATTTCAAAATTGATAGAGCTTTGGAAAGAGCATAGAAGATGTCTTCGAGGCAAGAATTGAGTATGAAGCTTCAAGGCAACCAATGGAAGTTGATGAGTTGGAGCAACAATTGAATGTATATGTGAAAATAGATGATTTAGAGGTAATAAAGGAAGTGTTGGCTATGGAGATGAAAGGAAAGATGATCTTAGATGTTGTGAATGACTTGGAGGAGTTACGTTAGGTAAGCATCGAAGTGCTTCAACTTTGAGTTGGTGAATGTACATATTTTGTTAAATATTTAAATCATCTCGATTGTCATTGTATATTGAGCTGGAGGTCGAGCATTTGTCCCATACTTTGCAACCAATACTATCGATTGTTGGTATAACACTAGGCTTGATCTTTCATATGCTAGTGGGAGTATGCATATGGCTAATCTAACCATGCATTGTAATGCCATGGAATTGATCCTTCTGATTTTGTAGGAGATGATGGTCATTAAGTAATGTTTTAGAGGATGAAGTTTAGAAAATTTGATAGTGACTAGTTTGACGCCCTAAGATGTCACTTCTAACACAGTTAATGTATTCTTTCCACTTTTCATGCATGCCAAAGCATGTACAATCAAAGGACAACCTAAAACATGTAAAATTTAAAGGAAACACATAAGGAAATTATAAATTACGTGATTACATTTTCATTTTTATTTACATACTTAGGTGACAAGGTCGGGGTACATTGGAGAACGACCAAAAAGTACTATCGCCCCTGATGACACCAAGAAGGACTATCAGTCTTACTACCCTAACCTAGATCCACACTATATACATCGTCACCTACTAGTCCTCCCTGTTATATCCATAATTTGCTACTCCATCATCCCATTCCTTGCTCACTACCATGCTGCTACCATCACTGGTCCGTTGTCACCTAGGAGTGGGAGAGGTCCCACCAATCGCCCACTAACCTGGGTGTACACAGTCACAAACCCAAGGACGGACTTGCAAGCGATTTTATGTGTACCATTAGGATTGAAATATATTTGACAAAAACGATCTCCAGAAAGTTTGGGTCAATGAAATTCGTAATATGCCCCTGTGAAATTGATGGGGGCACCATAACTAGTGCCGAGGGAGGCGAGTAGGGTCGGCATGACTAATGATCTAAAAGAAGATAGTCAACCACAAATGAGTATAAACTTAGTAAGTAAAATGTCTACTAGTTTATACTACATAATTCTATCACCACTCATTTGAGAAAAAACTCCGAGTATAATATATATGAAATTAAATTTAAATCAACTTGTCTGAGAACCTTCCTTTGGATCAAGATGATACAATTGTATGAGAATGAAAAACCTAGGACGGATAAACCTACAATGCAACTAAAATATAAGAGTGTACATGATTGTGTTTGTTTCAATAATCTAGTTGCACCATCCTCCAAGGAACCCTCTTGCCCCTCGACATCTTGCACCCATCTCAGCATCGTGAGGACATCTAAGGAACCATGTCACACCCCCAAGCATATAGAGGAACCCAATTATCCTTCCAAGCATCTTGTACCCATCTTGGCATCACGAAGACATTTGAGGAAACATGTTATATTCCCTGGCATTCGGAGGAACCGGTTACCCCTCTAGGCATCCTAATTCTGGGGCATCGTCATCATGGGACCAATAGAATAACCACACTCACTATGGTGCAGCAATTCGATAATTCAATTTGAAAACATTATTTGCATGCTAATGCAAGGAAATATTTGAAATCCTAAACCAACCAACATTTGTCCACTCCTAAAGCATATAAATTGCACAAAATGGTAGATCAGCAAATCAAACACAAGGTCAATGAGCTCTAAAAATTATGAAAAATTATATATTATAGTTTAAGATGACCGACAACTTTCATGAAGAACAATAATCCAAATTTTTTGTTGAAAATTCTGTAGAAATTCATAATTGTGTGAATTGTTATAAACCCATGTGTTTATTAAAGCAATAATATAGAACATTTGAAGTCCAAAAATTATAGAATTAAAATATGTTATAAAACAACGTATAAGGTGTGACTTTTGTGAAGGAATCCCTAAGAAATTCACACCACATAAATCTATATAAAATTGGTAAAACCATGGGTCAATTCGTGACCGAACTCACCTTCAGCAACGTCTACGGACTCCGCCCAACATTTGAGTCATTCAACCTTGAACATACACTAATTTCAACAACAAGCACTTCAACAACATATTCAAGGACCAAATAAACCATGAACTAAACAATTTACTTTGTGCCTATTTTCTGAAAACCACAAAGTAGCTCGAACTAGCATATAATTAGCCGTAAAATGCGGGAAATTTGAAGAAAACGAGTCTTGCTAAGCAATGACCTACATAGCATAAATTAGTGGACATCTACTACATGGAACTCCCAAAAGTGGCTGGTATTACCCGGTGAAGTCGTGGGGTCTTGGTTCTTTGCTGGTTGTTCGACGTCTTATGATAAACCAAAATGTTGAGCTTTGACAATGCGAGACAATGAGGCGATGCAAGGCATTGGCTAGATGAAGAGCGTCACTTGGCGGGTTGGACGGCGTAGAACACCGCTATTGTGTGCAAATGAGAGAAAATAGAGAGAGTGTGAGGGTCAGACCATGAGGTAGAATAATAACGAAGAAAATGAAAGTACCGCTGCTGCTTTATAGTTCCTGGTCTTCCTACTCTCCACCATTTGACAAGGATTTGGCAGATTTAATATGCTATTTTCCACCTTTTTCCAAAATGGATATTAGGAAGGAAATTATAGTGCCAAGTGGAAGACATTAGGCATGACTTGGGGGTGGGATGAGCCAAGTGACGTGTTGAGGCGCACTAAGGTGGTGATGATGTGTAAATTTTGTTGAGGCTAACAATACAACCTAGAGGGGGGTGAATAGGGTGTTGTCAAACTTTGATGATCTTTTGTGGAAACCAGCTTAATGCTAAATAAAGATTAGCTTGAACTAATGTTTAAGCAAACACTCACCAATTGTATTACAATGTATCTAAGTAGATGAGAAACAATGGGACACACATAATTATAGTGGTTCAGCTTTATTCTCAAGCCTACGTCTACTCTTCAGACTAACAGTCTCAAGACAGGTTGGATTTCACTAACAATTTGTTTGGAAAGTTACAACTAGATAGCATTGATCTTTTATGTGATAGATCACATTATCGGGACTTAGTTGTTGCTCTTATACTTGTATACCTACTCTGTAGCCCAATTGCTAAACAACACGACAAACAAAATAGTAAGATAGAAAGCTTTTAGCAAGGAACAATAGTATGTAAGCTATTTAATCTTTTATATGACACACACTCTTTTGGTTCTTCAAAGCCTTCTTTTTTATATTATTCCTCGATCTATCCATTGCGATTGATTTGGAGAGGTGGATAACTGTTGGAGAATTTTTTGTTGAGCTACTATCCGGGAAAGTACTGCCCATATAACTTCTTTCTTGGGACTTCTGCGGACTAAACAAAAATAGCAACTCATACTATCTTCTCATTGCAATTTCTGATTGACTTGTCAGATACTCTAGCTATTTTGCTACATGCTTTATTTTGATTTTGCTGCTATGTGAATTCAGATCTTTCAATGACTCTTTAGCTGACCTAATGAAACCAATTGATGTGCTTAGTTATTATATCACCATTAACCTAGTCTTTACCGCTTTGACATAAACATCATCAGTACTTAATCTTTTTTGTTGACTGGTGTTGTTTATAATAACAAAACATTTGCAAACTTTTTTTTTTTCAATGGATCACATCATAGATATTGCGTAGTCCTTTGGTCTAAACATCTGCATATAACATAGTACATAATATATTAAGATAGTTTAGACATCATCAAAATCTCTTAAAGATGTTTTTCTCCAACAATCCTCCATTTTTTGATGATGACAAAACTATCCCGCAAATGTGAACAATTTGTAAAACTTGTTTGAAATAATTTGCATAAATTAAAAGTAGTCTCCTCAAGATGTTTTTATATAATACTTTGGAGATATATACTCAGGTGATCTTTAGTGATATAACACCTTCTTCCCAAAGTGTGTCACCATCTACTTTGGGGATTAGAGTGAAACATTTGGTTGCTCCCTCTAGCTTGATGATGCACTTGTATGCTCCCCCTACCTTAGTGAGCATTTTAATTTCAATGTTAGTAAGTTCCAGGCAAAACATTATGAGAGAGATTATGACATCCTAAATCTTTTAACTTGTTTTCTATTGAATAAATCGGGCATTTTATTGATGTGTCTATAGGGCTGTTCTTAGAGCTAATCACTCTCGAGATAATTAGATTATCTAAGTAAGCCATTAGGGAATTTTAAGGCAATAGACTTGAAAATTTGACCATGAATCGGCTTCTTGATCGTGCTCATCATTAGAGGCCATTACGACACAGTTAAAAAAATCGATTTGAGATCAGAGATAGGTTGGTTTGATTGAAATGTGTGGCCGATCATGGGTGACTCTACAAAATTGGGAAATTCTCATCGATCAACACTAATTTGATTTTATTGTCGTTTTGATACCCTGTGTCCATATTTAAATCCTCGAGATATTCACGACAATCGAGAGTTGCTAATGTGTCGAGTGGGTTTATTGTGGCTCAAAAAAAATCGACCATGGGTCATTTGCCCTAAAAAATTTCGAAAATTACCCGATAGCCAATGTCACGCTAATAACACGTCGAATGGAAATTAAGTGCCAATTTAAGTCCGATTTTAGAAATTGAAGATTTTATCATGTCACAATAAATTCTAGGACCCACGACTTAATCTCAGAAGATTTTTCTGTAACCGGACACTTTTTGGGAAAAAGTAGGTTTAAGACCGTTTTTGTTCAAGCAAAGCCGATGATTGTTTTTTATTGTAAAATTGGGAAGCATGATGGATGTATAGGTGAGGAAAAATGCCGAGATGATTGAGGGATGGCCAATTGAATTTTTGATGGTCAATTGAGATTGAATCAAGGAGTATAAGAGTCCAATTGAAGGAATTGACTTGCAAATTCGTGTGCCCCCTCTTTCCTAGCACTTTGGACCATTTCACATGTTCAAGAAGGAGGCATGGGTGGCCTGTTGTGAGCCAAGGGATAATACTTAGCCTAGGTTGATTATTAAGGATATTTTTGTGGAAAATAAGGCCATATGGACCCCATACACTCACTCATCTCTATCCTCTCCCTCACTCTCTCACTCCACCGTCCATCTCTCTCTCTCTCTCCTCTCCCTCTCAGCTTGTGCGATGCCATCAACCAAAGGGAAGAAGACCGCAAGTAGCTCGTCGCCGCAGCCATGCCGGATCGTCGTCCGCTCCACCGCACGTTGCCCGCGTGCGTGCTACCAGCTCCGCATGCCGTCCGTCCCCTAGCCGCCTCCCTCTCGCCCAACAGCTGTTGTTTCCGGTCTGTGGAATCTCAACTGGAGCTGCTTTCATCATTTCTTCACCGATAAAGCTTTACCAAGGCCTGGTTTGGTCTATCCTTTCATTCCCAAGCAAGTCCCGCCTAAACCAAGTGGTTTTTCTTCAATTTCCAGCCAAGGTCAGTACCTTTAATTGTGGATTTCTAATAGGCTTGTGAGGTTGTTTTGAGGGTGTTTCGGGCCTCGGTTCCTAGACCCGCTTTGGAGAAAAGCATTCCCCATGCC
Organism: Eucalyptus leucophloia subsp. euroa; assembly: GCA_017140325.1. Classification (NCBI taxonomy): domain Eukaryota; kingdom Viridiplantae; phylum Streptophyta; class Magnoliopsida; order Myrtales; family Myrtaceae; genus Eucalyptus; species Eucalyptus leucophloia. Next base: position 11,154,287 of record CM029476.1, on the reverse strand, counting down.
ATTCCTATCGGTTTGATCCGACTCATGCGTTATTCCGGTAAGTTTAGCTCACTAATCCTTGCTTAGTTTACTAATGATGCTTAAGGGTTGATTAGTGTTAATTAAGTAGGATTATGTGGTTAGATTAGAATAGATTAGTGATTATTAGTTAATTGCAATGCATGATAGGTGGTTAGACATAGACATTAGGGAGTAAAAATGCTCTATTATTTATTAAATACATTTCGGGATTTTTCTCGACCCGTTTCGGGCTTCAATTAGGCAATACGAGCATAAATTGGATTTATTGTATTTATTTATTAATTTTCGAAATTGTTTAATTAATTTATTATTTTTCAGAAATTAGGTTGTGATAGCCGATGACCGAAATTTCGTGTTGATTGTTATGGTGCAGTCCGTTTATTTATTTGAGCTCTACGTTGTGTTGAATTGAATTGATTGTGCAATTTGAGGAATTTATCCTATATTGAGTTGGATTCGAATAATTGATTGGTAGATAGCTGAGTATAATTATTTAGCACCAATAATGCTTTGATAGGCTAAAGTAGAGAGAATTGTGTGAGTGAAATGGAAATGCTCTTGGCTAAGACCAATCGGGTATAATGTTATAGACATACGTGATTTGGTGATTAAGGATATCATTGGCGAAAATGACGCCCTAAAGAATGCACGTAATTATCTATTAAATACATCATTATAGACATATGTGATTCGGTGATTAAGGATATCATTGGCAAAAATGGCGTCTTAAAGAACGTACATAATTGTCTATTATTATATGCATCACGTTGGCAAAAACGGCACCAAAGAGAAAGAATGTACGTGATTTATGGACATATGTGGTTTGGTGATTAGGGATATCACTGGTGAAAACGACGCCTTAAAGAATGCTCATAATTGTCTTCTACACTTGTCACCTTGGCGAAAATGACGCCTGAGAGCATTAATGTAGCTCTGTGACTAAAGTATACTATTAGAGGTTATATGGTGTGGAGTGAAATGACTTAGAAATTGTCTAACTGATATGTAATCGACTAAGTCGATTGATCAATGATTTGATCTGATGTTGTGAATTGATTGATTGTTTGATGTAATATATAAGGCATCTATGTATAACCTTAAACTGCAGGTTGGGACTGAGACCAAGGTAAGTCCTCTGACCCGTGTGTGTATAGGTAGCCCGGTTAGCGTATTGGTTTACTAATCGAGTCTTAGGGGATAGAACTCGTTGAGATGTGGTTTCAATGGTTATTATATAACCATTTCAGGCCCCTAGATGACAACACCTTCACCTCCTTGTCTTCTCAGGCATTTTGGTGTTCCAGTGGAAGTGACAAAGGTGGAGACTCACTTCCCGATTCATCGACACCCTTAAGGACTGGAGTATGTCTAGGTTCAGTCGACCGTCTGAGTTGACGTAGGAAAAGACGCCTTAAGACCCCATAAGTATTGATCATGGTATCGTGAGTACTATGATGGGCGAAGGGAGGGTCTCATGCCTGAAGAAGAGGTGCCTATGTTTGTCCTGGAAGAAGCATTCGGGGAGGGTACCACTGATAATAAGGATGGATTAGTAATGGATGCAAAAGACCCTAAACTCAAGAGTGATCACGACTCCCTCTAGCCATTAGCAAGAGACTCCAATTGGAGTATGCCAAAAGAATGGGAGATAGTCGAGCAAGAGGAGGGATATGAGGAGAATCAGGAGTGGGAATGGCCAGCGGTAGAAGAGTCTGAGGAGGAGGAGCCGGAGGAGAATTACCTGTTAGATGCCCCCATGAGGAGCCAAAAGAAGATGAAGAGTTGGAAGAGAATGAGATTGATTCTAAAGAATTAGAGGAGGATTAGGATGATGATCCTAAGTACGATCCGGATGAGAACTAAGATCTCATCCTGTTCTATGTGAACCTTGTGTTTTTGTGGATGGGTGTTAGTGAGACCTATGTTGATATTATTGTAAAATATTATGGGTTGTGCTATGTATAAAAGTAAGGTTGTGCATTTCAATATGAAAAATATGGCCATGCTTTTTTATCCCATTACTTTATTGTTTGGGAATTTATAATGGCTCATGTGTGTATATTAAATTGAAAGGGTCGGCGATAAGTCCTGGGATATTGCATTTAAAATCGATTAAGGTAAGGAATGTGTGTGTGCCTAACGATCGGGGCATGACATCCCCCTTTTGTGGTATCAGAGCGAAGTTCAAGATTGGAGTAATAATAAGCGATGGGTCTTGGGATAATAGTAAGAAATGCCTTTAAATTCATGTTAGTGCATGTCTGTGTTAGCTAGATGCTAGAATTACTTATCATTTGAATCGCTACATTTCTAATTCGGTGTTGAATTGGAAGTAGATGTTAATAGATTAAAGCGACACCATGAGCAATTAGGAGCAAAGAACTCCTGCTAAGAGGGCCGGTAGGGTTGTGACTCGGGGTAGAGCACTAACTCGAATCGGTACCCTAGAAGCCGTGGTCAAGCGCCGGCATAGGCTAGCGCGAGTGGAGTGACTCCACCTGTTGTAGATGCGGTGTGGTAGCCCCTAATGATCCCAAAATAGAAGGGATCATGCGTGTACTAGAAGCTATGGGTACAAAATATATCAGCAAGCATAGAATCAGGCTGCTACTATTGAAATCGCCGCTTAGGCCATCGCTACTGCCGCAATTACCACCGTTGCTGGACTTGCCCCTGCTGCAACATTTGCTGTTGCACCCGCCGCTGCAAATGTTCGAGGTCCACCGGGGATTATGGTCGCTGAAAGGCCAATCCATAAGCTGGTGGAGCAATTCCTAAGATTGAACCCATCTTTGCTCACCGGGACAGGAGATCCTGTAGTTGTTGCTTTGTGGGTTCAAAAGCTTGAGAAAGCGTTTGCACTGTTGATGTGTAACGAGATTAAGAAGATAGTCTTAGCAACTTACCAATTGGAGGGAGTTGCGAACACTTGGTGGATGACTACTCGAGAAATGATCTTTCCAGAAGGCGCTATTTAGGAGTGGAACACTTTCCTCGAAGCCTTCAACGATAAGTATTTCTCAGAGACTACTAAGGAGGTGAAGATGGCCAAATTTCAACGTCTTTGCCAGGGTTCCCTAACTGTTGATGAGTATGAGGCGAAGTTCGTTGAACTTTCGCGATATGCCTCAGAGCTAATAGAATACCCATCAAACCGAGTGAGAAGGTTTAAGGATGGGTTTAGACCAGACATGAGGAGCATATTGGTCTCTCTAGATCTGAGGACTTATAACGACATATATCGGAGAGCCCAGAAAATTGAGAAGGATCAGAATGAAAGAGTTGCCTCATCTGGATCGAGGTTTATCTCTCATCAAAAAAGTATTCGCCTAGGAAAAAGACCCATGCCTAAAGGTAAATACTATGCTCCACCCTTCAAGAGGAATGGATTCAGTAGGCCTATACCTAGTAATATTTGTAATATGTCGCTCGTGTGGAAGGCAACACGGGTTAGCTTCGTGCCTAGCTAGGACAAGAGCATATTTTGAATGCGGTCAACAGGGTCACATCGCAAGGAATTGTCCAAGGAAATAAAGAGGGCAACCTCAGTTGCAGCCATCGTCGCCGATATGATCATAGGGCACTGTATATGCGATTACATAGGGTTAAGCAGAAGTTGCGCCTGACATGATCATAGGTATGGTTTCGTTCAACGATCCAATGCTTTGTTTGATTTGAGAGCAAGCCATTCATTCATTGCCGAGCAGTATGTTAGGTTGTTAGGGTTGAGTCCTATATCATTGGAGTTGGCAATTTGCGTATCTACACTGTTGAAGGATAAAGTTATTGCTGCGTTGGGATGTTCGGGGTGCAAGTTAGAGATTGGTGAGTGGGTGGGGAGAATTGATCTCTTAGTCCTAGCCATGTATGACTTTGATTTAATAATTGGCATGGATTGGCTCACCAAGCAACAAGCTAAGATGGACTGCTATCGTAAAGCGATTCAGTTTGACCCGTTAAGGGGTAAGAGTTTCGAGTTTGTCGGGAATTGAGGAGGACCCTCGATTGTCCTGATCTCGTCGCAAAAGATAACTTGCCTGTTAGACGAGGGTGCCAATGTTACTTGGCAACTGTAGTGAATACGATAGTTGTGGAGTTGAAGATGGGAGACATTGTTGTGGTACAAGAATTTCTAGACGTCTTTCAAAAGAATTGCTAAGTCTACCATCAGAAAGAAAGATAGAATTTGTAATTGAGCTAGCCCCCGGGATAGAGCCAATCTTTAAGGCTCCTTACCGGATGGCATTTTTAGATTTGAAAGAACTGAAGGTGCATATGCAAGATTTATTGGATAAGGGATTTATTCGCCCCAGTGCATCGCCTTAGGGAGCACCAGTTCTGTTTTTAAAGAAGAAAGATTGTTCGTTGCATCCGTGCATTGATTATCTACAACTCAATCAGGTAACGATCAAGAACAAGTATGCATTGCCAAGAATAGATGACTTGTTTGATCGGTTGCAAGGAGCATCGATATTCTTAAAGATCAATTTGAGGACGGGATATCATTAGCTAAGGATTAGGAAGGAGGATATTCCTAAGTCAGCATTTTGTACTCAGTATGGTCATTATAAGTTTATAGTGATGCCATTTGGGTTGACAAATGCTCCTGTCACATTCATGGATTTGATGAACAAGGTATTCAAGGTGTACCTAGATCAGTTTGTGATCGTGTTCATTGATGATATCTTGGTCTAATCGAGAAGTGATGGAAAGCATGAGAATCATCTAAGATTAGTGCTCTAGACCTTAAGAACTCACCAACTATATGTTAAGTTTAGCAAATGCGAGTTTTGGTTAACTTGTGTTGCGCTCTTAGGTGATGTGATTTCTAGAGAAGGAATCTCCATCAACCCGAGCAAGATAGAAGCCGTGATCAACTGGCCAAGACCGACTACAATGACAGAGATCAAAAGTTTTTTGGGTTTGGCAGGATATTACAAATAGTTTGTGGAAGGTTTCTCATCGTTAGCATCGCCTCTAACAAAGCTTACGAAGAAAGATGAGAAGTTCGTATGGATAAACAAGTGCGAATGTAGTTTCTAAGAGCTTAAGGAAAATCTAACTACCGCACTTATGCTCGACAATTTGATATGATCTTGGAGGATTTGAGATTTATAGTGATGCGTCATTTAAAGGATTGGGTTGCGTATTGATGCAACATGGTAGAAGTTGTTGTTTACGCCTCTTGTCAATTGAGGTCTCATGAGTTGAATTACCCGACGCATGACTTAGAACTCGCAGCTATCATATTCACGTTGAAGATTTGGAGGCATTATTTGTGTGGGGAAAAGTTTCAGATCTTCACGGACCACCAGTCTTAAGTATTTATTCTCTCAAAGGGAATTGAATATGAGATAGCATAGATGGATGGAATTGTTGAAAGACTACGACTGTGATATCCTATATCACCTAGGAAAGGTGAATAAAGTTGCCGAGGTGTTGAGTCGAAAGTCTTTAGTGGCTCACTTACTAATTAAGGAGTGGAATTTAATCGAAAGAGCTCGAGATTCGGTATTCAAGTTTGAGGTAGGCCACCTTTCGAGTCTTATGGCCACTCTCAAAATTGAACCGGATGTTTAGGTTAGAATTAAGACACTCCAACCGATAAATTCATATGTACAAAAGATACTTCAGGAGGACATTGAGAAAAGAAAGGCTGACTTTCAGATTTCTGATGATGGAATACTAAAGTTTTGAGGACGTTTGGTTGTACCTGACAATGAAGATCTTAGAGAAGATATTTTATCTGAAGCACATCGTAGCAGCTACAGTATTCATCCTAGAAGTACTAAGATGTATCAGAATTGCGTCAACACTATTGGTGGTCAGGTATGAGGGTAGATATTGCCAAGCATGTCGCCAAGTGTTTAATATGTTAACAAGTGAAAGCCTAGCATTGAAAGCCAGGATGGAAATGGGAGCATATCATGATGGAGTTCGTAACTGGACTACCAAGGAGTCAAAGAGGAAATGATTCGATTTGAGTGGTAGTTGATAGATTGACAAAATCGGCTCATTTCATTGTAGTTTGAAAAGACCTCAGTTTGGATAGACACGCATATCTGTATTTGCGCCAAGTGGTTCGAATGCATGGAGTGCCGGTTACAATAACCTCTTATAGAGACCCGAGATTTACTATTGCTTTTTGGAAGAGCTTGCAAAGCACTCTAGGTACAAAGCTTTAGTATAGCACGGCATATCATCCTTAGAAGGATAGCCAGTCTAAAAGGACAATTCAGACCCTTGAGGACATGCTGAGAGCTTGTGTAATAGACTTAAGATTAGCTTCATTTGGTTGAATTTACCTACAATAACAGTTATTGGCAGAGCATCAAGATGGCTCCTTTTGAAGTGTTGTGTGACAGAGTGTGCAGAACGACAGTATGTTGGGATGAAATTGGGGAAAGAAAGATTACTGGCCCAGAGTTAGTTCAACAGTCAGTGGAAGCCGTGATAGTGATTAGAGGCAAATTAAAGACCGCTCAGAGTAGATAGAAAAGTTACACGGACAAGCGTTAGAGATTGCTGGAATTCCAAGTTGGTGATTACTTTTTGAAAGTTTCACCAATGAGAGGAATTTCACGCTTTGGTAAGAAGGGCAAACTTAGCTTAAGGTATGTAAGTTCGTTTGAGATTCTTGAGAGAATTGGGAACCTAGCGTATCGTCTTGCATTACCGTCGAGACTGGCGTAAATGCATGACATCTTTCATTTGTCGATGTTAAGGAAGTATGAGTTTGACTCGACTCACGTGCTCAATTTCGAGGAATTGGACGTGGATGACCATGTTCATACGTTGAAAACCCGGTTCAGATTGTGAATCGAAAAAAGCAAGTTCTGCATACAAAGACCATTCCATTGGTCAAAGTGGTCTGGCAAACCACGGTACTTAAGGAGCAACATAAGAGATTGAAGAGTTGATGAGAGAATTGTAATCCCACCTTTTTGTTTAAGTTTTGTAAGGTTCAAATTTCGATGGCGAAATTTTTATAAGAGGAGAAAAGTTGTGACATTCTGAATCTTTCAACTTGTTTTCTATTGAATAAATCGAACATTTCATTGACGTGCCTATAGGGCTATTCTTAGAGCTGATCATTCTCGAGATAACTAGACTATCTAGGTAAGCCATTAGAGAATTTTAAGGTAATAGACTTGAGAATTCGACCATAAGTCGGCTTCTCGACTATGCTCATCTTTAGAGGCCATTACGAAATAGTTAAAAAAATTAATTTAAGATCAGAGATAGGTTGGATTGATTGAGATATGTGGCCGATTGTGGGTGACTCTACAAAATTAGGAAATTCTCATTGACCGATACTAATTTGATTTTATTGTCGTTTCAATACCCTATGTTCATATTTGAATTCTCGAGATTTTTACGACTATCGAGAGTTACCAATGTGTCGAGTGAGTTCATTGTGGCTCAAAAAAATGACCATGGGTCATTTTCCCTAAAAAGTTCTGAAAATTACCCGTTACCTAAGTCACGCTAAAAACGCGCCGAATGGAAATTAACCATCAATTTGAGTCCGATTTCAGAAATTGAAGATTTTCTCATGTCACAATATATTCTAGGACCCACGACTTAGTCTCAAAAGATTTTCTTGCAACTTGACAGTTCTTGGGAAAAAGTCGGTTTAAGATTGTTTTTGTTCAAGCAAGGCTAATGATTGTTTTTTATTGCAAAATTGAGAAGCATGATGGATGTGTGAGTTACGAAAAATGGTGAAATGATTGAAGGATGACCAATTGAATTTTTGATGGTCAATTGAGATTGAATCAAGAGAGTATAAGAGTCTAATTAAAGGAATTGACTTGCAAATTTGTGTGCTCCTACTTCCCTAGCACTTTGGACCGTTTCACACGTCCAAGGAGGCATGGGTGGCTCGTTGTGAGCCTAGGGATGATACTTGGCCTAGGTTGATTATTGGGGATATTATTGTGGAAAATAAGGCCATATGGACCCCATACTCTCACTCATCTCTATCCTCTCCCTCACTGTCTCTCACTCCACCGTCCATCTCTCTCTCTCTCCTCTCCTTCTTAGCTTGTGCGACCCTATCAGCCAAGGGGAAGAAGATCGGAGCAGCTCGTCGCCGTAGCCACGCTAGACCGCCGTTTGCTCCACCACATGTCGCCCGTGCGCGCGTTACTAGCCTCGAACGCCGTCCGTCCCCTGGCCACCTCCCTCTCACCTAGCAGCTGCTGTTTTCGGTCTGTGGAAGCTCAACCAGAGCTGCCTTTCACCATTTCTTCGCTGATAAAGCTCCGCCAATGCCCGGTTTGGTCAATTCTTTCATTCCTGAGCAAGTTCTGCCTAAACCGAGTGGTTTTGTTCAATTTCCAGCCAAGGTCAGCAGCTTTGTTTGTGGGTTTCTAGTAGTCTTGTGAGGTTGTTTTGAGGGTGTTCCTAGCCTCAGTTTCTAGGCCCGCTTTGGAGAAAAGCATTCCCCGCACTGTTCCCATCGGTTTGATCCGACTTGCATGTTATTCCGGTGAGTTTAGCTCACTAATCATTGCTTAGTTTGCTAATGATGTTTAAATGTTGATTAATGTTAATTAAGTAGGATTATGTGGTTAGATTAGAATAGATTAAAGATTATTAATTAATTGCAATGCATGTTAGGTGGTTAGACATAGATATTAGGGAGTAGAAATGCTCTATTATTTATTGAATACATCTTGAGATTTTTCTTGACCCGTTTTGGGCTTCAATTAGGCATTACGGGCCTAAATTGGATTTATTGTATTTATTTATTAATTTTCAAATTTTTTAATTAATTATTTATTTTTCAGAAATTAGGTTAGGATAATAAACGATCGAAATTTCGTGCTAATTGTCGTGGTGCAGTCTGTTTATTTATTTGAGCTTTATGTTGTGTTGAATTGAAGTGATAGTGCAATTTGAGGAATTTATCCTATATTGAATTGAATTCGAATAATTGATTGATAGTTAGCTGAGTATAATTATTTAGCACCAATAATGCTTTGATGGGCTAAAATAGAGAGAATAGTGAGAGTGAAATGGAAATACTCTTGGCTAAGACCAATCAAGTACGATGTTATAGATGTATGTGGTTTGGTGATTAAGGATATCACTAGCGAAAACGATGCTTAAAGAATGCACGTAATTGTCTATTAAATACATCATTATAAACATTCGTGGTTCGGTGATTAAGAATATTACTGGTAAAAACGGCGCCTTAAAGAACGCACGAAATTGTCTATTATATGCATCATGTTGGTGAAAACGGCACCAGAAAGAAAGAATGTGCGTGATTTATGGATATATGTGGTTCGGTGATTAGTGATATACTATCTTCTACATATGTCACCTTAGCGAAAATGACACCCGAGAGCATTAATGTAGCTCTATGACTAAGTATACTATTGGAGGTTATATGGTGTGTAGTGAAATAACCTAGAAATGGTTTAATTAACATGTAATCGACTAAGGGTCCATTTGATTCAGCTTTGGGAAATGCCCTAGGAGAATGCAAATATCTTTGAGGGAAAGGGGTTTTCCGAAATACTAGATTGTTTGATAAACTATAATTGAAAAGTGCTTTAAGGAAATGTAGGATTGTTTGGTAAACATATATTTGAAAAGCCATTTGTGTGACAAAATTAAGTTTTTTAGTTTTAGTATTTTTAAAATTGCAAAAAAGAAACAATAACTATATAACATTTTACATTTTCATGTTGAGAGTAAGGTAAAAGATATATACTAATAAATTTATTTAAAATTTATATTAAAATAATTTGATTATAGCTTAGATGCAAAGCTCAACTTTTGGCTTAGGGTTCTTTTAGGTTTGTTTTCAACTATAAATATATTTTTTTAATTATTGTAGTATTAATCATCTTCATTAATTAATGATCATTCTAGTGTATTAATAAAAAGTTGGGCTATTGATTGTCAAAAGATAAAAATGACAAAAAAAAAAGGTGAACCCAACATTTGCAAAGGTTTTTTTTAAATAAAAATAAAATCCAATGAAACTCCATTGCCGATCAACGTCGATTGGGGTGTGGGGAAGATGATCAGTTTTTTTTTTTAAAAAAAAAGAAGTCAACGGATGAATAGTAGAGGTGAACTTGCATTTTCGAAATGCTGAAAGTCCAAAGCAAGTGGGGACTTGCTTTGGGCTTTCAGCATTTTGAAGACTAGCATTTGGCCAAGAATACCTCTAAATGCTGGACCAAACACCTAAATTTTTTCCTAGGGGGTTTTTGGGGCTGAAAGCCTCTTGGGAATGCTGAACCAAACGGGGCCTAAGTCGATTAATCAATGATTTGATCTAATGTCGTGAATTGATTAATTGTTTGATGTAATATATGAGGCATCTGTGTATAACCTTGAACTGCAAGTTGAGACTGAGGCGAAGGTAAGTCCTTTGACCCATGTGTGCATAGGCAGCCCGATTAGTGTATTGGTTTACTAATCAAGTCTTAGGAGGTAGAACACGCTGAGAAATGGTCTCAATGGTTATTGTATAACTATTTCAAGTCCCGAGATGATAGCACCTCCACCTCCTCGTCCTCCCAAGCATTTTGGTGTTCCAGTGGAAGTCACAAAGATGGAGACTCACTCCCCGATTTATCCCCACCCTAAAGGACTGGAGTACATCTTGATTCAGTTGATCGTTTGGATTGATGTAGGAAAAGATGCCCTGAGACCCCACAAGTACCGATCATGGCATCGTGAGTACTATGATGAGCGAATGGAGGGTCCCATGCCTAAAGAAGAGGTGCTTATGTTCGTCCTGGAGGAAGCATTCGGAGAGGGTACCGCTGATCATAAGGATGGGTTGGTAGTGGATGCAAAAGACACTAAACTCGAGATTGATCACGACTCCCCCCAACCATCAGCAGCAGACTCCAACTAGAGTATACCAGAAGAAAGGGAAATAGTTGAGCAAGAGGAGGGATAGAAGGAGAATCAGGAGTGGGAATGGCCAGCGGTAGAAGAGTCTAAGGACGAGGAACCGAAGGAGGATTACCTGTTAGATGCCCTTAATGAGTAGCTAGAAGAAGATGAAGAGCTAGAAGAGAATGAGATTGATTTTGAAGAATCAGAGGAGGATCAGGATGATGATCCTGACTACAATCCAAATGAGAATTGAGATCCCATCCTATTCTATGTGAACCTTGTGTTCTTGTGGATATGTGTTAGTGAGACCTATGTTGATAGCATTGTAAAATACTATGGGTTGTGCTATATATAAAAATAAGGTTGTGAATTTCAATATGAAAAATATGGCCATTCTTTTCTATTACATTACTTTATTGTCTAGGGATTTATAATTGCTCCTTTGTGTACATATTAAATTGAAAAAGTCGGCGATAAGTCCTGGGATATTGCATTTAAAATCGACCAAGGTAAGGGATATGCGTATGCCCGAGGATTGGGGCGTGATAGAGATACTAGCAAATTAGTAGTATTAGACATTATGAGCTTGTCCAAAATTTTTAGAGGAATAGCCAATATCTTTAATAGTGAATATTAGGATCGCATGTTTAGGTGCACGTTTAGCTGTAAACTTAATCTTTCCCATGTAACTTAGTCTTCACATCAAGCAACTCTCTCCCTTTTTGTCATCATTCAAAGAGAATGCAAGCCGATTGCATGAAAAGATTAGCTTCATTGAAGGCATGAGATAGAACGATACAAAATGTTAGACTTAACAATGAACTGAAATAGAGAAAACAACGGGAGCAAAATAGGGGGCACATTGAAGTTTGAAAAGTTTTAGGTGCAAGGGCATTTGCGGTACTGACAAGAAGTGAGTTTTTCAAGTTTGGTGGTCTCAAATTCAAAGCGGATAGGGTTGTAGCAATTGAGGTTAAGGATAGTGCACTTAATATTCGCCATGTGGCAATTGAGGTCAGAGAAAGGAGTGTGTTCTTGATCTCCTTAACATATGCTTGTAGTTGATTAAGGTTGGCAGAAGAAGCAAGTGTGTCCATGGTTAATGAAGGTAATTTTTCTAGATGAGGTGGCATGTGGCCTTGGTTGGTAGTAGAGCCTTAGCATTTTGCGCCTTTCTAGTTCAGAGAGCTCCGCAATCCTTTCTTTGAGCTTTGCTACTGTTCTTTCATTGTTGCCATGGCTAATGGGAGTGATCTCCCCTTTATGGTTGACCCATCCTTCGAGCGTCATCTAGAGCATCATTTTTTCCAGCGTTTTCTTTCTAGTCTTCATATTTGGCATGACAATAGGTGAAAATTTAGAGTAATTGATCTTAAGGTACTTAAAGATTCGTGTAATCAAAGCACCATAGGGTAGCTAACCTGTCTTTCTTTTGCCCATGTGGTACATGTGAATAAAGATCATGTGGGGGAAGGAAATCTCTTTAAATTTGCTTAGGATGGCTGTTGTGACTAGACCTCGGGGAAGGTCGGGTTTAAGGGTACTTGATCATATCCCACCTTTTGGATTGAATCCCTTGTGAGTTCCCTCGTATACAGTCGCAAGTTATTCCAAAATCATATCCCACGTGACAACATAGTGTTGTGATCCATATCCACATGGGTGACACACCTTGAGAAAGGAAGTCGAGTGTGGATATTGGATTTAGAGGTATTTTTACCATGACAGCCCTCTCGATAGTATGCTTTCACCCATGAGGATGGCATCACTTCATCCTTTGGGGTACTTCCACATTGAATATACTAAATTGTAGTTTTATCAAGACCGATATCCTTCGCAACAAGTTTATTTATATGATCTATTTGTTTAAAACAACCTAAAACTAAGACGGAAATCGCCATTAGCCTCATTTTTGGGGGGTCAGCTAGAAAATCCAATTGAGGGTTGAGAGTCATTTCTTAATTTCTACACAATCAGATATCTAGGTTCGGAGACTTAGGTTATGCTAATATTTCTATTAGTGCATTTTCGGTACCAAATAGCATGTTGTGTTACCTAAGGTGATCATGCATGTCTTTTTACTTTTTCGGGGTTGTTTAACCTAAACTAAGTAATCACATGTGGTTGGTCATTTTTGTGCCATTCTATCTCTAAGAATGATAAAAAGAAGACAATCAATTGTATTGTAAGTGCGAAATAGTAAGTAAACAACTTAGAAAAACACTAAATCTATCATGCAAACCTAAAAAGATAAAAAGAGAAATGAAATAAAAGGATAGGAAAGAAAGGAAGCCGCAACTTGTCGGGTCTATATGCAGACAAAGGAAACCGGAGATATATGTTAGAATGAATGGTACAACAGCATGGTATGAAAAAACATTGACCTTCCACTATCTTTGAATATTCTCCATTTTCAGGATCCTAATCAAATACCTAATCTAAGAACTATAGCTAGGTACATACAATGGAAAGAAACAATAGTACATATCAAAACAATCAAAAACATGCCACAAGGCAATAAAAATTGATCAATTGAAATGGAATTCAAAATTAATCAAATTTTGGCCTCGGGGTTAGCCTTTGCAATTCTGATACTTTCTAGATACCTCATTTTATGACTTATAGCCATTATTAACCATTTGTGCTCTCGCATGGCCAATAATGCTCGTAATTCATTTTATGACTTCCAAGTTCTCAACTTGTAAACCCGATGAAGATGGCAACAAATGTTCATTTATTGGCCTCAAAGTAACAATCCTTTGTGTAAGCCTATGACCAATTTATATTGCAGTCCTATCAAAAAGACCTTTTTGATCAATCAAATTGTGCTCATCGTGAATGTTTCTGAAAACCTTGACATGTGTTATGTGAGATACCCTCAACAATCGGTTACTTCCCACGTGAATGGATAGGATCAAGCAGCTATCTTATTAAGAGTGTAAGAGAAATCATTTCCGACTAAGAAGCTCTAATTTGGCATGCTTAATGAGCCTTTTTCATGAGTCGTAGCCATTCTGATAAGAATTTGACTCCCAGAGAATTTGACTTTTAATGACAAACCCCAAGCAAGATGACAGTTTTGCGCCACATGATACTGATTAACATTGAATGTTTTTTTAAAGCAGTTGGACTTAGCTTGATTAGCTTGTTCAATTAATGCTACAATATTACCAATATGTCTCTTGATGACGTCTCTAATGACATTTGCTCAAGTTGAGTTTGACGGGATTCCTTAGTGAAGCCATGCAATTTTCAAGGGATTAGTGGATGCTTCCCCAAAGACCACAAAGGTTCATGGTTAGCCTTAAATCATGTCATTTCTAAAGGTTCATGGTCAACCTTAAACCATGTCATCTACAAAGGTTCATGGGTTTATCAAAACCTGTTGTTACACAGTGAGACTTTATCTCTCTTTCTTCTTATGACACGGTGTGCTTCTATAGCCCAGAATCCTTCTCTTTCTTCATATGACACGGCGTGCTTATATAACTCGGAGTCTTTCTTTCTTCCTATGAAAAGGTATGCTTCTGTAGCCTGGAGTCTTTTTTTCTTCTTATGACACGGCATACTTTTGTAGCTTGGAGTCCCTCTCCTTCTTCTTATGACACGGCGTGCTTTTGTAGCTCGGAGTCCTTCTCTTTCTTCCTATGACACGGTGTGCTTTTATAGCTCGGAGTCCTTCTCTTTCTTCCTATGATACGGCGTGCTTCTATAACCCGGGGTCCTTCTCTTTCGTCTTATGACATGGCATGCTTTTGTAGCCCGGGATCTCTTCTCTCTTTCTTCTTATGACATAGTATACTTCTGTAGCCCAGAGTCTTTCTTTTTTTCCTATGACACGACGTACTTCTGTAGCCCGAGGCATTTTCTTCTTCTTATGAAACGGCGTGCTTCTGTAACCCGGAGTCTTTCTTTCTTCCTATGACACAGCGTGTTTCTATAGCCCGGGGCCTTTTCTTCTTCTTATGACACGATGTGCTTCTTTAGCCCGGAGTCTCTCCTTCTTCTTATGACACGGCGTGCTTCTGTAGCCCGTAGTCTCTCTTTCTTCCAATGACATGACGTGTTTCTATAGCTCGGGGTCTTTCCTTCTTTTTTATGACACGGCATGCTTCCATAGCTTGAGTCTATCTTTCTTCTTATGACACGGTGTGCTTCTATAGCCTGGAGTCTTTCATTCTTCTTATGACATGGCGTACTTTTGTAGCCCGGAGTCTCTCTTTCTTCCTATGACACGACGTGCTTGTGTAGCCAGGGTCTCTCTTTCTTCCTATAACACAACGTGTTCTATAGCCCGGGGTCTCTTGTTCTTCTTATGGCACGGTGTGCTTTTATAGTTTGAGTCTATCATTCTTCTCATGATATGGCATGATTCTGTAACCTAGGGTTTTTCTTCCTCTTATTGACATGACATGCTTCCATAACTCGACCTAGTGCGAACCTATGCACCCAAGATCTCTCTCCCATCGAAATAATTTAGGTGTTTTTGTCTTTGAATGCAACCTTTTTCAAGGCCACATTCAAAGAGGAGCAACTGTTAACACTTACTTTTTAAACATAAAAAAAAAAAAAAAACAAAAGAAAAACAACAAAACAACAACAAAAAAAGAAAAAACAAAAAAAAAAAAAACATTTAGGGGGTCAAGTTAGGTTGGATCCGGCCTTGGCCTAGCCAGCCGCTTGCCTCTCTTTCTCCCTACATGGGCTCAGTCTTTTTCTCTTCGGCCCGGCCCATGCCAGCTTGTCTCCTTCCTAGCCATCCTCACACGCGTGGGACTTGGGGAAAGGAAAAAGTAGCAACAGAGCATTGGGCATAAAGGAGCAGTAGGGGCAAAGAGAAAGGAGACGTAGGCGCATAAGAGGGATGGAAAAAAGGGAACAGAGAGAAGGAGACCGAGGGAGAGAGGACTGAGGATAGCGGAAAGAAGGGGGAGAACAAAGGGCGATGACAACATGTGTTTTTCTGGCCAAGCCTTGGCCGGGATCCACGTCGTTGCCTTTACCACAATACTCTCACTAGCCATGACACCTCATCGACGTGCTACCCTCCATCCTGACGCGTTGCTTGATGATCCTCGCTTAGCCTCCATCTTCACTTGGCCTAAGCTACATTGGTGACCCTCCCTACGAGCGCATTGGTGACGACGAGCACCTTTAGCCACGAGCCTCGTTGTCCTGAGCTCGCTGACTTGACATCGACTGGTTGTTGTTCCTATTGCCAGAGCCTGACGCTTGGAACTTCACCACTGTAGTAGCTATTTCATGGTCGCCAGAGCTTTGAACGCCGTCGCCATTATAGCCCTCAGCCAAGCGGATGCCCTGCCCATCCCCGTGCCTCTGCCTAACGCCTGCAACCTCGCGTTGCCGCACCTTTGCCACTGCTCACCGAGCCACTGCCCTTTGATCCCGACTGCTAAAACACCTAGGCTCAATGCCATCACTGTCTATCTTTGCCATCGCCTACCCCTGCCATTTTGCCACCCCTTGATGATTATCGCCATGTTTGGGTCCTCATCGTGCCAAGTTAGCCCCTGTTGCAGCACCAGCCTCAAGCCACCATGTTTCCTAACATCATTGCCGCACCAAGCCACCGCCACCACCGTGTTGTCACCCGCTACGTCCCCACCATCACTGAGTTGCCATTCGACGACGTCCCGACCATCCTCCTTCGGCACCACGAAAGAGCAAGGGGGAGAGGAGGCACAAATCGGGTCAAAAGAGCCGGCTGGGTGCAATCAACCGATTAGGGTTTTGGGCGAATTGGGCTGTGCATACCTAAGTTGGGTCTAGGCTAGTTTAGG
Organism: Eucalyptus leucophloia subsp. euroa; assembly: GCA_017140325.1. Classification (NCBI taxonomy): domain Eukaryota; kingdom Viridiplantae; phylum Streptophyta; class Magnoliopsida; order Myrtales; family Myrtaceae; genus Eucalyptus; species Eucalyptus leucophloia. The sequence goes on along the minus strand of CM029476.1, from coordinate 11,137,593 downwards.
TTGCAGGCCTGCGTGGGGCTGTTTTTCTACAAGGAAGATTGAAGGCCCGACCAATTATGGTCGGGCTTGGTCCTTTAGGAGGGTTGACCGATGGGCCTAATGTGAGCTAAGCGAAGGCCCCACCAAGGTTGTTTGGGCTTGGCCCATCCGGATCAAACCGGGTTGAGACTCGGCCTAGTTCGCCCAAAAAAAAATTCCAATTTAAAAAATTAGAAAAAAAATTGAAGATCTAAAAATGCAAGGTTTGGTTGGGAATTTTCATGTCTTGCCTTCTTAGTATAACTAGGCTTTTATTTGCTCGTATTTTGATTACATTGCATGTTTAGTTTGCATATTTTATTATATTTAATTGCATGTGCTTAATTTTATTATAATTAGGATTTGGTAGCTATAATTATTATTTTAATGATTGGCTACTTGCATGATCACCTCACATGTTAGTAGATAGATATAAAATCAATCTAAACTACCTAACAAAAAATCTTTTCTTTTAAAATGAACAAATTAGGTACCAAAAAGTTACTAATTAGTCAATTAGAGTAATCAAGTCCCCGAGCAAAAAAAAAAAAAAAAAAAATTAGGTATCACTCTTAGAGTGTCCCCGTTTTTCTCTGTTTTGTAGGAAATGAGACATACTCCCATGCTCAGCTTGGTTTTTAGCCAACCCCAATAGGTTAGTGGTGACTCATTATTACAAAATTGTTAAAAAATACCCCAATGTTATGCAAGGTATGGGCTTGGGAGAGCCCGTGTCTAATCATGGGTCTTAGGTCCGTCCTTTAGGCAATAACCCTAAACCTACTTCCTCCCTTTGAGGGGTAGGTCACGACAAGTCTTTTTCGAGTCTTTGGTAGTGCATGTTTTGTACATCTTCCACATGAATACACAAAGTTAGAACCTTGTACCCATTTGTGTAGCTTTCCTGGGTATGGCATTAAGCACAAAAGGTATATATGCATGGATCCTATTTCTAACTATCTTTATATGTCTCGTCATGTTGCTAAGAATACAAGATGTTCTCATATCTTCATCATTTCAATTCATCAACTCATGTTTCCTTCTTCACCAACACTTCAGTAAATTTATTTCCAAAAGATCCCACAACTTCGCCCACTTGCGAGTCTTCCTCTCCATCTTCTTCTCTCAATCTTGATGTAGGTCCTTCTAGCAATACCACCTTGGTAGCTTTTGTTGTGTTTGCTCCATCCTTCTATTCTCCAGTGGCAAACATTCCACCATACTCTATCCATTGTTCCACAAAAGTATGTCAACCCTTTGTTCCACTTTATGATTACCATTGTTTCTCTTTTTGAACCTCACACATAGAGAAGCTAGTACTAATCATCTATAATAGCAAGCAATAGTAGATGAGTTGCAAGCCTTAGACAAATCTCATACATGGGACTTGGTTGATTTACCTCTTGATAAGTCTGATGTCAGCTATAGATGGGTATATAAGATTAAAACAAAGGTAGATGGTACTACAGATTGTTACAAAACTTGGTTAATCGTGAAAGGATTCTCTCAGGAATATGGAATTCACTATGAAGAGGCTTTTGCCCATGTTGTGTGCCTTACTTTTGTGTAATATTATTGCTATCTCCATGGTTAAGTGTTGCTTTTTGTTCTAGATGGATGTTAAAAATGCATTCTTGAATAGAGATTTAATTGAGGAAGTTTAAATGGTGCCTCTAGAAATTCTCATCCTTCAAAGAAAGTGTTTCAATTACATCAAGCATTATATAGCTTGAAATAGGCTTCTCATGCATGGTATTCTAAGTTTAGTTCAACCATTGAATTTCTCAATTGCAAATCCAGCCCCTATGACCATGCTCTCTTTGTTTGACACATTTTTAATGGTTATATTATGCTGCTTTCATGTCCACGACATGGTTATTACTGGTGATGATCATATTGACATTTCATAACTCAAGCAATATCTCAATCAATAGTTTGAAATTAAAGATCTAGGGCAACTCAACTACTTTTCATGCTTGAACGTTACTTTAGACTCTTTTGGTTATTTTCTTTCTCAAGCCAAATATGCCACTGATCTTCTTACTCGACTAGGATGTATTAACAACAAGGTCACTCTTGCATTATTGAGACTAATGCTAATGTCAATGCAGCCCCTAAAGGCCATTAATTCAGCAACTTTGGAAATGATCAAAACATGGAGACCTACAGCACCTAAATTTCTCATATTTTCAATGTCTCATATATATCATTATTGCATTTCTTGATCCCTAGGTCTTTATATTCTTAATTGTGAGAAAGGTTCCAAGAGTCAAAGTTCTAGTTCCTAGAATTTGATTATATTATATCTTTCTAATGAGTCCAGGAAATTACTTATGGTTGGAGAATTGTTCCATGCTCAATTATGTAAGCATGCTTTGATGAATGAGAGAAGCCAAGATTTGGTTTATTTGTAAATTATTTGAATGTTTGGCTTGAAAAAAAAATTATTGTTTGCTCTTATCTTTTAGGTGGATTCCTACGGGTGGCGAGTATTGCTCTCTTCACAAAGGTTATTACCTATGGGTGATAAGTAACCTATCAATTTAAGTTCTCACTTGTGTTGACTTCTACTTCTCTACACTCTCTCTAGTGTCAAATGTGAAGTTTGATGCCAAAGATGGGACTTCTTTTAATCCCATAATCCATCGACAATGGGTGGGCAATCTTATGTATTTCACTATTACTTGTCCCGACATGGCTCATATTGTTCATGTTGTCAATTAGTTCATGACAAAGCCATGAATGACTCATTGTGCTTTTGTCCTTTGGATTCTTCACTACGTCAAGGGCATCCTAGTTCATGGTCTTTAGTTTTATGCTCATTCTACCTTAAAGTTGACAACATATTCTAATGCTAATTGGGCTAATGATCCTCACTATCGTCACTCTAGTATAGTATATTGCTTTTTTTTCTTGGTAATTCTCTTACTTTATGTTCTAGCAAGAAACAAACCACTATTGCTTGCTTTAGTATGGAAGTAGAATATCGCGCTATTGCTGATACAACATCAAAACTATTATGGTTGCGATGATTATTGGAAGACATAGGAGTTCATCATAATGGAGGAACATTTGTTTACTACGACAACCGAAGTGCTATCCAAATGGCACATAATGATAATTTCCACAAGCACACTAATATGTTGAAATTGACTTTCATTTCATTCGGAATCATGTGTGTAATGGCACCATATGACTCATCTCAACTTCATATGTTGATCAGACTTTTTCACTATGGCACACCCACCAAAGCATTATTTGGATCTCTTCTCCAAAATCTAATTGAATTTTCTTAGGTCACCTTGATTTTGAGGGGAAGTTAGAGATCATTGACAGATATTAGGAGATTTCCTTAATTAATCCTAATTGACTATATCCAATATTGTAATATCTTAATACCTTTCTTACTATTCTAAATAGTTGTTCTGTAAAGTTTATAAGTAGACTTTGTATTCCTTGTTTAGTAATGAAAATTATATTATTTTTTTTCTTCATTCACAAATCTCAACTTATGAATGGATTACTTGCTCGTGAATATCATTTAAATTTTTTTTTTTCCCATCATTCGTTAACTGTTAGTAATTATTGATTTGCAGGTTATCCCTTGGCCAGGGACACTAAAATGCTAAGCATGGCTGTCGGAGTCTCGCAGAAGTCCTTGGATTTGTATTTTTCAAAACGTCATTAGTCTATTTTGTTGAAATGTATTTGAATTGATTTTTTTTCATTTTTTTTAAATATAGTGACTAAGACATTACCCTTTTTAGCCAAAATAGCCAAAATATGCAATTTTTATTCTATAAGTATTACCACGCATATTCACACAAAATTTCTCGTAATTTTTTAAAATTAAAGTGATGTTTGATATTTCGATGAAAGTTTAAAAAATAACATTTTACTTAAAAGCAGAAGGAAAATGCCAGCAGATTATTGTTAGAGAAGCCTTAAAATTTCTGACCCATTTGTCTTGAATTATTAAAGAGACGGATTGCGTTGAAAGTAAAGTTGAACAAAGGATCTATCTTTTGAAAGACGCGTTTTATCCGTATGGGGATTCTTATTTTCCACAAAGGTACTTTGAAACATGATGTGGCCGGCCTGCGAACTTTAGGGTTAAATCAGCAAGAAGATATCACGGGTGTTGTGGGTAAACATTAGACAAGATTGGGGGACTAAAGTTAAAGAGAGTAGGAAAGGTACATTCATATTTTGGAAATGGTGGTTGGGGGGTTCTTTTCTTTGTAACATATCTTTTCCGGTCCTTGCTTTGGAAATGATTGAAGACTGGAAAAATAGTTGTGGGTTGACCATCTTTAGGATCCACAAGTTTCTTGGCTTGAATATCAGAAATGTTGATCAAATATTTCCTATGCCTCAAGCAAATTATTCAATACCTTTTCCGTACTTCCTATGGCTACTTTTTTACTTTTGACATATGTTAGTATTCAAGTAACTTTTTTTCTGTTGAACAAAAACAAGAGATGTCTACTTAGAATTGTTCATTTAGCATCGCCTAGTCTTCCAATAATGCTCTTCCCCTACCGAAATTAGATAGACTGATCTCTATCGTTTTTTCTTTGGAAATAAAAGCACCCTCTCAAACCATCTTACTTCATATGAAGAGAAATTTGAAAGCTAAAGGAGGACAAAAATATCGGTAATCTTGGGTCCACACTCAAACTATAGTAGAGCCTTGCTAGCATTCACTTATTTGAGACCCGTGAACAAAAGGATTTGGGTGCATTTATAGGGGTTAGATACGAAGGAATACTAACAGTGACGTAGGATGCGCAACCTGTCTTGATTTAAGTTGCTAGAAATTGATAGAATCACATTTCATAATTTAATATTCTCCTCACATGAAAGTCGATTAGAGATGGACGCCCCGAGCGTGCGAAGCTTACTACATGTGTGTGAAAGAATATTTGAAGCACGTCTCAAAAATGAATAAGGGCAATCATTGACGGTTAACAGGAGAATAAGAAGGATGGAACTCGAAACCTTTGAATTTGAAATCATCTTGTACTTGTGCGAACAGTCTTTTTCTTCGCTATGTTTGTTAGGAGGAACTATAGTGGAAGACAAGAGAATTGAAAAAAGAAGAAGAAGCTATTGTTTAATGGGAGGGATTGAGATCAGGAGATTTGAAAAAAGGGAGTAGGAAGGACTACAGTCCTCAAATCCCCTCAAATCCCTTTCAAATCTGAAGTGACTTGGAGAGATTTGGGAGATGCACAAAAGTTTTTGCATTATTTTTTCTTATGCATTTCATTCCTTAATTCTTTTAGATTGTCCGAAGCTCATCTCCAAACCGAAAAATTTGAAGATTGATGTGGCGTCCTTCTATTTTTCGTTTTGGGAACTAAAGCTTCCTTTTTCTGGATTTCAAGTTATCCAAAACCTTTTAACTAGTTTACTTGTATTTGTTCTTATATGAGATAAATGCGTTTTTAATTGTTCATCACTAGCATGAGAAAAATATTAACATCTGTAATAAATTTGAGCTTCTATTTTAGTTTAATACCAAAATATTGTTTAGTTTTAGGTTCATTATCATTAAAACAACGAAAACTTAAAATGAATGCAAAAAAGTACCGACTAAACTTAGACTTTTAGTTATACCCTCTTAATTCTTTGGGCCTCACTTAATAAAAAAAAATTTAAATTTGTTCTTTACTTATTACAAATAGAATGAGGCGCGTGTGTTATGACATTTAATTTTTTTACATTTCATTCCCACACAGGTGCTCAATGTATTATTTTCGCAATTCGATTGAATATTACCTTTTTTGAAAATATTTTTAGATTTGGGATTGCTTATTTTGATTATGTTAAGGTTGGTTGATTTAATTATTACTAAAAATAAACTGGGATTAAACGTTGAAGCCATTTCCTAGCCAAATTTAGATTCTACTACGTGCATGTAGGTACATATCTCACTACCTATACAACTAACTAAATTATTTAATATCCCTTTTATTCCTAGATACCTCTTTCCTTTCCTCAATTCTACTCCACACTCTTTACATCTATCTCCCCTTTCTTAAGCCAAAACATAAGTTTGTCCCACTTTTAGGTCTTTCCAATTCTGCTCTTAAATAAAATTTCCTCTACCCAAACAATACATGGCAAAAAAGTAAAAGTACCATTCTGTGGAGCTCATTTTGTAAGAGTTTTCCTAATTTGAGCTACATTAATTGATACCATAATTTACCATTTTACTGATTGGTCTAAGGTGAGATAGAAGATTCTTAATTAGTCTAATATTTGGCTGGTTAGTGTGGGCCAAGTTGAGCCTAACCTATAATAAAAGAGCTTAACTAGAAACTCTATAAATAGTACTTAAAACTCTCTCTTACCCTAACACGCGCAATTATCCTCATAAGGGAGCATTTATTGAGTGCTAAGGGTGAGGGGCTGTCTCATTGAGTTAGTAATACAAAGAGCAATAAAGTAGAAGGTCTTGAATTTGAATCGTTGCTATTTTGCATCAAGAATGATGATCCAAATTAGGTATGTAAATCTCTTTATTGTTTATATAAGTTCTTGATTTTAGCTATGGAAATCATGGAGTTGCGATTTCGCGTCGTACATTAGTAGGCCTCCATAGATTAGAATGCAAATGTATAATTTTTACACTTTTTCTTGATATTTGTATAGCAAAAATCAATTTTAATTATATAAATAGAAATAACTTGTCAAAACAAGCAAAACCAAGGGTGGCACATTGCTAGCGAAGGCCACACACACCCCCACATGCGGCCATGCACTTTCAAGTGCTCTCACACATGGGGCGCTGCTTGCACTTGCATCGCACACGCCAAGGATGATGTCAGTGAACCACATAGGGGTGGTCCAACCCAACCCTTTGACCACAATCTAATTCGTTGACTTGACCTAACCCGATTGACCCACCTAACCTAGTTTCTAGTTGACCAAACCAATCAGCCGGTAGGATTGATCATTGACAGTTGACTGGTCAGGTTGGTTTGGCCCATCGAACTTGAGGTCAGATCAGTCTAGGCATGCGGCACGTGCACCATGCACATCGCACATTCTGTACACATGCACGAGCATGTCTGGACTTCGATTGGGCATTCTTGGAGTCTGTGTGCTTATACAAAGATATTTTATACTGTGGTATATTTGCTTTTACAGAACTCTATATACATGTATTTTTTTGGGTGGCTTTAGATTTTTCTGCGTTTTGTTTTTCATGATTTTGGAGATACGTGTGTAACTCATATACACATAAAGAATGTGTAGAGCATTAATTTATTGGTAACACATATAAGGTTAAGCATGTATCAATGAATGGAGCAATATAATTGGTATGATATGTAATTTTAATGACAAATTACCCTTGTCATTGAGTCTGAAATCACATGTATAAGGTAAATATGAGACATAAAGTTTATATACCTAGTATGAGAGTTCTAAGGATTCAATCAAGTTGTAACTGAGATAGCTAGTATAAGCACCTAGAGGGGGTGAATAGGTGCACAAATAATTTTTCAAGATACGGAAGCAATTCTAGGCAAACGATAGAAAGGAAATTCTCTATTGATTAACAAAATGAAGTACAATCAAGGTAAATAGAGTAAGGAAGAGAAAATTGAACACAAGGTTTATAATGGTTCAGCTTATTCCAAGCCTACATCTACTCTTCGGCACTAACAGCCCACCGGCTGGATTTCACTATGAACAAAAGAGAAATTACAGCACAGCTTTTCCTTGATTCCACAGTGTAGATGTTCTACCACACTTCCTCAAGGTTTCTCACAAATATAGACTCTCTTTTGCATACAAGGTTTCGCTCAAAGGAATTGTCTAAACAACACGGAGCTTCAAACTTTAGAATTCTTCTATCGCGCACACCTCGAACAACTTAGAATGTCTTCCTTATATACTCCTTCATGCCATCATACCCGTTGGCACTTACCAAAGGAATTCCTCCAATCTACTCGTTGGACGGAATCGATTAGGAAGATTATTCGAGCTATTAAAGGAACGTGTCGATAGCCCATCAATCCTGTTCGCCCATACAATCAAGATCTCGGTTTCCATAAGTAGAACCTTTCAAGAATATTTAGGCAATCATCGGATCCTTAATCTTCAAGTCAATCTCGATCAATCAAAGGATTCCGTTATGTCTTTTCCAGCGAAGAGATCTTCTCCAGTCGATAAGGTCATATTCTTAATGAAACATCCAGTTCTAGATAACCTTTCTTAATGGATTAGAGACTGTCAATGAGGATAGACTTTAAGTCTTGATTCTGGCTGTCCGGAGGTCTTCAAACTTTAAATAGTAGAGTCTGCAAACCTTCAGACTAGACTAATGGAAACGTTTTGTCAGCTTCAAAACACTTCAAGAAGATTTCTCCAACAATAACTGTCAAAGTGACACACTTGATTAAGTTTGAGAAATATCAGTCTTGTATAATAGCGGGATGTCTCCCTTACTAATGAGTGGTCATATTCCCAAATAATGTGATTTTGTATTAGTTCATAGAGTGATACATTGAAGAGTGACTTATCCTAGTGGTTTATATATCCAAAGGTGATAATGATTCATGAAGGCTGAAATTTATTCTCATGACTACTATCATGTTGGGAGTATACAAATGCATGTCATGTATTCTACCAAAATATGATTATGTAATGATGCATGTAACTCTCTGGATGTATACTTGTGCATCTTTATGATTCAAGTTACATAGTACTCACATGATGCCATTTACATGCATTGCTTGTTATTTTAGTCATATTATCTGTAATTAATAACTCCATAACTATTGATATTCTTACTATTTCAAACTTTAAGTAATGGGAAGACGATTTTTTCTTTTTGGAAAAAAGAACAATCGGATTTGTCTATTATCCATGAAGTGTTTCATTCAAGAATACTTGAAAAAGGGTTTACCAATTGATTGCATTGTTAAAAGGATGATGGAAGCCTTGGTGGCTTGAAATTATGTTTTGTCTAATGTCGAGATTAGGATACATCTGCAAGGATTCTTCAACATAAAGTATAATAGCTTTGATGAGGTTAGAGATTACATTATAAGGATGATAAATTTGAAGTTTACAAATTATACTCACGAAGGAGCTCATGAAACCATTAGTCATTCTAACAGTCTATGTCCCAAGATAGAATTTTTCAAGAAGGATTAATGATTGTTACTTCTTTTTAAAAAAGGATGTCACATAATTATCCTTTGGCATTGTTTATGAATTTAATACATATCATAAACCCATTTAGTTCATGGTGGGTTGATAGTGGCGCAACAAATCTGTTATATTTACCATAGGGGATTCATAAATCTAAGAAAGCCAAATCAGATGAATCATAGCTCACCGTAGGAATCTAGATTATGTTTTTAATTTGATAATAAGAAACACATTCAATGTATTTTTCTTGACATGGAACTTAGTTTTCATATCATGTTTGAACATATGTAGCTTTTTTTTTTTTAAATAAAGAAAATATTATTTTTATGTTCATTAATTCAAATAAGGTTGAATACTACATTATGTTCAATGGATTCTATAGATTGTGTTTAATTACCAATGATATATACATTATGTATACGGTTGAAAATGTTGTTTCCAAAAGACTTTTACTTAAGGGATAATTTTATGCATTAACATTTTGATCACGTGTCTAGAGAAAGAGTAAAGAATCTGATTTACCTAAGGATTTGCATAGACTATTATAGAAGTAATATGACAAAGATAAAGAATAAAACTGCAATATGAAGTTTTGACTTATTAGAGGTTGTTGAAATTTATCTTAGTGGACCCTATATGGTAACATTGTATAGAAATTTATTATTTCAACATAGTCATTAATAGCTATTTCTTTTATACTTAATTAAGGACAACTTTAAATCTCTAGATAAATTTTAAATTTTTTCAAACTAAAGTTGAAAAAAAAAACAGTTGAGATAAGTTTTAAAGGTAGTCAAACCTAGTGGTGGCAGTGAGTATTTTAATAAGTATGGCAATATTTGACAGCTTAAAGGGCCATTTGTCAAATACTTAAAAGATTTTGAGATAGTAACTTAATTTACTATGCTCGAATATTCTAAATATAATGGTGTGGCTGAAAGGCGCAATATCACCATTATAGAGATTATGAGGAGTATGATTAGTAAGACTAATTTATCCAGTTTTCTATGGAGTGACACTTTGAAAGCCATCTTTTCACATACAAAATCATGTTTCTACCAAAGTTGTTTTATTAACTCTTTTTAAGTTATGGACTGGACAAAAATCTAACTTGAATCACCTTAAAATTTAGAGGTGTCCTACAGAAGTGAGATTATATAATCCAATATTAAGTATGTTGAATTCAAAATCACTCGGTATTATTTCGTATATTACCTAGATCATTCGAAGATGCATCGATTTTATAACCCCAGTGAAGGTAAAAGAATTGTGAATCACAGCTAGTAAAGTTTCTCAAGTTCAATATAGCCATACAGCATATTTGTTCTTAGACTATTAAGGATAACAATATGGTAGAAACTGCTACATTTTTGTCTTTGCCTATATAGACAATTATGGAGTCTCTCACATCACAAATTAAACCTATTGGGGTTGATAGGATACTGTTATTGAGATAGCTCTTAATAAAGTTTCTCAAGCCTCTCAAGTGTAGAATGAAGTAATTATTGTTCCACTCAAGATATCTATTAGGGAGAGACAATTAGTTATACCAACAAACTATATTCTCTATTTGTAAAAACATGACTACAATATGTGATGCATAATTGATCTAGTGACTTATATAAATGCCATTTTTTAACCTCAATTAGGTCATGGCTAGATGCGATGAAAGACGAGATGCAATCATGAAACATAATAGTGTTTGGGAACGTGTTGAGTTGCCTAAAGGTCATGAGCTCATCAGCTGCAAATGAGTGTACAAAACTGAAAGGGATTCCAAAGAAAAATTGAGGAGCTTAAGGCCAAACCAGTAGCTAAGGGTTTCATTTAGAAAGAATGGGTGGATAGTGAAGATATATATATAGTCTATTCTAAGGATTTCTTCAAATTGAATATAGCATTAATAGCTCATTTTGATATGGAGTTACGACAGATGGATGTCAAAACTATCTTTACAAATGGATATCTTCATAATGAAATCTATATGGTACGACCCAAATGTTTTGCGGCAAATGATTAAGATAAACTTATGTGTAGACTAAAAATTCTTATTTATGGCCTCAAGCAAGTTTCCAGATAATGTTATTTAAGTTTCATAGTGTTGTCACTTCATTCAATTGAGAATAAAGTAAATTAGTGTATATACTATAACGTTAGTGAGAGGAAATTTATTATTCTCACACTCTATGTACATAATATCTTGCTTGTAAGCAATAGTCTTGAATTACTGCATAAGAAAAGTAGATATTATCCAAAAATTTTGACATAGGAGACCTTGATGAGGCATCTATTATCCTTGGCACTAAGATCTGTAGGAATCATTCTCACTGTATATTAGGTTTATTTTAGAGGACATTCGTTGATCATATTTTGGAAAGATTTAGTATACATCATTGCAATTAGGAATTGCTCATGTTATTAAGGGTGATGAAGTGAATCGGTCACATTGTCCTTATTCAGACATAAACAAAACCCAATTGAAGGATGAATTTTGTATTAGAGCACTTGGAAATATCATGCATGCTCAAATTTGCACTAAATCAAACATCATTTTTGTGATAGGACTTCTAGGTAAATATTAGTTAAATCCAATACATGATCACAAGATTACCAGCAATAAGTTTTTTAAGGTACTTAAAAAGGATAAAAACTATATGCTGATTTATTGACATGTTTAAGTCCTATAAGTAGTAGAGCATTTGGATGCAAACTTTGTTGACTATTAGGATGACATGAAATTGACAACGGAATACATTTTTATGTTAGTAAGAGGTGCAATAAATAGAAATTTAATGTCATCCTCTAATATATAAGTGAAGTTTGTAGCATTTTTTTTTTTTCAGTTGTTACTCACGTTATTAGGCTACGAAACCTTATTAGGGAGTCGACCATATTTGACTTTATGGATAGACCTACAATTGTATTGAGATAAAAACTCTGCAATGTTGTTTATTAACAACAACAGAGGTCTCAAGGAGTCTAAACATATGATGGTTAAGTTTTTTACTATAAAGAAACAATACAGAATGGTGACGTTACAGTAGAGCATATTTTCGTAGATGATATGATTGCAAATCCACTAATAAAAGGCCTTCGCCATTTGTTCTTGAATGATATGTCATTACTATAGTTTAAGAGCATCATGAGATGCCATTATTTAGTGGGAAGTGTTTTAGTTTTGCTTAATAAAGTTTACATCTATGTTTATTATATTTAGTAACGTTTTGATATGTATCAACTTTTGCATTTAGTAAAATATTTATGAATGTATTGTTATTATATTGAATACATATTGATAAAAATCTCAAGATATTGTATAAATCTTGAGTGAAGACTAGGGCATCTGGTTATTAGCCTTGAGCATATGTCTTGTTAGACATAAAAAAATGTTAACCAAATGACAAGACATGTGGGTTCATTGGAATAAAAAACATTCTTTAGTAGCATAGGTTTTTGTGATATTTAAGGTAAAAGAATAGTGACTGATAAAGAGGATGACTCATAAGGTATTAGTCTTTATGAAATGTGTTGTTCATTTGCCATACTACTATATTAAATTCATATCGATAAAGTTAAAAGCACCCATGACTATGGAAAGCTTTGTGTATATACATGCAGTTATCGCTATAATTCGGTATTTGAGATTTTATGAGATATGATTGACTATTAAGAATTATTTTTAGATCAAGGTATGCACATATAGTATAATTTAAATTAATATAGCTCAAGTAAGAGAATGTAATAGTTTTTCTCATGTGGGCTACATTAATTGATATTGTAATTTATCGTTTTATGGGATTTGTCTAAGGTGAGATAAAAGAATTTTTAATTAATCTAATATGGGGCTAATTAGTGTGAGCCAAATTAAGCTCGGCCCGTAATGAGAGGGCTTAGCTAGAAACTCTATAAATAGTGCTTAGATCTCTCCTTTAATCAAGGTGCTAAAGGCGAATGGCTGTCTTCTTGAGCTAATGGTACAGCGAGCAATAGAGGGAAAATTATTGAGTTTGGATCGTCACTATTTCGTATCAAGAATGATAGTCCGAATCAGGTACATAAATATTATATGTGTTCTTGATTCTAACTATGGAGATCTTGGAGTTGCGCTTTCGCGTCTTACACATTCTCCCCAACCAACTCACCACACACCTTTGGTAGTTGATTACATAAAATCCTCCTCATCAACTTTTCATATCATCTTCACTTCCAGGGATGGATCTAGAATTTCTTCTAAAGAGCACATAATAAATAATCGACAATTACAAACAAATCAAAGGTACTTATAGTAGATATTAAAGCAATATTCCATGATAAGAAAAAGCCCCGTAAATTTCTACTGTCTAAATTTTGTTTACTAATAGTTGCTAAAGATTATTTGCTAAAATTTATCAATTGGTGGGGGCAAATGCTAACAATTACGACTTATAATGTTATTTATTTTTATTTTTATTTTTATTTTTATTTTTATTTTTTGTGGAAAGTTTAATGGGGGAAACCTCAATTTTGAGGTAAAAAAATGAATTATTATTTAAAAATTTCCAAAACCATGAAGCATTTTATTCAAAATTTAGACATGAGTAGGAGCAAGTAGGGGTGAGCATGGTTCCAAATTCTAGGGAGAGATGATCTGGTTCCCAATTCCACTTTTTTAGGAATTGCTAAATCCCAGTTCCTATGAAAACCAAACTGGGAACCAGAACTAGACCGAGAACCCTAAAAACCTTAATTATCTTCCTTGACTCACTTTGTTTTCTGTGTTGTATTTCCTTTTCACTTCTTATCTCTATCTTTCTATATTATAATTCTTTTTATATATTTTATAAATTATCACTACAAACTTTCATTTTTGTTGTTGCATTCATTTTCGTTTTACTTAACTATAAATGAAATAAAAAAAGGAACATGTTAAACTGTAAAACTAATCTTGGAACCTGTGATAAGATAATTCTAGGTTAATGAGGAATTGTACCGGCGGGTAGATTTCATGCTCTACATAGAACTTGGTGAAAAACTTGGAATTGTTCTCCCCTAGGGGCAAGTGCTCCCACAAAATCGATAGATAAGTCTGTTTATGTCCTCTACCAATCATTATTCTTGTATTATTGTTTTTGAATATTAGAATTAAATAGATAATTACGACTAAAAAGTTATGTCAAGTTACAAAGTTCACAAAGGAGTAAGTATAATAATAATAATAATAATAATAATAATAATAATAATAATAAAATTTTTATATATATATATATATATAAGCACTTTCATCTCACTTTTAGATTTCTTAAACCATTATCTACAATTTTCTCTCGCTCCTCATTTTTAGACTTCCTAAATATCCTCATCTTTTTCTTAACTTCACACTCATTTATTTTATACATAATTACTCATTTTCTTTCTATACATATCAACACACGCATGTAACACGTGTCTTAACTTTTGTAATGAGATATCCAACACTATCCTAACAAGAATAGAAAAAAGTAGGGACAAAAAATTGTTCAAGCGACCTTTGCATCCAGCACCATGAGATTAGGATGTATACGCCAACATGGGGCCATACTCCGGGCAGGTACTTTCATTTTACAAGTGACGGGTGCATTGGGATCGAAGAGGATATGAAGTTGAAGTTGTCTAAATACAATTGTCGATCCGGGGCCGGCGTGGACACCGCACCGTCCACGAGGCGTGGAGTTGCGTGCACATTGATACGCACGTTCCTACTTCGTCAAACATGCCATATGGAGACCCCGGAATCAGGGCCCAAATTGACTCTTCTCCTTCATTGGCTCAACCGTTTGGGACCCAATTGCCCGAACTTTCTTCCACAGATTTAGCCGACAACCACTTCACTGTTTCCTTTCTCCCCTCCATCCCAACTAAGGATAACTACCCACCAGTCATCCCCCTTGCCCATCTCTCTCCCCCTCTCTCTCTCTCTCTCTCTCTGTGTCTCTCGTGGTGACATGTGGACACCTCTCGATCTGATGACTCACCCGTCTAGGGAGTCTACGGAGCGTTTAGGCCAGCACGTCAATTTCGAGAGGTCGTTCGGTTCTTGCCACTTGGAACTGCGAAAGCGGGGATGTCGACCGTTCCGACATGTCACGTGTTTCCGACCTGAGACATTTTTAATAAGAAAAATTCGGATAAAGGCTGCTTTCCTTCTAATGAATAAATACGAAAGAGCATATACCTTGCATAACTGTGAAGAAAAATAGTTAAATAACTCTTTTATAAGGAAAAAAAGTATCTTTTGAAGATTTGGCTTATTTGGAAAAAGATAAATTCAAATTGGTTTTTGCTACCCAATAAATTTATATTATTGTAAAATTGGAAATGACAAAATTAAATTTTGAAAAAATTAGGGAGCTTTGAGGAAATATCTTATTAATATGTCAACAAAACCATGTTAGGATTTTATTTATTACTTTGTAGTAAGTAATAAAAAGCATTTTTACAACTGTAGAGCTTGGATAGGATTCTTCCATATAAGTAAATTTACGGATCAACTCCTATTTCATATTTACTTATATATAGTATGGATTAACCAGAAATACTTGGGTTGCCTCAAGATAAAATTACAACTGTTCTTTTCAACTTAAAAGTATCACTATCCATGCCCTTCCTCTCTTCCACGGATTTAGCCGTCCACCAGTCCAATGTTCCCTCTCTCCCCCTCCATCCCAACTTAAGAGAACCACCCACTAGTCATCACATTTGCCCATCTCTCTCTCTCTCTCTCTCCCTCTCCCTCTCCCTCTTCCCCTCTCCCCCACTCGGGGTGACATGTGGACACCTCTTGAAGTGATGACTCACTTGTTTAAATAGACATATTAGAGAAGTCAGGGAGCTTACCAAGCGTTTGAGCCCGAATGTAAGTTTAGAGAGTCTGTTCAATGCTTAGATTCTAAGCGGGCGGTAGGCCACTCCAACATTCCATGTGCTTCTGACGTGGGACATTTTTAATAGGGAAAACTCCGAGAGATCCAACTTTGATATTGATATATAAATCTAGAAAAGGACCCACACCTTATGTGAAGAAAATAGTTAAAGCAACTTTTACATAAGAAAGGAAGAAAGAAAGAAAGAAAAAAACATTTTCTGAAGTTTGGTCTATATGGAACAGATAAATTCAAATTGGTTTTTCCTAGCCAATAAGTTTAAAGTATTGTAAATTTGAAAAGAATCAAATTAAGTCTAGAAATAGAGAGATTTGAGGAATAAGTAATAGAAAGCAATTTAACAACTTGTAAAAGCTTGAATAGGCTCTCTCCGTATAATTAAGTTTACGGTTGAACTCCTATTCCAGATTTACTTTATACAAAGTATAGATCAAACATAAATACTTGGGTTGGCTCAATGTCCTGATGAAGCGCCAATAGGAAAAGAAGAAAATGCATGGATCATGGACGCAGATTGTCTTCCGGATGACGAAAATGTTCCATATGATGCAACTCGATACACAAATTATCTTGTATAAGCACAGGATGCTCTATGAAATATGTGGGGATGATTGGTTCCCCCTCTAGAATCAGATCAAGTAGAATTGGTTCCTAGTTTGTTGAATTGGGAATCAACCCACCTAGCCTTGAAACTAGCATTTTTCTTTTTTGTTTCTTCTATTCCTCGCAAGTGAGAGTTTTCAAACATTAAAAGAAAGCATTATTTTCAGTTCATTCGTTAAATAATTGTTTACATCATCAAGGGGGCGATCGACGGTGAAAAGAGGACGAGCTTGGTCATGGCTGTGCGAGAGAGCGGAGATTGAGAGTGTAGGTGAATTGACGGTAAGAGTGAGAGAGAGGCGCAAAGGCAAAAGCGACTGGAGAGAGAGAGAGAGAGAGAGAGAGAGAGAGAGAGAGTTGAAACATAGTTTATGGTTTGCATCGTAATAAATAAATGAAAAAATTAAGTAATTTGGGCCAGTTCGTCAATCTAGTTCCTTATGTGGAATCAAGAATCGGATTGGCTCCCACAAAATCCGTCCAAAACTAGCTGATTCGATTTGTTAGACATATAAATTTTGACGAGCTTTTAGTCGTTCATTGCATTTAAAATTAGATATTAACCGTGACCGCTAAACAAAAAATATTGTTAAATTACATCTACATATTAATATTAGTGTCATTTGATAGTAACAAACCTACATAAATTGCATTATAATTTGGACCGTGTTACGCAAGGATGCTTTGAGCTAGATTATCTAAACTAAGCCCAAGGGAATACAAAATTCAACCAAGCTCATAGCAGCCAAAATTTTACATATGGGATGCACATGAAAAAAGTAAAATTAGGAAATATTTCATTTTTTAATTGAAAAATAATATAACATTTGAGTCAAATTTTCGATTATTGGGTAGAGAATGAAAGAGATATCTTATTTTTCTATATTGAATATATCACGTGATTTTGTTATTTCAATTTAGGAAAGGGATATATAAGAAAAGTCTTAATCTTTGGTTATATAAGCACAGTGTTCTATTGAAGTTAAGGGGGTTGTTCACAATAGATAATTTGGATACAATTAAAAAGGGAGGTAGAATAGAAAAAGACCCACGGAGAGAACACGCGTGATTACTCAAACTTTTTCTCTCTGCGGACTGTCCCTAATGCCGTGCCTACCCGCCCGCGCCTCCTGCCTCGCCATGTCGCTGCTTATTGACTCACACCCTACGCCTTATGATTACTTGCCCACATGATCATTCATCATCTGTCGGTGGCGTAAGATAAAATCAGCCGAAATTATTTGTAAAAATTAGTTTTGAAAGAAAGAAAAAACATATTAAAAGGACATTAGATTTATCTAATGTTATCAAAGCATTATAAATTTTTGGTTCATAGAAGTAAAAATTAGTCACGTTAGTCTTTTGTTCTCCAATTTTGATATTTAAATATATCTTTTGGAAGTTTTGATACTTATGTGTCCCCCTTGCCAAGCTGTGACACTTGAAATGTTCTTTTGCCGTAGTTTGTCCCAAAACAACCAAGATGTGATTAGCTGGAGGACAAAAGTATCCATAGCAATTGAGAAAGAAAGTGTGATTTGTTCGAATTTCTTTTTTCTTTTGGTAGATTTGTGCATTTTTCAAAAGTTGAATCTACAGTTTGCTTGAAATTGTTAGATTGGCACATAATATGTTCCCAAGAACTATATCTGTTTTTTTTTTTTTTTTTTAAATAATCTAGACACACAAGCGTAGAAACTGGGCCTTTTGAAGTTCCATGGAACACTCTACAAGTTCCATAAAAGGGCTAAATTAAGGTATTTGGTCTATGTAGATGGCCTCAACCTATATTTATTTGTACGCGGTTGGTGAGAACATGGCATCTCTTGTTTTTGAGTTGGAAATGGGATAATTACCAAAAATATCATAAGCCCATTGTACAGATGTCAATCAGTCATAAACTTTGCAATTTAGCTAATTTAATCTTTAATCTTTTGACAATTTTCTAAAGTAGTCTTTCTAATCAATTTTGACTGGAAATCGCCAACATGGATGTCAACTGTCCTATGTGGCATGGTTGGTAGTGACATGGACAATTGTTGTATAGTTATGATTTTTTTCTGAATTTTTTTTCTTTTTTCCATTTTTAAAAAAAATTAAAAGAATACAAAAATTGTCCATACTAGCGCCAAATGCATCACATATGATGGTTAACATTTATGTTAACAATTTTCAATTTAGTCAATAACTATATTGAAAGTTTGTTAAAAGATTTAAGATTAAATTTGGCTACCTCACCTTGAAAAGTTTAGACTGAATTGACATCCATACATAAGTTTGGAACTTTCTTGATAATTTTCCCTCTAAAATTTGCATTTTGGTTCAAACAAGTGCGCTAGCCCTAAGGGGGTGTGTCTATCCACACAACCGACTAAGAACAAGCAATCTCATATTTGGTTCCCGCCCGAATTTTAGTAAGCTCAAGTGCCCCATGTTCCTTGACATTGTTGAGGTGTTTCCCGGGGCGTGTATTTACAAACCTTAAATATATCCACTTTTAAGTAATTTACAATAAATACATTGTTTATGCTTTTTTAATAGTTTAAGCTTTGCGGATGAACGACTCGTGAGAGCATTTCCCGGGTACATACCTTGAACGTATGCATTGTTGGGTAATGTGCAATAAATATATTTTGACACTTTTTCTAACAGTTTGAACTTTGGAGCTAATTGTTTGTTTACCATGATATCAGAGCATACATCAAAGGTTCAAATCTTGGCAGTCCTCTCCATTTTCTCTTATTCGTGATTCATGTTATTCTATCTGTTTTCCCATTCCTGTTTTGTCGATTATCTGGTTAATGTGGTTCCGTCTTCATCCTGTCTTGCACACGCAAGGAATAATTTATTATTGACATGTATTTTAACAATTTAAATTTTTGAAATAAATATTGTCTATAGTAATCCACGAATATATTATCAGAGCAGCGCTTGGAACGCAATTTGTTTTTATAAGTCGCACTCGAATAAATTTGGAATGACTCTGCTCTAATCCACGTCGAAAGGCGTGTGATTGTCGGACTTATTGTAGCTGGAGATGGATAAAATTATGAAAGGAGTCGACTATTTGTACTACTTTCTGCTTTTTCCTTGAACTGCGGTGGAGGACGTGTCTTCCCAATCATAGTATGCACTTAATTAGTATACTCAATTATACAATTACTTTTTGTGGAAGTTTAGAAGTACCTCTTCTCAAATGAAAGTTTAGCCTAAAATTATTGATGAACTGTGCCTCTTCTCCCAAAATAGGCGCTTGATGATGCGATTATTTAGGACTACGCCAATGACACAATAACCACCTATACATGAAATCGCATTTTTTTTTTCCTGATAATTTAGAACATGAACTCAAAGGTCTAATTATCTAGAGATCCATATAGTACTTTAAAAACTACATAAATCGGTTAAGTCCAAACTTTTGTTTATATACACTGGCCCTCACCCATAATAGTTTTCATGCAATTTGTGGAATTTGAACTCTGTGACCTCTAAATCCTAATTGGCAGTCCTTGAACACCTCAATCAATTGTCCCTCTCTCTATAATGACCAAGCTCGTTCTATGTGGGCTAAAAACGCCCTGAAGAAGTATTGTTAGTAATAATCAAGGTTAAGACCGTTTGAAGGTATTTATTAACTTATGAATCACTCAATAGATATCCTCATTAGTATTAGTTTGAAACACCCAATGATATACCTCTATTTGATGTGTAGTCCTCTTCATTCCTATCACATCCACCATCCTTGAAGCCTTTTAGGAAAGTCGCACTTCAATCAAGCCCTTTCGCCTCTATAATCTTTCTCCGTCTTTGTCTGATCAAGCGTGGGTCTAGTCCCTTCATGAGTCATACATCTATTAAAGGAAGCTCTACTTTAATATCATCAGTAAAAATTCGGCCTATATCTCGTGAGCCAAGCTCCAAAAGGATTACTTTAAGTATCTACATAGTAAGATAATTGACCAGATAAGGGATTGATGTTAAGTTATAAATCATTCAACAAAAACTCTGTAGACTCTCTCTTTCTGAATGGCATGGTGGGGGCCGAAACGGGTCAGCCAACACTATCACCACCTTTAAACGCAAGCATGATTCATCCATGTAAAAAGCGCTTCACACAGCAAGTCCCCATGAAAGAGAATTCAAGTGGGACAAGCTAAGTTTTCAAAAGTTATTATAGCCTTTTATTGAAAGTCGGTGCGTCTGTGATGATCCCTTTACTGAAATCAAACCCCCAAGAAAAAGAAAACAATTTCATCTGACTAGACTCCTGTTGTCCCCTTGTGCCTTGTGATTTAAACCTGTCTTTCTCAATTCTCTCTTTCTCTCTCTCTCTCTCTCCGAGTTATTAATCAACTAGAGTGCAACTTGCTCCTGCACTTTCGTTTTTTGGGTATAATGATAGTAACTATTCCTTTAGACTTTTTGTTCGCTTTTTATTTTCCTTTTTTTTTTTTCCAATTATATGATTGAGGGTTAGGCATGCCTCCCTGAGACAAGGACTGCGATATTGTCCCTTCCAGAACACTTTATCAATTTTTTTTTGGGAGCTTTTCCAGGTTCCTTACCAGACTCATGGACGGATAACAAAGAGAAGATGCCCTCACGTGCATGAGGTTAATTAAATCCTAATTTTCGTTTCCAGATCTTTAAGAGCAAAGATGATTAACAAGCAATACTTGCGGTTTTAATATTGTAGCCATGCATTTGTATACGGATGAGAAATTTGACTTGAGTTTCTTTTTATATATTGTTGAACGGAGTTTTTTTTTTTTTTTCAATCCAGGAATATGAGCGTAGAGATCTAGCTACCTAAAAATCCATATACTTTGTTTAAGTTTCATGAACCAATTAAATTCAAAATTTTTTACTGTGACCTTAACACTAAGCAAGTTACCCATGTTTAGTAAAAATTTGAATGGATGATCTTATTGAGTTATAGAACCCCTGCAGGATCTTAATTCAATTTATTTATGAAAGAAAAGCAAACAGCTATCCAGCAATTTTTTCTCTTATAAACTTGAATAAGAGTATTCTTGATAGCTGGCGATAATAACTTGTTGAAAGAGATTAGAGTTGTTGGTAAAATTTAAAGTAAACTTATGCAAATTAAAGTTGAATTTTAAGTGTTCATAAATTAAGTGATGGAAATAGAATTAAAAAGCTATTTGGCAATAATTAAAAATTAACAACTTAATATCTTTGATCTCTAACCAAATACAAAAAAAAAAATTATTTTTGCCAAATCTTATCAGAATATTTAACGAGATTCTAATTACTATCAATTATATTTTTTCTATTGCAAGAATTAAGTAAGCCCTCCTTACTTATAAGATTAAATAGATTCTTCACTTAATTGAATAATTTAAACAAATTCTATTTTAAGTTTTAAAGAGACACTTGATCTTATTAAGTGCCGAATTTTTTATTTTCAGCACTTGATTGGATTATCAAAAAGGCCCAAAGTAATTAACAAAAAGTAGTGAAAATACGTATTATGCCTAGCCAAAGAAAAAACATATGGTATTATTCTTTCCTCTCGAAGGGGGAGAAAATATCCGATTCCCTCTTATGCAATCAAGAACTGC
The DNA here is from genome assembly GCA_017140325.1 of Eucalyptus leucophloia subsp. euroa. Taxonomy (NCBI): domain Eukaryota; kingdom Viridiplantae; phylum Streptophyta; class Magnoliopsida; order Myrtales; family Myrtaceae; genus Eucalyptus; species Eucalyptus leucophloia. The sequence goes on along the minus strand of CM029476.1, from coordinate 11,115,317 downwards.
TCCACTACTCAACAGTAGAAAATAATTGGAATCATCAAAGCCAGCAATTTTGATTATTCGGGGGAATAAAGAATTTCGGATTTTGCATATATTATCTCCCCTTTTACTTTTTTCCTTTTTCCTAAATCTTTCTTTTCCACTTTTTGTCTCAAAGGAACACTTTGATATCTTCAATGTACACTTTAAGGAATTTTTCTCTCTTTTTGCGTCTATGTGTATGTCATAGGAAGGAATCAATAATTGAAAAATGAGGATGGATGAGGAGCATAAGGAGGATGGAATTAATTCTTTAGGCAGTTGACTTAAGTTAGGGAAAATTGGTCTCAACTTTGGTTCTTCTAAAGGCCATCACCAAATGAGAAGAGAATCAAATTGTACATGTTGCCAAAAGATGATTGAATGCACAAGTTAAAAGTCACTCCATTATTGGAGCTTGAGAGAGACCATGTACGCTTTAGACTTATTAGTCATCATGGGCAGTGTGGACAGAGCATTATTCTTTGCTTCCTTGATTGCGACGGTTGGTTCCAAGAGAGATTAACGCGATAAAAATTCTAAGCAATTAGTTTTAGTGTCATGTCATCATTTATTAATAAAATTTACACAGAACATTTTCAGTAAGATAAAAAAACTTGTTAAGTAACTAAATGAGGAGTATGGTTGATTTTCAAGATACTAGTAATGTAGACTCATTTTTACGAGGCATCCGTTAGAAAATACTAAATGATAAAAGATGTTGATTGTTTATATTTATAAGGAAAATTCATGAATAAATACTTTTAAAATTGGAATTTTCCTTAACCAATTATCTTTAGACACTTGTTAATATGAATTTATTAAATCTATTCATATAAAGGGTCAGGACTCAGGATTTTTTTGAGTCGAAGGGAAAGAAAAAGAGCCTAAAAAGGAGAGAAAAGACGAGATGGTAATAATTGCGTGCGAAGAATGAGCAAGATGGTCGGCTGGCCATAAAGGCAAGGAGGCTGAGGAAGGTGAAGCGAATGCATTGAAGGAAACCTTATCTCATATTCTCTCCTCCCTCCATCATTGCCAACTTCTACGCTCCATAATCATCAAACCCCCACGGAATCAAATGCCCATCATACAAAATCATTGGTGGGCTCCACCTGTCTCTCTCTCTCTCTCTCTCTCTCTCTCTACCCTTGTCGACAAGCTCATAAGCTTGACATGCGCTCGTCCCTCCAATTCTTTTTCTTTTTGCCAATATTAAGATATTGTTCTTATGTATCGTATTTCTTCTTTTTCTTCTGAGAACAAGAATAAAAAAGACACCATCGCCTTTCTCTTTTTCTCTTTCTTTGGGTCAACAGCATTTTTTTTTTCTCCTTATTTCTTTTAGCGGAAGCCTATTTTTCTTGTTATTTTTTGAGAAAAATCATTTACTATTGAATTAAAATTACGATCTTAAGAAAGGGAAATTTTGAAGAAATTACCTCTTCCCTCAGGGGACTTGAATAAGAAATGATCTGAAGATCTCATGTCTTTTTGACATAGGGTTATAGTATTTTACCATCTTAATTATTATGAAATATATGCATTCTGTTTTTTTATAATTTAAAGTTTAAATGAGACATCTTATAATTTTGGCCAAATTTGTGAGGTTATAGGAGGCTTATGATTGGTGGGTTGATTTGTTTATATTTATGGATGTAAGATTTGAGTTCATATATAAGAAAATGATGGGGAAAGGTTAGTATACGAAATACTAAAGATTTGAGTTCATATATAAGATTTGAGTTAAAAGTCTAAACATCCTATGTCATTTGTATCAGAAAAGAAACCTTATATGTTGTTAGATGGGGAAAGGTTAGTATACAAAATACTTCAAACGAATTCCGCACAAGATCACTGTCTAATAATATAAACATCTATTATCGCATGCAAAGCCTATGTTGACTACTATAGTAATATTGAGACCACTATTTATTATGTTATTTATAAGATCAGCTACTACTGGAAAGAAATGGAGACAGCTATTTATAATATTATTGAAAATTAGATAATCTTTAATTAACCTTAGATTGACTCAACCATGATAGACGTTTCGTGATTGGATAGTCGGACGACTTGTGGATTAGTCTCGTTGCTCCCGCCACATACCCATGGACGTACTTAATTAATGGTTGAAAACCACTCGGTACCCACATTGGCTCTCAGAAAGATGTGTGAAATATAAGATAAGGTTAGTGTTAGCCTGATAATTAACCACTATAACACCTTAGCATTGATTGGGTTTGTCTGCTTGTTCTGAGGACGAGATCAGAATTAAATATTACTAATTTTTTTTTTGGTCGGTAAATATTACTAATTAAATAGAAGATTATTGTAATGGCATTAGCAATTATACCAGATCATGTCATAAAGTGAAAGTTGGGGAAGATGCCACATGTATCATCATGTCTTTACAGATTATTATTTTCCCAACTGTGTCCAGGTCAATGCCTATCGACTTCTGTCCAGAAAAGGATACATTTTATTATATAATGTATCTTCTTGGCTGTGGTTATCCGTCGATTCGAGGCCAAAAATATTCGGATAGTGCCGTTGTTAGATCCATTACATATAGGGATAATACCCTAAAAAACCCCAAATTTGTACACTTGTGACAAATTTACCTCAAACTATTTTTTTGACCACCAAAAACCCAAAACTGATATATTTTTGACAAATTTATCCCAAACCGGTACACTTGTGACAAATTTACCCTATCTTAGTTTTCGTTAAATTTTATTCTCAAATTATTAAATTAAATGACATGTGACAGTTAACCAGTATATCAATTTAGGATTTTACGTTCCGTTCGTCACAGTTTACAATTTTTATGATTTTTTTTGTGGTACTAATCCAATTTAGCATAGGGTATATTTGTTACAAATTTACCAGTTTATGATTTTTTGCAGTCGAATAAATTAATTTGGGGTAAATTTGTCATAAATGTACCAGTTTAGGGTTTTTTATAATCAGTCGGGGGTAAATTTATCACAAGTTTACTAGTTTGGGATTTTTCATGGTCAAAAAAATAGTTTGAGATAAATTTATCACAAATGTACCAGTTTGGGATTTTTTAAGATATTATCCCTTACATATATTTATAAAAAGTACAAAATGAGGTGTACGAAATTAATATGAAATGTTCGCTAAAATCAAGTACAGAAGCACCACTCGACACGTATCCCACATTTTCGTCTCGCTCTGGCCTAAAAAGATCAATCAGTATCATAGATGACCTAGGAAATAGGCGAGCTCATTAATGAGCTTGCAGAGGAAGTTTACGACCCCAAATTGCCTTTTCCTTTTCTTTTGTCTGCTTAGGGAGGGAGTAGTGCCCGAGGATTATCTTGATGTTCCTTGTCGTTTCTCGTGTACAAATTATATGGGCCATTTTAATAGGAAAAACTGATAGCCGGGCTAGTCGGGACAAACTTCCAAACTCGACCGGAACCCTGAGATGGTGAATAAACTTAAAACCACCTAGGACCAGGCTAGCCATGACGATTTGTTGACACCCAAAAATGATTAACTTTTGATTATAATCGATAAGTGATAGGCTTAATTAATAATAGTAGAGTTTGATGAACAACAAAAGTGATTGATAAAAAAACAGCCGACGACTTGAAGAGCATTTATAACTGACTACAGAAGTTATCAATAGCAAATAATAGTTATCAATGAATACATTCGCTGGATTAAAGTCATTAACATTGACATAATACTTCCGAATAGCAATTTGCTTGGAAATAACCATTTATATCATTTGTCGATTTATATCAATCCATTCATATTCTTAAAGGTATTTAATTGACACTTTTTGATGAAACATCTTTTTGTCATTTCTGATGGGGCACATTTTGTTGATTCAAGGAGACTAAGATGGAAAAAAATAGAAATTAACAAGAGTTTGATTATATTGCCAATGATAATAATAGTGTCAAAAGTGGAGATGAAGTTGCTAAGCAATTGGAATCTTCAGTCATTAGCTGAGTGGTTGAAGGATGCCAACGCCAGGGGCGGAACTTCCACGACATCTCATTGAAGAATAGCGAGAGAAGTTACACCAAATCCTCATATGTTGGCTACCATGAAGAGGTTATTCAACTTGTAGCGAAACAATATGACCAATTATATCGTGAGTCACATGACTTGATCAAGTCAATCATTATTAATGCTGTGAATGATGCTCTTTCAAAGGCTAGGATCATCCAATCAATCACCACCACTCAATTTGGTGGTAACATGGCACATTCCTCATCCTTCTTCATTTATTGATGCTAGTAATGTTGGTCAAAACAACCAAATCTCTAACAATAATTTCGCAAACCAAATGTTGAAAATGTAAGGCTAGTGGTTCCATTGGTACCATCCAATGTGAATATTCCTATTAGGCCTAACATGCTTACCACTGATAATCTAGCAAGATTAGCAACACCACCTAGGGGCCAAAATGGTCAATTAAATCTGCAATTGAACCCAACAAAGATTGTCAAAGATGTCCAACAACAATTGGGGTTAGACAAGGGTGTTATCATACCTATTTATAGGAAATTATTTCCTAAATAGGTCAATATTCAATATTTACTTAGAGGCTTCAAAACCCATGACTTTTGCATTTTTACTGGTGAAGATGAATAATCGACCATCGAACAAATTAGTCATCTTATAGCTAAATGTAGGGACCAACAAGTTTAAACACTTCTGTTATTTCCTTTGACTTTGTCGGAAATTGCTTTCACTTGATACGCTAACTTACCACCAAACTCTGGTGAAACCGGGCTAAAATGGAAAGATAATTCCACTCACAATTTTATAGAGTGAGACTTGAGGTATCAATTACTAATTTGATCAGATATTGTCGATATAGTAATGAGTCGGTCAATTAACTTGTTGTTCGATTTAAGAAGGCCAAATATGGATGCCTTACCTATTTTTTTTTTGGTTGAAGGATGCCTTACTTTACTCTTAGAAAAAGATTTCATGAGTTTGGCTTTCAATGGGTTGAAATATAATCTTAGGAAAAAAATTCGAAAGCCAAGATTTATCCGATTGTTTTTTCAATTGACAACTAGAGTGTCTAAGTGTGGACAACTACTTAAAGACAAAAGATAGAGGGCCACATTAAAAACTTTCCACAAAACGTGGCTTTAATGGAAAAATATGAGTTAGATGATGAGTCTGATCAAGATAAAATTTAGCAAGGAAAAATCAGATTTGCCAATGACAAAGGGAGCATAACTCTTGATTATCTAATTTAAAACAATCGAATGATCAATGAGTTATTCAATTCTTCTAAAAGGGCATATGTTAACATCAAAAAATGACTAACTTTTGGTTATAAAAGTAGAGTTTGCTAAACAACATATGTCATCGATGAAAAGAATAGTTGACAACTTGAAGAGTGTCGACAACTTGTCAAAGAAGTTATTGATAGCAAACGTCAATTATCGATGAGAAACTTCACTAAGGATGAAGTCATTTACATCAACATGTAATTGTTGAGTAGCGATATGTTTGCATATGTTGCTTCTTTTAGATTGTTAGCAGATAATAGAAAACTCGTAACTAGTGGGTGATTATGTTTATTTTCGCTATTTTAGGATTTTATAACGTATTGTGGATTAGTGTTGTTGTAACATATTGTAATCGCATAGAATTAGGGGTTATTTTCCTGAAGATAGGTTTAAAAATCCATCTTTTTAAATTTAATAACCATTTGCAATTGTTGATCATGGGTTATAAATAGCCACATTGTACTATTTATGAGACTTCTCCAATCAAACTTACATTACATCTTCAATTACATCCTTTCCTTTCTCGTTTTATTATCTTGTATATCACATCTTATTTAGCCATTCAATCTTTTGCATTTCGTTTAACTTTACCTGGTTTCTATGTGTAGACTCCTAATTTTTTACTTGAGGAATGGCCAAGATCAACCACAAATATTACTTCTATTAGAAGTATGTTCAAAGGGTAAAATTGGTTCATACTTAGGAAGAGCTTTCCAATGATACACGATTTTTCTAAATCGGATGATCGAATCTTAAGATATTATATTTTTTGCTCACAACCGTCTAATCGAGTTATCGGGGATTTAATGATTTGGCCCGACCGATGGATTCCACCTCAACTTCCACAGTGCTAGCCTAGAGGATGTGCCAAGTTAGCATTTTCCATGTTAGGTCTGGCCAAGCGCCGTTATGGTTGGCCTAGCCTTTTGGAAGGGAATTTTTTTGCCGTTTTAAGGGCCATTTCAGCCTTCGGAAAGGCTAAATTAGCTCTTAGAAGGCTTTTTTTTTGGTGATTGCTATGTAGCATCAACATGGATACGTGACACAACATGACGCAACATGCCGACAAATCATCTCTAAAAAGATAGAGAATTTTAACACGTTTCGACACGTTATATATTAAATATATATTTTTATATATAATGTATAAATAAATAAATAATAAAAAGAACATAGAATTAATTTCTACTGAAAAAATTAATCCAACATTTGGTAATATCATTTATTATTTTAATTTGATAGAGATTGAGCAAGAAATTCAAAAATTGCAAACACAAAAGAGTAGACTTGAAGGAACATGTCATGTTTTCTTACATTTGTCAGAGATTAGTAAGACTTCTTATAATCCCAGATAAAATTTAGAGTTCTTGATAAAGATTGGCTTGGAGCTCCTTTGCAAAACAAGGTTCGAGAAAAATGAAAATCCAAGACAATAACACTAAATTCGCCATGGAAAATGTGAGAGATAACTCACAAGCCAATGACATAGACCAAAAGAGATAACTTGTGTACGACGCTTGGAAGAGGCAAAAAGCAAAAAAAATCACAACTTTAAGTCTCTTTTCACGAATCTATGAATCACACAAATACTAGGTCTCTTCTGCTTCATCCTTATCAATCTTTCTAACCATGAGCCAACTACCCACAATTAGGTCACGAAATCACAAATCATAAACCAGCAAAAAGAGGGAATTTTCTAACCGAGTCTCATTATGAAAGTAACAAAACTGCTCGAATTCCAAATTCTCATCGAATCTGACTCCTCATGGCAAATGTCGACCCTGTTCGACATTTTTCCCAGATGCAACCACACAACGACATGGGATCTCCTAGAAAGGGCTGCCAGACAACATAGTTGGATATGTTTGCACATGACAAGCGACCCTCCGGGAAAATTTTAAACCCCAATTAGCCTAATCAAGCTGCGAAAAGGGTACGGAAACGCACCTAGTGGAGGTGAGGTTGGGGTGAGTTGGTTTAGGGCGGAGGTGGCTGCTGCAGCTGCTGGTGGGGGGGGTTGTGGGGGCGGCGAGCAATGCCGGTGAGAGGAGCGACACTAGTGAGAAGAGGGGCATTCCATTGTTACTCATGGAAAGGTTAGAACTCACAAGTGAGAAACTTGAGAGTGAGAATTTTCTTCTTTTCTCTTTATTGTTGTTATTTTCATTATTATTTTTTTTTGCATATATTTACATTTTGACCCATCAAGTATTGAAAATTTTTAAAATTGACCCATATATGTCAAAATCGCATGTCAGAATTTCGGATTGATCTATTGGAATGTGTCAAGAAGAGTTGACCATGTGACAGATTTTCCAACACTCGTTGACCGCGTGCTGGAACTTGTCGCATCATGTCGAACACATGTCAAAATGTCGGATACAACACGAAGGCTCCTAAAGAGTGTTGGTACTTCATGTCATGTCCCTTCCAAGAGTTGATCCGGTCAGGTCCTTTCCAAGAATTGAGAAACGGACTAGTTCCTAGTTTCTACGATTGGAGGCTTGACCGAACAATCTTGGGACCGGGAACTAGACTAGACCAATTGGTCGGGTCCGGTCTAGTCCAATGGATTGGTCATTGGCAATTCCGCATTCAAATTTCAGCATTTTGAAGATAAATCTCTCCCTTAAAAAAAAAATACTAGACTTGTTGCTATTTTAGTATTTGTTGTTATTTTAAAGAAAAAAAGTAGAAAAATATAGTCAGTCCACTTTGTCAATCTAGTTTGGCCCAATTTCCCCTTAGAATTGAGAATCGGACCAAAATCATTGGTTTCATAAATGGAACCACAAACCAAACCGATGCCCTCAAGATTTACCCAGAACCGGTTAGTCTAGCTTGATCCAGGCAATTCTTGATTTAGTTGGTGCAATATGCTTAACACTAGATTTTATGATCCTTCAAACAAATGGACTAGCCTTATGAGCGGGGTTTTTTTACATCCTTTTGGAGGGCCGATCTAACATTTCCAAAGAATCCCGTGGCTTACGAAATTCCCCTATAAGAGTGCCCTTGTCTCCAATTCTTGGTGTTAATCATCTTGAGGAAATTCCGATGAAGTTCAAGGTTGACGAAGGGGAGAAGTTCGAATTCCCTCGCGCGGTCGCTTGGGGTCTTAAGTGTGACGTTGGGGTGGTGGGTCCTCCGCTAACGTCATTCCAGGGATTACCTATCGGCTACCGGCTGTACAAGGTTCCCTGAGTATCCAAAAAAAAAAAAAAAGATTCCAGCAATCACATCAAGGTATGAAGTAAACAAATTTCCCACGGAGATAAGTAACAGTTCTGAACCTCCTAAATAAAATTAATATTACAACGATGAAAAAGCTAGACTAGAATTATTAAACAAATAAATTGGTACTCTGCTTGTTTTAAGTTAGATTTTTCATAAAAATGGGCCGTCGTAATGTCTATATTACCCTTTGAAAAAAAAACTGCAAAAATGTACTTTTACCTCTATTATTCTCAGGAATTAACCTAAGAATAATCATAGTTTCCCTAGACCGTTATTTTACCTATTTAAATATTTGCATTAGTGAAGTCATGAAGTCACTGCGTGAAGCCTAGCTAGAAGTCACTACATAAATAATGTTCAAGTCTCTCTAAAACATAAATAACCTCACATAAGGAATAGTTACTAAACGCAATTCATGAGGGACAATCTTATTGAGTCAGTGACACAGAAAGCAATAGAGGATGAGCACTTGAGTTTTGGATTATCACTTTTCCATGTCAAGAACATTGGATTCCAAATTAGGTGCACATATCATTTTTTCTCCATTACTGTGTTCTAAGTTATAGTTATGGAGATTTTGGGATGCTGTTTTCATAGCTAACATGTCTTGACTATCCAAGAATTGGTGAGGATGATGACTTTGGGACTATCATCCGCTTAGGTTAAAACCCAACCAAGATTACATCGCCTCATCAAGCTCGCCAAGTCGGCTTGAGCACTACTCTTACTTAGACATTGCCGCCATTGTGAATGTCATAGAGATCTTCATCTAAGCAAAACTCTATTTTTGACTTGTGAATTATTCGCTTACATAAAATTTCTAATCCCTAGCTTCCGATAATCACCCTGTATTCCGAAGTCCGTTCCAAACTAGACCTGAGATAAGAATGTCACACGTAAAAATGGCTTATTAATTTTAAAACATGCATCATGAATCATCAGATAAAAGATCTGGACATATAGTTAACTCCACATACATAGACATCCCACTGGGATCCATGCATCCCACCAACACATGACAAGTTGTGACATGACAAAGTCATCACACAACATGCCATAACATGACATGTCGTTTATACATCATTTTTGTGTCCTAATCATGCAGACATCTATTAATGTTCCCAAAATACACAAGCACACACGGCGGATTGAGTAATTTCTGAGGGAATAACACGGTGGGAACCTTCTTACTCGATTATCTCTCTAGAGAAAGAAAAATCATGTAAAAGTTTAGGAAATGAAATGGTAATGGAATTTAAAGGACTTAGTCGAAAATGAAGTGTCGTACGGGCGTTGTAAGGGTGTTAATGCTTCCAAACACATTATCAAATCACCGAACCATAGATCTTTGATTTCACAACAGACCGGTCACATCCACATGTATAATTAGTTAGTTTACTTCCCTAAAACTATTTAAGGTCCTAAGGTCCACTTGGCCAAGTTTAAAAAACTGATTGGTGGCAACTCTGTTTGTTTAAAAAACTTAAAAGAAACACCTTAATTTCACTCATTGAAGACAATCCTGAACCTAAGGACTGCAGGGGATGGTCCTGTCGAGCTCCTCACGGGGCAACGCCGCTGAACGCAAGCAGTCTTCCCGGGCTCTCTAGTCCGGCTGGACGATTGCAAGCCATCTAGAAGTGTACTTGAGGAGATGTTAGAAGAAATGACAACGTCCAAAGAAATTAAGGACAACAATTTCAAGCCCTTCCCCAAAATGTTGGATATTCAGATATGTTTCTAATTCCACATCAACTTTAAACTGCAAAATGTATTCTAAAGCCATATGGGTCTGGAAAAGCGACAACCAACAATATTGTGCTCGCAGTGGACTCTTATACCAGCAGTGGTATTGGAGACACAATCAAGATGTCGGATTTTAGACATATCTCTTATCCCACATAACCTAGATATGAGTTTACATGAAAAGATAAGTCTCATGCAATCTTAAGTTTTAAGTGCTCTTTAGATCCATCCGGAAATGAGTGAGCCACATCTAGGGTGGCTGGGGGGCCAACTGAGACTACCTAGAAACAACAAAAAATAAAGATCAAAGGGCAGGGGTATCAGCACAGAAAAAAAGGTATTAAAAATTAAAATCAAATCTTCACAGCCAAATTAGCATTAATGTCACATGTTATGGCGCATCGCCTTGTAGACTGAGGTGGTGATCGCAACATACATGGGTTTGACATTGAAATTACCTAAATTCCCCAACATAGACCCACAAGATCTCCACTGATTTGAATGTGCAAGGCGTGTGATTACCTTAAATCCTTTTGCTTCAAAAATAATAAGATCTTGAACATACCATGATCTAGTATCATGAATGATTTGACCGTTGTCTCCCCTGGAAAATGATGCACCACTTCCACACCATTAATGGGGTGGTCCATGAGGACCCATCAGGCTCTTCATCAGTTTGAGATCTAATTCCAATCATTCCACAGTTTTTTCCTGCATATGGATCGTTGCCTTCAAGTGAAACCAACCAGTAATAGAAGCTCCCTCCTGTTGTTGTCCAGAGTCTCATTTTCTTTTCTTTCTTTCGCCCCCACTTTGAATTATTTACATTGGAATTATTATTATTTTTTTTTTGAGCTTCTATCATGCTTTTTGGGTGACCTAACTCCTCATCAGCATAGCCGACAAAGCATTATTGAATGCGCTTATACATGTACAGATTAGTAGGCCCCAATGCACACCCCATCAACTTTCTAGTTAAGCAAAGATCCGGATTCTTGTTGATGAATCATATTCGGCACCATTATAACTCTTTGAAAACTTCAATGGTGTCTTGTACCTACTTTGCTTGTTTCCCTCTCTCTCTCTCTCTCTCTCTCTCTCTCTCTCTCTCTCTTTTTTTTTTTTTCTTTTTTCACACAACAAACAAAGAACAAAGAAGCTGTTTTCGATGATAGATTTAGATAATGCGCATCACTTTCTAATCTCCACATTCATGATCAAGGGAAAAAAACAAGGCAACCATCCCGTACTAATAAAATAAATTGATATTGGTAAGCAAGGTGACATGAACCCATCTCTACCCAGTTTAACCAGGCATGGGAGTGGGGGACAGTTCATGTGGTCTGTCATTAATAGAACCAAAAGCAACATCCAATCACTTAGGCTTCTGATGGAACTTTTCATATCAATTATAGTTTATAAACTTGATGAAGTTGTGATTTTTGCTTTGTCTACTCAGGCTTAGCAGAAAATCACCAGCTAATGATAATCAATGGAAAGCACTAACCATTTATTTATTTTGTCATCATGATCTGCACATATGATTGCTTATGTTATGAAAAGAGCAAAATGAGACATGTACTTCAAATCTAAAGTGTGTTACATGCTAAGATATGTATTTTGTTTTTGTCCCTTCTTTTTCATATTTTCTGATGGGAAACTGGGGCACAAGCTGAAAACATAGGTGGCCAATAATTGATACTCGGAAAAAGGTAGGATAATATAATTGCGTGGGAAGAGAGAGATAGAGAGAGAGAGATATATCAACAATAGTTAAATCTGTACGTTAATGGGTGGCAAAGGATGGACGAATCACTCCGTTGATGTTGTGTTTCCCACTCCCCCATGTGAACCCACGTCCCATATTTTATCCGTCCCGCACAAAACCCCATTTTTTCCCTGTTGCTGCGTATTCTAGCATCCTTTCAAAAAAAGTTAAGAGTCAGACCAAAAAAAAGAAAAAGCTAGAGAGAGAGAGAGAGAGAGAGAGAGAGAGAGAGTAGGTTCCTAGTTCGTCTGTTATTTATAATGCGGATGACTGTGGTGGGGTTCAAATGGTCAACCTATGTAGAGAGAGAGAGAGAGAGAGAGAGGGAGAGGGGGGGGACTTTTCATAATTTCCAATGAGATTCGTTTTTATACTCATTCCTTCGTTTGATTAATAATCATAGCCACCCACCCACCATGACCCAACGCCCTCACACCCCCCTCACGAAAAAGAAAAAGAAAAAGAAAAGTCTAATCATTCTTTCTTCTTATTTAGATCCCCACCTTCTTTCTCTGCCATTCCAATCAACGCCTCCCTTCTTTCTCTCTTTTCTCTCAAGCTCTCTCCTTCATCTTCAAGAACACAAGACCAAACCAATCTCCCACCATCTCCTCAAATGGGCATAGATGATCTGTGCAACACAGGCCTTGTTCTGAGTCTTGGCCTCGAGACGCCCTTCAAGATCGAAGCCCAGAGGCAAGCCAAACAGCGCCTTAGCTTCGAGCCCTCTCTCACGCTGTGCCTCTCCGGCACGACCAAAGCTACCCGCGACGAGCAGCCTCCGGCGGACCACTTGTATCGCCAGGCTTCGCCGCACAGCCACAACAGCCTCAGCGCGGTGTCGTCGTTCTCGAGTCCGCGGGTGAAGAGGGAGAGGGACCTCAGCAGCGAGGAGGCCGAGGTCGAGACGCGGGTGTCATCGAAGGCGAGCGACGAGGACGACGACGGCGCGAATGCGAGGAAGAAGCTCCGGCTCACTAAGGAACAGTCTGCTCTTCTGGAAGAGAGCTTCAAGCAGCATAGCACTCTCAACCCTGTAATCACTCTCTCTCTCTCTCTCTCTCTCTCTCTCTCTCTCTCTCTCTCAAGGCCCACGGTTGACTGAATGATCTTTACCTTCGCAACGACTAACGATTCATACACCCGACGGCTGAGATCATTCAGTTAATCGGAATATGACTGCATGGAAGATTTTTCATTTCTTTCTGTCCGTCTGTTACCATCCATTCGATTTCTTCTTCGTTTTCTCGAAATTAGTTTGGTGTTGATATTTGGCTTTTTTCTGTACCTTTTTCTAATGGAACCAGAAGCAAAAGCAAGCTCTAGCGAGGCAGTTGAATCTACGGCCCCGCCAAGTCGAAGTGTGGTTTCAAAACAGGAGAGCCAGGTAACAGATCATTCATAGCTTCCACAAACGAAATACAAATTTTAATATAGGCCATAATAAAATAGATTCCTCATGCATTTTCCAATATATTCAAGTAAATATAGGCCATAACATATACTTTCCTCCGAGATACTACTTTTGCTCCGAGCGCAAGTTACGAGTACGGCACGGCAAATTGCGTTCACGTAAATTCATAGCCCCAAAAGATTCAAAATTTCCTTTACACTCTTTATCCATTTTTTGCGGTGGTGATTTTATTTAATATTTAAAAACCATAAAATATTTTTTTTTTTTTAATAAAAATCAGTGATTTAACCTTTTGATAACAGCACAAGATACAAATGATACACGGTTTCTTCATAACTTTAACGTACACAAACCTACAAAATCTGGAACACTTCTTCGATCGTGAAATATGTAATCTTCATTTGCTCAGTAATATAGTGATTTGTTTTATTGGGGTGTTCGTTTTGATGCGATAGAGATGTTCATCAATGTATTCTTGGTATCTTCATCAGGACGAAGCTCAAGCAGACCGAAGTGGACTGTGAGTTCCTCAAGAAATGCTGCGAGACGCTGACCGACGAGAACCGGCGATTGCAGAAGGAGCTCCAAGAGCTTAAGGCCCTGAAACTGGCCCAACCCTTTTACATGCACATGCCCGCGGCGACCCTCACCATGTGCCCCTCATGCGAGCGGATTGGTGCGGGCCCGAGCGTCGACGGCGCGGCGCCGACGAAGGGCCCTTTTTCGATGACGACAAAATCACACTTATACAGTCATCACTTTACCAATCCATCTGCTGCTTGCTGATTAGAAGTTATTAGGGTTTTAGAGATATTACAGAGAGAGAGAGAGAGAGAGAGAGAGAGAGAGAGAGAGAGATATATAGACTCCAAATCACAACCCCTATAATTTTTGTTTGAGGGCTTGTAGCTAGTTAAAGATCCAATGTAATTATTTGTTAGGGACATATAGTAAACTCCTGATGGATCATCATCTCCTTGTTTTCTTTCTTCTTTTTTGGGCTTAATCTGTAAATGTTTTAACAATATATCTGAGATTATCAATGGAGGAATTACTTTAATTTATTATTTTCATTTCCATGTTTTCTTTCCATAAAGATTGTTGATGTTTAGATTACTTTGGCAACGGACTTTCGTTGAGGAGAGGGAGAGGCAGAGGTAGAGGGAGAGGGAGAGCCTTTCTGTGACCCGCAGAAAAGTTCCTCTGTTCATGTTTGATGACGTCATTATTACCTACTCACACGTACTAGAACTCATCACTATATAATATTAAAAATTAAGGCCACGGGACTTGATTCGTAACACCAAAATGGTACAAGGAGAGAATAATCGCATTCATAATACGGTCTAGAGATTTCCGCGGGTTTTTCAACGTTAGACCACGGGGTACTCGCCTAATCATGCTTCTGACTTTAATACTGTACTTATTAATCAATTAAATAATTTTGCTTTCTCTCTTGAAATCAAAAGAGTCGAACATGAGACAAAATCATGTCATCCGAGCGCACAAAATCTCCCTATTCTTCTGGCCCCACAAAAAAAAAAAAAAAAAAATCGATGGAAGGCTCTTTATTCCTCTTATTATTGTGTTTATCTAATTTTCAAGATGGGATGAACCTTTACTATTTATAGTCATGCTTCAAATCCGAAATCTCAATAATCATGATAATGATTTAAAGAATAAGCAAAGGGGCAGAGAATGCGAGAGAAACATATGATTCGGGGGGGTCATTATTAAGTAGGTAAAACGGGAGATGGAGGTTAGCTCACGTGTGTGGACCTTTTTAAGTTTCAGTTGATTTCGGTTGATTATAGAGAGAGAGAGAGAGAGAGAGAGAGAGAGAGAGAGAGAGAGGCGTGTCGATAAAGAAAGGAATAGAGAAATAGGGATGGAGAGGTGGTGATGAGATGATGATGAATCGCTTGTTGGGGAGAGTTGAAAATGAAGAGAGAGAGAGAGAGAGAGAGAGAGAGAGAGAGAGTCATTGGTCTCGTGAGATGCTTCGGCTTTAAGGAGACCGGTGGGTCATGCACCACGTGATGTCCCAATGGGCCTCCACCCTTTTATTTATTTATTTATTTATCTTTCTCTTTCTTATCTTTTCCCACAAATCTCATCATGGGGATTTCCCATGAAGAGGGTCAAGACCTTCCTCCCTCAACCTCTTCTAGTTTCTATTATGAGCCGGGCCCCCACCTCCCTCGTCCAACTATCCTCGTCCCTTTCATACTTGAAGCTTCCCAACTCTCGGCGCGTAAGAGTCCAAGGAAAGACCAAATTGAGCATGTTGATGTACATAGTGGTTCATGGAAGTCTATGTTTGGGTCGTGTTGATTACGTGCGACATGAGTGTATTGGTTACCTGTACTCGATTAGGAACTTTTCGATCTTCATCGTGCTTGTGACGCACAGTATGAAGAAAAGTAATACCTCGAAAATCACGGAATTTTTCTTATTCGATTGATTAATAGGTATCGTTGAGACACTTGTTATCAGGATCTTATATATTCATCAATAATTCAATGTCCCACTATTTTATAAAGTCAATATTTATCCTCTTGCGCTGCTTTTTGAGTATATTAGTAGATTCATATTTTCAGAGTTGATATTTTTAAATCAGTTCATCAAGATGGGCCAAGATAAGAAAATTAGTGGAGTGGACTATAACAATCTAGTTTTATACTTAATGATTTTCATCATTTCTTGTTTTCTATTAGTCTGCTTCATATGATAAATTATAAATGGATATTTAAGTGAATGAGTTACTTTTAAGGTACCTAACAAGAATACGGAATCCCTTCGTATATCAATCTCATAAATCAATCTTAATTTGCATTTTAGTACCATACAAAGGCTAAGAAAACTAAGATTTACAAAGTAGTAATCTTGAACTTATTGCTTCCTCAAATCAAATATATACATCTATTCTGGAAAACCCTAGTATAATTTTCCGCCGCGACAATGGGAATCCCCTTAAATTGCGAGGCGGTCAAGTTGACGGTCAAGATTGACGGGTTCTGTGAGACCTAAAAGGCACCAACGTTGGATGCACGCTACCATGATTGGTGTGGATGACTAATTGGACAAATAATGGGGGGATGTGAGAAGTTTCTTCCTCCAATGACAGTCTACGCTCCATTCAATCGTTGCCTGAAATTGTGGGGCGAGCGTTGTGTGTGCGTAGACCTATTAAATATATTTACGATGGAAGGGACTTTCGAGGAAAGTCCTCTTTGATCAATCACCGGCTACAATCACTATCATTGCTTTTCTCGACTCTTCAACTCGCCCCTTCCTTGACAAAAAAAAAAAAAAAACTCGCCCCTTCATTTTGTATTTAGCCCTCCTATATTTACCAAGACAAGGTGATAAGGGCATTGAAAGGGACTGGTGGAGGTTGAGAAAGGGTCAACATATATCTAGATGAGAGTGCTTTATGGGAAATTCCTTTCCACCCATCAATTAATGTGGCGTGGGTATTACTATAGTTATCATTGAAAATGTCCAATTGAATTATTCTAAGATGGGCATGTACACCCATTTTGTGGTTGGAATGAGTACTGGTATTAGTTATGACATCCGAGGGTTTAATGGTCTCAATTCGATGTAAGTCAAAGAACTCTTTATTTTGGTGGGGGGAATTCTTTCTTCCCGACAAATTGCACGCAAAAAAAGTTTGAGTTATTAAAGAATAAATATATTTTTATTTAATGTCTTTACCAATATATATATATATATATATATATATATATTTGTATTTAATGCTAAGAATTAGCCGAGCATACAAATACGATAAAAGTTAAATTAAGTGCAAATCTATATATGTTACATAAATACAATTAATGTGAATTAAAATATGCTTATTTCCTATTAAGATCAATGGGGTTACTGTAATGCACCGTATTTTGGTATGTCAATAGGTGTCAAGTTTAAAGTAATTAATGCAATAATGAAAAAAAGGTGCAAATAGTTTGAAAGAGGGAGTATAAAGTAGAAGTAGGTAAAGTTGAGAGTAGCATTGAAAGCTACTCTCTCGGGTTCGATATCTATTAAGATATCATACCGGGCCGATAGAGATGATTAGTTGAAGACTTAGGCAAATCACAATGATAAATGGGGAACAGCGATGTCAAATTGTGGGAAGTGACGACAAGTTGCTTTTAAAAAAGTGCCACATTAATATTAAACACGACTCTTTTGGTCGTTGTAGATTTGCAATACGTGTGCACCCACGTAACAAATTAAGAAAATCCCCGAAAGGACACATGTCTCGTGCTGGCTACAATGTCGGCTTGTCGAGCCTCATGCGATGTATGGATGATGCAGGTAAGAGCGCCGAATGGACGATTTTTTTTTTGTTTTGTGTTTTATCCATCAGTGATAGACGAAAGCAATCGACCTTGTTTGGAAAAAAATAATGTAGACAGCTACTATATAATAATGTAGTCTTAGGAGGCACAGAACAACATGTGTACCCTCAAAAGAGCACTGATTATATATCGGTGGCTTGCTCAACCCTACCTCCTTACGTTAGCTACTTTGTCGTTGCCCACGAGTGGTAAACAATTAGGGCCCATTGCATAAGGTTGAGCTAGGGTTAAAATTATATCCTTTCATTGTCTACTCCTAGTAAAATAATTAGGTATTAGATGGGCATGCTATAACACTTGACATATTCGATAATAGTGGTAGAGGGTGTCGTTGAGGGAGCAAGCCGCCATAACGGCAGCAACCACGGCGGCAGCGGCAGCGGCGTAGAGGTGGTTGTCCGCCCTATAACTAGAAAGAAGAAAGGAATTGTGGGTTTGAGTTGGGCTTTTGCATGTTCTTTACTTATTTATTGCGTTACAGTGAGGTGATATTTGAATTAGGGTTTTGCATTCTTTGAAAATTAGCACTCCTTCTGTAAGATGATTTGCTGACAAGACAACTAGCACCTCGCAAACACCTTGGAGCTCCTCTATCTGGTTTCAAGCAATGTAATTTTGAAATTATGTATTGCCTGACACACTTGCTAAAACCGATAACAATATGATTATATTTGATATATCACCCTCTTTTGCCGGGGCTGGGGGAGGGATCACGAGCCGCTTGCCACCGCCGCCCGAGGATCGACGGTCCGTCGACAAGTCCTACGAGAGATGTGGTGGGTTGCACCGGCTCTTCATGTCTAATTTTCTTTTCGAATAAAGCCAAAAGATTCACGCTCTCTCTAGCCGTGCTCTAAGCTAGGGAATGGGGCAACCACCCTATAACAATTTCAAACCACATATAATTGAGCGATAACATTAAAAAAGAAAAACAGGAAAAAGGAAACCAAAGCACAACGCTGTGATCTCTGTTCACATTTCAACCGTTTCCCAATGGAGTCAGTGCACTAATGATTGACTTTGGACGATCCATGTTGTCCAAGAATGACAGCCCCACGTAGAAAAGTTTGCTTAACAATAATATTAGTTAATTCTATATATTACATAAGAACCCATGTGATTATTTGTCCTTTTGGTCAAAATGGCATAAGATAGTCTTCAGGACCCGCAATCGCCACGGATTCGTCGGCAGATATACTGACACCGATTTATACTGCATTCAGACAACGCGACAACGACAACGTGTGGTGATGTGATCTTGATGATACGTAGCTTCCGTTGTTAGTTTTCGCTTCAAGCGGAGCGTGAATTATTGACGCGTGCTATTCATTGGGAACAACGAGAATGAGAAGCTAGGCACGATGGCCTTATGCAAACCCCAAAGGGATCGTAAACGCTCGAGGGTTTTCGTCAGATTAGACGTGTGGACTCAAATCATCATGATTTGTAGGCTTTCTTTAGGGTTAGTAGTTATAGATCAAATCGACAATTGAGATTAGGTCAATGGGTACGAGAATAATGCCCTTCTGAGACAAAATTAAAGAGTCAAATAGGATAAAATGAAATTGAGTAAAGGCCTCCCGAATTTTTCATATCATACTCATGATTGGGTAAGTACCGTGTATACCAATAATGGACATGTCCATAATCAATTATAGAGAGTGCTTAGAGAACTATCCCTCAAATTTGATAAATAAAAAATAAAAAATAAATTCGTAAAAGAACAAAAAGGAAAGCCCCCCTCCCCCCACCCGTCACAGACCTGCGGGCGCGCAAATGCACAACCATCAAACAGTGGTGGCTGTCACTCGACCAAATTGCCATCACATGGTGGTGGACGGCGACCGCTGTTGCCGGCATGTGGTGATTCGGATCTTTTGAAGAGAGAGAGAAGAAATTTTGGATGACTCGTAAGCTAGCTATTGAGATGCTGGTAGCTTGCAATCGACGACACCATCGCGATCGTAGGCAAGCAGGGCCTACGGTGGCGCCATTGATCCTTCCCATTTCCATTGCTTTTGTTTCTGTTCTCTTTTCTTTCTTTTCTATCTTTTCTAATTTCTTAGTCAACTCGACCCTAGTAATACGACGAAGTACGCTGCCAAAATAAACAGCAGCTGAAGGCTTGGAAACTGATCATTCAAATGTCATCTACAAGTTGGAGGGCAAAGCATGCCGTAGCGGTAACGAGAAAGGAAGGTTACACAAGTTCATGTCTTGGTTGAGCTAAAATCAAGAAAAATAGAAGCTATGGTTAATTTCCTTTGAGTAATACGCAATTCGCCAAAGAGCAGCCGCTCGATTAGGCTCACGGGCCGCTCCAGTTAAGTATGTTTCCCGGTCAAGCTTGACTTGGATCTGCTGAACATGAATGACAAGTGGTAACTCGTACGCAACATGGCTTGTTAATGCCCATGGTTGAGCGTACGTATCTCAGTACCATGTAGGCCCAAAAGAAACCTAGGGTCGGTCCTTCTCTGGGGCCAGAGAAAACTAGATTTGATGATTTGGGCTTATAAGTTTGGACCCATGTTTGCCAGCACAGCTCATGGCTTTGGCCCAATCTTTCGTGGGCCTAGACCCATTGATTACTTCACTATCCTTTCACCTGCGTAATGCACATATAGGCCATATTTGGTCGTCTCGATTTTTATTTTTTTTGTCAGATAGGATATAAGTCAGATAAGATATAGGTTAAATAGAATAACAACGAGATTTGTAATATCTAATACCATGTTTGATAAATGCCCTAATATAAAATAGATATGGACATTCGGATTAAGTGTCAATTTTTTCATGTCATATGATTAGGGATGCGCTGGCTGCTCGATACTTGTTATTGTCTAACCTCATAGTCGTCGCCTCACCACCATCATTGCCCTCGTCTTGACTCACGAGTTCTCTCCATTTGGCTTCTATCTGCCTCTCTTACCAGGCATTATTTTTCTTCATTTCCATCAGCCTTCCAAGTGGGATTTGCTTGAAAACCTTCAGTCTCTATTGATTGTTAACACATGCCTCAAGCAACTCTGTTCATGATTCTCTCTCAAAGACTCTTCACCTGCAAACACAACACACACATAAGAGCTTCTCTTCCCCGTCTCTGTCCCTTTGTCGCATAATATCTCGATGGCGACACCAAATTCATCAATGAATTTGATCAAAAAATTCGTCCACGCGCAACAATTGAAAGTGCTGATGGGTTCTTGGACCCCTCCACACTGCTCAATCATTACGTCGAAGCCCTATCGAAAAAAGGTCAAAGAAGGTTTAAATTGGATCATTGCGAGCAAGGATACTCTCTCTTTCTAGGCGGTAGATCTAGGTGCACATTCTCGACGGCAAGTGAAGGATCTGCTGCGGATAGGCAGGCAATGGTCTGATGGGTTCAATGGGCAGCATTGCGAAGGACAGTGGAGCTGCCGCCCTCGTTTTCTGCCCGTTGATCTACCTTTGGCCGTTTATTTTTATTTTGATCCATATCCTATCCGGATCCATCCCACCTCTTAGGTAAGATTTATTTATCCGGATTATATTTAGGTTATATCTGGACAATTACATATTTTGCATCACTCCTAACGCCAAATAGGATATCCCATCTGGAGTTTCATTTGGCCCACCGGATAGACTTGTTCATGGCCACGGTTGGCCATATGTATCTTAGTGCATGTAGGCCCAAAAGAAACGTTGGTTTGGTCTTTCTCTAGAGCCAGAGAAATCTAGATCTGATTATTCGGGCTTATAAGTTTGGTTTGCCAGCAGAGTGGGTTTAGCCCAATCTTTCGTGGGCCAGACCCATTGAGCACTTTATTGTCGTTTCCCCTGCGAAATGCGCATAGAGGGATTGAACCGTTTTAGGCTTAATTCCTAAAAGGTCAAACCTCCACCTCGCCGACGCTGAAACCCTTGCCGCCGCATGCGGCCGACCATCGTCGACAGCTTGGGGACTGGGTTCGCTCGATGATCATGGCACTCGTTTCTCGCCTCGTTTCCCAGTCCCGGCAGGTGAGGAGCCCCCCTCCAGATCCACGCGCCTTCCCCTCTCTCGTCGCTCGTCAAATGCCGTCCCGAATTTCTGCTCGATGGCGCTCAACATTGGCCGTGGAGCTGCTGCCAGAAAGATGCCCACTGGTCCGTCTTTTAAACCCGGTTCGGGATTGACCCACGACAGGTTTTTCGTCTCCAGACGATGTTTCTTCGTCGCCTTCTCTCTGCTTCTTCCCAGCACCGCTCGACGAGAGAGGCTTCGAATTTGCTCCAGAGGTATAGGCCCTCGAACCCTTTTCGCTTCTCCAGATTCTCGTCTCAAAGTTGCCTGCTTTTCGTTCCCCCGGGTTTCTTCGCGTCTCGGTATTCCGTTCTCAAGTTTTGGGCCTGTGATTTGCTGATGTTGGGATCTTCCTATCTGTGCGATGGAAGTTCTCATTGGGATGGGTTGTGTTTCAATTTGGAGTGAGCTGTTTGTATAATAAGTTCCGGGTGGGAAGCATTTTGTGACACTCGTGAAGCTGAATCATTGGGGTGATGTAGTTTGTGCTTAGTCTCTGCTTTGGTTTTGAAGATTCATTCATCTTGAGTTTGCAAGATGTGGGTCAGTACTGCTCTGTAGTTCCATTGGTGTTCGGATGGTTGCTGGACTCGGGTTTTTATTAGGCGGATGGCCCTTGGGTTGTTCTTTTATAAACAGCTTGGGGCTGTGCTTGATGTCTAGAATTCAAGGGTTGAAAGCAATGTTTTCTTCATCTTTTATCTTAGTATGAATTCTTGTTTTTTGGCAGAGTATATCAAGTATGCAACTATGAGTAACATCTAGGATGGTCTAATTGCTGGTGCCATAGACACGCCCATTGGAAAAGCTTTTTGGTCAGAAGTACCTGCTTACTATACTTTTCTAGTTCTTCTTGAACTAAGCTCTCTGATACACTTTCTAGTGCACTGGTAGCCTCATCTAACAAAAAGTTTGATGGATTTTTCCATGCGCAAGCTATGTAATAACTTAACAGTTGTGAGAAGTCACGAACAACAATTTGCCTCCGTTCGACTCTCAAGTACCCGACCCGACCCGGCCCGACCCGAATTTCCGATGCGAGTTTTAATGTGTTTCGGGTCTTCCTTTTTCGGGTCGGGTAAAAGATTTTTGAAAGTACTGTTTGTTTCGATAACAGACGCATCCTCATTTTTTACATATTCAATGCAAATCATTTTCCTCAAATTTCTATTTTTTCCCTTAATTTCAATGCCCAAAAGTTACATGTAGAAATTCACCATCACACCCCAACTATTTCCTAATTTGATTAGTTTTGGATGTGAGAGCTAATTATCTGGACGTGGACACAAAAATTTGAAAATTGGCTTGATATGTATATTATTGACCTACTCTAGCAGGCCACGAAATCCCAAGGACCCATCTTCATTAATGCTGAAATTAGTTTTGCCCACCAGATTTATCGTGACGTATCTCCTATGGCGTAATATCTTTCATGGCAAAGTAAGTTGAAGCAAAGCAAAGGTTAAAATATTACAAAATAAAGCCAAGATCGCAACCCTTTGTCTCGGCCATTGTAGCACGTGCGGGACAATTGTCTCGGCACACGTCAATCCAAATCTAAAAAATAAGGAAGATCAACAAAGTACTGACAGGGTTAAGCACATGCTCATACCATAAAATCGAATTTGTCAAGCAAACTAATTGGCGGCTGATCGTTGGATCTTGAATTATTTGTCAGTAATGAGCACACACCAAAAATTCTTTCTTTAATATATATAGCATTGCTAGTTGGCAATGCGCGCACCTTGGTTTGGCTTTCTCTACACATGGGACATAGCCAAATTAGGTTGAATAAAAGACCAAATTCAGCAAGATGGTAGAGCTCCCATGATCGTCATTAAAACTAGATGCAGAGGACTTGGACAGAGCATTGGAGTACTGAATCCCCGAAAACATTATTAAACTCCTAAATCTAAATCGGAAGAGAAAAACTTTAATGTCTAGAACTAGATTAAGAGAGTTCAAACTCTTACATCTAGAACTAGATTGAGAGAAGAGAGCTCCCAAATCTAGATAAGGAGAAAAGTAAAGAACAAGAAATCTCAAATAAAATTAACAACAAATGGAGGGAAGGGTGAGACTATCCCCATGGCTAAAGATTGAAGAAGACGATGGAAAGAGAAGAGAGAGGGATAGAAAAAGACCTTTCGGCTACTTCCATCAGACTTCCAAATAGATGCATGCAACAATGCTAATTAAAAATGTGTGTTGAACCTAAATATGATTTCTAATTATCTTATAATTCCAAGTCTAATTCTAACACAGCATTCAATTATATATTAATTAATCCTAAGGATGCAATCACTAAATGGCAAAGCATATATGATACAAGTATGCAATCAATAAATGATGATATGGAATTTATGTAACTATTTCTATATTACATGTACATGATTTTTTTTTTTGGTATTTTATGTCAAAATTCGTAATTAAAAATTAATGGAAATTAATTATCTAGAAGGAGTTAATATCCAAATCCATTTAGGAATTAGTCTATTAAATCCTAATTTAAGCTGGAATTTTATACTAATTTTCTAGGATCAATCTAAAAAGCAAATTATCTAGGAACTATTCTAATCAATTAGGAAAAATAATCGAAAACCTATCCTCAACCTTATCTAGAATCTTTCCTATTCCTGTCCCATATCTAATTTAATATCTATTCTAATCTAACATTTTTTTTGGGTATTTTTTCAAAATAGAAAATAAATCAAACAAAAGTTAGATTTATTATGAAAAGATAAACATAGAATCGGAAAGATATGCATCGATTATTCAAGTGGACTTAAATTCGACCAATAAGATGATCAATCAAATCCTATGGATTGAGGATTGGATTAGCTGATATTTTGTGTGGTCGAGGGTCATATCTTGAGCTAGAGATCAGATTGTTGGCCATATGTATAGGGTGATCCTAAAAATCATGCAAGTTAAATCACCTTCATTCAAATTAAGAAATAAAATCTATAATTCAAATTCAGATAAATTCTCGCCTAATTTCGAATATTCATCTCCAAATTTGAATCAACAATGGATGGCAATTGACCACGAGGACGATAGCCGGCGGTGTGCCTCGCAAAAATGGGGTGTGGTTTGTGGCCAAGGTGCTCAAGGCCAAGGTGTCCAGCAGTGAGACTCGGTTACGGTCTGTTCATGGATAGGGAATGCAGGAAGGCTCACGGCCAAGGGAGATCTCACGGTGGTTCTCAATGAAGGTCGAAAGCAGTGACGTTGCGGTGGTGAGGAGGCGGCTTGGATCGGCAAGGGTAGCCATGGTCGTGTCTTCCGCGGTAGTTGCTCGGTGGGGTGGGCTTCCGGTCGGGGACCAAAACTTGATGGAAACCTGCAAAACGGAAGCAGAACACCTCAGCTCGTTGATGGATCGACTGCACAGCTTCGTCACGGGTCAAGGGGCGAGCTCGGATCAGAGCAAATCGGCAAGGCAACAATGACAGCGGCTGGCCTTTTTGTACAGAGCTCGGAGCAAGGGCAGCGACAGCTATGGAGGCGTGGTGGCTCAGGAAAGTAGCAAGGGCGCCGTGGGCAGGCTTCTCATTGTCACGGCTGCAGGTAGCAGGGGGTCAAGCTTGTCAGGGCTGCTGCGGCGTCAACAAGGCGGGCAGCCATTTGTGGAGGAACTCGGCCAAAAACGGGGCTCAGCCGAGGCTTCTTCCTTTTCGTTGTGTGTATGTGTTTTCAACTATGAATTACTTCCCTCGAATTATGAGACCTCAATGTATTTATATAAATAAAATAAGAAAAAATTCGCACCTCCCATCTCTGGAAAGGATTGGAAATCTTCTTTGGCAATATGGAAGGAGCGCAACAATTTTGTTTTTCGAGGTACAAAACCAGAGGTCTACAAAGTGATAGATCTAGCAAAAATTCAGCAAGATAGTTACCAAAAATGGGGATTTAGGTATTCTCCAGAAGAAAAAACCGAAGAGCAGCAGGTTTCGCTTACCTGGCAAGCTCCAAAGGCCGGCTCCGTCAAGCTTAATGTAGATGGGTCGCTGTGCGAGGGATCGACGGAAGGAGCCGTGTCTTGCGTCGTCTGGGACTCCTCTAGTAGCCTCATCGACGGATTCGCGAAGCTTGTCCGGGCGGAAACGGTTATGTAGTTGGAAACCCTAGGGGTTCTCGAAGCCTTGAAGTACTTGAAACACAAAAAAGTTTGGGAAGCTTTGGTGGAGTCTGACAACCGAACTCTCGTGAACTACTTGAAGAATGCACAGGAATTGGACTGGCAGGCATGTGCAACTCTGCTCGAATGCAAAGCTCTTCTACAGCAACTGCCGCTAGTGGGCTTGACTTGCTGCCCACGATCTGCTAATGCAGTGGCGGATTGGGCCGGACGACATCAGCGAATGAAGACCCTCCCTCCAAATTGGTGGGCCTCTCCTCCTCTAGGCCTTTGGGCTCTATTATGTTTTGACGCCTCAACTGTGGGGTTTGTTGCTTCTGCTTTATAATATAAATAAAATAACTCTCTTCGACCAAAAAATAAAAATAAAAATTATACAGTGTTAACCAAGGTCTAATTTTGATTATACGGGCTTAATTTATGCCTCATTAAAGTAATAGGCTCAACTATCTTAAGGCCTAACTCTAATTAAACTCTAATGGGCTAAATTTGACTAATTAAAGCTCAATAAACGCCCCCCGCCCCCCTCCTAAAAGCTCCCTGGGGCATCCACTTATGGATTCAGGCCACCATTATTCCCATCATGGACTCGATCGAATTTAGTTATTTTTAGGGACTCAATCCATATATCTTAGTTAAGTTCAGAACCATTCACTGCTGGTCTACTTAAAATGCTATTAACGAACTAACCCGGATGCAAGATGCTCCTAATTCCGAATGCAATTTTATTTATTCATTTTTGTTTAGGAGGTAGGGTTGATCCGTAATTTTCTATGCAATGAATTCCTATGTGATTAACCAAAATTTAGGTATCAATAGTTGGGGGGACTATATTGGAATTTCTTAAAACGATTTAGAATTAAATTGACAGAATTAAAAATTTTAAAATTAAATTGGTATTTATACAATACATTAAGAACTGAATGGAAAATTTCCCCATCACTTGCGAGACGTGTCATGCAACATCACTCTTCATGTTATTCAACGAGAAGCTTTCTTTGAGGTCTCTAAATTTGACCTACTCTAGCAGGCCATGAAATCCCAAGGACCCATCGTCATTAATGCTGAAATTAGTTTTGCCCACCAGATTTATTGTGACGTATCTCCTATGGCGTAATATCTTCCAATTGGGACAGGACAAGTGCATTGATAACACTTATCATCCTAAATTTATGGAATAAGACTAAGATAGATAACCTCAAGTTGACAACACAGCATTCCCTACTCGTACATATTTCCAAAGGAAGAAAATCAAAGGTCCGCCTAATAGTGAAAGGATCCCTAGCTACTAGCTAAGGGACTTATTGCAAACAAATGTTTTGCACAAGTACGATATTAACACTTTATTTCTGAAGTTTCTTGCACGAAATACACAACAAATTACAAGATACGGAAATTGACATTTGCCAGCTTTCCTGGCTCGAATACGTAAAAGCACAACGCCTCTTTATACATGCATCGTATTGGATTTTCCCAGTTTGTCAAGAGTAGGACCAAGCATATGTCTTGACCGCATAATTTTCTCGTATATTCGGCTTGGATATTCTTTTTCTTTATCGTTATCTGGAGCAACGATTTCTCTTTATATTCCCGCTTCGCACTCAGGCGGGACCATCGGGTACCTCGATCGATCGGCGCAGTAATCGTAAATCATGTGGTTTATTCGGACCCATCTGTATCGCCTCGCCTCCATCGCGCTCAGCTGCTGGTACGAAGCGCCCTCCCACCAGTTCCTAGGGTTCGAGGCGCAACTCGCAGGCCCAGGGACTGTGCAGCCCTCGATGTCGAAGTCCTTGTAGTACGAGTAGAATGGGGCCTTGGACCAGTCGATCTTCTCAAGCCCTCCTCTTGTGGCCCAGTCATCTGCTTCCCACAAGGTGGAGTAGACTCCCATGGGCTGGGATGTTGGATATGGCACTCTCTTGGCCTCATTGTTCTTGTACACTCTTATGGGCACATCATCTACATAGAATCTGCAATAAAATCCCAAAAAAGAGCTTAACCCTTTATACTCCAATAGATCCTTTTTCAATCGGTAATGGACATGAAGACCAGAAACAGCCTCAACAAGTCCACAAAAGCAGCCACGAAAGTCCATACTGACTACTGAGCATGCAGTTATTTCCGGAATATTATTAGATAGGGCTCACAGCTGACACTCCACAGTAGACTTTAGGTCACTCCATTGAAAACTTGTCAGAAAGCATTTGGACATCTTACACGACATGACGGTGGTTCCAGAGGATGGAATAGGTGTGGAAGTCCGCGGCCGGGTCGAACCAGAGGTTGACCCTCTGCTCTCGGTCGCCCTTCCCGTGAGCGTACACGTTGGTCTGGACCGTGTAGGGTTGGCCGGTTCGATTCCCCAAGAACTCGAAGTCCAGCTCGTCCCGTACGTTGTCCGTGTTCGAGTTCATCTGTCGGCAGAACCAAACACATCCCGTTCACGCAACAAGTCAGTCTGGGAATCACAGCTCACACGCTAAGAGAGAGAGAGAGAGAGAGAGAGAGTTTGGTTTATGTCTAGAGGCAAAACACATACGTAAAAGGCGGTGACGGTTCCGGCAGAGTCTCCAGGGACGAGCTTGATCTTCATGCTCACACGTCCAAACAAGTACTGGCGTTTCGAAGCAAATCCACATCCTGCAACATGTATTGTTGAAGTTCAGCGCCTTCAGTCAACCAAGATAAGCAGATGATTAAAACATTTTTGCTCCTCTCTCTGTTTCGATCACGTTCTTTGAACTTACATAAGCTTCTTTAAATGTATATGGCGGTACTTTTTCTATGGTATCATACAATACTCGAGCTATTCGTTTTGATTATTTCTAATTAATGAACACAACCCGTACGTAATTTGTCACAACGAAAATTACATTCCCTTGATGTACCGACATCTTTGTTTCAACTGAATTTCACGATACATTAATGGAATGTAACAACCATGAATGTTCCATCAATATGCCTCGCCCATTCTTGGCTTTATTTGTATGGTAACGTACTCACTGGTGAAAACATGTGCTTGACGGGTCACTTGATAGGAAAACGATCTCGCTTGTTCTCCTCGTTTCAAATAAGCAGCGAGGACAATAGTAGACTTTCATGCACGGGACTTGGTCAAGTTGAGCATAGCGTGTTTATACATAGATATGCTACCTGAATTTTGGTCGAGAATGAGTTGAATGGCCTCTCCTCCATTGATTTGCCTGATGTGAGAATCCGCCCAAGTAACACGGAAGTCTTGGAGAAAAGTCGCTGGTCGACCGAAGACCAAAACCAGAGGAGAGCACGCCAGAACGCAGAAGGCAGCTAGCATCACGAGATCGAGAGGTCGCTGAGGATACATGACTGAAGCCAGGGAGGAAGATAATGACAGGAGAGGGAGTAACTCAAGCTGATCGAGTGTGACATAAAAGAGAGAAGCTGGGTTGCCTTATATATAGAGCGTTAGCAATGGGGAAGAGAAGGGAGAGAGCTGTGGGGGAGTGAAAAGGATTGATTAGGGCATTCAAATGGAAAACGCCATTACCACCCTTCGTTTTCGATCCAGCTAATGGCAAGCCGTCATTTGGACCCACAATCTCTCCCTTTCGCACGTGCACACACATAAATTGCATTCCAGTTTAATTTCTTGGACCCTGACTTTTGAAGATATAAATAAATTAACTGGAGTCCCAACCGTTCTCCTTAATTATAAAGTTCACTTTATTTAAATAAATAAGTGCACCAAAAGTTTTAAACATGTGATCAAATGTTAAATTTAATCAAATTGATATAATTAGGTTCCTCTGTTAATTTTGTGAAATTTTTTTAACTGAAAATGTCAACTTATCTTTTTATATTACTTTGTTAAGACATGTGATTTTGATGTGACATTGCTTATTAGTTTTTTTAACAGGGATGCACTGATGTGGCGTCTTCTTCTTCCTCAGAGCTCAAGGGACCATGGTTGTCAGGAGCTTCGAGATAAAATGGTCATAAAAGTGAGATTTGACCTCGATCTCATGGGCCACTTGAGCTCGGGCGGCCATGGCCCGTCTAGCCCTTGGCCTCTCGAGCTCAAAGCTCGTGGCCGTGGCCAGATCTTTTTAAGGGTTGCATGCTTTCAAGGAGGCAATGAAACTGAAGGAAACGGTGACTGATTGGGAAAGTTAACCTAAATATCATATTTTTGCTGATTCGAATCGATCAAAACTCCAGCAATGAACGGTGACTGAGACAAACATTTTAGAACAGAGGGAGCTGCAAGCCTCTCTAATTGAGGAATAATTAAGACTGGCATGTGACTCCTAGAGGGGGGACAGACGTGAAATTTTTTCTAAGTCTGAACTTTGTACAGGCCTGAAAAAATCAGATTTGATATCTGGAAACCTATGAAGGCCAACAAATTCTCAATAGACTTGCATGCTTCATAGGCTTCTCATCCTCCAAATTCTCACTCGAGAGAGAGAGAGAGAGAGATTACGCGACTGCCTTGGTCTCCTGCATTTAATTAATGAAACGGCATGACGTGCCCTGCACTAGTTGTTCGCTCGTGTGTGCGTTGGCATAGGACTATTGTCAGATTCCCTACGGGCGGATGTTACAACAT
This sequence comes from Eucalyptus leucophloia subsp. euroa, assembly GCA_017140325.1. Taxonomy (NCBI): domain Eukaryota; kingdom Viridiplantae; phylum Streptophyta; class Magnoliopsida; order Myrtales; family Myrtaceae; genus Eucalyptus; species Eucalyptus leucophloia. The sequence goes on along the minus strand of CM029476.1, from coordinate 11,084,690 downwards.
TATCATGAAGCTTTAATTGTGTGGTCCAAATTTTTTAAGTGATATTTTGAGGGATTTAAAAAAAATGCTTGTTCTTTTCAGTGCTCTTTTCCTTCCTTTGCATAAAACAAACATTATGACTCCGGAGCCGAATTCTAACTGAGTGAGGCGAAAGAGAAAAGGGATAATGATATAAATGATTTTAAAATCTTAATTCAATATGTAATTTATTTATTGAACTTTTTAATTTTTTTAATGCGGTCTTTGAACTTTAGTCTAATGTTCAATAAGGTCTTTGAATTTATAATTTGTTCAATGTAATCCTTAAACTTTTTATACATGTTTAATGTAATCCCTTCATTAATTCAAGATCATGGATAACTTTTCATATAGTTCAAGGATTAAATTGAACATGTGCCAAAAGTTTAGTGACTACATTAATAAATTAAAAGTTCAAAAACCACATCAAATTTTGAGCTAAAATTTAACGATCACATTAACATAATAAAGTTCAAGGATCAATTGCACATTAGACCAAAGTTCAAGGACCATTTGTATCAATTTTCTAAGAGAAAATTATCAAAAAAAAAAAAACTTAAACTTATTACATTTGTACCAATTTAGTTTTAAATCGTTTAACTTAACCAATTTAATTTTAAAATTTTTGAGATATAATCAATCTGACTAATTTTAGTAGGAAATCACTAACGTTAGTGCCAACCATCTTATGTGGCACCATAGACCCTAATATAGACAATTTTTGCAATTTTTAAAAATAATTTTGTTTATCTTTTTTATTCCTTTATTTTCTTTATTGCGATTAGCTAGGGTTGCTCGCCAACCATTGGGTGAGGGCTTGCAAGCCCTTGCCACCCACTAGCAAGGATCGTGGTCCTCGCTTAGGTCTTCATTGTTTGCAGGTGAGGGCTACACCCTAGTCAGATTTGGGTGAGGATGGCCCTCACCCAGCCCTTTTTTACCATCACCTATGGTTGGTCTTTAGCCATTTATGAAAAGTAAAAAAATATATATATATAATTTTTTTGTAAAATTATTCATGTCAACACAGTCTGCATCGAGTAGAACATTTAGTGCTAACTAGACCGACATGTCAGGGTTTTTCTATCAAAAATTGCCTAAACGACTATATTAGTAAATTGTTAAAATGTTTAGGGATGAATTAATACAATTGAAAGGTTTAAGACTAAATTGATACAAATGCAATTTGTGGTAATTTTTCGAGGGATAAATGTTTATGTACGTGACTTAAAAGGTCCAATTAAATATGTAATATTATAACATATAGGAAAGAATGCTGTACAATAAATCAGTATACATTAAAGGTAAAACAATGAGAGTTGTTTTTGTTTTTAGCTGAGATAAAATTATTGAAGAGTACTGTTGATATAATTTTAGTTAATGGTATGTTTTAAGTTTCTTTATGAAGTTTCAGCAAAGAAAGCCAAAGCTAATAATTATATTACTATTTCATTTAAAAATAAGAATCTAGTTTATGAAAGGTCATCTTATTCTTAGTATAAATTATAAATGGTCATATTAACAAAAAAAAATGTTGTCTATCTAATAATCAATACAATAAAGTAGTTGAGAGAATTTGTTTTTATAGCCTGGTAAAATGTAAAGAAAAATAGTAATAAACGAATTAAAGAAAATAAAAAAGAAAAAAACGATATTCAACATAAAATTCTAAATGTTAGACTCAACCACCCTTGAACTTTAAGAGGGAAAGTGTATTGCCAGACCCTAAACAAGTAATATTTCAACTTTCGGGCTTACTATAATTAGTTACACGGAACATAAGGGTGGCGGCGGCGGCCCCTACTTTCCTTTTAGATCCGTGCCATCTCAAAATTTAAGTAAATGTAAATGTAGGAGATGTTCGTGATTATAATTCATTGATTTTCCCTCATAAAGTATCCTGTCTTTAATCGTTTTGTTTTATGTTCCCTAATTTTGAAGAGATTAGTTGGATTTAATAAAGTTTAGTAATTTCCCACTGGATGAAAAAAACCAAAATACTCTATCACGCAATTTTCAAATCGAATGGGTTATCGATAGTGACAATTCTCAAAAATGTCAACCATAATAGGAAAATTGCCAGCACTTCAAAGAGGGAAAAAGGGGTTTAATCACGAAGATGACCCGAAAGCAGCCCAGTACTTCAAGCATGAACATATATCATCTTCCAATCTCCTATTTTGGGGGACAGCGTAATGCAAAACTTTTAGGATAATACTGTAGATCTTGAAATATATATTACGTAGTGTCATATCATGAATCTCCCTTGCGCCTACCCTGTCCTTGGTTATCACACACCCAGTAGGACATCCTACTCTCTCTCTCTCTCTCTCTCTCTCTCTCTCTCTCTCTCTCTCTCTCTTCTCGATGCTCAGCTAACCCTGGAGTTAAGGCTCTTCAATTATGAGTGCCCACTGCTCAATTATATCTGTGAACAGCCAGGAGAAATTGATTGATATTGAGGGCGAAATTGGCTGACACTCCCAACATGGGACCATTTTATAATCCGGTCACTGGTGATTAAGGGTGGTCTTGTAAAGCCAGCTTCTCATTGATGGAACCTGTAGACTTCAATGTCTTCTTTAGACATTGTAAAAATGGGAAAGTCACTTTGAGGATTATCTCATGTTTGTAGGAGATAATGCTTGAGTTTTTTAAATTCCATTCAAAATTCTAGTTGGTTTGAAATTCATCTCAAAAGCCTAAATCAATAAATAGAGGGAAACCATATGTACATGGAGTGCTTTATAATTATATATCTAAGTAGGTGTGGGGTTGTAATGAACACTCTCCCTCGAATATAAGTCGGTCCTTTACACAAGCATGATTTTTTTTTTTTTTTTTTTTTTGTAAAATAGGCTCTCAGCTACTATTTTATGTGAGCAAATTGTAAACTACGAAGATCAATGAGCATGAGAGAGAATCCTAAGACTTGAACCTTTTAGTTGTAAAGTGGGTGCATGAGTAGTTTTGTAAGTTCCAAAATGAATAGTACAAGATGCGTTACAAATAGTACAAGGCGAATATCTAAGATAACAAGATACATAGACTCTTCTATCCTGATTTGTAGTATCAATTTTAATTTGTTTTCTCTGAATATTTTTCTGACACAATCAATCAAGGATATCCATCAAGGAAAATATAAACAATCAAGGGAAATGTTCTAAGTACATTTTGTTACAATATGAGCAACATAATACCTCAAGCAATTTCTTGAGGAGGTTCACTCCCTTGTTCCTGAACCTTGAGAAAGGGTTAGCATTGCACAGTTCCTGAACCTTGAGAAAGTACATCTGGTTAGAGAGCACGTGAGAGGAGGATTTGAAAAGTCCTAATGGACATAGATGCCAAGTGGACTTCATGTGCCTATTCTAATTTATTCTTGCTTGCAGCAATGCTAAAGAGAGGTAAACCGACAAACATCCCATGGTAAATGCCATTTATTAGTAATTTCAGGAAATCTTCCCCTACTTCCTTTAGCAGCAGAAAAGCAAATGCCATTTATGCATCAACACAATTCTTTCTAAAAATAGGTGACATTGTACAAAAGCAATTGATTGAAGGTGAAAATATCACTTTCGTTATACAAAAGATGCATAGATATAAATTGAAGAAATATCTTCTCTATGTGGACGATAGGGGAGAGATTGATTTCTAATTAGACTCGAACTTCCTTTCCTGACCTTAACCTTGGCCAAAATGCCTGTGAAGGGAATATTTATTGTAGGACCAACAAGATGAGGTCTCAATTGACGAAGAAACGAACGTCTATCTGGTCATACGAGCCGAAAGCAAAAGGACAAACGGATCACTTTTGGTTGAATGATTGAGAAAGAAGAATCTTTCTATTAACCAACCGTCGTCAGCCACGCGGCCCTACTGAGTTCAGCCAGGAAACTTCCCACGTTCTTATTGGTTTTTCGTACCCCAACAGCAGAACCAAGCGTCATTTCAGTCCACGTGGAGAAAAAACAGTTGGCTGGAGAGGAAAGTGACAACTACTATACAGTCAATAATCATAGGACCCATTTTGAAATATCGAGAAAGAGTTCTCAAAAACATTTGTGGATCAAGTCCGTGGGGGTACTTCTGCAATCCGGAAAGACCATTTGTTTGGGATGTAGCCATCATAAAAGATGAATTTTGATCATTTGTTAAGTTTACATTCATGTATTTGTACATCACAAGACCTTGTGTTAGCGTAACAACAAAATTCGTGTCAATTATCATTTGACAATTGACGATTAGTTCATGGACATGAATCGGGTGCATAAATACCATTCTTTCTGAATAAATTAAAAGTTTATATATCGCGTTTAATAAATTAAAATTTTAAGGATTATTTACACATTAGACCAAAGTTTATGAATGAAGTGAGCAATTCCATGTTTTTTACATATTCCAACTGGAACTTGAAACTTACTTATTAGTATAAATTCATTATTTTTTTTAAAGCTTTAAACTTACCCTATCACGGGTTTCAAAATTCAAAAGGTTTATTTTTTTTCATTATTACTTAAGCAAAACAAAAGTAAATACAACAACAGAAATTAAAGCTTCTAATTTGTCAATGGCAATAATCCATAAAAGATGAACACGTAAAATAAAATAATAATAATAAAATGTTCAAAACACATAATATAAAACCTAAATTGTAGAATTTCAATCCTCATTCACCTAAAAAAATATAGTTCTAAATTCTAACCACTTGAAGTCAAAAGAAACAAAAATTATAATTAATCACTTCATAATAGTTTTTAATTACTATTAACTAAACTAAAATAATTATTAGAAATCCTCACTATATATATTTATTTCCCTTTAGAGACAAGATGTCATGGCAACATGAAGATGTGAAGCCAAAAATAACAGAGACACAAAGTTGTGGTTGAAACTATGAAAGAACTGCTTTTAGGCAGTTATGTTGTGAATACTATAAAAACTAGTGTCCATGTACCTTAGAAACCCCCTCCCTAAACAAAAATAAAAAATAAAAAAATAAAAAGAATCGTCTCTCAATTATCTATCAAATTCTTGTACCTTAGTGGTAGTTTCAAATATTTCGTCATTGATCAAAGTTGGCATTTATCTTTGTTGTAGCTTTCAAATATTCATCACCAATTAAATTTAGACATTTTATCTCTTTTATCATTGGACTTTGTCATTGATTAAATTTCATTGAAGTATTTTTTTTTTCCTTATGACTCTTGTCCAAAATCGCTTAAAAACCTTTCTCCTCTTAATAAAATAAAAACCCAAAGATAAATTTTAATGAAGATATTTCATTGTCAATTAAATTCCAACAAAAAAATATTTTTTTTTATTTACCAGCCATGATTTCACTATATGTATTTATTCTAAAATATAAGCATCTACTTCTCTTTTCACATTACGTGCCTAAGTAGATTTTTTTTTTTAATATTAGATAGACTTGGAAATATAAGTGGGATGAGATACGTTAGAAAAATCATTTTTTCTAAAAAATTAAATTGTTACGAAATGAGCCAATAATGTACTTATAGTTGTCAAGCTTAAAAATAAGCAAAATAAATACTGACCATATGTGTTCCGCACGTTTAAGGCAATTTTAGGTAGCCGACATCCTAACAGCCTAATTCAGATTTATAATTTGAAGCAGTCATTACAACGGCCTAGAAACATGCATAAATAAAAGTTTTTGATAGAATAATGGTGTACTTTGAGAAAAGAGATTTCTTTTTTGCGTTACGACGACCTAAGAACTTGCAATTTATAATTATTCAAACATGGAACCTAACGATTTTATGATTCTAAATGAACATTACAATGTCCAAGTGTTTCGATTTGGAATTGAAATCAAAGGTATCGTAACTTAACCTAAAAGCACAACAAGCTCGAAATCAAAATAATTTCTTGAGAGCTTTACAAAGACTAGGACTTCCAATAATCTTCCTTTCATAGGTGAAATGGGCCGCCTCGAGGTGAGGCGGGCGCGCCTCATCTCAAGGCGTGCATGCCTCATCTCAAGGCTTACTCTTTCTAGGTTCGTATTTTCTCTGTCCAATGTCCAATTTGCGTGATTTTTGCCCGACAGAGCACTTGAGTCAAAAGTTTTCTAATGAGCCTAATATTGCTAGACACTATTGCTAGGTTAAATCGCGAAATCATGGACCCAAATTATTTATTCATGTTGGGGCCTCAGGCTTGAGCCTATGAATTGAATGTGGTTTTATAGTTAGTTAATTTTTTAATAAAACATTATCTACATAAATGAAAGGTCTGGAAAGTTTTCTTTGATTCCAACGCCTCTAAATATGATTTTGGGCTCTCGGACCCTTTTTATCGGGTATTGGAAGATTTGACTCGAGATTTGATTGAAGTTTTCTAGAAAGGACCTTTTTCTCGGCTCTTGGCCCTCGTCCGACATCCTTTCGACATGAGTTTTGCTGCCTTGGGATGCTCATTATTCCTAATTTTAGGATGTGCAATCGAAATCCAGAGATTCCAAACTTTCGAGTATTGCAAAAATCGAATGACTAATTGTGATATGAGTGTCAAAAGACCGTTTCGATGAATGGAACCCAATTATTATTTTTGTCTAGGTTTAATGAGCGATTAAAATTAGCTCACCTCTGGCAATAATGCAACTCCATCATTACTTCCATGCAACCATCATCTTAGACTTCATCGCAATACTAAAAGTCAAACTTGTCTTATGCACGGCAAATAGAACCACTAGACTATATGACATCGCTGAAACGTTTTCTTAAGATTAGAAACGCATTTTTAATCCTAGTATAAGTCGCATTTTGGCATCCAAAAGTGTATAAATATAATTATTCGAAAGGGATAAGATAATATATTGTTGCTAGAATTTTTCATAAAATTGTTGAAAACGTCTTAGACCTATTATATGCTTATACCTGAAAATGTCATGTTAACATTATAGGCTGAATAATCTTCTTTCATTAAGTGATCCACAAAGCACGTATCTAGTGTCTCTCTTATAAATCAAGACTGATTTTTGGGCTACGGAACACACTGAAATAGCTAATTATGGCAACATTTTATGTCATATTCAATAAGATGCTAAGTCGGGACAAGGTTAGTTACCGTTACCTACTACAACTTTGGCGTTTTTTCATCAATAACTCTAATGACCTAAGGCATTCGTTTCAAGAGACTTAATGCTGCTTAATATAACGAGAATAAGAGATAAATATAGACTTTCCATAGCAACGCGGTTATCCTTAAACTGCATATCAACGTCGGAGAAGCCGGCGATGTTCAGTGGGCAGTGCAATTTTATGGAATAGGATCTCTGTGACGGTACTGACCTCGCATGTCGATCGACCAGAATTAATGACGGCCGGACAATGACCAACTGGGCAAGTGGCTTGCTCCAACGTTAAGCCTCAGTTAGGGCCATGATCCCTATTTCCGGGAGCGTTGCACAATTTACGTATAGACACGTGGAATCAAGTAATGATTATAAAGTAAACATAAATATGAATATCAGACAATTAAAGGTCTAATAATACTTGGAGGTGGAGCTAAGTCCAGTCGAAGAATACATTGTTACTTTGTAGCAGTAGAATAAAGATACCCTCCATTCAAGGGGTAAATAGACATCTTCAATATATCCGCTTTAAATGGGTGACTTATCAGAGGACGGTGAGCTCCAATTTTCCACTGTAGATATATGGAGGGAATAGAAGGAGATTTAAGACTACCGCGTGGATGTGATTTATGTTGTCATATTATGGTATTTTGACAAAATGAAGATATGTCAGTAGCGATTGAATATGAGTATTTAATTATTTGACAGAATTTGGATCACCTAATGTTACATGGACCTTTCACTCAATTTTTTACAAACGTATATTCTAGCAATTATTATAATATGAGCTCTCTCTCTCTCCCTCCCTCCCTCCCTCCCTCTCTCTCTCTCTCTAATGCGTGGATGTGATTTGTGTTGTAATATTAAGGTATTTTGATAAAATGAAGGTATGTTAGTAGTCTGACTTTAATATGAGCATTTAATTATTTGATAGTAAATTCGGACTACCTAATTTTACATGGACCCTTCTCTAGCTTTCTGACAAACGTAAATTCTAGTAGTTACTAAAATGTCGTCTCTCTCTCTCTCTCTCTCTCTCTCTCTCTCTCTCCCCCTGCGTGGATGTGATTTATGTTGTAATATAAAGGTATTTTGATAACGTGAAAGTACGTTAATAGTGTGACTTGAATATGAGCATTTAATTATTAGACGGAGAATTTGGATCATCTAAGTTTATATGGACCCTTCACTAGATTTTTGGCACACGTAAATTCTAGCAATTATTAAAATGCCAGCTCTCTCTCTCTGTGGCATGGTAGGAAAGAGGGATAAGATTCCTCTACCCCGTTTAGTAGCCTCCATGGTTATTTCTAAATGAACAGGATAAATTTCATTTGGTCACTGAAGGTCCATAAGGACTTGCTTGACGACCCAATTAAGTTTTGAAAATTGAAAATTCAGCACTTAGATTAAACTTCTTTGATACTCTTAATTAGAATTAACTTCAAAGACTCATTTAAGTTAAAAATTCATTTAATTTAGTAAGAGAGTGAAGGTCAATTTAATGCATTTAGCTGAATCTTTTTTTTTTTTTTTATTGATGGCAACTAGAATCTTTCCAGGTATATTGCTAAACCTATCTATAATGATTATTACTATTTTTGGTAACAATAAATAGTATTTAGCTACCAATTTCTAATTTTTCTCAAACAATTTTTTATTTTAATTTTCAGTACCGGATGACAATCAACACTTACGATTCATCACTTAAATTTTTACCATTTACTTTTCAATTTTGTTATACAAGCTCTAAGTTTGGGTAGTCTAATAACCCAAAAATGTTTACATGGGTGTTGGTATGTCCTCTATTTAAGGAGAGTATTCAAGGTATATCTCCATCCTTAGAAAATTTACTTCTCGACTAAGTGATATAACCATCATAAATTCATAATAGTAACTAAAATAAAAATAACACTGCTTTAAATAGAGGTGATCATCGGACGGGTTTCAAAAAGAGCCTTAAGATCAAGCCTAAAATTTTTGCCTATGTCCGCCACTCATAAATAGCTGAAAATATGTTTAGGTTGAATCGAGCTTCGCCCGGTCTTGACCACGTTGAGCCGAGCTCTCTCGCTAAATGGTCTTTTCCAAGTCCGTCCAAAGTGTCCTTTGGTCCCCTTTCTGATTTTGTCATTTTTCTATTTTGTTCTCCACTCTTGCTTTTCGTCGGTTACCTAATTTCGCTGCGGACCGACCTTCCTCCAGCCACCCAGCTAGTTTTGTGCCCCAACAGTCAACCTCTACCACTCCCATCGCCATGGCCTCTCTCTCTCTCTCTCCAAACTTCAATTCAAAGGGGCAAGGCCTCAAATTCGCTGTCTTATTTGACCTCTAATATGAGGCCAGAATGCAAAACATCAAGGGCGCCGGAAGCAAACAGAGAGAGGAGTAAGTAGATAATGGAAAAACGACATGGGCAAGTAGTAAGTGGTGAGAGAAGCCAATGCAGCCAAGGAGAGTGATGGCTTTGATATAAACACACACACACACACACACACACACATATATATATGCAATTAAGATTTAAATTTTTCAGTGATTTTTTCCAAAAAATACACTAAGTCCTTTTGATGAACATTACCTGCAATTGCCAACATGTGATTTAAAATATTGCCTAAATGGCATAATTAAATTCACTTCTCAACACAAATTTAAACATTTAATTGCATTTTTCAGTAATGGTTTAGGATTTAATTGAACCTATAAAAAAGTTTAGAATTCGATTGAACCAATTAAAATGCTTGTGATCCAATTGCATTATTCTACTCAAGGTTTAGGAGTTGACGTGCAATTCTCCAAAAGATAAGAGAGCGTTGGCATTGAAAGGTTTGTTGTGCTATCGTTCTTCAATTGTAGGGAATTCATGTCCTTGGTACGCATCGCTTTTTCTCGCCGATGATGAAGAGAAATGTCTGTTTCAGTATTGAAGAAGACAAGGCCCTATTGCTTCTCACTTCATAATATTCAGACATTAAAAAAAAAAAAAAAATGAGGCTGTGCGGACAACTTTTGATGGGGAAGTTCTCTTGCCGGTAATTGAGGGTGCTTGACTTGACTAACTAACAACTAATTAGGCTTCTAAGGGCCACTTAAGTGGTAGAGATATATTTTTCAAGGGAAATGACAACTATCAGGTGTTGATTTATAAATGGGTATACTAAATAATGTCATAGACAATTATCAGGTGTTGAATATGACTCGCTTGTTTAATTACCCATTTTCCATTCACCGCAAACTTACTATCGATTTCATAGGCTAGTAGGCCTGTTTGTTTCGACTTGTAAAATGCAAAAGGCGAGGCTTTTGCAGTTCCGCCGATATTTAAAATATTCTGCAAATTTTCTAAAATTGCAAAACGGAATCACGTATTAGTTTTGCCTTATAAAATGACATAAAGTAGGGTGTTTTTAGGATCATTTTAGCCACTGATTGTAAGGGTACCAACATGAGAAGCACGCGATTAACGGTCAGATGGCCATGGTCCCAAACGAAAAGACTATCCAATATTCTTTCTCTAACAGTTATGTTATCCCATAAAACCACACTTTCTTCATAAGCTTTACATTCTTTTCCTTTGAGTTCTTAGACTTTCGATTTGTCGAATTGAATCTTTAAGTAGACTAATTTGTCAACCTAGTACTTTTACCATTAACTAACTTAATTGTGCGTAATGTGGCTGCTGAGACTACATTTTTCGCCATTAGAGAAAAGACCATTTACTCCCTTTTCTTGCTTTGAAGCTAGAATTAAAGTCAGACTTCCACTGAGGATGGAAGGAGAAGGGACTCGCACCGGCAATTGAAGCCTCCTCCTTTACTACCGTAGGCCACCGCAACCGCCACCTCGCGGTGGTCAGATATGTTCGCAGATTGTTGGGGCTGAGTTCCTTTAACTGAGTTAATTTATATAATTCTTGTTATCAAATTCAATCTGTTGTTAATTTGTTAAGGATTTTTGTTCGTTGAAAAGTATTATTTTTTGCCTCTTTCTTTTAATGATAATGAAATGCCATCTCAGCAGCCATATCAACAAAATTAAGTTTGTTAATGGTATAAGGACTTGATTAGACAAATTAGCGAAGTTGAAGGACTTAGTTGAACAAATTAAAAATGCGAGGACTCAATTGAAAGAGCAGTACAAATTAGAGGACCAAATATAGACTTATCCCTTTTAAATAAAGATGTAAAGAACATTAAGAAAGTGCATATAAAATGTACAGAACGGCAAAATTGCCACCATTAGATAATAAATAGAAGATTAAAAAAAAAAGATACTTCTTTAGTATGGAAAATTAATAAAAGAACTACTATAAATGAAAATTAACGAAAACGAAAATTTTAAAAAGATTCAAAATTGACACATCTGTTAAGAATGACTTGAATGATACGATTTTAATAATTTAGCATCTTGTAATTTCTTTTAATAGCATAGATTCCATTGACGTATATAGCTGAAATTGCATTTGTAGTCAATATTATAAATCAGGCTACCATCTATATGATAAGCGTAACACCATGTTATCCTTCAAGGATATGGCAGGCTTCAAGTTCCGGGTTACGTTTGCCACTTCGTGGGTGGCCATTACTATTTGTTTGCAGATTGGACATTTGGTGCATTTGTGGGCATAAACTAAATTGAATGTTTATATTTCACATGCTATTGATATCTCATATAAGATCATATAATAATTTATATGGTTTAGAAAACCATATGTTGGGTCCTTATTTTCTTAAAATTATATTTAAAATGTTCCCGAACCTGTTATAAATATGTCCATAAATGAAAGTAAAACATTTCATTTTGAAACTTTTTGCAAAAAGGGGATCTTTGGTAACTCAAGTGTACTAATTCATGTCTAGTAATTGTGTCCGTATCATTTTCAGTGTATGTCATATTACAAATCAGTCAACCAAAACACAACCTATTATGTAAAATGTTTTGGAAGATAAACTAGAGTATGATGACTAAAGAAGTCGGTTACACCGAACATAATTGTAACCATATCAGGTCGGTCCAACCTGAACATGATCTAAAACCATCCAAATAGCTTTTTTGAGACAAAACTTAGCTTTTAAATAGCTTTATTTGTGAGTGCTTAATTGGATTATTCATGAAAATCAAATGATTTTAAAAACATAAATCAAGAAATATATGAACTCACTCCCATTTATTTATTTTCAATACCTTAGTAAAGTATGATATTGATTAGTACCAATATTGGCACATCATATAGCTGCTAAGGAAAAACAAGTGAAACTAAATTTAATTTAATTAAACTTTGTCGGTGTGCAAATGAGGTTCAAAAAAGTCGTTTTTCATTACACGGGTAAGAGAGTCAATTTATTGTTTCTCTATATTCAACCTGAGTCCCGAACACTACCCTTTTTAAAATAATTTTGTCAAACAGGTCGAGAAAGTTATGTCATTGTTTCACAGGTTTTGATTTTCGTGAAAATTTTTCACTAAACACTGCATTTTGATTTTATTATAAAAGACTCAAGTACTATGTTGAGTCTGGACAAAAAATGTCAAATGTAAAGGGAAATTTTATTATCAACTTGTATATACAATCTTGACAGTTGATACTCACATGGCTCAAAGACTAATTGTTTCTAGGCATAAATTACATTAGAATCTAATCAATGATGTAATCCGACACTAGTAGCTAGATAGTTTTGCTTCAGACTCAAATTATATCGGAATTTAATCTATGCCACAGTTTGTTTTGGGCGTAAAGTTCGAATATAATTAATAGTAATACCACTAGATAGGAAACGCAACATTGGAATCTAATCAACGACACTAGGCTTGTGGAACAACATCGAAATTTGATTGATGATGCTGGACCAAATAGAAAAACACGCCGGAATTTAATCAACAATAGAAATCTTGAAAACTACAGCTAAACATGTGACAAAGTAAAAATAAAATAAAAATAGTTATTGTGTTATTCAAGGGCTCTTCGTTGAACAAACTGTGGTATTTATAGAATTAACTAGTAACCATCAGTTGATTTCCTCTCCTTAGGCGCTACTCTTAACATTCTCCACATTTTCCATTTCTTCTTAGCACCTTTAAACATAAGCAATTACTTCTTGACTTGACAACGATGCATGCGTAACTTTCTCATGAAGTAAATAACTACTCCCTATTTTTATGCGTATTTCTTGTTGCAGTTATCTCGCTTGAGTTGTAATACTAATTTCACTTAATCTTCAAATCTGGTGCACTATCTCCATAGCCTAACATGTGCCAATCAGTTACCTGGCCATCAACTCTAGAATTTGCTTATAGAATTCCATCGAGACTTAACTTAAGTAGCCTCCATGAAAGTTGCTTGTCCTTAACTTTATGAACAAAACGGAGTGTTTCACCTATTATAAATTCATGGCCAGCACGTGATGTCAGGGGTAATTTGGATGTCAACAGTCATCAACACGATTTTTTCTATCCAAAACTTGCTAATATCTACCGTGCTCATGCTGTGCTACAAAAGGTCTTCCAGTAACTCATCTCCTAGAATAAGTCTGATAGAAGCTTCTAACTTTCGCCTTTACAGTACATTCATAATTTGGCGCCTTTGTTTTCTTTTCGATAGAAGACACAAGACTTTCGCGGATGCTCAGTAGACGAATGACTTGAGTTTATTACGAGTTGGCACAATCGTTATCTTCTGCTTGGACAATGATGTGATGAACTAACCAAAATGTCCAGTGCACTCATGATCCATTGGCGGGCACGAGGTCACATCCAAAAGGCTCAGGAAATTTGAGTGGTTCTGATAAGACATTTGGGGCAGATACATCCAGAACACATTGATTTCGATGGTTTATCGTTGGGTACAGAAATGAAAACGTTCTCATTAATGGCGTTGGGGTTGGAGCTGAGCTTTGTTCTCGCGAATCCAGTAGGAAGATGAACAAGAGCGACCACTCAACGAAAGTAGCTAAAATTACTCTCGTAGGGCCTTTCATTTAGAGAGTTATTTAATGTAAAATAAAAGCCCGTCCAAGAAGCCACGTTCTATTTTTCTTCTCTTTTTTTTTTCATTTGTGCGATTTGAGCTGCAGTGAAGTCCAGAGCAATTTCTCCAGAAATCCCAAGTTATCGATGGCCGACAGTACGGCGAAACTGGGAAATACTCCCGTCTCGTCTTCAATTAATTTCCACCTGGCCACCAGCTATGCCCCCGGTTCTCCAAAGTCACTCGCAGATGAGGATTTCTGGCTACTTCAGGTGTTATGGCATGCACTCTACATCCTACCATTGAATATTCTGCTTGCGTTTCTGCTAAGTCCGGACGTTTCATCGTCCTCCCGAAACACTGTGCAATAAAGCTGCGGACTGACCTCTGAAAATGTCCTCTTATAATGGGTCAGCCCGTCGCCATGATCTTACAATACGCAGTGCCAACCAGATATACAGCGCCAATCAGATGTTCTTGCAAGGTGAATTGTTCGGAGAGGAGGTTATCATTAATAGAGCCTTCTGCAGGCAACTTACATGAGATCATTTGTTTTTTCGTTTTCTGATGAGAAAGTATATTAAGCAATATAAAGCTTGCCCTACAACAAAAGTGACTTGTATAGTCAAGAATATTTGCCACTACGGCGCTGTTAATTTCACAGAAAATGTGTCATTTCTAGAAAATATTTTTCTGATAAGCTATTTGTTAGGAAAATGTGATTATTTTCCTGTGTTTAGGTGAAATCTGAAAATAAAATGAAAAATATTTTCCACGATTTGGTAGGGAACCGTAAAATCTTTTTCATTTATTTTATTTTTAAATTGATTTTAATTATTTTTTATTTTTTAAAAAGTCGATTAATAAATTATTTTTTCCATTTTTCTTTTTCTTTTCATTTGCCACTAAGGTTCCATCTGTTTAGAAAAAAATGAATGATTTAAAAATTAAAAATAAATATAATTAACATGATGATTTTGAATTCTCAAATTTTAAAGTAAAAAATATATATTATAATTTACATAAAAATTATTCTTGGCAACAAGGGCCACCATCGCCTCCCTATACATTGGTATTGAGACCTATTTTGTTTAGCGATCTATCAGATAGTTCGCATTTACATTGCAGGCAATAGGAACATTTTCATTTAGCAACACTAGGTCCATTTTAATATTATTTAAGTTGGTCCGGTCATAAATTACCTTGGATTTAGCCCAAAGTGTTGCATTGGTTTGAAGAGAGAGGCCCAGATCTCATTTAAATTTCCAAAACTAAGCCCACACGGACTAGGCCCCTAAAATTTAGCCAAGCCCATAATCATGGGGGTGTTCCCCATTGTGGCCAAAATTCCCCATGTGCATAGACATGAACATGGGGTGTTCCAAATTAGAAACGTCTATTTTTTTTAACCAAATTTGGAACTCAAGAAGATATATCCTTTCCCGACCAAAATAAAATAAAATAAGATATATCATTTGTAATTTCCGGCCATATGAAGAGTAAGAAAAATATCCTAATTTCATAGCATGGAAAAAATCATATGTTTGCAAGATCTAAAAAAGAAAGTAAGAGGTTCGTTACTTTTCTCAATAGAGCTCTAAATCTTACCCTATGCAGTTGTTGATTGTTCAAAGAGAGGGACACTTGATACACATTTACAGAAAAAAGTCTCAAACACGAGACAACGTTCAAAGAAATCCTTGAAGCTCTCTGTCTCCCACACGGTTGTCGATTGTGCGCCCGGCTTTCGACGACCACCGGTCCCTGCCACATCTATGAAGCTCCAGTAGCGTTGGCGGAGTCCCCAGCAATACTCCAACCCACCATCAGCGACGCTCCAGTCCACTATCCAGCGTCCTGCGATCCGCAATATCCCCCTCGCATTCGTCAATTTTCAAGCAATCTCCGTTGGCCTCCAGCGTCACGCCACACCGCCAGCACATCTAGACAAGACTCGCCTCCACTGCTCAGCACACCACAGCGCGGTTGCCACCTACAACACGTCCAAAGCAACCTTCATGCCACTCCAGCTCAATCCATAAGCAGAAGCTCTTCACCGCCGAACGCCCGTCCGATCAGCCTCTAATTGAACCCAGTAGCCGTTGTTCACGTCCATAGTCCATTACTGCTGGTGGTCTGACGTTGTATGTGTAAGAGTTTGCATTAATTATATTGTAATTTATCGTTTTATGGGATTGATATGATAAAATAAGATATAAGATTTCTTAATTAGTATAATATGAAGCTTGCTAGTGTGGGCTGAGCAAAATCGAGACTACGATAAGAGAGCATGTGGCTTAAAACGAGAGTATCGCCAAAAAAGACATAAAGCTATTGCAATTATGTTAATTCAGTCCAAAAATTTTTTTTAAGCCAATTTAGTCATAAACTTTTTACAATTGTGCCAGTTTAATTCATTCAGCCAAAATTGGCCGGTTGGTGCTTTGATGTGGACGTTGGCCATCTAGTAAAAGCTGAAATGGTAATTTTTTAATATAATTTTTTTGAATTTTTTAAATATTTTTTGAATTTTTGAATTTTTGAATTCTTTTTTTCTTTTTCTTGTTTTTCCATCTTCTCCTTCCTCTTACCAGTTGACGCCAACCAGAGGCGAGGGTCGGTGAGGTCAACCTCGCTAGCTAGTGGCAAGGCTTAGCCTTGCCCAGCCATGGCGAGGTCAAGCCTCACCATCCCTGAGCGAGAAGCCTCGTCGACCATCGGTGAGGCTGTTATCACCAAATCTAGCGAGGCTCGGCCTCGCCCAGCCATGGCGAGCTTGGGCCTTGCTATCCTTGGGCAAGGAGCCTCGCCGGCCACTAGTGAGGTCGACCCTTGCCTTGGATCTGGTAAGGCTTCGCCTAGCAACAGCAAGGCCGGTCTCGCCAGATCTAGTGGGGTCTCATCCAACGATGATGAGACCAACCTCGTTGGCCCTCGCCTCTAGCCCGCATCAGCTTTCATTGGACAGTCGGCGTTCACGTCAGCGCTGACCAGTCAATTTTGGCTGGATGGACTAAATTGACACAATTATAAAAGGTTTATGATTAAATTGACAAAAAAAAAAATTTGGACTGAATTTGCACAATTACAATAGGTTTAGGACTTTTTTGGTAATTCTCCTGGCTTAAAACTATATAAATATGCTTAAGAATCTCCTCTTAACTCTCATGCACAAATATACTTACAAAATGAGCCTTTAAGTTAAGGGTAAGAGGTAGTCTCAATGAATCAGTAATACAAAGGAGAAGTGCTTGAGCTAAGTCGTCACTACTTTGCATAAAAAAATGATGAATTTTAAATCAGGTATGCAAATCTGTTTTTCTCGATTCTATATGTTTTAGATTATAGCTGTGGAGACCTTGGTGCCATTTTCGCAGCTTTCAGTACACCGTATCCCGCAAGCTCCTTGGGTGGTTTTGAAGAAGTTCTCATCAAGGTGAGTGATATGTGATTGGACAATGTCTTCATTTTATGTTTCGACTCAATGCATGCCTCTGGACAATGTAATTCCTTTAGATGAGATATTGCGTCGCGTATTGGGGTGTCGAGCCATTGAGCCTAAAGGTCGGATCCTCAATAATGTCCCATGCCTTACATTTGGTTTACAAAATGGTTTCTTTGCATAATGTCTCAATAAATGGTTTCTTTGCATAATCATCCAAATAAAGCATGCATGTTTCTAAATATGTAAAATGTTTTACATATCGTTAATGAAAATTGATGATATGTGATGCGTCATTTTTTTATAATTGTGTCCAGAGAATCATATGCTACATGCATTGCATCTAGGATTTGGATTGCATCATCCATGTTTCCTATTTTAGAATCTCATATATTAGATGAATTGGAAATCATGTAGTAATTTAGGAAAGTCAAAGAATTATGTTCATGTATGCCTAGGATCTAATACAAATTATCTCCTAACTAATTTAGGTCATCATTTAGAGGGTAATTTCCTATTTCTAATTTATAAAGAAAATCCAATAATATTTCATTATGTCTCATGTAGATTGCATTTAATTATATAATCTATTCTTCACTGATTCTATAATATCGTGTCACATATTGCATGTCATTTAATGAGACACGTGTCTTTAGGAATTAATTTTCATTGGCTACTCATTAAAATTAATGCATTGCATATGGTTTAATATCTATTATGCATGCCATTAGCATTTAAGGGATGCATGTTAGCTTAGATTATGTATGTCATGTCATTTTGCATTAGATCATATTATTTAGTATGCATGACATTTGTCATTAGGTGTTCATATTAAGTTATTTGGACACATCTTAATTAATCCATTATTTTAGGCATTATAGTCTGATTATGATTTCCATGTCATTACATCATAGTGCATGAACATTTCGACCATTAGTGTCTTTAGGGTTTAATTGCATATTCTTCATGGCATTTAAATGAAAATATACCAAAAAGATTAGTGTAAATAGTTGTTGGTTTATGCATAAACATGCATCGTGCATTTCATATTTGTCTACATATCATTTCCTATTTGTCTCTTGAGTTATAATTTTCAAAAAGGGAAAAGTGCATTGGAAATCCTAAGACTTGTCATAAAATGCCTAAAATTTGTCAAATTGGTCCAATTGATTCATTTCATTGATTGCATTTTTCATAAGTTTTGGGACTTAATTGAACTATCTAATAAGTTTTGGGATTTTTTTTTTAGGATTTTTTTTGGTTAGATATTTTAGGACTTAATTGTACATTTCAAAAGTTTTGATCCTTTAAGTCTACCAAAAGAAAAAAAGAAAAAATGACGGCTAGGGCTAAAGACACTCAAGTTTACTCATTCAACATTCATCAGTTTGGATGAAATCTTCGATTTACTCTTAATACATAGCCTGAGAAAATTAACAAAAGTCCAAGTTATATGAAGTAAAGAAGATTTAATAATAAAAAAATATTGCAAGTGGCACCATTCATGAGGCTATAACATAGTTAATTGTATTGTTTTCAAGATTGAATTGGCAAAGCAAAATCAATTTTGCCAATGACAATGGATCATATGATGACTCTTGATTATCTAATTTAAAAGAATCAATGATCAATAAATCATTCAATTCTATTAGAAGAGGGTATATATTGACACCAAAAAATGACAAACTTTCGATTATTATCAACAAGTAGCAAACTAAGTCTTATTAGTTTGGTCAGAACAATGACAACCGGAAGAATCAACAAATTGTCAATACCATCATATGCGATCAAAATATAGTGTGAAAGTTATCAACAATAGCCTTCATCATGACTTGAGAAGTTAATTGATGGTGAGCAATCAACACAAATATAATTTTTGGGTGGTTATATCTATTACTGCTAATTTGGGGTTTGTATAGCTTCTTGTGTATAAGTGTTCTAGATAATAGGCTTTAGTAGATAATGTACCTTCTCATAACCACCATTAGTAAGTTCTTTGTTTATTTGAATTTCAAAGTCGTAACTAGGGATAGTAGGTTATAAATACCTCAAATGTCTCTTTGTCAAAAGTATCTCCAATCAATCATAAAACTAAACCTTTTTATCTTAATCTTTACCTTCTTGCAATTTACATGGCTGGATATGGTTGTCTTCAATGTCTATAGCTTCAATTTCCTTATCATTTATTTTCTTGTTCAAAATCAATAGAGGACCCTTCCCAACCTTTGTCGATACATATCGATTCATTCATATTTTGGAAAGGTATTTCATCATTTTAGTGAAAGAGTACGCAGCCTACAAACTGTGGAGTTCAGCATCGATGACACATTGGCCGTGAAATTTCTATGCATCATCACCGAATGTCTGGCTTTGAGACACCAACACTAGAACGGCAACTCCACGCCCCTAGACCCACGATGCCCCTAGTCGAACTTGTACCCCAACACCCAAACCTTGGTCCCAAGGGGCAGTATATAAAATCAAGTTCCGAACTTGGGACCTTGGAGCCGACTTACGCCTCTGGAGTTCAAGGTAGAGCACCATAACCTCAAAACTTGGCTTTGAGTACCCATCAGAGTACATTGTCTATTTGTCAGAAGGAAGTTTTGAAAATTATCTGTGGCAAATATAAATAAAGGATTTTTAGCTCATCTGATAAATTTTACAAAACCACGATAAAAATAAATCACCTTTCTTACATATATAACTCTTTTCTTAAAAATATCTTTCAACCACGAAACAAAAAAGACTCATCTTGCCCTCATAAGAATTTTCAAGATTCATCAGCTATGACCCTTTTCAAAACATTTCAACCATTCTTTCCCTTATATCTTTCTTGCTCAAAATTAGCACACACAAACACAGACTATAAAAAGTTGATGGATAAAGATATTACAAGTGTCATAAATTTTATACAATATTCATTTGAGAGAGATATTTTTTTTTTCTGGTCACTTAAGTGTCATAGCTTATAAAAAAAATCCACTTTAAGTACCATAATCTTAAATGATTATTTAAATGTCATAACTTTAACAAATATTTACTCAAATATCGGAAATTTGACATAGCATGAAATTTATGACCAATGTTTTTAAAAAGTAATAATACTTACATGATTGATCAATAAGTTATATGGCACTTAAGTGATTAGAAAAAAAATTATGATATTTAAGTGAGTGCTATACAAAAATTATGGTATATATAGTGCGTTTTTTCTCAAAAGTTGATCAAACTAAATGTGCTCGTCTTATGCATTATTCATCTGAATCCAAACATATGCTCTTAATCTAGAAAGGCTCGGCGAAAATAGAAAAAGGGGGAGAAAAGTATTGCTTGATTTATGTGAACGAATCACTGAATGCGCGCGGCACATCACGTGTAATCACAACGTCATGATTGATGGAAGATACCAACAGTGGCCGGCCGTCCGTCCGTCCCATATTTTCACAGATGGGGGTAGGGAAGATGGATATGGCGTGATGCGTTGGGCCTGCTCAGACCAACCACTTCGAGTAATCCCCCGTAAAGCTGAACGCTTGTGTAACAGCTGTGTATGGATGTCGTTTTTTGGGGAATTTCTGTTGTCTCTGAGCTCGTGGTTTTTTGCGCTTTTTGGGGTTTCGTTGTCGTTTCAATATCTCAATCTGTTGTTGCTATCTCTTTTTCATATTCTCCCTGCGACATTACTATTGGTTCCCCTACTTTTTCTAGCAAAAGAAAAAAAAGGACAAGAAACATAGGTCCTCTTTCTTGTTTAAATTGGGATTTATTGTGCTTCGTCCCCAAGATTTGAGACCTATCTCACTTTGCTCCCTATTGTCTTGTCTTCCCCGATTTTATGACTATATGATTAGATTTATAGTAATGCATCCAAGTTTTGACTAACATTAGTTCACCTGTTCCTATGCCAAAGAGAAAAATTACCAATTTCTAACTTTATCCATCGGTTGTAAATTATGCTAGTGATTTTATTATGATTAAGATAACATATTTGTTAATGAATGCAAGCAAGCCTTAAGAAAATTGACATGAAATTTCTAAGAAAATCACCATTCCCAATGATGAAAGCAAGATGTATGCATAAACTATTGATATGTGATTTTTGGGCTCGGCTTGCCAATAATAACTATTTGACATAAATCAAAATACTGTCATTAATGACGGGAATAAAATGAAATGAAACCTAATTATAAGAAATCATGAGATGCCTCAAATTTCAAGGGTATTTTTTTTTAAAGTATTTACCGGCATTATCGGGAACATCTTTAGTGGCGAGTGACAATGGGCTCAGAAAAAGATGCCGAGGCACAGGGCTTCCATATGGAGGGTGGTCCTTTTCCGTGCCCCTTTTCTTGCTTTCTGCTATTCTCATTTGTCCTTCCACGTTATATCAATTCAGAAAGAAAGGAGATTTTATATTATTTGTGTCAATCAATCTCTGACCATTTCTTGTAGCTAAGTCCTTTCTTTTCAACTCCATATTTTTTACTTTCCTTCTCTGAAAATGTCTTCAGGAGTTTGAGTTTGAATTTGCATGCTCCTCCGTTTCCTGTGTTTCTTCCTTCAAATCTATCTCTTTTCCGTTCTTTTAGTTGGTTATAGCTAGTTTGCTCTTCCTCACTCGCTGCCATTTGATACTCTCTCTCTCTCTCTCTCTCTCTAAAATGGGTTCTGGCATTTATTGCATTCCTAGCCAGAGAGTTATTTATTTTACCATTTTCATTCTAATCACCTACTTGATGGGCTCTTCTCTATTGGAATTCAGAGCTGAAGGTAATGGTTAAACCTTAAACTGAAGTTGAAAATCCAATAGTTTTATGCTGTTGTGTGTCATTCTGTTGCTACACTTGGTTCGACTATGAAGAGAAAAAAAAATCTCTCACTCTGTCTCTCTCCATCTCTTTTGTGCTTTTCCTTCTCATATTTTCCAGGTAGAGCCATTCTTAAGCACACTGACCCTTCCAAGGTAAGCAATCCCCAAAGTGAAATACCTCTCTCTCTCTCTCTCTCTCTCTCTGTGTGCGTGTGTGGACAATAAAATCTGTGGCGTTGTGTTTTTAGGAACAGGCAGAGAGTGAATCAAAGGCAAGTGTGAGGAGAATTCAGATAGGGTCGGCACCACCAAGATGTGACAGGAAGTGCAGCTCATGTGGGCACTGTGAGGCCATCCAAGTGCCTGCAAATCCTCAAGACAAGAGAGGCAACACCTCCGCAGCCTTCAGGGCGGACTACTACTCAAGAGGTGACCAGAGCTCCAACTACAAGCCCATGAGTTGGAAGTGCAAGTGTGGCAAATTCATTTTCAATCCTTGACCATCATATTTTAATAGGTTGCTGTTAACATTTTCTTTTGACTTTTTGTTTTTTCCTTTTTTTCCCTTCTTTTGTTTATTGTGGGGGTAAAACCCTTTTGTGAGACTGTTGTACATGAGTTATATATAATACTGATTAGTGTTTGTTTCCCCCAGTGTAGGTTAGTCTCTGAGATTTAATGATTGATGAACATCTCTAGTCAATTTTCGTTGTTTTTATGTATTGCTTACCATTAGATTTCTTTCAACTTAATTGAGGAAGCAGCTATGTAATTTGTCCATGTTTGCTTGGTTATTCGCTTCCTCCTTGCAAAAGGAAAACTATGCTCTAATTTGTCGACAAAATGAAAAGGTCAACAGAATCGAAAAGAGAAAGGAGGAAAAAAATTGTTCTAGTTCTCTTTAGAGGCTGCCAAACAGGACAGTAGCAACCATGGTAAAATCCAAGTTTTTCTCAGCATAAAGAGAACAAGCTGCTGTCACCCATTGCAATGAACATGTTATCCGGTCAAGACTTTTACCTCAACAACGAAAAATAATATTAAAACTATGAAAATATACTTGATAACTTCAGATGACTTAAATATCGATCTTAATCAACTTAATTAAGTTCCTACAATTTTAGTTCCTTTGAAAAGGTATAAAAAAAAAAAAATCCATACAATGTGCACCTAGTTAAAATCTCAGTTTAAGATTTATTTTGTTACTTTCTTCTGATTTTTAACCATAAAGATTAACAAGATATGATAAAGAAGGGAAAAAATCGAGACTACAACTATTGTTCGAACATGGAGAAAGTCATTAGTGCTATTCACAATCTCACAATTCCAAAAGATAACATCTAAATAGGTTTTATTCTATGAAGATATGTGAGTTTGAATATAAAGAAATGTTGTAACTTAATTTTGGCCCTTATCAAAATCACATAAAGCCTAACATAAACACAAATGAATGATATCTTAACAACTCAAACCAACAAAATTGTCAGCGTTAACAAGCGAATGGATTTGTAACAGAATAAAAGAATAATTTTTTTTCAACTTTGGTACATTTTCTAATTGATACTAATTAACATTTCAAGTTCGCAAAGAATTATTAAAATTTTCTACTACCATGGTTTCTCGAAAGGAAATTTGATGAAGTTGATTAAACTTTTTAGAAACTTAGTTAAATGTTGTATGGGAAGGAGATAGATAACGAAATCTATGGAGAGAACCAAATCTTGTGATTGAGGGTAGTTTAGTTAGCCAAAAAAAGGTGTGGAAATATTCTCACTTTAAAAATTTATCAAGGCTTTATTGTGGGAACATATATTTTTGTATTCAGGGGAACTAATTAGCATGTTGCCTTGCCAGATAAAAGTAATTATAAGATATTCTAAGTATATACTGACTAATTCTTATAGTTCAGCTAGAACATCAAATATGATTTGTAGGATGGTGCGGGTGATCTTTCAAAGTATAAACTTAACATCGGCAGCCATCATAGCATATAACAACATATATTTGCCTTAATTATTCAAATTAAAGAGTATATATAGATAGAGAAAAACCTACAAATTAGTCATTTGACACGTACATGCTTATTATTTCCAACCATATCTAATGGAACTACCCGTTGCCAAATATATATTTAGATTGGGATCTGCTTTGAGTTTATTTCACTGGGAAAAACTGCTTTACATAATTAATTTTGAGAAATGTCAATAATATCCGAGAAAATATATACCAGAATGAGAGTTTTAAAAGATCCAATTCTCCTTGGAGAGATTCTATGAAAGGATAAATATACTTCTAGTTCTTTTATGTTGTTGTCGGAGTCATTTTTAATTATGTAATGTATAGACAACACCCTAAGTGTATAGACAACACCCTAAGTTACATATTTAACCGATGCAGTACATATATCTCTTAGAGGTGAAAAGTGAGTCAAGCAACCCATAAAAAAACTCGGCCTCGGTTCGATGATTACACGAGATCCACTCACCTACTCTCGAGCTGAGCTACTTAGGCAGCTTGCTGAGCTAAGCTCAAACTCATCGATATATGGCTTGACAAGCTCGCGAGCCAAATTGAGCTTAAGAGATTTCTAACTGAGCCGAGCTCTAACTGGTCCAATACACATGAGACAAGTATGGGTAGCCACGTGCATAGCGTGTATTAACTTATTGACAAGTATAGGATCAACATGATGGTGTTATTCATCGATGCCATGTGTCTAGTTATCGAAATACAGTGATAGACAATAGTTGAGGATGAAAACACACAATTTTGAGGGGAATAGTTATCATCTAAAGACCAAGTCGTTTGGGGTCTATTTGGTAATACTTCTGGGAACAATTGATTATATTTTTCTATTCTCGGGAGTAAAAAAAAGAACATAAATCCTTTTGGTAAATTTTACGTTCGCGGGAACGAAAATCATTTTTTTTTTTAGAATAGATTTGGAATAGAATCACGAAATAGAAAAAAAAAATTGCTTTTTATTTCTAAGAACAATTCCTAGAATCAATTCTAATTTTTTTTTTCTTTTCTCTTATCTTTTCTTCTAACTCTTCTTCTCTTTTCTTTTCTTCTTCTTTTTCCTTTTGGCCGGTCGCAGCCTTGGCCATGGCCAATGATCGGCTAAACGAGGGTCGGCGACCTCGCTAGAGCATCCTCACTGAGCCTTGCCGTGGCTAGGTGAGATCAAGCTCGCCCAACCAATGGCGAGGCTCGGCCTCGCCAGACCATCTCCAAGTCTACGTCGCCTGGCGGTGGCTTGGCAATGCCAAGCCTTGCCGATGGTTGGACAAGCTCGACCTCGTACAGCCACGGCGATGCTCAACCTCACCAGTTGGCATGAGGCTCGACCTCACCAAACCAGGGTGAGGTTGACCTTGCATTGCCTAAGCGAGGTCAAGTCTCACCGGTGGCTTGGCAAGGCTCATCTATTACCGACAAGGCCAAGGCTCCTCTTGGCCAGTTGAGTCTCCAGCGAGCTTGTCAGACCTCACCCAACTAATCGCTAGCCATCGTTGTGGTCAGCGATTGGCTACCAAGAAGGAGGAAGAAGAAGAGAAAAAGAAAAAAAAAGAAAAAAGAAAAAAAATAAGAAAAGCATTAAAAAATTAAAAGAAACAAAAAAAATTAAGAATCCTGCCAAATGCATTTCTATCCCGGGAATAGAAATTTTGGATAGTTACCAAGCGCGTTCTTTTTCTTAGAATTTGTTCTTAGGAATAGGTTTTTAGACGTTGCTCTTGCTTTGTTTTGCCTAGAGCCACTTAAACATCCAATTAGGGATAGGGATGGCCGCATGGCCAGACCCGGCCCAAAATTTTCTTTTCTATGAGGCCGAGTCCACTGCTTGGGCCCAAACTGACCCACTGACCATTGGACGGTCGGCCATGGCCGATTACATGTTAAATAAAAATAAAAATAAAATCCAAAGTCTTTCTATAAATTAGAGACCTCTCCCTCTCATTTTCACTTTCATCCCTCTTTCACAAATATCTTAGGAAATAGGCAGCAACTCAAGCCGACGTGAAGCAGTACATCATAATATCTCCGGTGATATTTCAAGCTTACTTGGACAGAGTAGTTGAGCGAAAATTCTTCACTTTTAAGACGAGAACTATATTATCGGTGCCATAAGTGCAATTTTTCCCAATACTCTTTAAGATGTCTTTATCAGGACAGTCGTGTAGCATGGGCCACAAAACTAGTCAAGTATGAATCGACCTCATTAATGCTCGTATGCAAAGTCAAAATTTCCAACCTAACATGACTGGCTCTTTTGTTTTCTAACGCATGACTTGCTAAGTCCTCGGGTTCTCAGAACATCCTGGGGATTGAATTGTGGCCTCTGGATCCAAACAAAATTCAAGGTTTTTCTTCAGTTCATTTTGCATCCTCTTACGTTCGAGACCTCCAGTTTACCTCTTCTGCTGTGAGTCCAAGGTTTGGCAATTACTTCTGAAAACAGGATTCATACCTTCAAATTTGCTCCAATACAATCATTTGTTAATAATCTTATTATTGCGGCACAACAAACGCTAAAAAATCAAATAGCAAACATGCTCTATGCTTTAAGATTATTAATCATTTTTCAATGATCTTTTTATTGGAGAAGCTTCTCTCTGTGACGAAAGTTTCTATTTATGAACATAAAAAATAAAGGATTATTCTTAAAAATACTGTCAGGGGTAAATATTTCTCCATATGCGGTCTTCACGGCTGGAAGCGTTTGCAATAGGAACCCAGTAGCAAAACCCTCGGAATCTTGAAAATTAACCAAAAAAGTTGTCCGAAATTATGAAAACGAAGGATTCTGGGGCCGTAGACAATGGCAAAAAGGAAATACAGCACTGTACTCTGAGTTAGCTACTCAAGTTAGTATTACGGGCTCTCTAACTCCTCTTCGATCAAAAGTTAAATAGTATTTTTATCAAACGTTGCGCAAACTCTTGTCCCAAGCTCGCCTTGCCGTTGTTTACTTGTCTGGACGCCCTAGAAAATCTTCAGAAATAGCGGACGCATCAAATCGAATTTGGGTTGTCACAATTAGTATTATAAGACGTTAACCTATTTTGAATTTATGGGTCTTGAAAAAAAAGTCAAGTTTTTTTGTGGACCTAATTGTGGTCTTTAAATGCAGCAAATCTAAACGGTCACTCTCATGCTTCTAGCTGGCTGGGAGAACTTAAGAACACCATCTCCTGGTCTTTCTGCTTGCTCTGTCTTAACAGAGCAAGTATGGAAACAACTTTGCCACACTTGAGAATGCATTTGATATCAGCTTTTATCAGCCTCGTTCTCGTTATACATCAAACTCACTCCAACACTCGTATTGCCTATGCTTCCTATCTTGGAAATGAAACCGACAGGGCGGCATTGCTAGTCTTCAAGAACAAGATGATTGACGATCCTCAAGGGATTGTAAGTTCTTGGAATGAGTCTCTTAGTCATTGCAATTGGCTAGGAGTTTCTTGCAATCGCCACCATGCAGGAAGAGTCACCGCCCTCAAATTGAATAAGCGAAAGCTCATCGGCACAATGCCTCCTGATATTGGGAATCTCACCTTCTTGAGGCATGTTCATCTAGTAACGAATCGGCACTGAGGCAACATTCCAGAAGAGTTCGGGAGGTTGTTCAGACTGAAGAGTCTCGGCCTCTTGAACAACGAACTTGGAGGGGAGATACCACGAAATTTGTCATCTTGTGTAGGTATGCAATACCTCTTTTTTCAATACAATCAACTCAGTGGAAGAATACTTGACGAGCTTCGGTATTTAGTTGAAAGAGAACTCATTGTTTTTGTGGTCTCAGTGAACAATCTTACTGGGAGAATTCCAAGTTGGTTGGGGTATGCATCGTCACTTATAGAGTTACATATGGGGTATAATGAACTAAGAGGTCGAATACCAGCCGAGCTCGGAAGCATCTCAAAATTAAAGACCCTCAATTTACATTATAATAATATAACATATGGGGTATGATGATTCACATTTTATGGAAAATCCTGTTTATGAGACAAACAAGGCTGACAACTGGGCTGTGGTGGCTTGCCCTAAAAAGCCACTAGAGGACAAATGAAACTACTCAGCTGGAACTGTCAGGGTCTGGGCAATACCCTGACGGTTCAAGCACTTAGGGCCCTGGTGACCCGTGAAAGGCCTGACATAGTGTTTTTGATGGAGACGAAAAATCAGAACATAGTAATCCAGAAAATTCAAAGGAGGTTGAAATTCCCTAACTCTTTTGTGGTAAGTCCGGTGGGTTTGGCAGGAGGATTGGTTGTTTTTGGAATGCTCGGATGCGTTATCTATAGAGAGACATAATGCCCATTTTATTGACTTGTTATGCACAGCTCATCCAAGAAGTAGTCCGATGAGGATTACCCGTATCCATGCGCCTTCGGTTTATCTTCAACGACAGCAATTTGTGGCAAGAGTTAAGGCAAATCAGTTCCTATAATACCTTGCCATGGATATGTATAGGTGATTTCAATGAGATCATGTATCACTGGGAAAAGGTTGGAAAAAAATTTGCTGATTCCTATAGGATGCAATCCTTTCGATCATTTATAGATAGCTGTTCGTTAATGGATGTTCATAGTAAGGGCTGCGCTTTCACTTGGGTAAATAACGGGGCGGGGATAATGAAGTCAAAGAACGCCTCGACGTTGTTATGTACTATGGAGTGGAGGATTTCTTACCCCCGCAGCAGAAGTTTTTGCTCTTCCTGCAATCGCGTCTGACCACAGTCCCCTTCTATTACTTACTGATGGTCCTAAACAAAAGCGTTATAAGTCCTTCATTTTTGAAGCTTTTTGGATCCAGCATCAGCAGAGTAGACAGGTCATTGCAGAAGCTTGGGACTCTTCCCATCTCCAATTTGCATCCCTGGATCGAAAACTTCAGTCTCTCTCTACAGTCCTTGCCAGATGGAGTAAATCGACCTTTTCGCATAGTCGTGACGGGATTAATGCATTACAACGGGAACTCCGAGTGCATTATGAATCGCTCAAATATTAATAATGGTCAAGCAACAATCAAAAAACTGAAAGAAGAAATACAATCTCTATGGCATCAAGAAGAGCAATATTGGGCGATGAGATCGCGCATTAACTGGTTGAGGTGGGGGGACAGGAATACCGAATTTTTCCATTCGACGACGGTACGAGAAGGCAATTTAACCGAATTACTATGCTACGGGATGATACTCGAGAGATGGATTCGAGATCCTACTCAACTGCAGAACTTGACAATGGCCTATTTCTGAAATCTCTATAAGTCAGCAGGCCACCGTGATTATCTCCCTATCCTGACTCAGATTTCGTCAGTAGTTACATTGGAAATGAACCAGGTTTTAATAGCTGAGGTTTCTCGGGAAGAAGTGAAAACTGCTACCTTTCAACTGGGGGCAACAAAGGCCCCGGGACCGGATGGATTTAATGGTCTATTCTACCAAAAATATTGGGACATACTCCAAGAGGATATCTTTACCTCAGTGCAGAATTTTTTCAGCACAGGAGTGCTGCCCCCAGCTTTAAACAGAACGCTTATCACTCTGATTCCGAAGATCCCACATCCTGAAAGGTTAGATCATTACCGTCCCATCAGCCTCTGTAATTTTATCTACAAAATTATATCCAAGATATTAGCCAATAGATTAAAACCTTGGTTACCTGAGTTGATCTCTATGGAACAGAGCGCTTTTGTATCTGGTAGGCAAATACAGGATAACATCTTGGTTTCTTCAAGAAGTCCTGCACCAATTGAAAACCAGGGTCAGAAGGAGAAAGTTTCAAGCTGTTTTAAAGCTGGACATGAAAAAAGCATATGATCAAGTAGAGTGGGATTTCTTGGAGGCTTATTTATGTAAACTCGGGTTCCATACCAATTGGGTGAATTGGGTAATGCAAAGTGCATAACGACGACTTCACCGAGTGTTAAATTCAATGGCCAACCGTTACCCTACTTTCAACCTACAAGAGGCCTACGCCAAGGCGATCCTCTCTCGCCATATATCTTCATCCTGGTGGCTAATGTTTTATCAACTCTCATTAAACAAGCTGTCGATATGGGAAATCTTAAAGGTATTCGGTTTAACGGTCTTTGTCCTATCCTTTCTCATCTATTTTTCGCCGATGATGCCATATTCTTCTTAGATGGAAGTCTAATTGAATGTCAAAATTTAGCCAATATCTTGCAACAATACTGTCTTGCTACCGGACAAGTGGTGAATAGGAACAAATCTGGCCTTTTTTTGAGTAGAGCTTATCCTACTCTTTTAAAGCAAAATCTGGCTAGTACACTGCGGGTGCCATTGATTGAAAAAACAGGCAAATATTTGGGGATACCTTCTGATTGGGGAGCCTCTAAAAAGGATATGTTCGCTGGATACTAGGAAGGGTTAGTGCAAAGTTGGCGGGGTGGAAAGAACAGCTGCTATCTAAAGGGGGAAGGAAATACTACTCAAATCGTGTGCGGCCTTACCAAACTATGCTATGTCCATATTTAAAATTCCAGTGTCAATATGCAAATCTATCGAGAAGAAAATCGCACAGTTTTGGTGGCAAAACAGTAGTACCAAATCGGGCATACACTGGAAAAGTTGGGAACTACTTCAAGAAAGGAAGGAAAACGGAGGATTGGGTTTTCGTGATTTACTTAGTCTTAACAAGGCACTTCTTGGTAAACAAGCTTGGCGACTATATCACAGTTCTTCCTCTTTGTGGAGTCGCCTGTTTAGAGGTTTATATTTTCAATCTACAGATTTATGGCATGCTCCTAGAGGATCCAATCCGTCTTGGGGCCGGCAAAGTCTGTTATTCGATAGGGACTCCATATCGGACCGATGCAATGGTCCGTTGGGAATGGCCACAGCATACACATTAGAAACGATAAATGGTTAGCTAGAGGAACTCTAGGTGGGCCAGCTAAAAGAGGGGAGCCTGAACTTGT
The DNA here is from genome assembly GCA_017140325.1 of Eucalyptus leucophloia subsp. euroa. Lineage (NCBI taxonomy): Eukaryota > Viridiplantae > Streptophyta > Magnoliopsida > Myrtales > Myrtaceae > Eucalyptus > Eucalyptus leucophloia. The sequence continues at coordinate 11,053,405 of CM029476.1, read as the reverse complement.
TGAAAGTTATATTAACCAGAATCTGTCCACCTGGAATGTTCATCTTCTTCAATAGAGTTTAGATGACCAAGTTATTAAGGAGATCCTCACCATTCCTCTCAGTTCCACTATGGTTTCTGACAAACTTATTTGGCCAGGGACAATTACAGGAGAGTATTCGGTTAAAAGTGGCTATCGGTTTATCAAAGACCATGTTCCTAAATCTCTCCCTACCTCCGCAACCATATCCCCTCACCTTACAAACCCTGTTTGGCGTAAACTTTGGCATCTACAAACAGCCCCCAAAATTAGAGTCTTTTTGTGGTCCCTTTGCCACAATGCACTAGCTACAAGGGAAAACCTATACAAACGACATATCCTCCCCACCCCAGATTGTCAATTATGTCAGACTCATCTCCCTGAAACTCCCGAACACTTATTTCTATATTGCCCACAAATTCAGGGTATTTGGTCTCATCCGAAAGTGCAGCTTAACTTTTCAACAAACCACACACAACCACTGTGTTCTTGGCTAGCAAATATATTATTGCAGGATAAGCACATACCTGATTCGGAGATTGTAGCAGCTCTTCTTTGGCAAATATGGCAAGCGCGAAATCATTCCATCTTCCGCAGAAACGATCAACCCATGAACAGATTGTAGATCTAGCATTTATAACTGCAGAGAGCAATCGCGATGAAGCTGCAGGACATATTATATACGGGCCGAGACTTTTGCCTACCTCTCGGAATTGGAATCCTCCGCCGGTTGGGACAATCAAAGTAAATGTTGACGGGGCTTTCCTGTGGCGGATCGATGTGGCTCGGTGGCTTGTATTTGCAGAAATCACGAAGGCACTATGGTTGGGGGTTCCTCCCAAATTGTTCTGCTTCATCGCCTCGCAACGAGATTCGAGCTCTCCATCATCCCCTGCTTTATCTACTCGAGAAAGGGATGAATGAAGATCACCTTTAGATTGATTCCGACTGCTTGGCTATGGTCGATATGCTGAACAATCGATGCTCTCCTCCATGGGACTGCCGAACCCTAATTGTTGACGTTGAAACCTTGCTATCCCGTTTTCCACTTTTGCGTCTGTCCTATTGTCGACGGGAAGCGAATTCCCCGGGCTGATCGGGCCGCTAAGGCTTGTGGCCGTGGTTTTTTGTACTCTAATTGGGCCTCTTCTCCTCCTTTGATAGTTCTGGATCTTCTATGTATCGACGCCCTGTCAATGGGTAGTACTCCTGTTTCTACGTAAATAATACAGTTGGTTTTTCTGATCAAAAAAAAAAAAATATAATAGGATGCATCCCCTCTTCCGTATACAATCTCATGTCACTTGTCTACTTTGATGTAGGGGGTAATAGCCTACATGGTGAAATCCCACCAACTATTGGAAACTATTTTCCTCATCTTCGGGGGCTTTACATCGCATTTAATCAATTTTCAGGGCAAGTACCACATTCACTACCTAACGCTACTGGACTTGAAGACTTGTTTCTCACTTCTAATAGCTTTGCGGGGAATGTGCCTGCCAATCTTGGAAACTTGAGGAATCTTACAATGATTAGTTTTAGCAAGAACCAATTCCAAACAAGTTTTGACAGCTTAATTTTCCTCACCGAGTTTACCAATTGCACTAAACTGAAAGTGTTAGATTTCGGCCATAACAAATTCAAAGGTGAAATACCTGCTTCCGTTGCTAATTTGACGAATACGCTTCAGTTCTTACTTCTAGGATCAAATCAGATCACAGGTAATATCCCTCCAGAAATTGAGAAGCTAAATGGTCTACAGTTCTTGGCATTGTACAACAATAGCATTAGCGGTGAGATTCCCCTTGGCATTGGTAAGCTCAAAAATTTGACCTATCTTTTGCTATGGGGTAATAGGATTTTAGGGGCAATTCCTTCCTCTCTTGGAAATGCTACCCAATTGCTTAAACTAGATCTTCAGAAAAATCAATTAGAAGGTGAAATTCCTCTAAGCCTTGGATGGTGTCAACAATTGCAATCACTAGGACTATCAGATAACAACCTTAACGGTACAATACCCAAAGAGGTCATTGGTCTTTCTTCTTTGTCCATTTGTTTCCAAGTTGCTCGAAATTCCTTAACAGGGCCATTACATTTTGAAGTGGGCAACATGAGCAAAATTGTGAATGTCGACGTCTCTGATAACCGGTTGACTGGAGAAATACCAAGCACTTTGTCCCAGTGTCTAATGCTGCAAAGCTTGAACATGGCAGGCAATTTATTTGAAGGAAGTATACCGTCTTCTTTAAGGACCCTAATTGGCCTTCAATCACTCAATCTCTCAAGAAACAAATTGTTTGGTCATATTCCCATCTATTTCATGAATTTTACTGTGGTCGAAGTGTTGAATTTGTCCTTCAACAGACTTGAAGGAGAGGTACCGCAGGAGGGGATTTTCAAAGATACAAAACGCATATCGATAATCGGAAATAAAGAACTATGTGGGGGCATCAAGGAACTCGGACTTCCTGCATGTAAAGTTTGGGACACGAAGAAGCGAAGAAAGCTTTCAAAATTGAAATTATCTATCGTAATAAATGTCTCGCTTTCGATCGTGTTAACATGCTTCATTGTTGTTGTGTATTAGAGGAGGAAATCTATGACGAGACCTAGCGTTGCATTTTCAATAGATGAGCGATTCCAAAAGGTTTCCTATGCAGAGCTTCGCCAAGTGACCAATGACTTCTCGCCATCTAATTTGATTGGCCAAGGGAGCTATGGCTCTGTGTATAGAGGAATGCTAGATGGAAATCAACCAGTGGCAGAGAAAGTGCTCAACCTAAAACAAAAGGGGGCTTTTAAGAGCTTCTTGGCAAAATGTGAAGCGTTGAGAAACATACACCACAAAAATCTTGTCAACATCGTCACTGTCTGCTCGAGCATCGATTTCACAGGTGCAGAATTTAAGGCTTTAGTCTATGACCTAATGCGAAATGGTAGTTTAGAATAGTGGTTTCACCCTAAAGTAAATCAGCATGACATGCCAAAGCTCAATCTCAGCCAAAAGTTAGACATTGCCATTGATGCAGCTTCTGCCATTGAATATCTTCACCATCATTGCCAAACGAGCATCGTACATGGTGATCTAAAGCCAAGCAACGTTCTTCTTGATCATGACATGGTAGCTCGAGTATGTGATTTTGGGTTAGCACGATTTCTTCATGGAAGCACAAATCTAGATGTTTCTCAATGTCAAGCAAGCTCTAGCGACTTAAAAGGAACCATTGGCTATGTAGCTCCAGGTATGTTAATCCTTCTACTTTCTATTCATCTGAGTCCAAGTTAATAGCTTATTCAGAATGCTGAATTTTAGTGAAAAGATTTCCAAAGCGAAGTAGTCATCTGAAATGACAAAGTCGATGTGTTTTCTAGAATATGGCCTTGGTGGTACTTCATCATTGCAAGGAGATGAGTACAGCTTCGGGATACTGTTGCTCTAGATGTTCACTGGAATAAGACCTACTGATGTTATGTTCAAAGATGGATGGACCCCCCATGGATTTGTCAAGACTACTTGGTGAAGATCCTAGAGCCTTCACTGCTATCTATGGAAAGGATCGGCAATGGCCAAATTAGTGATGCTGACATCGTGAGATTTGAGGAAAACATTGCCGACATAATGAGAATTGGAGTCCTCTACTCGATGAAACTTCCAAATGAGCGTATGGACATGATAAATGCATTATCTGAGTTACGTGCTATCAAAGAGAAGTTTCTCAAGCGTGGCATGTAAGATTAGGAAGAGGATTTAACTTCTGCTATTGCATTTCCAATTGCTTATTAGTTCCTTCCTGATGTCTGAATGTGAATGCAAAATGCAAGTCTTATGTTTCATGTATGTGAGAGGCAGAGAATTAGTTATCTCTATATCCTTAAGCCAAATAAATGCCTGTCTCTTTCAACTATGGAAGAGCTTGCTTCAAAAGATAAATAACATCATACTAGTTATTTTCTCGGGTTGATTTCAATGTATCATCCAATGCATCATAAGTCATCCATCCCCTCAGAAGTAATTTAACAAAGGAATAGCTAAATGTAAGTTCATCAACCTAGAAGCAGAGGCACTAATGTATAAGAGTTGCTTGTGTCCGATCAATTGAAACAAAGCTCACCAAATCACTAGTCTACTCAAGAGAAGCTCATAACTCATCTAAGTAAAACTTCAGTAACTTAAATCATGGTTACTGAGCAAAACAAATACAATGACTTGCTAAAATTCATTCTTCTATTGAGCGGTGCGAGATTAGAATCAAGTCCAACGCCCACCATCCACCAACTCAAATGGTAATTTTATAAACTTCAGACAAATTAGCAAGCATGTTTGTTGAACAAAGGAGTAGGACACATTGTTGGTAAGAAATAAAGGACAGAGCAAGATCACAGTGACAAATACGTAACGGTTACAATTGAGGACAAATGCAAAGTCTTTGTTGAGCTTTTTATCCAATGCTCTTGATGAAGTCCTGAGTCAACCTTCCAATAGAATCATACAAAGACCCACCTTCCTTCGCAACGTTCCTGGCCACCTCCCTCGTTTCCTTCTCCTCCTTCATCGTTGCTATGGCGCCGCCACCAATCAAGCATTCGACAGCCTTCTCTATCACCGCCGCTGGCGCTAGACGGCCACCAATGTCGTGCCCCTTGTAGTCCAACCTCAGCTCCTCTGCTAGGTGTAGTTCCTTCACCATCCTAAAAGCGCTCAACTGCTGCTCCGCATCTATGGCCACGTCACGATCAGCACTCCATGCTACAAGCTCTCTATGTTGGAGTTTCAATCGCAGTGAGACACAAACTCACCGATAGTCGCGTGTCCCAACACCTCCACTTGTGGCGGCGATAGTATATACGGATGATCATATTTTACTTCACCTATGCTATAATTCACAAACAGTTGCATTTTTAGTTATGAGCTAAATAATTCTATAAGAAAAATGTCCTGATCGATATCTAACTACTAATTTTTTTTTACTTCGTGTTATCTACTGATAAATTAAGAGTATTTGAAAAATATCATGTTTCATAAATTAGTGTAAATTTATATCGCGAATGATTATTAGTAGACTTCATTAATGGGCAGGCAGTCCAGCAGCCGCCCATTGTTTTTTAGCCCAGCAAAAACTTTAGGTCTGGTTAGTGGCCGAGCTAAACCTGGGCAAGGGCCTCATGGCTCAGCGCGTCTATATGCTTATTAAAAAATTGATAAATTATTTTTATTAATAAGTTTTTCTTTGACATTTAAAATTTATAAAGTCTAACAGTATAAAATAAGCTCAAATTTCTAATGTAGGATAGGAAAATAGTATAAAACTCATAGATAGAGTACTAAAATAAACGGTTAATACCACGAAAAGCCATAAACAATATATTTGTAACAAATTTACCGCAAACTAATTTTTTTATCATTAAAAATCCCAAATTAGTATATATGTGATAAATTTACCTCAAACTAATATTTTTACCATCCAAAACCCTAAACTAATTTATTTATGATAAATTTATCCAAAACTCATTTTTTGACTATAAAAAATCCTAAATTGGTACACTTATAATAAGTTTACCATTTGTTAACTTTCATCAAATTTTACTGTTAAATTTGCTAACGTGAATGACACATGGTGACATGTTATGGTGACGTGACAAGTCCATGTGGAATTCCAAAGAGTTAATGCCATGAAAAATCTCAAATTTGTCATAGGTGTACAATTGAATTTATCACAGAGTATTGTTAAATATGTCACAAGCATATCAGTTTGAGATTTTTTTTTTTTGATATTTACCCTATGAATTTCCACATGAACTTGGCACGTCACTATACCATTCCACCATGTGTTATCTAAGTCAGCAAACTTAATAATAAAATTTGATGGAAGTTAATAGATGGTAAGCTTGTCATAAACATACCAGTTTTAGGTTTTTTTTTTTTATTAGTTTAAGGCAAATTTGTCAAAGATATATCAATTTTGAGTTTTTCGTGATCAAAATATTAGTTTAGGATATATTTGTCACGAATGTACCAATATAGAGTTTTTAGTAGTCAAAAAATTAATTTAAGGTAAATTTATCATTGATGTACTAATTTGGGATTTTTCATTATATTAACCCTAAAATAAAATAATAAAAAACCCTACAATTATTTATCATCTGTTTTTCATTATTCTTTAATTTTTATAGCTGAAATTTTACAAAATGAAGAGGTAGCCCGATGCACGGGCCCAGCCCCAGTGTTTTTCCCTTAGGGCTTAGGCCTGCAAGTTCAAGCCTTGGCGGGATTTCCAAAGGTTCGAGCCTAAGCAGAATCGGCCCAATCCTGCTTAGGCTTCCCCAATGACCCAGTCTAATTGCTAGACGACCAAGCCAGCTGCATGGACTAAATCTTTCTCAAGTCCTTTTTTTTTTTTTTTTTCTCAAGTCCTCTTGGGATTAAAAAAATATCAAGTATTCTATATGGATTGATCAAGTCTGAACCGGTCAAGTGCGCAGCCAAGTGTGTAAAAATCAAAAGAGAAAGAAATAATGACATAAATAGTTCCTAAACTTTGCCGTAATGTGCAATGTAATTTCTGAATTTTTAATTTATTTAATGTGATCCATAAAATAGTAATATATGTTTCAATTTAGTCTATGAACCATACAAAAATGTTCAATGTTTTCCTTCCATTAATTCAAGTTCAGGTACAAGACCAAATTAAACAATTTAAAAAATTATTGACTACGTTACATAATGAGCTAAAGTTTATGGATCATATTGAATAAATTACAAGTTCATAGACCACATTGCATATTGAGTTAAAGTTCAATGGAGCATTTATATCATTTTCCCAAAAAGAAATTATTTGTAGGCCAACTATGCTCGGGTGGATCTAATAAGCTGTTTAGAAAATGATCACATTAAGGATTTTTTTAACCAAATTAAAATGCCTTTAGTTGATCTACTTTGATAAATATTTAAGGTCGGTTTTTTTGCAGAAACATTTTTCTTATTTTCTGATATTTGATTTGCTTAGAAAAATGAGTCAACATAAAAGATTTTTCTACTAAAATATAACTAGAGATCGACGATTTGACCCAAAGCTCTACGTTTGGAAACCCAACGTTGGTTCCCAATGTTTGGGGACTAGGTCTTTGGCAGCCGAGCCTAGGTCCATTGAGGCCAAGCTGGGGATCTTAGTGCCCAAGCCTAGGCCCCAAGTGCCCACACTCAAGTCCATTGAGGCTAGGCCCGAATCCTTAGTGCCCATGCTCATGCTCCGACACTAAAGCCCGAGTCCATAAAAGGCTGTGTTGGGGTCCTAACGCTTGAGCTCTAATCTTGACCCTTAGGCCCAAGTCCACAGAGGAGTTGAATGGGTCCTCGACACTTGAGCTTGGATCATTGATTAATGAAACGTTTGTTCTTACAAAAATATTTTAAAATATTCGAATTTCTTATTATTTTAATATTTTATATTATTTTCCTTCCTTCCTTTCTTCCTTTCTTTCTTTCTCTCGTTTTCTTTTCTTTTTTTTTTTATTTTCTTCTTCTTCTTTTTTTTCCTTTTGTTTCTTCCTCGGGCCGCTCGTGGCGATAGCTAGCACTCAACCCCAGGCAAGCTTAAGCCTCGCTAGCCTTAGATGAGGCTCCACCTCGCCAAATTGAGTGAGGTCGAGCTTGCCAAAGGCTTGCAAGCTCGAGACCTTGCCAAAGTTCGGTAAGTTATGCCAAGCTTGACCTCGCCAACCTCTAGCAAGCGCGAGGCTCACTGATCTAGTGACTCAATCTCGCCGGCCTCAGGCGAGTTCAACCTCATTGACCTTGGGCAAGGCTTGAGCTTGCCTATGGATGGTCACTAGCTATCGCCATAGCTGGTGACTGGCCAAGGAAAATGCAAAAAGAAAAGAAAGAGAAACAAAGGGAAAAAGAAGAAAGAAAATATATAAATTAAAAATAATTAGAAAATATGAATGCTTTGATAGTTTTCCCATTAGATTTTCCTTACCAAACCACATAAAACACTTTTTGAGTTTTTAGGTTTTAGCCAAATAATTAAAAATAAAAAATGACTTCCTAAAAATTATTTTTCATAAAATATACATTTTCTATTAAATAAACGCACCCTTAATGCATGCTAATTTTGTTATCAAACATGTGTCTTTTTTATGAACTGCATATCGTGTCGGAGGCAGAAGCTCATCAAATTTATCTATAATGGCATAAAAAAGTATAAAGCTTAAATAGAATCTTATTGTTGAAAAGTCGAGATTTGCTTACCATGTCATATCATCGATATAGGTATCATGTGAAGCTCACAAATGACAAGATTAATTTAGCAATTTAAAACAAATAGGTACCGTGGACGAACTAAGTATACGATACCGTTGATGTAAATTATTTCATATTTGGGTCATTTATTCAAGTTTCTAATGTCTACTTCATAAACTAGATCGGTAGTATTTAGACGGATTAAATTTGATACGAGATTTGAAAGTCCTAGCCTATAAACACACGTGATTGAGAAAATATAAACTTTTTATCCTCCAAAATGATCAGGCCCTAATGAATGGAGTCTGACGAATGAGATTTATTTCCCTTGGCTCGCCGAATAATGTTTCTGCCCCATCGACACCAATTAGTGGATTTATACATATTTCACATAAAAACTAGAAAATATTATATATGTTTAGTTTGACAGTGACGTAAGGGACGTAATCAATTGCAGTATACACTATAATAGAACCTTGTAATTTTCAGTGGAGCCTGCGTTTTTACAATGTGAATGACTTATACTAGAGTTGTTCCCTTCTTATACCTTATTTACGAATTAGTCAATGTAAGCAATGATTCCAAGATATTACGAAAGATTGATATGTAGTCGTTAATTAAAAAGAAATAATTTGGTGATAATTGTTAATCTATTGTTAGTCTTTTTGTACTATAAAAAATTAAATAATAATTAATTATAAGTCGTTATGAGGTTCACTCTTTTAAAAATTTATTATTCATAGTAAGTTGTTATTATGCTAACAAAACCCTCAATTGAAAAGACTTAAAGACTAACCTTTGGGGTCCACCCACGTAGTACCCCTCTTGCTCGCGTTTGCTCCAGGAATCCACTAGGAAGCTACGACCATGCACTTTCCGGACTCAACAGCCACAAAACTTACGCTTGCTTCGCTCCGCTCCAGAGTCGATCTCCTTCGCTTGGTCCGCATGGAAGCTCCCCAGACTCCCGAAGCACAGGAACACCAGGGGGACGGTGATTGCTCATCAAGCCACTCTCGGATCTTCTCCCAATAAGCCCAGTCTAGAGAAGGATCTGGCACACCCTTCGGGTTGATCACTAGTCCTACCGCATACACAGTCGGTCGATCCTCCGGAAAACGAGTAGACAGCGAACTATTTCCAAATCCGTGAATGTGTTCACCACGATTCCCCAGACATCCCTGAAACTGCGAGACGTAGGCTGCATAGCTGCCGGCTTTCCTGTCGAGCACTGCTGACAGCAAGACGGAGACCGAAACTAGGTTGGTGAAACTGGGAAGAGGCAGGTCCGGATTGGCTGGTCGGACCTCTCCCCTTACCTTGTCATGTCGAGCGGGCAAGGGGAACATGAGGTCCAGGATGCGCGCATTGCAGGTGAGGTAGATGTAAGAAGGGAGCAAGAACCCATCAGCCACATTGTTCATGGACGTGCATAAGAAGTCCAGGACGAACCCAGCCACAGACCGGGAACGTTGGATCTCCATGACCGCTCTCTGGATGTGTGGGGCGTAGCTCTTGATGTAGACCGTGACATAGTGCTTGATGTACCGCAGGAGCTCAGGCGGTAGTGCGTCGATGGGAGGGAAGCCGATGAGGGTCATACGCGGCTGCGAGGAACGGGTGACTTGACGTAGACTCGAGGGTCATGGCCGAGCAAGCAGGCCGTGAACTCAAGGGCCGAGATGACGTGACTGACACCTGTGGCTGGGATGAATTTAGTTCCGGTTTCTTCATTGGCGACGGTTAATAAGACTTTGAAGCTTTGTCTTCTTTAACTAGTGTTTTTCCTTGGACTTGCAGTGACATGTGAATGAGAGGGTACTACTTGGATCATTGGCATCTGGTAACAGGATTACCTCACCAAACAGCAGGAGCCGTGAACTCTATGTTGGGGGCTGCCTCACCTGCTCAGTAATCCAAATAGACTGATAGGATTGCATTCCTTATTTTAACGTGCTAGTGCATATACGTCCAATACTTATTTAGTTCTTTCCTCTATATATTTGTCTTCCTCAAGAGAAGGGAATACCCTTTAGATATTTTATATCTTGAAAGTCTTGATATTCAAATTGAATTAGGATAAGTCTTTTAACGATTTGCTTAGGTCCAAATTAGTGTTTTTCCTTAGACTTGAAGTGACATGTGAATGACTTGGTGCAGCAGATGGGCAAAAAAAAAAAAAAAAAAAAACAAAACAAAAAATGGGTGTTGATGCAGTAAGATGGGCTTGGGAATGAATGGGTTCCGTGTGCCAAAACAAGTACATTCCATCGAACTATTGAACGATGATGTATGAATGACGTCAGACGTGATTATTAGACTGACGGACGAAATTGAGTGTCGTTATATACCTTAAGCAAACAGATTAATAAATTAAACCATATTATTAAGGGGTTTTTAAGTAGTTGAATTTTATATAATTATCATAGAGTAGAGTCCACCAGAATTAATTTGCAAAAATAATGGGACAAGCAATTTCAGTGAAAATTTATGTCTTTCAGGGTTTGTCTGTACTAAAAACAAGTTGAAAAAAAATTGATGGTATTTAATATTAATTGAATCTGCTAAAGGGAAGTTTGTATTGTAAAAAAATAACATGTAACGACTAATAAAGTGGAAGTAACATCATCTTGTTATTTAGCAATGCATCAAAATCAAAAAGTAATTTAGAAAGAAATTATGAATTGATATTGGTAAATATTACATATGATCATGTGGTTTAGAAATGTAGAAAAACATGGGCAGTAGGAAAGTATATTCAGGAGGAGATGGTAGAAAAATATTTATGAATAAAAAAATACCAATAACGTATAGAAAGCAGACGAGAATTACTGAAAAAAAGAATAAAAATGATGAGATAGAAACTAGACAAAGAGACGTATTCTTATTGCTTGGATGCGAAATCGTGGCGATAAGAACTGTTGTATGACAGTAAAAAAAAAAATCATGTTGAATTAAATGAAAGCGTAGAAAATTAATTCAATTTTGTACAGACCTTAAGATTCAGACCTGACAAAAGTAGGAAGTAGATCAGTGATCATCAAACTACAATTGCCACAAAATAAGAAATAATACGTTTTTACCACTCTTCATTATCTTGTGGGTATTTTTGAAAGAAAATAACCTTACTCGTAATTTTATTGGAATACTGGCTTAAAAAAGTAGATGGTTTCTTGTTCAATGCAATGTCTCCATAAGGTAGCACAATCTCGATTTAGATCTTGTTCAAATATGTCATGCATTTTTATTTTATTTTTGAAAAGTTGTGATGATTGAAAGCATTCAATCCAAATTTTGGATCCGTGATCATAGTTGGTGTATCGGAATCCACTAGGAATTCTTATTTCTGGGTAACGACTTGTCAACGTTTGTTTAACATTTTTTCCAAAAAGTGGACCTTCGTCATCACAAGAAGTCTCTTTGGAAATATTTAGAGTCCAATCCGTGAAATTCACATAAGCAATGCAAATGATGCTCTAGAACAAGCTAGACAGCAGCCTCTGCAAACCAGACAGACTATTTCTCAAATCAACCCTCTAGACCATGGGAACCCAAAAATCCGCAAGTCATACCCTACACCCATCTGCTCGTATAAGTTCAGTGAATTGTGCTTGTTGAAACACGGTTGTTGGTGACTGTTGTTATGTCATTGGGTACATATTGTGTTTGGTTTGGTAGGAAGGAGACATGTGTTTTGCAATTTGGAAATTGTTGTTACAAGGGTGAATGCTTACTGGATTGAATAATGAAGTCTTAAGTTGAGAAAGGAGGATGAGAATTTATGGGCAAAGGGAGATGCTGAGTCTTTGTTAGCCGACATGAATGAATGAATCTGCTTTAGACAATCTTAATAGGAAGCAAAGCTGCGTTTCTGTTATTAAATGTTGGTTGATTTTCATCAGAATTTAATGTTGTTCTGACAGTGCTTATACCGTCATCAATTCTCCTTTGCTTTTTAGTGATCTTCCAAAAGTTTGCAGATTTTTCCAGGGCATCTCTAAGGCTGTTTCAGACAAATCTCTCAGCAAAATAAGATTGCTCCTATGAAGCTCATAGGGTTGATATCTTCCTACAAAGTACCATATGATGTTGGCATTTTATTAATGAAAGTGTAGCCGATTAGAAGACATTCCAAAGGCTAATTTGATTTTTGGAGTATCTAAGAAAGTTTGGAGACTATAGATGTGGATGCAAGTTGTTCAGAGCTATGTTGCTTGGCTCTTTTTGGTTGTAATGCAATGAAAGAACTTAAAGAAAAATTCCACTCAACGCAGGCAATATACGTGACTACAATAATTTAGAATTTGGGCTGCTTGTACTTTTTTGTTGTAATTGAAAACAGTGTTTCTATTTGGTGTACTGGTTTAACACGTTTTGACAATCAAGATGCCTTTTGATTCAATGATGAATCATTATTGGTCATGTGCAATTTTTATGTCAATAAATTGTTTGATGATTGCTGCAGATTATTGGTAATGCACACTAGTTCAATTTAATTGCTTCTTGCAATTCTTGCGAAACTCACCATTTATCTTTTATATAATGTGAAATGGTTATAATCGATGAATAGTCAGTGACACCTATCTACTCAAGCATGTTATGGTACTTACAATTGAAACACAATAAATTATAGAACTTTCTGTGTGGCACAACAAATTATCAACTTGTAATCAATGTACTTCACTGAACGCATCATTTCCAGAAACCTGGTAGTGCGAATGACACTTCATGAAAACAATGACCAGATTACCAATGTCCAGACTATAGAATGATATAAACAAAACCGTGATAGGATCGGTTGCCCATTATAAAAGCGCAAAACATGAGGCACGCAACAAAAGGGAGTTTGCACATGAGAAACGTCACTCCACCCAGCAAAGGCCGAAAATCTGACTGGTTATAACATAGAGTAGCTGTCAAAATGTGACCCTAAATAGCCACTCACCCTAAAATTCCCGTAACAACAGAAGCTATGAAAGTGCCAAATATAGCAAATTTCTCAATAGCTCCGAAATTCGAGAAAAAAAGCTTCTCCAAAATCACCATAAAAATTGTTAGGAATGGATAATCACCCCTCTGCAACAAGTATATAATAGGAGACGGAAAGGCAGGGATTAGTTACCGGAGCTAAGCTAAAGCCTGAATGAGTATGCACAAAGCTCTTCAGGAAACAAGAAGAAGAACCAGAAGCCCATTATCGGGCGGCTAGAAATGAGAAAGCAAGTAGAATAAAAAACGCATTTTCAGGATATAATATTATCGGAGGCAGCAAAAACAGAAAGAAAAATTCCCCGTGAAAGTTGAACCATGTCCTGCAACAAAACTGAAAGAGTCGGAAAGAAAGCCCAGAAACCGCAAGGGAGAACGTACCAAACAAGCAAGACATTCATGGAGGTCCGGTTGCATAAGAAACTTGATGCTAGTCTCAGTGTACAAAACATTAGCAATCCCATGATCAGACCTGCAAATTCATGGACTCATCACCAAAATGCGCCAAGCCCCGAGCAAAGGGACCGAGCAAAATTAGGAGAAAAAGCACGAATCAGAGCATCTAAAGCATCTATCAAGAGAGAAGCGCTGGCTTCGAGGATATAACAGAACTTGTGACGGTGGAGCATGTGGCCAAGGACGAAGGAGAAGACGAGCATCATGATCTGGAGGAGGATTCCAACGCCAGCATCTTGCTGCTCCTCGGTCTGGCTGCCGGCGGGATTGCTGCTGTTGCTGAAAAGTACTTATATAATGCAATGCCCGATATTCAGCAACAAAATTATTGACGGAACGGCCTAATTGCGCTATATTCGGCGGTGTTTGGTACATTATTGCACATTGTGTAAAAAACTTAGGAACATTGGTACAATATTTTCTTAGAATAAAGAAAGAAAGAGAAAGGATAGGAGCATGCATACCGATGCAGATAGGAAAATTTGACATATCGGTCCCCTCGTTCATTTTTCTTCTGGAAATGGGTTAACTTGTATGCTTGATGGGATTTAAACTGAAGAAAAACACATAGTTGGCTAAACAATAGAAAAATACAAAAAAAATCAAGTCATATTCTCAGTATTTCATGTTTTACAATTCAAATTTAATTCTATTAAGACATTTAAAGAGAAAAGCAAGCATGATTACCAGTAAGATACTCTTGAAGGTCTGGTCACTATAAGATTCTGGTTCCTTCTCTTGCAGGAATAACATAGCATCAATCAATGTCATCATCTTCCTATCTTTCCGGTCAACTCCTTTCTCATTCCTCTAATTTCATCAATCAAATTCTGGCAGAGTCGGTCCGTTTTCTCCTTCATCCCCATCATCCTGATAATCATCCCACTGAAAGATCGGTAAATAATCACCTAAATTTGCATTATAATGAAGCTCCTATGCTCTTTGATGATGCGGTGGAATTCTGTAGCTTCTTCGTCGACAGCATCCCTCTGCCATAGTACCTCTTTCCTGAGATCATTCTCATCACAATGTTAAAGGAAAGTTCTCTGAGCTTTGAGCTCACTTCGATCTTCGTCCACCTTTGGTTCAATTCATGAAATAGTCCTTCTAGTAGCAACCTCACTTCATCGTGCCCGACACTAGGAACGTCGAGTGTGAATAATAGTGCATATTGGATAAGCCAGCTCGTTAAGCATTAGTTTAAATAGAATTATTCAGGCTTTGCATGCGCAATTGCTATCCATTCACTCCATATTTTAAGATGATACCCCATTTTTGTATAAGTGAGACAACAGATTTGTTCATTGTAATTGCTCTGAGTCGTGACATGTGGCTTACTATGTATTCTATTCTACTCGTAATTAACTTGAAGAGCAACATCTATTAGTTCCCTGCCACAAGGAATTAACAAAGTGAGCCCCGACAAGGTTGCGTTGGGTAATCACATCTTAAGATTTCCTGAGCACTCGGTGAGAGCCTCTTTCTATTTATTTTCCCAGAATCCTAAAACTTTTTACCTAACATCTGATAATATGACCATGCAGATTGAGGAGAACAACTCCAATGTCGCGAGATGCTGGAGATTGTGCTAGTGATCATCATACGACGCATGTTCCATGGTGGTGGTGTTGTAGTTGAGGTGCTTCCCTGCAAGGGTGTGCGAGCAGTTTACACACGCCGAATTTAAGGAACAAGACATCGCCAAATCTCTCTGTGAGACTCTGTAGGGTTCGGTGAACCGGTTCTTTAAGTAGATGGAGATGACCTAAAGTGGGTAGACCTGGACTTGGTGGAAAATGGTTCTTGCTTTCACGGTTTACATGCTTTTGAATGATTAGTTTCAAGATAAAGAGAAGGGTGGAAGAAGGGAAGAAGAAGAGCGCGACTTCGAAACTTTAACTCCTCTATGATGTATTTTGGAAATGCTCTAATCCCAAATATTTATATTGCTCTCCGAACACAACCTCTCGCATGAAATTTGTCATACATATACTGTCGCAAAGCATTTTGGCCTGTAAGAGTATATTCGGCCGGTTGATTTTGTATCTACTTCCCTGCCAACACGTATCATCCTTAATCCTTTAGACCGATGTTGGAAGAATGCGGGGTCTGGTGCTGTGCTCAACTTTTGCTTCCTTCTTGTTTTTGGTCCTCATAAAACAATATTTCAAGGATTGAACGGGAAAAGTTTCAAATAAATCCTTAAGCTATCATATTAGTGTCAATTTAATTCTAAATCTTTTAACTTTATGCCAATTAAATCATTCCAACTAATTTTAATCAAATATTGTTAATGTAGACACCAGCTGACTTAGGGCATTAACATGGATAATTTTTAATAATTTTTTTATTTTTAATTTATTTTTTCTGAATGTCCTCTTTTCTTGTTTCTTTTTTCTTCTTTCTTTTGTGAGTGACTAGCCACAAGCAACGGCGCACCATGCTATGGCGAGCGAGGCCAAGCCCCAACGAGGGTTGACCTCATTAGATCTAGCCTAAGTGAGGCCGACCATTGTCTTGAGGAGGGCAGCCCAGCGAGGCTGCCCCTCCCCCGTCAAAGCAATGTGATCTCGCTAGGTCTAGCTTGGCGACTCTTGTTGAGGCTTGACCTTGCCTAGCCAAGCGAGGCTAGCCCGCCCAACCATAGCTGATGACTAGTCACCGGCATAGGGAAGGAAAAAAAAAAAAGAGAAAAAAATAATAAAAAAAAAATTATTAAATTATTGTTAAAAGTTATTCATATTAGCATCGGATAGCGCTATGTAAGTCGACCATCATTCACATTAATAATATCCAACCAAAATTAGTTGGAATGACTGAATTATTACTAAGTCAAAAGATTTATGACTAAATTAATACTATTAAAATTTAAAACAAAATTGACACCAATTTAATACATTCAAGACTTTCTCACACTTTTCCCGGGATCGAACCAAACTCAGGTGGCCGGTAAAGTAACGTTTCAGTCACGGAGCAACAGAACATATAGGGAAACAGGTTAGGTACTTTCCTATTATATCATGATTTAGAGTTGATGCTCACCAAAAAAATTGTCTATATCATGATTTATTTTGCCGGGACCTGGATCCAACCGATTCAAAAGAGGATTTCAATCTTTTGACAAGCATATGCCATGACAACAGAAGTCTTAAAACCCTGTTCATGTGGAGAATCGCATGAAAATATGCTGAGGATCACGTCGTAATCAAACAGAAAAATCAAATGAAAGGAATATGTCGTCTTCTCAAGCTGAATAGACAGCCAAATGGAAGTCTCTGCATAAACATTTAAGAGAAAAGAAAAGAAAAAGAACAGCACAATCCATTGCCGGAGGTACAGGCTGTGCATCGGGACCATCCTCCTCTTAACAAAATCTGATGCCGACACGAGAAGCAGCTAAATAAGCAGTACAGGAAACCATGCAACAGAAGACAAGTCCATGCGGTTAGACGTGAATTCAAATGAAGTGATTGGCAACACACAGAAATCCAGCCTTACAGAATAACCATATTGTTCGTCTGTTCATCGATTGATCGAATGTGTACTAAACCATAACTATTGATTCTGGTTGATAGTGACACGATTGAAGCCCTAGCTAATTTTGCATCCATATCAGATCAGCACACTCTGGATGATCAACAGAAGGATTTATTTTATTCTGATAAAACTCGCATATGAGGTCATTTCTCAGCTTCTCTTCCCTTGAAGGTGGATCAAGTTTATTCCATCTCAGCAGTGGACAAAGCAGTCCCATCTCCTTTTTCTTTGCATTAAGTCAGTGGCAGACAACTAAACATGTTCCACAAGCTAAATTTATTCAGCCTGAGAAAGTACAATATTCAACTTCCCAGTTGAAAATGGGGAACCGGCAGAGAGGAAAAGCCATGAGATAAACATGAAGAATAAACTTCCGAATGTGATGCTTTAAAATGCCAGCAAACAAACAGGTTGCTTTGGAGAGGAGGTGTAGGACAAACTAAAAGAGCATCAACGATCAGACAGAACTAGGAATATACCAAAAATAGCAACTGGCACCTTAAATTATCTAACACCATTTAGGCTTATGAGATAAGTAGATACATATACCTCAACTGAGAAAAGATGAAAGGCATGCACCCCAATGTTGACATCAGCATACTCCACTGAGACATTCAAAAAGGACTTTTCCATCCAAGAATCATTCCAGAAATGCTACAGCTCAAACGTTAGTGAATAGGAATAAGACACGGCCACTGAAAACAGTCATATTATTCTCCTACAGTACTTGATTCCACTTAAAAGCCCAAATACCAATGAGGTGGAATTTGTTACTCAAGCTTCAGCATCGTATTTACATACAGAAAATTATCCCAAACGAATCATACACCTCAAATGCAAGCATTTAGGTAATTAATAATTTAGAAAGGTCCTAGTGGACATTTTTACTTGTTAATTGTCAAGAGCAAAAGGACTCAAAAGTCTACAATGTCAGTGCTGCCCTAGCCGATAAAGCATGACCAAATTTAGAACTGAATGGAAAAAAGAAAGCGGAAGATTTAGAGGAGGAAACATAGAATTATGTTGATGTGAGTTAGTGGGGTTTCAAGAGTCTTCCACAAGAAAGCTCACATTAAGCTAAACACAACAGAGTATGTACAGACTTGAATGAGAGATGGGAACAGAAAATTCTAAGAGTTCTTGTGTAGCAGGTGAAGATATCCAGTCACAGTTATTGTTCCAAAACAACAGAATAAGGATATGCAGGTCTAGGACCTGCAGATGCAGAAAGAGAAAAAAGATGCAGTCAACTAGTTCAGCCTACCAATGCTTGGAGAATCAGAAGAGTGAAGATCAGGGTCTCCACCTAACTGATGAAACCCATAGCAGACAGCCATATACATTATGCCCGTGCAATATTCCCTCCAACCTGATGATAGGAAACGAACACGACTATGGTGTCCCAATCTCATGCCAAAAAGAAGGTCCGAGCTATCCAGAAATATTAAACATACTACTGGTCAACTAAATGAAGTACTAGACCAATTCATACCAGAATGGAATATAAATGGATTATATTATCCTGAAGATTCATCAGTCATTTGATTTACCAAACATTCAGTGTTCAATTCGCAAGCAATGCTATTGTGGCCTCATCATGCATGCTACAGATAAGTTTTAAATAATGCGAAAATTGCCATAACCACACTTAATTCCTTCTAAAATGCTACAGCTTGTCCCCCAAATTGTGAAAATATCTTCCCCTGTTCCAGAAACGAATGATTGCTAACATATCAAATCTAAAATATTGCAGGCATGCAAACATCATTAAAAAGAATCAACCTACCTTTGCGGAGCTCATCTCTTACTGTCTGATTCTGTGTCAATTGCAGCTTTCTTGTTTGCTGGTCTCAGACACTTTCTCCATGTTCACTCCATGTTCATTGGATTAAACTATTCAGGGAGTTGATTGTGATGCAGTTCCATCTATTTCACGTCCAAGTATAGACCCTGTGGGGTTTGGCACTTGATGGCAATGAACTCTTCTATAACCTGAAAGTTTTTTTTTTTTTCATTTGACATTCTGAATGGATGTTAAGCACCTTGAATTTATTAGGCCAAACATGGCAACTGAGAAGATGGCATCTCTTGTTTCCTGTTCTATTAGCGTTTCTTTTTTACATGAATCTGGACAATATATGGGTAGAGACTGGGGCTAAAATATAAGACTAGGCATATAGAAAATGAAAAAAAAATAAAAATGGAAGATTGGATTGATCCCAAAGATTGATTGCTTGAGACTGCTTGGAAGTGTATTATCAACTGGAACAGCAGTCAAGTAGGACAACAGATTAGCACTAGCCATATGTCCCCAAACATAAACTTGCTAACACTGATGACTGAATTTCTTATGGTTGTTGGAACAGTTGATAAAGTACCATGCCTTGAGAAAGGCAGTGCAAATTGGCCATGTAGCCCATTATGAACCGACTGCAGGGTCAAGTAGGTGTGTGCTTCTATAGTAGCTTGTGGCTCCATAATAAACACTAGGATGCTGTTCATTATTTCCGCAATCATAGCAATCACAGCCATATATCTAGCTCAATCATGTTGATGGATGCATGAGCTATTAAGAAGTGATCCAGAGGCAGAAGGTACATGAGGCCTCTTGTTTAGGATGCAAAATGATTGTCATCGAAAGAGTAGTCAGAAATAATCTTGCATTAAAATCCAGGTGAGGGGATCAGTCTCCCATTGGAGCTTTCATAGTTCACAAACCACGTACACAGAACAAGGATTATTTCATCTCAAATATATGTGAAATTCTTCAACTGTCGAAACCTAAATTGAAGCAATTGATGGAGGACACTTGAGAGGAAACTAAATGAGCAACGTCGGAATCTGTTACATGTTCAGTTCACATGAGCAAAACCCCTCTTAAGACACAAGGATGAATAATTGATGAGGTGCTCTGTCACATTCTCCAATACCAAAGTGCTTATTGAACATCAAGCTCAAACTAGCACAAATTACACTGCCCTCATGTATAGCCAGTTTATTGGTTGAACCAATTTATCCTACAAGAAACAGCAGCTAATATACTGAAGACACTGGCTACTTCAATACTTCAGATACTAAGAAAATGTGTTTCGAGATCAACATACTCAGGTAACAAACCAAAAATCTATAGAGTTCTTACACCTCTCCATTATAAGCGCAGCTCCAGCTCATGGACCAATCTTCGTCAGGACTCCAATTTCTTCATCTTTCATCACCTGTTAGATCTCCATTCTTGTGCACATACAAAACAGCGATTGGTTTCATCCATCCAATCAATGTTGTGCCCACTGTATGCTCTTGATATCAATACCATCCTTGACCATTTCGTAAAGCGGGCTCATCTCCCTTAGCTTCTCCACCTGCTGCACCGTAAGCTCGACCGCCCTGTCAATCTCTTCCTCTGTAGTAAACCTCCCGATGCCGTATCGAATTGACGTATGAGCCATGTCCTCCTCCACTCCCAACGCCCTCAACACATAAGAAGGCTCCAGGCTCGCGCTCGTGCAGGCGCTGCCACTTGACACCGCCACCTCCTTCAGCCCCATCAACAAGCTCTCCCCTTCAACGTACGCGAAGGACAAATTCAAATTACCGGTATACCTTCTCTCCATGCTCCCATTAACCACGACCCCATCGATTTTCCCCCTAATCCCATTAAGCAGCCGCTCCTGCAGAGCGCTGATCCTCCTGTGGTCGTACTCCATTTCCTTCATTGCCAGCTCGCAGGCCGCGCCCATCCCGACCACGAGCGGGGTCGGGACAGTCCCGCTCCTGATCCCCCGCTCCTGACCGCCACCATTCATCTGGGGCTCGACCCTGATCCGGGGCCGCCGCCTCATGTACAGAGCCCCGATGCCTTTCGGCCCGTAAATCTTGTGCCCGCTCAAGGACATCAAGCTCACATTCCACTTGTCAACGTCAATGGGGATCTTCCCAAGCGCCTGAGCAGCATCGGTATGGAAGGGAACATTGAACTCCTTGCAAATCCTCCCGATCTCCTCCATGGGCTGGATGACCCCAATCTCGTTGTTCACCGCCATGACCGAGACGAGCCCGGTGTCGGGGCGGATCGCCGACCGAAGGCGGTCCAGGTCGATGATGCCGTCGGCGCCGACGGGGAGGTAGGTGACGTCGAAGCCCTCCTGCTGGAGGTGGCGGCAGGAGTCGAGGACGCACTTGTGCTCGGTCTGGGTGGTGATGACGTGGCGCTTCTTGTCGCGGTAGAAGTGCATGACGCCCTTGACGGAGATGTTGTTGGACTCGGTGGCGCCGGAGGTGAAGACGACCTCCTTCGGGGAGGCGCCAACGAGGGCGGCGACGCGGGCGCGGGCGGACTCGACGGCGAGGTCGGACTCCCAGCCGTAGAGGTGGGTGCGGGAGTGGGGGTTGCCGTAGCGGTGGAGGTAGAAGGGGAGCATCGCGTCCAGGACGCGGGGGTCCACGGGGGAGGTGGCCTGCATGTCCAGGTAGAGGGGCCGGCCGGAGATCCGGACGCCCTTCATGACGACGCCGGAGGAGGCCTCCTCGTAGGGCTCCGCGGCGGCGACGGCGGTGGCGGTGGAGAGGAGGCGGCGGAGGGGCGGAGGGGCGGTGGAGGCGGGGGAGGAGCGGCGGAGGGCGGAGGCGAGGAGCTTGGAGGCCATCATGCCTTTCGGTTTAGAGAGAGAGAGGGGGGGCGTGCGATTTTTAGGTTTTTGTGCTGCGACTTTGTGGGAGAAGAGAGAGAGAGAGAGAGAGAGAGAGGGGGGATAAGGACTAGGGAGAGCCGCGAGGTTCTGGCCAGGTCACCATCGGCTGGGTCGGCAGGATCTTTTGAGGCGTGGCGAGTTTTGGAGCCATCCAGAGGTCCCTCTCCCTTCTTCCCCACTTGCTTTCTTGATTTTCTTTTCCCCTAATCTACTGGGATAAGGATCCTTTTTTTTTTTATCTTTGGAATACATTCCTTCCTTCAGCGAAATTATTTCCTAGGCACCTCTATCAAAAGTCAAGACCAACTTTTTCCAGCTTTACTTCTCGATGCCGAATCATGAGTGGGAAAATTTCAACCGGATTTGAAATACTTTCATTTTTTCATATAAAAGTTTAAAATAAACCTTATTTCAAATAAAAACTTAAAATATTCTTATTTTTTCAAATTAAAATTCGAAGCGAATCTTATTTTAAATAAGAGTTTGAACTGATCTTATATGTTTAAAAAAAAGCCTGACCTCAATGGCTGCTAGATTGAGGCGAGGGCTAGCAACCCCTTGTCTATATATGTCTAGGAGAGGATTGCAAACCTCTCTTGATTCTACTAGCCCTCACCTCTAGTCGGCTAGTTGCCAGCCCTTGTCGAGGTGTTAGCAACCCCATTGGCAATGAGATTGTGGCCTTAGCAAGATAGCCAGCCCAACCAGTTAGCCCTCCCACTTGTATTTTTTCTTTCTTTAAGAAAACAATTTTTTTTTCAATTTTTAATCTAAGTTAACTAATATTTAGATTTTTTTCTTTTGACAATAAATACCCTTGATCGGCCATTTATATTTTATCCTATAACAATTAGGCTATTAGGCCATTATTTGAGAAAATGATGGTACATTAGGCCCTATTTGAAATTTTCCCTTATGTTTGGGTATTATCTAATGCTCGTTTTGTGTCTTCCTAGAATTGTAAAAACTGCTCAAAATAGATGTCGAGATGATGAGGTATGTATTGTTAGAGAAAATACCTTGAAGAGATTGTGATGATGCCTAAACTATCCTTATTATATTACTTACTATGTTATTTGTAGATGTTTGGACCAAAAGACTATGCAACATCCATGGTGTGATCTATGGCAAGGAAGTTTGCAAATATTCTGTTATTACAAACAACAGTGGTCAACCAAAAGATCAAGTACTGATGATATTTTTGTCAAAGTAATAAAGATCAAGTTGGTGGTAATGTAACAACCAAGTACATTAGTTGATATTCGTTGGGTTAGCTAAAGAACTATCGAAAAATCTGGACTTGCATTGCAATAGAATCGAAATAAAGCATGTAACAAAGTAGTTAAGAGTACCTGACAAGTCAGTCAAAGACAACAATAAGAAGACAGCAGTAGTTGTTATTTTCGGTTAATTTGTAAAAGTCCTAAGAAAAAAGTTGTATGGGCAATACCTTCTTGGATAGTAGCTTAACGAAAAACTCTCCAATGGTCATCTAATTCTCTAAACCAACCTCAATGGATAATGTGAGGAAGAGTATAAGAGAGAAGGCTTTGAAAAATCAAAAGAGAGTGCAACATATTAAAAGATCAAGTAGCTTGCATACTATTGTTCTTAGCTGAAAGCTTTTTATCTTTCTACTTTGATTATCATGTTGTTATGCAATTGTGCTACGAATTAAGTGTATAAGTGTAAGAGCAGCAACTGCATCCGTAGAATGTGATCTATTCTATGAAGGATTAGTGCTAGCCAATTGTAATTTTCCAAGTAGATTGTTAGTTGAACGTAAGCTTGAGGATAAAGTCGAACCACTATAACTTTTTATGTCCCATTGTTTCTCATCTTATTATATACATTGGCATACAATTAGTGAGTGCTTGCTTAAATATCAAGTTGAGGTGATTTTTACTTAACAATTAGCTAATTTTCGCAAAAAATCATCAAAGTTTGAAAACAACCTATTCATCCATTCTCTAAGTTGTATTGTTAGCCTCAACAATTGATATTTAAGCTTTGTTCCTCATTATCTAAAGTGTATTTCTTCGTAATACAAAGATCCTTTATTTTGACTAACCTTGACAGCTTATTTACTAATTATGCTCAAGATCCCAACAAGCTGCTATACTTTGATGGAAGCAACTATGGCTATTGGAAGAAAATAATGAAATCTTACATTGAAAACACAAATCTAGATATGTGGAATGTAGTTGCAAACAATCCAAAAGTATTAGCTCCCGTTCGACAAGAAGCTAGGAAGCAGCAACTATCAAAGAGCAGTTCTTAATGCTAGAGCGAAACACCTCATGTATTATGCATTGTCACTTTTTGAATTTAATAGAATCTCTTCTTGTGATACATCAAAGGAAATCTGGGATCGCATCATGCTAACATTTAAAGGAATAGAAAGAGTTAAAGATGCAAAACTAAACATCCTGCTTGGAAATTAGGTACTGTTACTGTTCAAGATGAAGTCCGATGAAACGGTAACTCAAATATCCACACAATTCACCGAAATAGTGAATAGACTAGCTCTTCAAGGAAAAATCTACACAAATGCTGAGAAAGAAAACAAACTTCCACGAGCTCTTCCCAAAGAATAGAGTACTATCAAGACCTCACTACAAGAAACCAATAGGATTCAACCAATCATAATGGACGAGCTTACAAGAACATTCATATCCTATGAAGTTGAGCTTCAAAATTAAGAAAGCAACTCCAAAGGTAAGAAAGTCATTGCATTTAAAGCTAACCATGATGATATAGATGGAGAAATATCCTCCGATGATGAAGAAAGTGATGAAGACATGACATTACTGATAAAGAAGTTTAAAAGCTTCATGAGGAAATGAGAAAACTACAAAAGAAAAAGATCGCCTAAACATCTTGATAAGAAAAAGCTTTACAAAAACAAGAAACCAAAGGTAAGGACATCATGTGCTATGAATGCAAGAAACTTGCACATAAAACTAGAATGTCCATCCATCAAGAAGAAGAAAGGGAAATTCGAGAAAAAGAAAAAGGCGCTGAAAGCTAAAACATGGAATGACACAGAATGTAAATTTAGTGATTACATGGCTAACTCTGAACTAGAAAAAGATGAGGTAAAAGATTTTGAACTATCTTACAATGAATTGAAAGATTTTTTAAAAAAAATATTTGAAGAACACCAAAATGTTTCAAAATAAATTTCTGCTTTAGAAAAAGAGGTTCACGATCTTACCACTGAAAATCTTATTGAAAAATTTCTAATTGACAACCTGAAGAAAGAGCTTAATTTTCAAATAAATCAAGTAAAGCTCTTGCAAGTTGAGATGAGAATGTCAAGGATAAAATTTCAAAACTCAGCACCAAATTTTCTCTTAGTTCAAAAACTTTACAACACACTCTTTATCAAAATTCCTCTGGTCTTAGATGTGAAGGAAATGAAGACGAGATGAATACTTTTCCAAAAACAAAAAATAGATTAAAGGCAGATCTCATGCACACTTTTACAAGTCTCACTTTGTCAAACATTTTATAAAACTACTAGCAAGAAATTTCCTAAGTATTCAATCTATGAAGGATATGGCCATTTTAAAATGGACTGTCCAAAACAATAGAAGAAATTCAAAAAAAACTAATTGATTTTTTGATCTTGAATTAAAACCTAACCACAAAGGACCCAGGCTTATGTGGGTACCAAAGAAAAGATGAGATTTACTTTGATTTCAGGTTATCTTGAAGAAAAACCAGAGGTATCCAGATAGTAGGTGTTCCAAACACATGATTAGAGACAACAGCAAGTTCGTAATGCTTACAAACATAGATGGAGGCACATTTATATTTGGAGGAGAATATAAAGGAAAAATCATCAAGAAAGAAAACATCATGTTGGGAAATCTAATTGTTAAAGATGTTTCACTCGTACAAGGTCTAAAGCACAATCTCCTTAGTATAAGTTAACTTTGTGACAAGAGGTACAAAATAAAATTCGAGAAAGGTAAGTGTATAGGCATCAGCAAGAACAAATCATAAAACAAACATTCATTGGCAATAGGTATGGCAACATCTACTTACTTGACATCAATTTTGAGGAATCATATTGTTTAATATCTATCAAGGAAGAACGTGATCTTTGGCACCGGAAATTAAGTCATATTAATACAAAGCAAATTCAGAAGATTTCTTTTAAAGATATAGTTCGTGGTTTATCAACCAAAAATCAACTACAACAAGTATGACACATGCAATGCATGCACATTGAGAAAACATGTGGGAAATTCTTTCAAATCTACCAAAGCTATTACTACTAACAAATCTTTGTAGCTGCTGCATATAGACCTATTTAGACAAACACGAGCAACAAGCCCAGGAGGAAAGAAATATTATCTAGTCATAATGAATGACTACTCAATATTCACTTGGGTAATGTTCTTATCACACAATAATGAGGCATTTCATTAAATTGAGAAATTTGCTCGATAAATTCAAAATGAAAAGAGATACATCATCACCACCATTAGAATTAATCATAGAGAAGAATTTGACAACCAAAGTTTTGTTTAATATTGTGATGAGAATGGAGCGGAACACAATTCTCCACTACTTACACTCTTCAACATAATAGGGTAGCAGAAAGAAGAAATTGATCACTGCAAGAAATGGCAAGGATAATATTGATCAAAAGGAATGCACCTACTTATTTCTGGGCTGACGTTATTGCCACCGCACATTACACTCTCAACAGAGTATTGTTTAGACCTATGGTATAAAGACTCCGGAGGAGATATACAAGGGAAGAAAACCTACTTTACACTACTTTCATGTATTTGGATGCAAATGTTTCATTCTAAAAAATACAAATGACAACATCGGGACATTTAATGCATGAGCTAGTGAAGACATTTTTCTTGGGTATTAAACTACAAGTAAAGCCTATTGAGTCTTTAACAAATATTCAAAGGTAGTGGAAGAATCCATAAATGTGAAATTCATGAATAATCAAAAGGGAGTAAAGACTATGACATCCCGATTTTCCAATCCTATTTTCAATAAATTGAGGCGGGCATTTCGTTGGCACGCATATAGTTCTTTTCCTTGAGTTGGCCACTCAAGTGGAAACTAGTCTATCGGAGGAAGCTGTTAAGAGTTTCTAATGCGTCAGACTCGAGAATTTGACTAGGAAGCGACCTTTCGACCGAGCTAATCTAAGGGTCATTACGACACAAATAAAAATCGATTAAAGACCGGAGATAGGTCGACTCGAAAGAGGCATGTGATTGAGTGTGGGTGATTCCACCGGATTGCATAATTCTTGTCGATCGACACTGGACCGACTTTTCTATCGATTGGGTACCCTGTGTTCGTATTTGAAACCTTGAGATTATGCCGACAACCGAAAGTCGCCAATGTTTCAAAGATGTACATTGTGGCTTGAGATAATCAACCACAGGTCAAATGCATGAAAATTTCTAAATGCTACCCGGTAGGTTGGGCCGCGCTAGTATCGTGCCAAAGTGAAATTAACCGTGGAATTGAAATCGAATTCAAAAATTAGAAGTCTGGGTGTGTCACAAATCATTTCAAGATCATTGAATCATCTTTGAAAGATTTTTCATGCAAGCCAAGTTTTTCGGCAAATTAATCAAGAAATCACTAATTTGGCTCGAGAAATTAGTAGGCCGCTTTTGGTCGCGCTTTTGGGACTTAAGTTGGTTCTATGGCCAAGTGAGTATGTGAATTGAAGTGTGGTGACATTGGATTAATTTTATGGACTTAAATTTGGACTCAATTGGAAGTGGATTGATTATAATTGAAGAATTTCATGCACAAGAATTGGAGCCCGGCGGAAAAATAAAATGGACCCATTGGAAGATGTTGTGGAGGATTGGGTGAGTGGATTGTGAGGTCATCCTAGGTCATGGTGGGCCACCTTGATTGGATGAGGGAAAAAGAGAACAAGAAAAAGGAAAAGAAAATGAAATGGCTTCCCTTCTCTCTCTTTCCTTCTCTCCCTCCCTCTCCCGTTGGTGCATCTTCTTCTTCTTCTTCACGCTGGAACCGACGGAAATGGGGGGGGAGCTCGTGCGTGCAGCAGCTCGACGGAAGCCAGGCTTGGTAGCTCGGCGCCGCACGCCCGTCGTCGCCTCACACCGCCGTCGATGCGCCGCCTTCGCCGTCGCCCTCCGCCATCTTCTCTCCCTCCGTTTGCTGCTCGGGATCTCGTCCTCTGGTCGGACGCCGAGCGGAAGCAGCCCACGTCGCCGGGAGCCGTCGCCGCCGCACGCCGTCCTCGCCTCGCGTCGCTCGCCGTCTCGCGCACCGCCCCCTGCGCTCGCCGCGCTGGCCGACACCCAGCTGTGTCTACCTCTGTTCGCGAGTTCCAGGAGCTTCCGGAGCTCGTCCCACCGCCGTGAGGCCTTGCCTGGCCGCCACCTCGCCCGCCAAGCTGCAGCCGCCGCTTCCTTCGCCGTTCCTCCACAGAATCGCCGCCGGATCCGCCCATTCTCGGCCTCAAACCGCCATGGACAGCAGCTGCAGAAAATGGGTATGGCAGCCCCTTCTTGGCCCGTTTCGCCGCCTTCCCCGAGCCCGGATGCTCGGCCTGCTTTAAGGAAAGTCGATCCTCGCGTCGTCCCGTCGTTTTGGTCCGCTCGGCTCGCTAATCCGGTGAGTTTAACTCACTAAACCTCGCTTAGAGGGTTAATTATGCTTTAGGTGTGCTTAGCTTAAGTTAATTAAGCTTAGGTGGTTAGTTTAGTTTATTTAATTGTGACTTAGATTAAGAGGTTTGTTTGACTTAAAGCATGTTTAATTAAAGGCTAAGAGAGTCCATTTAAAAATAAATCTTGATGTGACATAATAGGTTTTATTTTTGATTTATTTAAATGTTTCGAAATTCTGGAATTTATAATATTATATTATATTCCGAAATTATTAAAATATTATTAAAAAAAATGGAAAAATTATTTTTGACCCAGTTGCTCGAATTTAAATCTTATCACTGCTTGTGTGTTCGGATTTTTGAAATTTATGGTTGGATATTATAAATTGGGTGTGGATGACGAAAATATGGATATTATTATTTAATTAATTTTCGGAATAAATTTAATTATTTATTAAATTCCGAAAATTTTGCCGGACCTTGTTCTCTCGAATTTCGTGCGATCGCTGCTGTGCTAGTAGAATTTGAAATTGATGATTGGTTGTGATGAATTGAGTGTGATTGCGATTTATAGGGATTCTTTATGAAATCCTAAGTGTAGAAATTGATGGGAGATTGGCTGTGATTGACCACCTATTAGAGGTCGTGCCCGATGAGGCCGTGAAATACCACCTTGGAAAGGTCGTGCCCGATGAGGCTGTGAAATACCACCTTGGAAAGGTCGTGCCCGATGAGGCCGTGAATACCACCTATGAGAGGTCGTGCCCAGTGAGGCCGTGATAAACCACTTATGAGAGGTCGTGCCCAGTGAGGCCGTGATATGCCACCTATTAGAGGTCGCGCCACGATGAGGCCGTGAATTGCCACCTGTTAAAGGTCGCGCCGAGTGGGGCCGTGATGCCACGATTCAAATTTGCCGAGTAGGGCCGTAGTTGAGAGCAATGATTGATTTGCTAGAATGACATGTAATCGGCCGAGTCGATTGATCGCTGAGACGATCCAAGTGGTTGAATGGTTTGATAATGTGATTGTGCCATGGTTGTTTGGTTATCATAATTGCACGTGGTTGAATTATATAAACTGTGCTAACCTGCAGGTGAAGGCTAAGGTGAGGTAAGTCTTCTGTGTGACGTGGCTAGGCCACCCGGGGCGTATTTTCTTTCTAATAGGGGTTTAGGGGGTTGAACTTACTGAGACATCGTCTCATCCCGGTTGTGGGATTAATATTTCAGGTCCCTGGTGGATGGAGCGACCAGATAGCTTTGGTTGGCCTTGAGGAGTTGCAGAGGTGAAGTCATAAGATTGGAGAACGTGTCCGACTTGTAGGTCGTAGGACAATTCCTTTTTAAGAGCCGGTCTTTTGTAGACTTTTGGCTGTAGGCTTCTGTCTGTAATTTTGTTGAATTATGAAATTGATATGTGGTGGTTTTGCTTCCTGCTTTTCTATCCCGTATTTTATTGTCAGGGGTTTTATAATACGTTCCGCTTGCGCAATATTAAATGAATGGGGTCGGTGACACTACCTGGGAATGTCGCATTCGAATGACCATGGTGGGATGTTGGCGCTCGAGGTTCGGGCGTGACAAAGATCGATGGCGAAGACGTCATACATATATTTGCACCAATTGCTCAAAATAGTAGCAACCATAACCTCCAACCGATCTTTCAAATCAAGGTCAATCTTCCTTATATTGGAGATTCAAGATTGAGTATCCTAAGGAACACATAATAGGGAAAGTGGACGAAGGAATCAAAACGAGATCATCTCTCAAAGCTATGATCAATTCCTTAGCTCTTATTTCTCAATTTAAGCCTAAGAAAGTCGAAGATGCTTTCAAGGATGAAAATTGGATTGAAGTTATACAAGAGAAATTACATCAATTTAAAGTCAACAATTTTTATGAACTAGTTGTCACTCTCTGATCATCGAGCGCGTGCCCATTCCTCAGTGGTCGATAATAAAAATGCGACTTTCCAGGACGAGTCACTAATCCTTTCATTTTAATACGCAGGCGGAAGTGAATAATAAATCTCCTGACAGTAACCATCTCGGGATAGAAAAGCAGGACAACAGATTCACAAACAAAACATACTTTTATATACATACTAAGTTATGTACAAAAGTCTATAACTGAAAGACTTCAAAAGACTAGTTCTCAAAAATAAGCTGTCCTATCTAACCTACACTTCAGATCACCACAGCTCGGCTTCAAATCCTCCACTCTACAATCTTGAAAATTTAAGCTCACGATTGGGTGAGATATAAATCTCAGCAAATTCATACTTTAAACCCCGATTAGAAGGGTAATACGCCTAAAGGCACCCTAGCCAGACAATCATACAACCACAGAGACTTACCTCGTCTCAGATCCACCTTGTTGGTCAACACAATTCAAATCACAAATAATCACAACAACATGATCAGCAAACAAGCTCACCAACTGGAACGCCACATTCAAATTCAACCCAAAACAGATGTTCTGATTATAGGCCAAATTGTTATGGTATGTCCCATACCGAGCCACATAATTTTGTCCCATAATTCGACACATTCAACTCAATTAATTATGCATTCCTAATTTTTTATCTCGGCTTATAGCATGACCTATTCTCTCTATTTGGCGGTCTTCTGGTATAGCTAGGCATTGTCTCACCCCATTGAGCATAACTACGTCTTTTCTAAACAGCTTTCCTAAAGGAGCATGGGTCCAGAATCTACTGCGGCTCGCATCCATTGTAGAATCTACTGCGGCTCACATCCATTGTCCAAGGGCATCTCATATAGGAGTAACATCCAGCTTAACAATTTGGGACAGGTTCTCTTACCAACACATGACCATTCAATCTCGGCCTAGGACACCGCACATTGCACTCAAATGTCTCAATTAAAATGGTAAACCTAGCATTTTTTCTTCGTATTAAAAATACACGATAAAATAATCGTGTGTGGGTACACGGTCAACTCAACCTAGAAAAAGTGATATCTTCCAATTTAAAATCTCACTATTTTATATAGTATATAAAATCATTTTTTTTGTTAAAATTCGACACCCGAGATTTTCTAAATAAATATTTAAATTCACAAATTTTGAAATAAATAACAAAAATTTCAATCAACACTCAATTTGCACAAATTAACACTTAATTATAGAAATTAACCACACCATTGTAATCAGCACGAAATTCTAGTCACCGGCTATCTTGGTCTAATTTTCTTAAAATAATTACCAAAATTAATTAAATAATTCAATTTAAACATCAAAAATGCTAATTTAGGCTGTAATTGCTAAATTAACCACCTAAACGGCCGGGAAAATTCCCGTAACCTGTCTCAATAAATAATACAACTTATCTAGTCCCTAACTAAGCCATTCTAACTACCTAACATGCATAATTAACTAATTAAATCACTAATCTAATCTAAATAACTACCTAATCCCTAATTAACTTAAACTAAACATCCATTAAACATCATTACCTACTAAATAGAGTTTAGTGCATAAACTCACCGGTTTAGCACAAAAACCAGTTCACCGTGACGGCGGCGCGACAACTGCCAAAGCTTAGGCCCACAGCAACGCCAAGGGGAACTTGGGCCGGGCTGAAAAACCTTGCAAGCCCACAGTAAATTGCTGGGCTTGGTTCTGGGCTGAATTGCGGGTTGGGCTTGCTTCGTGGGCTTCAAGTGGGCTGGACCAAAGGCTGAAGATGGGCTAGAAATTGGCATGAGCTACTACGGCTAAAGCTCACGAGCTGGGCCTAACTTCAATTGACGAGTTGAAAATAAAATTGCCTTTTGTTAAGTGGAGAAAGTGAATTCAAAAGGAAAGGAAAAGAATCGTGATCACCTTAAAAATGCAACAAATTGAAGGGGAGCATCGATCAATTATAGAAAAATCTTTTTGAATGGGTCGTAATCTTGATTATATGAAAAGAAGGAAAAGGTAAATGTGTCAGAACTTGTTAAGTTCTACAAAATCTGATTATTGTATCTTTTATTACCTTTTGTTATTAACAAATCTTTTATTGATATTATCATTTTATTATGATAAAAAGGGTAAGTGAATTTTATAATGCCTTTGTGATTTTTATTGGATATTTGTTAATATATATGATCGAAATGAGCTATATTATATATATTTAATATTCGATTTACTTTATAAAAGCTGATTTTTTTGGAAATTATGTTTCATGTAAGATATATTTGTTATCGTTTCATATTCTCTACGTGATACTATTTCCATTATTATCGCTTTTTGATTATGACAAAAAGGAGGAGAGGATATGAATATGCATATGTGTTAATTGGTTGATATTATTTATTGCATAATATTGAGCTGCGGTTATTTTTTTATATATTGTTATGCTCAATCTATTTGCTATCTTCAATTATCATTTTACTTAAATTACATTGTGTTTAAGATTGCCCTGATTTATTAATATTTTCAAAAGCGTGTTTACAAATCTGCATATTCAGAGATTGTTTTGTTATCATAAAAAATGGGGAGATTGTTAGGAAAATCCCTTATGATATTTTGAAAATAACAAAATAAATCAAAGGCTACTAACGTGTTTAATAGTTGAGTAACAGATTATGTAGATGATAGAACATATAAAAAATATTATCAAAGTCTATACTTGACCGAACCATAAGACAGACTTTATGCTGAAGTTGAATTGAACCAGAAGATAGACTCTAGGCTGAAGCTAAACTTATTCAGTATGTGTTTAGATCTTAAAGTTAAATCTGTTCAGAAGCAAAATATGTTCAGATTTACGTCCAGATTGTAAAGTCTATTGCACTTACTCTACTTCAAATTGAAGATGTTCAGACTCTACTTTAGACTGAAGACACTCAAACTTTACTTTCAATAGAACACTCTCAGACTTTACATCCAAAACAAGACACAAATCCAGAACGTGACAAAATTCAGAATGAGACACCAGTCCAGAATGTGACAAAGTCTAGAATGAGACACAAGTTTATAACATAGTAGATTCAAAATGAAGCATGTTCAGAACGAAACTACTTGATAGAACGTAACACAAGCTTCAAACATATAATGGCTAGTGATCTAGTTTAGATTTCATATCAAGATAGATTTGATTGACTCAATTTAATTGATTGTCAATTGGATCTTGAAGGTAAGAACTTTATATACAAAGAAGCTTTACTTATAGAAACCAAGATTCTGTTTGTATGGTTGATCATAATCAATTTAGGATTCTATTTCTATCATTCAATGGCTACTAAATCTTCTATATATAGATCTGTCCAATTGGTAGATTGGAATACAATCCTCTAGATACTATCCAACGACTAGTTTGAAAGTAGAGGAATATTTAAGGAGATCAAGGACCAATGATGAGTAAGAGACGAAGCGTAGAATTTATAATTCCATAATCTGAGTGACCTTCAATCATACACTTATCTTGGTGAGCTTAAACATTTGTGATCGTGAGAGAAATACCAAAAGAGTGACTTAGTGAGATAGTGTGATCTATCACTAAGTATTTGTACTCAAAGTTGTAATATCTCGTTGATTGCATAGTGAAATCCAGCAGAAGATTATCAGCGTGGGAGAGTAGACATAGGCTTAATCTAAGCCGAACCACTATAAATTATGTGTTCTTATTCTCTTCCATGAACTCCTTTATTTTGTTCATAATTTTATTTAACTACTAAAGTTTAAATTCGTCAAAGTCCGTTATTCTTCAAACTTAGTTTCAAAAACAAAATATTTCTGCTGTTCTTTGCGAAAATTTTTCTTACATCTATTTACCCCCTCTAGGTGTTTATACTAGCCCTTTCAATCTGAAGGGTCGCAAGGACCGTCATATTTGGTGGTCTTGTAAGTGCTAAAATGGCAGACCAGGTTCATAGTAAGGCAAAGGAGATTGGGAATTTGGGACAGTGTGTTCTCTGTCTTATCCACTTCCTGAAAAGGTTCTTCGCCAACATGGTAAGTGCACCTTTGCTGTTACACTCTAATTGTTGTCATCGTGGTCTTGCTCTTCATTTCTCTCGATAGTTGGTTTTCTCTCACCATCTGGCCTTTTCCTCTCCTGTATTTCAGTTAAAAACATGCCGAATGGTGATATATTAAAGGGCCTGATGAGATCTCAAACCCCATCTGTACCGCTTGAGTGGAATGTGATCAGTCAATGTGTCAGCAACTAACTTGGAGGTGTGAATTGACTCGACAACTAAGTGCACATAAGCATATTTGGCTTTTTTTCCTGATGGACGCAACTATGGTAGTGTTATTTACAACCCAACACTGTGCCAGTACCTACTCTTCTTCTGTCTTCCCTACGCCTAGCGCTGTTTGTGCACGCTATTCTTTCATCATTGCAGTCATTATCAGAACCCTCCCTGCGAGCCCTCTGTTGCCAGCACTTCTTGCACCAGCAAGAATATCTCCTCCTTCGCCATAACCTTGTTGGCAGTACCCACTAGTGATGGCTCTGTAACCACAACTTGACAATGAACTGCGGTGCCCCGGAGACCAGTTGGTACAATCCTCTTGATGCAATGCGAATATCTACTAAGTAAAGGATAGAATAATGGATACGTGCCTTTCAAGAATGATGAAGCTAATGAACTTTGTTGGGGAAGAGGGAAGTTGTGAATATTTCCTCTGAGCTCTGTTATTTGCACATTCGACTGATGCAAAGTGCATTCAACAAGGAAATGCAGGATTTACATTAGCTATTCTAAACTTAGTAAAAATAAACACTACAAATATTATGTTTCCTGTTAGAAGATGCCTCGAAAGGGCATGCCTCTAAGAAGTGTGGGCCATGTTGCTGGTGGGATGGACAATGTTCCTTGTCAAACATTGAAGTTGTGTTATGTTGTGATTTGGCAATATAACTTTCGTGGGTTGGGATTCTGAACTGGTTGTGTGACATACCAGGCCTTGCACAAGATGGATGTAGAATGGATGCTTCTGCCGTTCTTTTTACAAGTGTTAAATCAGCTCGAAGTGTTGTTGCAATGTGATATTGCATTTTTGGCCCATGAAAGGACAACAAGAGCCAATTTTATTTCCGTGAGCCATTTAAGGTTAATCGCTTGCTCTAAAAGCACGAGGGCTAATCGATTTTCTTGTTCCTCCTCCTTTTGATCTCATTTTCTTTGTTGAGAGTTCGTCATGTGCAATCTCCTAAGCCAATTCTCCACTTTTGAAAGATTGCTCATTCTAGAATCTAGCATACATTGCACGACCAGTGCTCAAACCATTAAATAAACACCATCCATGAAAGTGAAATCATGCAAGGGTAGGTTACATAGTCTCCGAACACTACTTCATACACGCATCGTAAATCGAATTTATTGGATCGAATCCCAGAGACCCGATTGGCACATAACGTTCAATTCCCTGACCTCTCGCCAAAGAAGGATAGGATCTCAGCAGTAACTAGCTCCGCCCTCTCTTGCTGGATAAAATGGTGGCCGTCGATGACCAGAACCTGAAGACCAGGCACGAGCCCCTTGAAGAATTCACTCTCGATATAACTTTTGGTCCCGAATGATTGGAACCCAACATCCTTATCCCCGGTAATAAATTTCGCGGGGACACTTATTCTCGCCCCCTGCCACGGCCCGAGCAACTCCCAATTCCTGCATTCAATTTCAATGGACATGTCAGCTCCCGCCACTTCAAGAAATTAAAGATCCAACTTGTAAATATCGAATTCAAGAAGTGGAGAAGAGGCTCTGGGCAAGCCTGGCTGTCGCAAAATGCGCCTGCCACTTCTTGCTGGAATTGAATGTGTTCATATTCGCAGTCCGTAGGGCATCTTC
Organism: Eucalyptus leucophloia subsp. euroa; assembly: GCA_017140325.1. NCBI lineage: Eukaryota > Viridiplantae > Streptophyta > Magnoliopsida > Myrtales > Myrtaceae > Eucalyptus > Eucalyptus leucophloia. The sequence goes on along the minus strand of CM029476.1, from coordinate 11,017,028 downwards.
AATCGGTCGGTCAAAGCGGATGAATGCATTTATTTCGCAACGGAATTTTCATAAGTGAGAGGAACAACATGGCTCTGGCACAGCAGACAAGTATTTTGCAGGACCATAATGAGGCATGAATGCGAAAATGTATATCCTAGACATCACTTTTCATAACCTCTTTCGATCTTTGCTTAGATTGGATTACTGTAAATGCAAACTCTGGCTAAAAGGCTGATCTTGGCTCCCTTTCTGGTCACTCTAGCCTTTGGGCTTTCCATAGGGTCGAGTTGAGCGCGGTTTTGGAGCAGACTTACCTGTCCATGGCGCGGTAGTAGTTCAATGCCCCGGTGAAACCGGATCTCTGGAACTTCTCTGCCCTGTACTGGAGCTCCTCTTCGGTGGTCCACGAGGGCAACGAATCTGGGGTTTCGAGGGAATCGATGAACACGACACCCTGTGGAGCAGCCAGAAGATCGGGACCATTCACCAGTAAGAACTTCTTCAACACCGTCGAACAGTCATACTTGGCAAACGACTTCTCGGCCCTTCCCGGTTCCTGCATTAACCACGACAAAGAAGACAAGAGATGCAAGCTCAAGTACTGTACAGCTTGCCAAAACCGTGCTTTAACAATCGGCGCCTCCTTACCTGAAACTGAGTAATGTAGAACCCGTCGCCGAACTTTGCCATGTATTCGGACGGCTTCAACTGTGGGGACCGTGGTCGATAGGGCACGCTCAAATTAACAAGCGCCTTGACTCTATCCGGCCTGAAGAGGCAAAGGTGCCATGCTACTTCCGCGCCCGTGTCGTGACCCACCACGTACGCCTATTGACCAAACCCATTCTTATTTTCATCAGCTTTTTTCGACAGAAGTATGAACAAAACATAGGAGAATCAACGTAGCAGAGGTTATTCCCGATCACGGTCGGTACGTGCTCAGAACCAAAAGACTTAGGTTACGTAATCATGAACATTCAAATTCTATAGCAAGAAGCTATCTTGGCTATATAAATACCCTGCTGACTTACAATTACCTTACGTTCTATCAAACCATACGAGTAGCACAAATACCAATTCTCGCAGAAAATACCCTGCAAGTACTTAAATCATTCTGCATGGCGATGCGACGCACCTGATCTTGACCGAGCGCATCGATGAGGCCAACCAAGTCACCGACCAGGTGGAGGATGGTGTATGATGCCGGGTCGGCGGGGCAGTCCGAGTCCCCGTAGCCCCTCATGTCAAGGGCGACTGCGTGGTACCCACATTCAGCCAAGCGATGGATCTGGTGCTTCCATGAGGACCAGAGCTCAGGGAAGCCATGGATGAGCAGAACCAGAGGCCCGTTTCCTTTCTCTGCTATGTGCATCCATATTCCATTCGTCCGGACTCTTCTGTGAGTTATGTTGGCCATGTTTGGATGATGAATCTTGCCTGTGATTGGTTTCTTGCTACATGTATATCGTATAAAGAGGTCAATCCTGGCGTTCAGATGTTTGGTTTTTTTATTTTTATTTTTGGGTCAAAGTTCAGATGTTTGTTCCCCAGTTCGTAGAATTCAACGCACAAAGTTGGACGTTTTGGGCACAGATTCCTCGAGACGTGATAGATTGCTAATGCTCCAATGAGTTTTCATTAGCTCTCTTCGAGAAATTGGACTTTTCTTTCAAGTCCGGAGACGTCATCCTCCGAAGTAGAATCCATCTATTTACTCCACGATGGTCGATTGGGGGAAAATAAAAAATTGTCCTTGGTGCATCCACGCCGGAACAGGGCGTGTTTGTTCTGCCTGGATTTCTTTTTTCAAAGCAAAACCCACTTATTTGATCTTCACGCCCAAAAGAAAAATATCCTATTGAATTTAAATTAATCACGAAAATTATATGTGGGTCCTTCGCAAGTTTATCTTCTTAAATTATGTCATCGTTTATCATTAAATAAAAGTCTAACTTGAAAAATAAGAACTATTGAATAGACTCCAGACATACCAAATTTTTAAAATATCTTCATCCATTTCATTCCAGATAGGGACAGTTTTGGAAAAGCACGCATTTGAATATCGAGGGGAGTATGCCGCTAGAAAAATACATGGAGATTGACGATGAAAAATTGGAATTCTCTGGGCAAAAGGAAATATAACAAATATTTTTAACTCAACGTAAGTATTACAGATCGCTTACAAAAAAAAAAAAAAAAAGCGTGGTAATTCAGGTTCTTTCATGCTGGGCCTAAAAGGATTCTTTCACAACAAATCGGTCAAGGCCCAACCCACACTTCTTGTTCTCCTCTCTATCTCCATCCGGGTTGAATCGGCCCAAATCCAAATCCAAAACCCATAAACCCAAACCTGCCTCGTTCGTAACAGGACCAATGATCCGACCGACCCAAAATCCCTGCCCTCATTCCATGTTCGGACGTTAAACCCTGGCACGTCGGCATGGGGTTTGGCTTTCTGCAGCAGCGATGGGGAAGAACAAGAAGCAAGCCAAAGATGGAGCTCCCGGCGCTCACTCGCCGTCCACCATCTCCGTCTCCAACTTGCCTTACTCCTTCACCGACGCTCAGGTTCTCCTCCTCCTCCTCCTCCTCCCTCTCGGAATATGCTCACCGGCAACGGTCTCTTTTCGCGCATGCCCCCGCATTGTTGGATTGAAGAACGTTTTTTGTAATCCCCGCGCTCTCTGTTTTGATCTCTTTCAGCTCAAGGAGACGTTCAGCGACGTTGGTCTGATCAGGCAGTGTTTCATGGTGACCAAGAAAGGTGAGGGAATGCGTGATGATATCTAAGCTTCTGTGTTTTCACGCGTTCAGGCATGCACTCAAGAGTAGGGGTGATCGGGTCAAGGGTAGGTAGGATCTAGACCTAGACCCCGTACCTGACACTATTATAACTAGTTCCTCTTTTCTAGACCCTATACCCGATCATGTCTGTATTGGACCCTGTACCTAACCCATCCTGTTTTTCCGATTCGATTCGAGCGTCAACCCTATTTTCACTTGAACCTATTTTGCAATCTCCCAATATCCTATACGGCTTCGAATTTTATATTAATATGCGAAAGAATAGCGTAATCATCCTAATTTGTATTAAAACATTAAGCGCTTATAATAAATAAATACATAAACTTTTTGACTAAACAAAAAATTAAGGATCCGCAAGACTAATTATAATAAATAAAATCATAAGGCAAATAATTAGTAACAAACATAGATCTAATATTTGTCTTATTCCCACAACTACTACATACAACTACTACATGAAGCTACGCATTTATGCAAGCATAACTCATCTACAAAAGAGAAATTAGGCAAGCTAATCCATGTGATACACAAGAATTTGGCGACGGTCTCTTTTTGCGCACGCCCCCTCGTTGTCAGATTGAGGAGCATTTTTTGTAATCCCCGTGCTCTCTGTTTCGATCTCTTTCAACTCAAGGAGACGTTCAGTGACGTCGGTCTGATTAGGCATTGTTTCATGGTGACCAAGAAAGGTGAGGGAATACGTGATGATATTTGAGCTTCCGTGGCGCGTTCAGGCATGCATTTGAGAGTAGGGGTGATCGGGTCAAGGGTAGGCAGGGTCTAGACCTAGACCCCGTACCTAACCCTATTATAACCTGTTCCTCTTTTCTGGACCCTATATCCGACCATGTTTGTATTGGACCCTGTGCTTGACTCACCCTGTTTTTCCAATTCGGTTCCAGGGTCAACCATATTTTCACTGGAACCTGTTTTACAATATCCCGATATTCTATACGACTTCGAATTTTATATTAATACACAAAAAAATAGCGCAATCATCCTAATTTGTATTGAAACATTAAGCACTTGTAATAAATAAATATATGAACTTTTTGACTAATCGAAAAATTAAGGATCCGCAAGACTAATTATAATAAATAAAATTATAAGGTAAAGAATTAGCAATAAACATGGATCTAATATTAGTTTTATTCTCACAACTACTACATACAACTACTACATGAAGCTACGCATTTATGCAAGCATAACTCATCTTACAAAAGAGAAATTAGGCGAGCTAATCCATGTGATACACAAGAATTTGGCGATGATAAACACGTCCGTCCATTGGATGGTACGAGAGGGAGCCCGTGAGGGAGGGAAGCAAGTGAGGAAGAGAAATGACAAAGGAGGAGTGCCGTGTGTGTTTGAAAGAGCCAAGAGGAAAAACGTTGTGTAATTATAGGAGTAAGAATAAAAATCGGGGAAAAAAAAAGGTTTTGGACCTCTACTTACAAAACCGGTCAGGGAATCTGTTCCAAAACCGGTCTAGGAACCGGTTTTTGGATGGGTAATCACTTGGAACCTGTTCCCGGACTGATTTAAACTGGTTCCGAATTTTGGAAACCCGTTCCCCGACCGGTTTCAACGGGAACCAGTTCCCGACCCTATTTTTCGGGTGGGCTGGTCTGGGAGCTGGGTATACCCGGTCCGATTGCACGCCCCTACTCGAGAGAGGAGTTTTGTTGTTGACTTGTTTTCTTGTCGCAGGTTCCAATGAGCATCGAGGATACGGCTTCGTTCAATTGTAAGTCTTTGGCGAGGGCCTTCCCTTGGAAGACTTGAATATGTTACCGATTGTTGGCTGTTAATTGCGGCGTAGCGTGATATAAGCTGAATCTTCATTGCCCTAGGATTCGTTGTGTTTCTTCAATTTGTTCGGTCAACTTGTCATTTCCTTTATTTTCTCCTGAATGTGGAGAGGTTGTGGTGGAGCTAATATGGTGTGGTAGCTTAATTGAATACAGAGGAATTTGAGGTCCATTCTAATGCAATTACTGCACTGTTTTCTGTAGTTCTGCATATTCGCGTAGCTCTTGTGATTCTAGATGCCGCTGATGAGCTCTCTTTCCAATTTAGTTACTTTTCCAGTCAGGGTTGCAAATTTACCCCTAACTTCCTTTGTTAAGTACAGTTCACAGATATGAAATATTTACATCGGCTGAACCATTGAAAGTCATCCACGATTTCCTTGGACTCTGATACTAATTAGTACTCTATTTTCGTATGATTTTGGCTGTCATACTATGAATGACAACAAGCGAGATAGTTATTTTAAAGTTCAAATGAGAATCATGACGTATAGAAAAACTTTGTAAAGCCCAAACATAAGAAAGAGACGACACTTGGCTGCTCTTATAATTGAAGGAAATGCATGTTGTGTGTTGACGTGAAAGCAATGACATCGGTTTGTTTGTTGGTGTTCTGAAGGGTCGCAAGGACCGTCGTATTTGGTGGTCTTGTAAGTGCTAAAATGGCAGACCAGGTTCATAGTAAGGCAAAGGAGATTGGGAGTTTGGGACAGTGTGTTCTCTGTCTTATCCACTTCCAGAAAACGATCTTCGCCAAAATGGTAAGTGCACCTTTGCTGTTACACCCTATTTGTTGTCATCGTGGTCTTGCTTTTCATTTCTCTCGACAGTTGGTTTGCTCTCACCTTCTGGCCTTTCCTCTCCTGTATATCAGTTAAAAACATGCCGAATGGTGATATATTAAAGGGCCTGATGAGATCTCAAACCCCATCTGTACCGCTTGAGTGGAATGTGATCAGTCAATGTGTCAGCAACTAACTTGGAGGTGTCAAATTGACTCGACAGCTAAGTGCACATGAGCATATTTGCCTTTTTTTCCTGAGGGCGCAACTATGGTAGTGTCATTCACAACCAACACTGTGCCAGTACCTATTCTTCTTCTGCCTTCCCTACGCCTAGCGTTGTTTGTGCACGCTATTCTTTCATCATTGCAGTCATTATCAGAACCCTCCCTGCGAGCCCTCTGTTGCCAGCACTTACTCGCACCAGCAAGAATATCTCCTCCTTCGCCATAACCTTGTTGGCAGTACCCCACTGGTGATGGCACCGTAACCACAACTTGACAATGAACTGCGGTGCCCCGGAGACCAGTTGGTACAATCCTCTTGATGTAATGCGAATATCTACTAAGTAGAGGACAGAATAATGGATATGTGCCTCCAAGAATGATGAAGCTAATGAACTTTGTCGGGGGAGAGGGAAGTTGTGAATATTTCCTCTGAGCTCTGTTTTTTGCACATTCGATATGATGCAAAGTGCATTCAGCAAGGAAATGCAGGATTTACATTAGCTATTCTGAACTTAGTAAAAATAAACATTACAATTTTTATGTTTCCTGTTAGAAGATCTCTCGAAAGGGCATGCCTCTAAGAAGTGAGGGCTATGTTGCTGGTGGGATCGACAATGCTCCTTGTCAGCAGAACCTAAGCATGTTCACACATGCAGTTGACATACCAAACGATGATCAAACGAAACGCATATGATTAGAATGTACACGACATGTATTTCAAGTCTTATGAAGATCATTAAGTCAAATGGACTCATCTACAAGCTCAATTTCAAACAAATGCAATTTAGATCAGTGCATTGCCGATCTACATTGGGTCAGTTTTAAGCGATTTTACCTTAACATCTCCAAAAAATCTAGAAAAAAAGCATGTTATACTCAAGATGATTTAGAACAAATCTTGTGAAGAAAACTTTTCCAAAATTTGATCACAAAAATCAATATGAAAAATAACAAAATTATAAAAGAAAAAAGCTACAAAAAACCTTGAACTTTGCTCAAAGTGACACGTTTACCCCAAATTTTTTTTTTGTGACGTGAAAAACCTTAAACTTTTCAAACCGTGACACATCTACCCCATTAAGGACATTTTTGTCTTTTTATTCTGGTTTTTCCTTTTTCTTTTTTATTCTTTTCTTCTTCTTCTTCCCTCCACCGGCCATGGTGGAGGGAAGCCAACGTCCGGCGAGGGTCACCCTCGCCAACGTCGGGTGAGGATCGTCCTTGCTAGACACGGCGAGGGTCGTCCTTGCTAGACACAAGCGAGGGTAGGGACACCCTCGCTCGATGCCGGCGAGGGCACCCCGCCCAACTTTGGCAAGGGCCGCCCTCACCGTCGGGCGAGGTGTCCTTGCCCTTGCTAGATGCGGGCAAGGGCCGCCCGAGCGAGATGTGGCGAGGGCCACCCGACATCGACAAGGGCAGCCGTTGCTAAACATCGGCTTCCCTTCGCTGGCTGGCCAACGGAGGGAAGAGAGAAGAAAAAAATAAATAAATTAAAAGACCAAAATGCCCTATAATTTTGGGGTAAATGTGTCACATAACAAAAGTTCAGGGTTTTTTTGTGTCACAAAAAAAAAGTTTGGGGTAAATGTGTCACTTTGGGCAAAGTTTAGGATTTTTTTATGGCTTTTTCCCAATTATAAATTATAAACAAGTCAAAAACGCAAATAAGCTTAAAACTATTGCATAATCGACCGATTTTGTTCGTAATTCTATTTAACTGCTAAAATTTAATCTCGCTCAAGTCTACTTCTTTTCAGACTCAGTTTCAAAAGTCTGTTATTATTCAGACTTAGGTTAAAAGTAAAGTTTTTACTGTATTTTGCAGAATTTGTTTTTACACCAATTCACCCTCTCTCTAGATGCCCATACTAGTACTTTCACATTTCCCTCGACATGACCAAGCCTCCCTCAACGTAAACCCAGTATCACTCTCTAGTTTCTCTCTCCCTCTCTCTCTCTCTCTCTCTCTAGCTCGCTCGCCTGCTTGCTCGCGATCGATGGTGCTCGCTCGCCGGCTTCTGTCTTTCTCTTTGGCGATCTCGGCATGTAAGGCTCTAAACCTCGATCGTCCGTTGAGACGCCGTCGATTTCCTCCGCTTTCTGTCCTTTTAGGGTTTTTCAAGTCGTCGTTGCCGTCGTTCATTTCCTGGTCATTTGCACCTCCTCTTCTTATTTTTTCTTTTTTTTTGAAATTTTTTTGTGAATTTTTCTCGGTCGAGATTGCTGTTTTGCTTTGTCCGGAAGTCGTTTTCCAGCAGCAGCAAGTTTCGACCGCACCTTTCTTCTCTTTTATTATTTTTTTTTCTTTTGACTTTGTCCGTCGTTTCCCGCGAGCGAGATTAGGGTCTCTCCCCCTCTCGGATGCCATTTGCTCTGAATTTGCTTTCGCCGACGAGGTGCTTGCGATTCGGAATCTGTTTCATCGTTCTGTTTTCGGGTCGTGCCGATCATTTTCTGTGCAGGCATGTAGCGGCCACATTTCGTGAATTATCCATGGAATAGCTTGGCTTGGCTGTAGCATGGCTGATTCGGCTTTTTTGATATGGCTTGTTGGGGCTTTTGCTTGAGATCGCATACTTGGCTTTTGTTTTGTTTCTTTCGGTTTTTAAAATGCCTCACTGAGAATTTAGAAAAAAAAAAAAAAACGAAAAACCAAAAGCTGAAAACCAAAAATTGAAAACCAAACCGAAATTTCGGTTCATAAGATTTTTTCTAACAGTTCGGTTTTACAAACAGACCAACTAAGCCGGCCATTGACACCCCCATAATGGCCACCAGACAAAGGCCGGTTTGACTGATTGAATTAGCCGGAGACTAGACTGGCGTGGACGCCAATCTTCAATTCAACTTGAATGGGAAAAATGAAGAGCCGTCGGGAGCGAGGGAGGTTGCGATCAGCTGAGAGAGAGAGAGAGAGAGAGAGAGAAAGGGGGGGGGGGGGGGGGGAGGGAGAGGTTAAAGGGTCAGGCGAAGGCGGTGGGATCGCCAATGTAGGGTCGTATGCTGGAGACAGAATTTTGTATTTTTAGAGAGAAAATTAAACAGAAAATTAATTATGCAAATGAGGCCCTCCTTGAAATTTAGAGGGAAAATCCCTCTTATGCTAGGTCCTAATTGGTGAATCTTAATAGTCAATTCAATCTGACGGTCAAAATTTTGATTTAATGGCCAATTTAAATTTTTTAAAGGCTAATCACACTTAAGATGTGTCCTATAAACGATCAGATGGGTTTGATTTGTGAAAATTGAGATTTAAAACAAGAATTGTACTTAAGGGCCTAATTAAGGGCTAAATCGTAAATTCTTGAAATTTAGAGGTTAATCTACAAAATCTGGGATGTAAGGGCATGGGGATAAAATACACAAGTCCCGAAACCGGTCATCGGAGGTCCAGAACCAATCGGCAAGGAGCCAAACCGGCTTGCTTCGTCAACGGCCTGTCAGACCGGTTAGGCCGATTCACACCAGTTTGACTAGTTCTTAACCAATTCTCAATTGGGCAGTCACTATGCATTCTAGATTTATGCGATTTGGTCCTGAGGACCAAATCAAAGAGAAAACTTGTCCAATTTGAGGGGAAATTGTCCTATTTTGATCAAATTAAGCCAGTTAAACCTTGTAAATACAATTTATTGTTTTTCTATTGACTCAATCAAATGATTATTATAAAAATATCTAACATCAGTCATGGGCACACGTAATTGAACCTATAGGCCAAAATGCGCAATTTTTGCAATTCCTTGCTCGAAATTGCAAATTAATTAAAATTGAATTCAAGTAATATTGCGATAAACCAATTCAAATAAAATTATGATAAACTTATTCAACTAATTACCTATGGTTAGGATAGCCTATTGCAATCAAATTGACCTTGAATTAAAGTCACAAGAATTAGGCCAAAAATGAATTGAGGTCTAATGTCGAAATTGGACCTTCATTCGTGAAATTTAACCATAGTCATGAATGGGTCAATTTAAATGCCTTCAATTGAAGCTCATTCGCTTTATTTTCTTATACTCAAAAGAGCAAAATTCCTCAAATTGGGAAGTTCTCATGTGAATTTCTCAAAATAGACCCCATATTTGGACTTATATCAAGAAAATAAGTAGAAAATAACTATCCATTTGCAACTCATAAATGATCAATTTGAACCCCCTAATTAGGGCTTGGTCTTTTGACTTGGCAATTCCCAAAATTAAGTGTATGAGAGGAATATAAATAGTCCCTAAACCAAATGTTGTAAAATGAACTAAACCTAATTGTGACTAAAACAAAAGTAATTTCATTTTTGATCGGAAAATAAATTTTTTAATTGAATTTTGCAAAATTTTCAATACAAAAGTTAAATTGACACTAAAACAATATGTTTTATGGATTTTTGATTTTTTTAAATTTTTTTTGTCAAAGGTTTAGCCAAAAAGTCAACTATTTAGTTTACTTTTTCCTAAAAGATTGATTTTGAGCCAAATCTTTGAAATTTTGAAAATTGACTCTACTAAAGTGAAATTAAGGACATTTGACATATTTTTGGATGAAAAGCAACTTTTGACTTGGGATTGACCAAAAAATCAATTCGAAAGTCAACCATTTGACTTTTTGGGTTTTTATTGAAAATGATTAGGGAATTACTTAAAAGTGACAATGCAAAAGAAATAAAAATGAAAAATGAAACTTTTTGATTGACAAATAGGTTCCGTTGTGATTGGAAGCCCTAATCTCAAGTTTTTTTTTTTTTTACATTTTATGATGCGTTAACTAAAAATTAGATGTTAATAATAACAAACATCCAATGTTTTCTCTCAAAATATGGACCATAAAGTGCAACTTATAAGGAAGTTATCAAATTGAAAACCCTAAATTGACCATATCCCCAAATCGAAACCTTATCCAATTTGCCCCCAGAAGGAGAACTCGGTGCACCAATGCATATTTCCTAGGCCGAAGTTCTTTTTTCGTCTCTATCACTTGAGCACTAGGAGCTCTAGTGCGATCCTTGGGAACTAACTTCTCGACAAACCGGTTGTTGCTCAGATCCAACTCAAAGAGACACTTCAAGTTCCGAAACTTCTATGGCACGCTGCCGCAGAAGCAGTTAGACTTGAGGTGGAAGAGGGCGAGGTCATTGAGCAGGTGGAGCTCTTCCAAGAGATACCTGGAAATGTCACCAGGGTTAAGCTCGATGTCGACGACGGTGCTGACGCTAGGTTCGTTGGGGGTGGGGGAGCAGATGATGCAGGAGTAGTTGCAGATGAAGGGCCTGACTCATTTTGGCAGTCAAGTTGCTGGGGTCGAAGATGATGGCTTGCTTCAGAACTTGGAGGGCGACGTTGGTGTTGCGGAGGCAGGGGCTCTCAAGAGAAGGATGGGTTGACAGCAACGCTCTCGCTATAGTCGCTGAACATGTTAAGGTAGTGGGGGAGGTGGTGGTGCTAGGCGTGGTTGGTGGTGACTCCACGGGTGGCGGTGGATAGGATGCGTGAAGAAGGAGAAGAAGACAAAGAAGGTAATGGAGAGAGAACAACAAAAGAACTTCAAAGCAACTGCGTTGTTTTACACAATTCAGTCACGTTGGATTGTACTACGTCATTTTATCTATCTACGTGGACTGTTTTTTTAATAAAAAGATGCCACTCGGATAAAACTTTTAATTATAAAATTCATGTAAATTTTTTGGCTAGAATTTTTTGTCTGGAATATAAAGATCATTTTTTTTTTCCATTTGACACATAAGTGAGCCAGCAAAAAATTTTGTCAATAAAATGAGCACTATGTAGTGTATTTCTCTTAAGAAAATTGCAACAAGATCATGGCTTTCTTCAACAAGCACTTTGACTTCCTACTTTTGCTGATCTGACCTCGTTAGTATGCTTCTAAAGATTAAAACAATCTAGCTCAAGCGAGGTACCTTGGACTTTTCAGAAGAGCGAGGGCTCTTGCTTGAGCAGCTGAAGCTACCTGCACAAGTCGAGCAAAAAATCTTCGAGTCATCTAGAGTTGTCGTAACATGTCCATGCGTTTCTTTTTACATTTTCGGTATCGTCAATTTTATACTATGTGATCATGCATGGTGGATTACTTTCATTATATTCTATTCCTAAGAAATGAAAAGAAAACAATTAATGAAATTGAAATTGCAAGACATGAAGTAAACAATCAAGAAAAGCTGTTAAACCTAATCATGCAATTCCAAAAATATAAAAGAGAAAACAATTGGGAAAGAAAGGGAGTCCACAACTCATCGAGTTTTATACAATGCATGGAACCCGAGACATATGTCGGGAAAATAAATAGTACATGACAATGGTCGGAATGGACATCGACTTCCACCATATTCATGCTTTATCCATGTTCAGGATCCTATTCTAAACCTAATCTAAGAAATCTAGATGACTAAATGCATACAAATGAAAGAAACAATCATCACATATCAAAACAATTGAAAGCAAGACATCTTTTGTATTAAAAAAGAGTGATTAAAGTCACAAAGTCTCTAGATCAAATTCTCGGTGACATCCCAAGATTCAGCATTATTATGGGTCGTACCTAAATCATTCATCTAACGATCACATGCGAAGCGTATAACATGACAAGTATTCAAGCCACATGACCTTGGTTCTCAATTAATCAAACATATGAGTGAGCTGATGAATGATCACTTACTAAACATATGCATCATTGAACATGTTCGTGCAACATGTATATTCAAGAAGACCAAGGCAGCTAGTATGCAATTCATGTGATACCCAAAACTCACAACATCGTGAAATCATGTCAAGTCATAAAGAAAGGCTAAACAACCTTGATGCAAAGTATTTTTCCACAAAGGTATCATATGAACTATTAAAATTGTGAACAAGTTCAAAGATAGTGTCAAGAAATCAAAATTCCAAAACAACCTGCAAATTTAAGAAGGTCAACAAGAATAGCAATTCATGCTTTCATCTCTACAAATTTCCCACAATGAAGTTCAGCATATCCTAAACAAATCTTATAGAGACACTATCATCTTATCAACACATGAATTTCTAAAAATACTAGAACATGAACTAGTTAGTCTATAATAGAACAGGGCAATATGTAACACATGCATTCTACAACATATTGAAAGTAAATGGACACATCTACTATTTCATTTCAAGACTAATAGCAACTAGAGACAGAAAAGACAGCATTGCAGTTCAAGACAAATTCCAGATTTCAAAGATCGATTTAAAAAAATGGAAAGGCAGGGCAAATGATGACCAAATCACACATATAATATGTCTATGGAAAGCTTGAGAAGTCTATTAGAAATCTCTAGAAGACATTAAGTCCTAATAACATCATCTACCGGCTCGTTCCAGTTAAAACAGAACGTCAGTAAGTCGAAACCGCAAATCAATCTAAAACTGCTGCACAATTGACGGATTTCAAAAGTGTTTTTTAGCGACCAAACGACATCCACTCTGGGCATGTGACATATCAAATCAAAGCTCTAGAAGTGTATTTTTTATGTCTAGAATGGCTCAAGATCAAAAAACCTCATCTAGCACCTCGTTTCAGCCAAAACAGAGAGTGACATATCAGGTATACGACATTGCGGACTAAGGCAAATCAAGTTCAATCAACCTCAAGCTCATGATCATTGATCATCAATCCATAGAAAATCATCCGATAACATTGTATAAAAGCAATCAATCAAAGGAAACACTCATAAGAGGAGCAAAGTCAGCAAATAGGACCTCCTCTCATTCTCTACTTGGTCCCTAGTACCTTAAATCAAGGTTTATACTGTAAACCTACATGAAAATGAGGTCTGGAAACTATTCACGAAAGTCCCCACATCTGAATAAAAAACAATCTACTTTAACCACGATAAGAACAAAAACCAGCAAATCCCATCCCATAGAATTTCAACACCAATTGCCATCCATGTATAGTACAACAATCGTTCATCTTGACTACACAGCACGGAACACAGCTCAATCAAATATCTACTTAGCTCAATACTAAATCCGAACAAGAGCTTAAACGGATTCTCTAAATCCATTAATCAACAACGAAGACAATAACGACAACACCTAAACAAATAACAGTTATCAGGAAAATCTCAATAAACTTGTTCTTCCTCACCTGATCGAGCCAGAGACAGAGAGCTGAGTCAAGGCTTCCAACTCGGTGCGGACCCAAACCCCTGTATCTCGAGCTCCGGAAGGGCGTGATTCGCAACGAGGGCGTCAAATCCAACCGAGAGAGCGATTACTAGAGAAAACGAACGAGAAAGGGAAAGGTCAGAATCTAAGACTCGAACAGATTGAGAGAGAGAACGGAAATCGAAACCCTAACTGATCGAGAGGGATGGAAAGAGAGCTCACCGATCTAGTGAGCCCAATCTAGAGAGAAGATCAGTTAAGTGCAGGCGTCATTGCTGATGTCACCAATCCTTGCCTCCAACCGAAAGAGAAATCCATTGAAAAACTCCTAAAAACATCGGAACCGAGAGCGATTGAGAGGGAGAGACCGGTTCTCTGATTTCCGCCTGAGATTCGAGACCCCGTTGAGAGAGTGATGGAGAGAGAGAAACTAATTCTCCCGTTTCCGCTGAAAATCTGAGAAATCTTCAAGAGAACACCTCCGATCCAGCGAAAAGAGAGACGCTGGTGTCGTCGCCATTGCTGTAACTGTTAGAGAAATCTTTCCAGAATATTTTGAAGCTGACAAAACGTTTCTTTCAGTCTAAGTCTGGATGTTCGGAGACCGTCAGTTTAAAGTCTCAATACCGAAGACTCAAGACCCAAGACTCAAGACTCAAGACCCAAGACTTAAGACTCGGACTCAAAACTTAAGTCTATTCTCACCGATCTTTCTAATCCGGTGACGAAGGAAATCCAAAGCCGAGGTTTATGGTTGAGGATTCGATCCTATCCTCCGGAATAGATTCTTTGGTTGGATAATTATTTCGGATTCTTTATTTCTTATCGATAAGTCGACGAAATATTCTTGGAATGTTCTATTCTTGGAAACCAAGATCCCGATTGTATGGGCGAACAGATTGATGGGCTATCATCGATTCCTTAAATAGCTCGGAAGATCTTCTTGATTGATTCCGTCCAACGGGTAGATTGGAGGAATTCCTTTGGTAAGTGCCAACGGCTATGATGGCATAAAGGAGTATAAAAGGAAGACGTTCTAGCTATTTTGAGTGTGTGATCGATAGAAAAATTTCAGAGTCTGAAGAACCTTGATTGTTAGTCGATCTTTCGAGCGAAATTGTATACGAGAGTGTTTATACTTGGTGACGCCTTGAGTGAGTGTGGTAGATCATCTACACCTAGAAATCAAGGAAGATCAACACTGTAACATCTCTTTGATCATAGTGGAATCCAGCCAATTGGCTGTCAGTGCAGAAGAGTGGACGTAGGCTTGAATCAAGCCGAACCACTATAAAACCGCGTGTTCAATTCTCTCTTTCCCTTACTCGTTTTGCGATTGAATTTTTAACTGTTGCAAATCCTCTAACTGTTTAAATATCGTGCAAGTTTCGAGAAAATTTTTTTTATACCTATTCACCCCCCCTCTAGGTACTCGTACTAGCTATTTCAATTGGTATCAGAGCCCGTGTTCTTACTTTGTTTGAAGTGTTTTACTTCAGAGTAAAAGATCCATGGCTAGTATGCTAGCACCGGGCTGGTGGAAGGGCAAAGCAATACCAGACCTCCCTACTTCGATGGAAAGGATTACAACATCTGGAAAAACAAGATGAAAGCTTTCCTATGATCAAAGGATCCTCTGGAATGGGAC
The DNA here is from genome assembly GCA_017140325.1 of Eucalyptus leucophloia subsp. euroa. NCBI lineage: Eukaryota > Viridiplantae > Streptophyta > Magnoliopsida > Myrtales > Myrtaceae > Eucalyptus > Eucalyptus leucophloia. The sequence continues at coordinate 11,001,638 of CM029476.1, read as the reverse complement.
GTTGTGGAAAGAGGAATCACTCCTGCTGCTGCATCAATCTCTGAAAGAGGGAAAGAAACTGTTGAAGCCAGCGGAATGTCTCAAGAAGAAATAAACAAGAGACAAGCACTCGATGCTAAAGCAATTTATTCTTTATATTGTGCTTTGTCACCAACTCGAATATAACAGAATATCTTCTTGTGTTACAAAGCAAAAGAAGTCCGGACAGGTTACATATCACTTATGAAGGGACAGACCGAGTGAAGGAGACCAGAATTAACATTCTTCTTGGTCAATATGAATCCTTCAAAATGAAACCAGGAGAATCTATAACCGACATGTTTAGTCGTTTTACGAGATATTGTCAATGGTCTTGAGAACCAAGGACAAAAATTTCTGATCCCATGAAGGTGAACAAGCTTCGCGTGGACTCTCCAAGGATTGGAATCATATAAAGACTTCAATAAGAGAGACGCAAAGGATCATGCCATTATCCGTAGACGAATCGATTGGAACTCTTCGATCTTACGAAGTGGAACGAATTAATGAAGACGAAGATCCAAGAGGTAAGAAATCTATTGCACTAAAATCAAATGATGATTCGATGATGCAGATTCCGAAGATGATATGGATGATGAGGAGCTCGCCCTCATGATAAGAAGATTCAGAAAACTGAATAGAAAAGGCAGAAGATTCATCCCAAAGAAACAAAGTTTTCGAGACAGCAGACCAAGTCGTTGATGATGAGGAACCAAACAAAGATGTAGTTTGCTTCGAATGTAAAAAGAAGGGACACATCGAGACCAACCGTCCTCTTCGAAAAGAAAAGAGGAAAAGCTGAGAAGTCTCGAAAAGCTCTTAAAGCCGAAACACGGAGCGATCTGAGTGTGAAGATAGTGATGAGGAATATGCCAACTTTGTGTGTCGATGGCGCAATCGGACTCGGACTGGATCGAGACTCGGACGGTGAATTTGAGGTAAGTGATTATAAAATCCCCGTCAAAGTCTCTAAATATATTGACGAACTATGTTTTAGTCTCAAGACTTCTCTCAAAAAGATTTCCGAACTTAAAAAGGAAAACTTAGCTTTAAAACAAAAGGAAAATATTTTAGAAGAAAAATTAAAAAGTTTAGAGTCAAATGTTTCTTCTCTTGAAGAGAATGGAGACAAACTTTCAAAAGAAAATGCTTTCTTAAAAACTGACTTATCAAATATTTCAAAGAAATTTTTAATAGGGTCCGAAAAACTTGAAAAAGTTCTTTCAATCCAAAGACCTTACTTTAATAAGTCTGGTCTAGGTATGACAGCAAAACTATCCCCTTGATTGATTTTCCGAAAGTAAAAGAAAGAATTAAGAAAAGACCGTCGAAAGAGGTTTACAAAAATCATTTCAAAAGAATTTTTGTAAAGTCTCGTAGGTCGAAATGCTTTAAGGTGTTCAAAATGTAATCAGGATCATTTTGAAAAAGAGTGTCCTATGGTTTGGAAGCCTGTTAAGAAAGTATGGCCTAATAATGCTCATTCTACTAACGTCAAAGGACCCAAGAAAATTTGGGTACCAAAGAAAGCTTGAGACTCTCTTTTGAACGCAGTCTCGTCAAAAAGAAAGTAAAATGGTATCTTGACAGCGGATGCTCAAGACACATGACGGGAGACTCAAATTGCTTCATAAAGCTTATTCAAGTAAATGGAGGAAAAGTTTCATTCGGAGGAAACAACAAAGGAAGCATTGTAGGATTCGGAACTGTGAAAATTGGAAATCTCACAATAAACAACGTCTCTCTAGTGGATGGACTTAACTACAATCTACTCAGCATTAGCCAACTGTGTGATACTGGTTACAAGATCTCCTTTCAAGAAGGCATATGTTCTGGAATTAGCAAAGACTCAACTCGAGTCTTTCATGGGACGAAGGCATGGAAATATCTATCTCCTTGATGTAAAGCCAAATGAAGATCAATGTCTGTTTTCAATTCAAGATGAAGCAGTCCTATGGCACAGAAAACTTGGTCATATCAACAAGAAGCAATTAGCCAAAATCTCTTCAAAGAAGCTTGTTCGAGGTCTACCTAAATTGCCATACCAAAAATCCGATTTATGCACTCCATGCATTCTGGGAAAGGTAAGAAATTCATTTAAGCCAATGAATCATGTGTCTACTAATCATTTACTACGGTTGCTTCATATGGATCTCTTCGGACCAACAAGAACCCGAGCATTGGAGGTAAGAAATATTGTCTAGTAATTGTAGATGATTATTCTCGCTTTACTCTGGGTATTCTTTCTTGCAAGTAAGTCGAAACCTTTTCGTACTTTGAGAAGTTTGCTAAAAAGGTTCAAAATGAAAAAGGATGTGCTATTTCTAGTATAAGAACAGATCATGGAAGTGAATTTGAAAATCAAGACTTTACGAAATTATGTGATAAATCTGGTTTTAATCACATGTTCTCCTCTCCGTATACTCGAGCAAAATGGAGTTGTAGAAAGAAAGAATAGATCTCTTCAAGAAATGGCTAGAACACTTTTAATTGAAAGTAAAATTTCTTCACGATTTTGGGCTGAAGTTTGTTTCAACTGCTTGCTATATTATAAATAGAGTCTTTCTAAGACCTATTCTTGAGAAAACCCCTATGAATTGTTCAAAGGTAAGAAGCCTATTGTTTCATACTTTCATGTGTTTGGTTGCAAATGCTTTATTTTGAAAAATGCAAATGATCAAGTTGGTAAGTTTGAAGAAAGATCGATGAAGGCATCTTCCTTGGATATTCTACATCAAGCAAAGCCTACGAGTCTATAACAAGAAAAGCCGATCTGTGGAAGAATCAATGAATGTCAAATTCCAAGACTCGAGCAAGATGAATCCAGCCGACTCGCATGATGAAGAGACCGAATCTGCTCTAGACCTTCAAACGTCTACATCTCAAGAAGCATATCGATTGGAAGTCCATCATCAAGATGCTCATGATGAATCAAATAAAGAAAGAGATCATCAACCTAGGGCAAATCAACTAGTAACTGGAAGCACAAATCCAGTCATCCCAAATATCTCATTATTGGTGAACTTAATGAAGGAATCCGCACCAGATCAAAAAGGCATGAAGAATCTAGTGCTCGGCTCTCATTTCTGAAATTGAACCAAAAAGCATAGAAGAAGCTCTATCGATGAAAGTTGGATAGAAGCTATGCAAGAAGAACTCGGATAGTTCAACATCAATGATGTCCGGGAATTGACATCTAAACCAAAAGGTAAAACTGTTATTGGAGCCAAATGGGTATTCGGGAACAAGATGAATGAAGAAGGAAAAGTCGTACGAAATAAAGCAAGACTCGTGGCCAAAGGATATACGCAAGAAGAAGGAATAGATTATGACGAGACTTACGCACCGGTAGCAAGGTTAGAAGCTATTCGTCTATTACTTGCGTTTGCTTGTTATAAAAATTTCAGGTTATTCCGGATGGACGTCAAAAGTGCATTCCTAAATGGATTTATCCATGAGGAAGTTTATGTGGAACAACCACCTGGGTTTGAAGACCCAAAGAAGCCGACTCGATCTTCGGACGAAAAAGGCCTTGTATGGCTTAAAGCAAGCACCTCGAGCTTGGTACGACGACTAAGTAAGTTTTTATTACGAAATGGTTTTGTCAAAGGTAAAGTGGATACTACTTTGTTTATCAAAAAGGAAAACAAAAGCTTTTTACTTGTTCAAATATATGTGGACGATATTATTTTTGGATCACCAAACGAAAGTCTATGCAAGAAATTTTCTAAGTCTATGCAGGATGAGTTTGAAATGAGTATGATGGGAGAATTAACATTCTTTCTTGGACTCCAAGTGAAACAAATGAAGGAAGGAACTTTTATTTATCAAGAAAAATATGCAAATGATCTTGTCAAAAGGTTTGGATTGGAAAAGTGCAAAAAGATCGACATACCAATGTCATGTTCTCGAAGATAGACAAGGATGAAGAAGGGAAGAAAGTAGATCAAAAGCTGTACGAGCATGATCGGTTCACTTCTTTATCTCACTGCTTCTAGACCTGATATTTTGTTTAGTGTTTGCATCTGTGCTAGGTTTCAATCAGATCCTAGAGAATCCCATCTTAGTGCTGCAAAACGTGTTATCAAATACGTTGCCTCATCTTCAAGCATCGGTCTCTGGTATCCCAAGAAAGGAGACTTTAATCTTCTAGGATACTCGGATGCGAGATCTGGCCGGTTCTTGAGTCGATAGAAAGAGCACTTCGGGGACTTGTCAACTGCTTGGAAACAGGACGTGTCTTGGTTTTCAAGGAAGCAAAGCACGGTAGCTCTCTCAACGACAGAAGCAGAGTATGTAGCTCTTGGAAGCTGTTGTTCGCAAATTCTATGGATAAAACAACAGCTACAAGACTTTGGCATTGAAGACTCATGCACAGAAATCAATTGTGACAACACCAGTGCGATCAATCTCACCAAAAATCCAATCCTCCATTCAAGAGCAAAACATATTGAGATTCGACATCACTTCATTAGAGATCACATTCAAAATGGAGAAATCTCAATTCAATTTGTTGATTCAAAGAGTCAACTAGCGGATGTATTCACAAAGCCTTTGGAGAAAAATCAATTTGACTTTATCCGTTCAAGACTCAACATTTTGAAGCTTGAAGAAGTTAAAGTCTAGAGACTCACCAAATTCAAGACTCTAATCTCTCAGACGTTAAACTCTCAGACTCAGACGTGCTTGGCTATAGACTGTAAGTTGCTATTTTATCTAAAAGGTACGAATTCTCGTTTATCTTATCTCGAAAAGGTACGTTCTTTTATTCAGATATAATTCGTGTGAAATTTGAAAACTTGTCTTTTTTAGAGGAAGTTAATTTTGGCAGTTATTGATTTTGAAAAGAAGTGTTCGTACACTTTCCTTGTGCCGTTTAAACTTCTCTTTTCAAATCCGAGGCATATATAAATACACGGTCATTCTACCCCCAATTTTCAAAACCCTAAAAACACTCTCCTCCCGATCACTGTTTCTACTCTTTGTTCATCGTCGAGAAAGTGGTCATTTTTCTTGGGAAAAGCAAGTGAAGGAATCCTCCAATAGACAAAGAAAGATGTCGTCTTCAAGGAAATCATCAAGAATCGCAAGCGGGGACCACAAAGAATGGAGAAGGGACCGACTCACTTCGATCTTACTGAGGAAGAAGACTTACCAAGTCAGCGACAAAGTCCGATTCGCTCTCCTCCACGTCATTCAGCATCTCCCGCCCCACAAGGTGCAAGTCAAAATCTGGAAGAAGAGATAATCGAGGATGCCGATCCGGTAAGAGTCCAAAGACCCTCCTTTATCTATAAGCTTTATCGTGCGTTGAAAAGCACCGGTACTCCATTAAAATATATAGATGAATTCCTTAAGGACAAAAATTATGGAAATGAGTATCTTTTTCTGCGGAAAATGGAAGAGTTGGGAATTGCTCCGAAAGGAAGAGCAGAGGAGGCTCTTGTGAACATTCCAAGTGACCCTTGTATGCCAGGACAGAATCTGATTGACGGGAACGATGATGACAAAATGTTCCTTGAATTTCAACCTAAAATGGGTGTGGCAGCAAAAGTGAAAGGAAATCGGATGGATTTATTTAAGTCCAAGGATCAGGAAAAAGTGTATTTAAGGCTGTTGAAAAGAGGGTAATCAACCCTAGAAGTGTTGATTTTGACTTTCTCGGACACCATCAACGTAAACTTAAGAGAGAAGTTGAATTTGCTTCAACCGGAGACTTTTTGCTCGACTCTACGGACGGGTATGCTCAATCGACCGCTTATTTCTATTCAAATCTTAGTTTTCCGGATGCGAATAGAATTTCATTTAGTGTACGAGATCAAGTCTATGTGGTAGATGTGAATATGTCGGCGGACATAGTTGAAGTTGAACGAGGACGTTATCGCCAATCAAAGTCTCACTGCTCGTATTACTCGGAACTTGTCAAAAATAGGGACGTAGACAAGAAAATTACCTATTCCAGGATGAATGCCATCAACATTGTGCTTCATAAGATTGTGATCAACTGTCTTAGATCGAAGTCTACATCAAAGACTTCGTGTCTCTTTCTCGAAGCAAAGTTGATGTACGCGATCAACTCGGGGCGGAAGTTCTCTCTCCCGCACACTATTCTCTTTCATATGTACAGAGCAATGTCAAAAGACAAAGGACAATTGCCTTATCCTGGTCTGGTGACCAAGATCTTCGAGACATATGAACATTGAACCGCCACAAACATTTTGTGTTCGACCGTGTGATAAAATGGTGGTAGGTTTGAAAATGTTATCAAAAATGCGTCTCGCAAGAACTGTCCAAGACAATGGAGAAATTCAAAGTGAAATCTCCAGTCTAGTCTCGCTTCAAAAAGGAAAGGAAAGGAGGCCATTGGTGCCTCATCGAAAAAGAGGAAAAGAACTCTTATCCCGGAGGATGAAGATGAAGATGAAGATGATGAAGATCCCACTATCCCAGCACCGACAAGAACAAGACGTTCCGTGTCTTATCCGACGTAACTTCAGCAGGAAAGCGAAGAAGAAGAAGAACGAGAGAGAGAAGGAGAAAGAAGTTGAAGAAGAAGGAGAAGAAGAAAAAGAACAAAGTCTGCTGATAACTGGAGAGAAGGGAAATCAAGAGCATGATCATCACTCTTCCCCTTTCGATGTCCTAGAGACGGGGGAGTTAGCGAGCAAGAGAGGTCTACACCTCATGCCGCTGAAGATCTAAGACAATCTCCGAAGACCCGAAAGAAGTTCAGGTTTCTCAATTGCACGAAGAAGGTGATACATCGATTCCAAATCTGCCGAGACTATACACCATCGTCGCATTTACTTCATCGAGAAAGCTCATGCCGGTACGCGCGACGGACGATTCTGCATTTTCGTAGCATCATGAATATTCTTCTCGGAAATGCGTAACCGGATATATGTTCTGGACTGTGAAATCCAAGCCTTGAAGCATGCTGGACAAGCATCTTCGGTCTCTCTGGAGGATAAATTCAAAGACCTCGCTCTGCAACTTCAAGCCAATGCTAAAGGAGAAGAGGTAGCTCATCTGAGGGAAGACCTGAAGAAGCTCGAAGGAGTAATCCAGTCCATTGGGGATTTCCAGATCGTGCGCATTCCCAAGCAGACATGACTCCTTCTCACCCTTTTTAATGATGACAAAAAGGGGAGAATCAATTTGAACCAACAACTTTCAATATTTTTGGTTATGTTTATTTTTGAGTATGACTTGAGAACTTGAACTTGGGTGTGAATTTGACTGAATTGGCTGTGGATTTTGATGTTTGACTGGTTGCATTCTTATCAAGTGTTGTTATATGGTATTACTCATGAAAGACTAACCAATTTTCTGTGGATGCGAGTCTGGTTGCTTTATTAATCCTTTTGAGTTAGCCATATTGCTTGAGAAATGTTTTTGCGGTCAAAGTTGTTCAAATCTACAAGAAAGTTTTGTCACCATCAAAAAGGGGGAGATTGTTGGAGAAATCTTTCCAGAATATTTTGAAGGCGACAAAACGTTTCTTTCGAGTCTAAGTCTGGATGTTCGGAGACCGTCGTTTAAAGTCTCAATACCGAAGACTCAAGACCCAAGACTCAAGACTCAAGACCCAAGACTTAAGACTCGGGACTCAAAACTTAAGTCTATTCTCACCGACGCTTTCTAATCCGGTGACGAAGGAAATCCAAAGCCGAGGTTTATGGTTGAGGATTCGATCCTATCCTCTGGAATAGATTCTTTGGTTGGATAATTATTTCGGATTCTTTATTTCTTATCTGATAAGTCGACGAAATATTCTTGGAATGTTCTATTCTTGGAAACCAAGATCCTGATTGTATGGGCGAACAGGATTGATGGGCTATCATCAGATTCCTTAAATAGCTCGAAAGATCTTCTTGATTGATTCCGTCCAACGGGTAGATTGGAGGAATTCCTTTGGTAAGTGCCAACGGCTATGATGGCATAAAGGAGTATAAAAGGAAGACGTTCTAGCTATTTTGAGTGTGTGATCGATAGAAAAATTCCAGAGTCTCGAAGAACCTTGATTGTTAGTCGATACTTGTTCGAGCGAAATTGTATACGAGAGTGTTTATACTTGGTGACGCCTTGAGTGAGTGTGGTAGATCATCTACACCTAGAAATCAAGGAATATCAACACCGTAACATCTCTTTGATCATAGTGGAATCCAGCCAATTGGCTGTCGGTGCGTAAGAGTGGACGTAGGCTTGAATCAAGCCGAACCACTATAAAACCGCGTGTTCAATTCTCTCTTTCCTTACTCAGTCTTGCGATTGAATTTTTAACTGTTGCAAATCCTCTAACCGTTTAAATATCGTGCAAGTTTCGAGAAAATTTTTTTATACCTATTCACACCCCCTCTAGGTACTCGTACTAGCTATTTCAGTAACTGCCACCGTTTTCGCTGATGTCCCCGCGATCGAGCAAACCAAAGAGAGAATCAGAGAGAACCCGAGAGAGAGAGAGAGAGAGAGAGAGAGAGAGAGTTCACGGAGAGTAGAGAGAGCCTTCGGAGAGTAGTGAGAGCCTCCTTCCGCCGGCGTTCCCCGATTCCCTTTTCTATCATTTTTTTTCCTTTCTTTTATTTTTTCCTTTTCTCTCCTTTTTCTTTTTCTTTTTTCTTTTTTCTCTTTTTTTCTTTTTTTCTTCTCTTTTTTTTTTCTTTTTTTTTACATCATTCATCATCAATTTTATATTTTTGCAAAATGGATGATTAAAATGTTGACAAAAGATTTCAGGTGTCAACAGAAGCTTGTTTCAAGTTTAAAGAAACAAGGAGAAAGATATTTTGATGGAATCACAGAAGAAATATCAAAAAGCATCGCTTGCGATCTTTCAATCCGTAAAGGAATTGATATTTGAAAAAATATCATGGGTGGAGACTACGAAAGCGGTGTGGGATATTTTGCAACAATCTTACAAGGGTGATGATTGCGTCATGTGACTTCAAACACTTTGAGGTGATTTTGAGTCTTTACACATGAATGACTCCGAATCAATCTCGGTGTAATTTGATCTTATGCAAACCATGGTTAAGCAATTGAGAGTTAATGGTGAAGAACTCCAAAACCTGTGAATCATGGAAAAGATCTTGAGATCTTTGATTGAAAGATTCAACTACATAGTTGCGGCAATCGAAGAAGCACAAGATGTGTCAACCATGACGTTAAAGTAGTTGATGGGTTCATTATGCTCACATGAGCAAAGAATGAAACAAAAGTCCATCGGTTCGAATTCTGAGGAAGCATCGAATAGTCGGGTCACTCAATCAAGCCGAGGAGGCCATCAAGATAGACAATGTTGTGGATGTGGTCAAGGATGTAGACATGGAAATTTCAATTTCACCAAAGAATATGAAACAAGTGACAAATCAAAGGTCAAGTTTTTTAGGTGTAACAAATTCAAACATTACAAATCCAAATATCAAGCAAATGTGGCATATGAGCAAGCAAAACAAGTGCATGCCATTCCTATTGAGGAAAACATGGTGCTAGTGTGCAAGAAGGATGACTCAAGCATCGTGGACACCAACTTTGGTTCCTTGATACTGGGTGCAGTAATCATATGACTGGCCAAAAGGACTATTCTTACACTTGGACAGACAATTCACGGTGAAGTTAATTTTGGGAATAAATCCAAAGTTCTCGTAATAGGTAAAGGTGACATTAATATCAATTCAAAAGATGGTACTAATGTTACTGTTGCAGATTTTTTTTTTTTGGTGCCGATTTTTTTTTGGAACTTATCAAGTGTTGGGCAACTTTTCAAAAAAGGCCAAAATGTTCACATTGAAAATGGAGTTTACACTATTATGGGTGTAAACAATAAGTTGATCACGATGGTCCCGATGACAAAGAACCAAATGGTCTCTCTTACTCTTCAAATGAAGAATCTTTTGAACTTTCAAGCAGCAACGAAAGATAGCAATTGGTTGTGGCATCTTTGATTCACTCATCTAAATTTTCATGGACTAAAATTACCAGTCTAAAAAAAGATGGTGATCGACATGCCTTTGATTGACATTCTAGATCACTCATACAAAGGATGCTTTGTTGGAAAACAACATCAAGAATCATTTCCAATCGGAAAGGCCAGAAGAGCAAACTAACCTTCGGAGTTGGTAGATACAGATATATGCAGCCCTATTGAGGTACAATCATTCACACAAAAAAGGTACAAGTCAATTTTTGCGGATGATTTTACAAGAAAAACATGGGTATATTTTTTTTTAGAGAAAAATCTAACCTTTTTCAAGTTTAAAGAATTTAAAGTCTATGTTGAAAAGCATAGTGGCTTTATTCTAAATATGTTGAGATCAAATAGAGGAGCAGACTTCACTTCGAATGAATTTGATAAATACTGTAAAAATCATGTAGTGAAATGTCAGTTGACTTCCAGCTATACTCTTAACAAAATGATATAGCTAAAAAAAAAGAATAGGACAATATTTGAAATGGGAAGAAGTATCCTAAAGGCTAAAAATTTGCCTAAGAAATTTTGGGCAGAAGCTATTGCGTGTACAATATTTCTACAAAACAAGTGTCCAATAAGGAGTGTTCTTGAAAGAACCCCAAAAGAGGCTTGGAGTGGCAAGATGTTTCGTTCCTAAAAGTATTTGGGTGTGTAGCATATCTCCATATACCAGACGAATAGAGGAAAAAGCTGGATGATAAAAGCCAAAAGTGTATCTTCATCAGCTACAATGTCATGACTAAGGGTTATAAGCTGTATAATCCAGTCATTGAGAAAGTAATCATCAACAGGGATGTCTAGTTTTTTGAAGATGAAGCCTAAGACTGGAACCAAAAGATTGACCAAAAAGACCTCACCATTGAAGATGAACCATTAGCAAGAGAGATAGAAAAATCTTCAATTGAAGATCCACCATCTTCGCCTAGTAATTCAATTTCTTCACCAAGAGCAGTTTTAGAACCGCCGATACGTGATTCATAGCAATTGTAGGAGATGCCATCAAGATTCAAGGATTATGTAATCACAAGTGATGATGATGGTAATAATGAAGGAATCACTAATAAAATTATGATAAATTTTTGTTTATTTGCAGAATGTGACCCCATATCCTATGATGATGAAGCAGTAGATGAAAAGTGGATCCAAGAAATAGATGAAGAAATCCACTCCACTGAAAAGAATGACACATGGGAGCTAACTTCCCTACCACCCGGTAAGAAGCCCATTGGTGTCAAGTGGGTGTACAAGATGAAGTACAAGCCAAACAGTCAAGTGGACCAATATAAAGCTAGGCTGGTTGTAAAAGGCTGTGAGCAAAAGCTAAGTATTGATTATTTTGAAGTATTTGCACTAGTAGCTCAAATGGATACCATTCGGATGATATTTTGCACCCATAACTCAAAATTGTTGGAAAATCCACCAAAGGGATGTGAAATTAGCATTTGTTAACGGTGTTTTTGAAGAGAAAGTCTACATGGACCAATTGCAGTGTTATGAGAAGAAAAGGCATGAAAATCAAGTTTAGTCTCGCACTTGGACAAGATGGTTTACGGTGAAGTTAATTTTGGGAATAAATCCAAAGTTCTGTAACAAGTAAAGGTGACATTAATATCAACTCAAAAGATGGTACTAGTGTTACTGTTGCAGATGTTTATTTTGTGCTAGGACTCTTTTGGAACTTATTAAGTGGTGGGCAACTTTCCGAAAGAAGCCAAAATGTTCACGTTGAAAATGGAGTTTGCACTATTATGGGCATAAACAATAAGTTGATCACAATGGTGCCGATGACAAAGAATTGGATGTTCCCTCTAACTCTTCAAACAAAGAATCTTTTGAAATTTCAAGTGGTGATGAAATATAGCAACTGGTCTTGACATCTTCAATTCAATCATCAAAATTTTCATGGACTAAAATTACTAGTTTAGAAAAAGATGGTGACCGACATTGCCTTTAATTGATATTTCAGATCGCCCATGTGAAGGAGTCGAAAAAAAAAAAAAAAACATAGAGAATCCTTTCCAGTCGGAAAGGCTAGAAGAGCAAAACAACCTTTGGAGTTGGTACATACAAACATATATAGCCCTATTGAGGTGAAATCATTCACACAAAAAAGGTATACATTAGTTTTGTGGATGATTTTATCAGGAAAACATGGGTATGTTTTCTTAGAGAAAAATCTAAGGCTTTTTTCAAGTTTAAAGAATTCAAGTTTACTTGAAACGCACGGTGGCTTGAGTCTAAAGACGTGGAGATTACATAAAGGGGGAGAATTCACTTCAAATGAATTTGGTAAATACTGTAAAATTCATGGAGTAAAACATCAGTTGATTGCTAGCTATACTCCTTAAGAAAATGGTATAATAGAAAAAAAAATAAGACAATGTTTGAAATTGCAAGAAGTATGCTAAAGGCTAAAAATTTGCCTAAGAAGTTTCGAGTAGAAGTTGTGCATTTACTCTATTTCTACTAAACAAGTGTCTAACAAAGAGTGTTCTTGGAAGAACCCCAGAAGAGGCTTGGAGTGGCAACAAGTTAAATGTTTCATTCCTACGAGTATTTGGGTGTATGGCATATCCCCATATACCAGACAAATAGAGGAAAAAGTTGGACGATAAAAGCCAAAAGAGCATCTTCATCAGCTACGGTGACGTGACTAAGGGTTATAAGTTATATAATCCAGTCACTAAGAAAGTAATCATTAGCAAGGATGTCTGGTTTCTTGAAGATGAAGCTTGGGACTAGAACTAGAAGATCGACTAGAAAAGCATCACAATTGAAGTGAACCTTCAATGAGAGAGACAGAAAAATCTTCAAATGAAGATCCATCATCTTTGCCTAGTATTTCAATTTCTTCACCAAGAGCAATTTTAGAAGCGTCGATACATCGTTCATAGCGATTGCAAGAGATGCCATCAAGATTCAAGGATTTTGTAATCACAAGAGATGATGATAGTGATAATGAAGGAATCACTAATAAAACTATTATAATTTTTTTTATTTACAAAATGTGACCCCATATCCTATGATGATGCAGCAGTAGATAAAAAGTGGATCCAAGAAATGGATGAAAAAATTCACTCCATTGAAAAGAATGACACATGGGAGCTAATTTCTCAACAACCCAATAAGAATGCCAAGTGCGTGCAGAAGACAAAGTACAAGCTAGACGGTTAGCTAGACTCATATAAAGCTAGGCTAGTTGTAAAAGGTTACAAGCAAAAACCAAATATTGATTATTTTGAAGTATTTGCACTAGTGGCTTGAATGGATACCATTCAAATTATTTTAGCACTCACAATTTGTTGGAAGATCCACCAAATGGATGTGAAATCAGCATTTCTTAATTGTGTTCTTGAAGAGGAAGTCTATGTGAAGCAACCGCGAGGTTATGAGAAGAAAGGGCATGAAAATCAAATTTATAAACTAAAGAAAACATTGTATGGGCTAAACAAGCACCTCGAGCATGGTACACGAGAATTGACACATACCTATTAGAGCATGATTTTCAAAAATGCCCATCCCATATCTATAGGGAGTTGTAAAAAGATGTTTGCTAAATTCAAGGAGGTTATGACTAGTTATTTCAAGATGGCAGATTTAGGATTGATATCCTATTTTCTAGGCCTTGAAGTGAAGCAAACAAATGATAGCATATTTATTTCACAATAGAAATATACTAATGATAGTTTGAAGTGATTCAAGATGGAATCGCTCAAAACAATATGGACTCCTATAGCAGTATGGTTGGAGCTTAAGAAAGAAAGAACAAGAAAACTCGTGAATCCCACTTATTTCAAATTCATTGTCAACGGTTTAAAACTCGTGAATCCCACTTATTTCAAATTCATTGTCAACGGTTTAAGATATTTGACTTCTACAAAGCCAAATATTACTTACGGTGTGGGAATTATTAGTCAATTAATGGAGAAACCATACCAATCACATTTGCAAGTAGCAAAAAGAATTATATGGTATGTCAATGGTGTGACATCCTGGATTTTTCACTTCTACTTTTAATTAAATTAATCGGGCATTTCATCGATGCGCCTATAGGGTTGTTCTTAGAATTGATCACTCTTGAATAACTAGACTATCTGGGGACGTCATTAAGAAATTTTAATGCAATAGACTTGAGAATTCGACTAGGAATCGGCTATTCGACTGTGCTCATCTGTAGAGATCATTACGACATAGTTAAAAATCACTTAGAGATTAGAGATAAGTCGGTTTGACTGAGATGTGTGGCTAAACGTGGGTGACTCCACTAAATTGAAAAATTCTCGTCGACCGGCACTAGACTGATTTTTCTGTCATTTTGGTACCCTGTGTTCGTATTTGAATCCTCGAGATTTTCACGATAATCGAGAGTTGCCAATGAGTCAAATAGGTTCATTGTGGCTCAAAGAAAATCGATTGCGGGTCATTTGCACTAAAATTTTTTAAAGCTACCCGGTAGCCTAGGTCACGCTAAAAACGTGCGGAGTAAAATTAACCGCGAATTTGAACATTATTTCAAAAATTGAAAGTTATGTCATGTCAAAAATCATTTTAAAAACGTCAACTCAGCTTTCGAAAATTTTTCTACAAAAACCGAGACTTTTTGGGAAAAAGTCATCTTAGTGCTGTTTTTGTCTAGAAAATGTCAAGGACCATTTTTTATCGTGCAATTGGGATGCAAGTGGGGATAAATTGGTGAGAAAAAATACCAATTTGATCAATGAGGTGTTGATTGAATTTTTTAGGGCCAAATTGGATTGAATTAAAGATGATTGAGTGTCCAATTGAGAGGAAATCAAGTGAAATTCGTAGCCCCCATCCACTGCATCATTTGGACCACTTCAAATGGGTTCTAGAAGGATTTGAAGGTTGGAAATGAGTGGTGGAAGACAACCATGTAAGGGGATAGGGTCAAGGGGACAAGAGAGGTGAGATAAGGAGGGGTGGTCCCCCTTTGTTCCCTCCTTCCTCCTTCTCTCCTCAAACCAATTGACCAGCCCCTTTTCCTTCCCCTCCATCTTGCCGTTTGAACCCCTCATCCAACAGAGAAGACCAGCAAGAGTAGCCCTCGCCGCCGTAAACACCCGTCGGATCGCACGCCACCACCGTTTGTCATTTCCGCCTCACATGCGTGCCCCACGCGTCCCTCGTCGTCCACCTACGCCTTGCCACCATCCCTGCCCCTACTTGCTACCTCTATCTGTGCTAGAGCTGCTCAGCTTGCCTCCGCCATCGTGAGCCACTGCCGGAGCTTCCACCACCATCGCTTGAACCCAGTTTGGTCCCCTCAACTCATCTCGGTCCACTCACACCTCAACCGAGCCTCCAATAAGTCGTTGCAGCCACCAAGCAGAACCCGAAAGAGTGGGTTTCTAGCAACACCTCCCGCCCGTTTTGGAGGTGTTCCCAGCCCCAAAAGCTAGGCCCGCTTTGGAAAAAATTGTTTCCCACGACGTTCCCGTTGAATTGAATTGATCGGATCACAAAACGAGTTTAATTCACTAATCATCATTTAACAAGTTAATTATGCTTAAGGGTTGATTAGTTTAGACTAAGTATGGATTAGGTGGTTAGTTACATTAGATTAATGAATTTAATTAATTATTGTTGCATGTTAGGTGGATAGTTACTGCAATTAGAGTCTAGACAAACTCTAGTACTTATCTAGAGTAGTTCGGAAATTTTCCAGGCTCGTCTCGGCTTCCAATTAGGCTTTTTTGGCATTTATTAATTAATTTCCAAAATTATTTATTTATTTATTTATTTTTCGAAAATTAAACTAGAATAGTCGATGACCGGAATTTCATGTTGATTACAGTGGTCCATTCCGTTTATTTAATTGACTGCTAGTTTGTGAGAATTGAATGTGATTTGTGGTTGGGGGTATTTTATCCTAAAAATAATTAATTTTAGTAATTAATTAGAAAATCACTGAGCGTCGGTTTACGTACCAAAAATCTATTTTGGAACTGTTGAAACTAGTGGAAAGTTCAAAAGTGAAATTATTATATTTTAGTTAAGGCTGACCATGTACCCACACATGGCTTTTTTTATGGAGAATGATAAAAATGTTGAATTAGTTGTATAATTGTGATGGTATACTATATCAGCCTATGGGTGATATGTCAGCTTAGCAAAGAGCAATATACCGGCATACTATATCAACCTATGGGCGATATAGCAACTTAGTAGAGAGTAGTATACCTTATCAGCTTAAATTGAGCAATGTCGATATACTATATCAACCTATGGGTGATATGGTAGCTTAGCAGAAAACAATATACATTATCAGCTTAGATTGAGCATTGTCAGTATACTATATAAGCCTACGGGCAATATGGTAGCTCAGATAAAGAGCAGTATACCTGATCATCTCAAAAGCGAGCTATATTATCTATTTATCAGCTTAGTAGTGAGCAATCTTGATATAATCGGACTTATAGATAGTATGAAATGAGCCGATCAAGAAAGGGTCGTAATGACATGTAATCGAATGAGTCAAT
This sequence comes from Eucalyptus leucophloia subsp. euroa, assembly GCA_017140325.1. NCBI lineage: Eukaryota > Viridiplantae > Streptophyta > Magnoliopsida > Myrtales > Myrtaceae > Eucalyptus > Eucalyptus leucophloia. Next base: position 10,985,150 of record CM029476.1, on the reverse strand, counting down.
TGATAGATGAATCAATCCGAATTGATTAGATGTTATGGTTACAAGTTTATGAATTAAACTGATTTGCAGGAAAAAGTGGAGGCCTAGATAAGTCCTATACCTCATGATTATGTTAAGGCGGACCTAGTAGAACTCGTTGAGACATAGTCTCACCTCGTTGTGGGATAACATTTCAGGTTCTTAGATTGCGGCACCTGAGTTTTTTGGACGAACTAAGAATGTTACTAAGCACGTCCCTAAGGGCAGAGTCTATGAGCTAGTGGGGTCCATAGTTTGGGTTGATGCGAGTCTCACTAGCAAGGTGCCCCACTGATACAAATCATGGTACCGTTAGGCTTAGGATGGCCAAAGAGACGGTCTCATCCTAGAATATGAGATCCCTCGGTACATTCTAGAGGTTGCTTTTGGGAAAGGCACCATTGATCCTCCTCAAGGTTCGATAATAGATGCAGTAGACTTGGCTCGTGCAGTACCAATATTTTAAGGAGATTATAGAAATAATTTTTTCTAAATTTGATTAAATATGAAAGTGTTTTAGGAATATAAGTTTGATATAGTTCAATTTAGGTATGAATTGGATCGAACGGGCCAAATGATTCTATTTAGATCGAACAATTAATGTTCCGACCTGAACTCTATCTAACCCACCACGGGTCTAATTATGCACAAATATTCTTAAATTTTTCTTGTTATCAAAAATCTTTAATTTATTTTTTATGACACGAATATTTTAAGTTTTTTTATGTCCAAGAAAAACCCAAAGTTATACACTTGTGGCATTTATACTTCTAATTCAATTCTATCTGAAGTAAATTTGTCATACAAGTATAAAAAAATGTTCATAATATTTATGTCTCAATAGATATAGTTTTTTTTTTTTTGGTCAATCTTACTCTATTCCTACTCTAAATCTCACTCTTAGAGTTTTGACTTACCTCATTGCATGACCTGAGAATCAAAATCCACACTTGAAATTAAATCATTCGCACCCAACCCCTCGTGGGGATTCAAACCCATCTCCTCCTTCTAAGTTGGAAAGGTGGCACCCCAGTGGTTCAATAGGTATAGTTTATATATATGATTGTAGTATCAACCCTTTTTAGAAAATATGAAGAAAAAAGGAAAATTTGAAACCCCAAAGCTGGGAGTAGTGCTAGACGACACAGTTTCAATTGCAGAGAGAGCTCGGACAAAGAACCATCCCATGTCCATCGCTCCCATGTCGTCCTCACCGTTTCTAGGAGTTAGCCACTAAGATGCTGTTTGGTAACCGTCCCAACAGTAATTGATTCTGATTTTTTGTTCTCAGGAGCAATTTGGGAACAGAATCATGTTTGGTAAAAAAAAATTTCCCGAGAACAGATTTGGAGTAGAATCAAGAATAAAAAAAAAATTCTTGTTCCGAGAACAAATCTTATAATCAAGTCTTCTTCCATTTCTTCTTCTTCTTCTTCTTCTTCTTCTTCTTCTTCTTCATCTACCACCATCTAGCGATTGCTATCCGCCGCCACCATTTGTTGTTGCCGCTGTCACTGTCCGCCGGTCACCGGCAAATGGTTCGGCGATCTCGCCAGGCTAGGGCAAGGTTCAGCAGGCTTCCGGAGGCAAGCTTAGCCACCGACGAGGCTCAGCCTCACTAAATCTGGCAAGGCTAAGCCTCAGCGGGGCTGGGTGAGGGCTATGCAAGCCTCGTCCAAATGGTTTCGGTGAGGCTCGATCGACGAGGGATGGCCTCACCAAGGGTCGGCGACGCTCTAGTAAGGTCGCTAGCCCTCGTTCGGCTAGTTGCCGATCTGGCGATTGGCCTGAAGAAAAGAAGAATAAGAGAAAAAAGAAAATAAAAAGAAAATAAAAATAAGGAAAAAAGGAAAATAAAATAAAATAAAAGGAAAAAAGGAAAAAAATAAAAGGAAAAAATGAAAAAAGTATAAAAATAATTTAAAAATTAAAAGAAATTGATTTGGAAAAAAATTAATGAGTATGGTACTAAAGGCAATTCTATTCTAAAATCAAAAATTTTGGACAATTAGGAAACGCTTCATAACAATTTCCGTTCGCAAAATAGATTCGATCGAAATGATTTTTTTTTTTATTCCCGAGAATAGATTTTAAGTATTTTAAGCTAATTGGTAATTGTCTAAAAAATTTTGTTCTTGAATAGAATAGCGTTTGGTACCGTGTTCATTAAGTCTGTTCTAAATCAATTTCTTTTAATTTTTAAATAAATTTTTTACTTTTTTTTTTTTTTTTTTCTTTTCTTCTTCTTCTTCTTGTGGCCGGTCATCGAACCGACGACCAACGGGGCTAGGTGAGCTGTGTCGAGGCTAGGCGAGCCTCACCGGTGGCTAGGCTTGCCTCTCGTGAGCTCAGCGGATCTCGCCCGGCCGAGCGAGCCTCGCGACGGCAACCGACGGCGGAGGACAGTGGTGGACGACGACAAGCAATGGTGGATAGCAGTCACGGGATGGCGGAAGGAAAGAAGAAGAAGAAGAAGAAGAAGAGTTGAATTTTATTTCTCAAATTTGTTTCTACAAGAATATTCAACTTTTTTTTTTAATTCTTGATTCTACTCCCAATTTGTTCCCTGGAACAAAAATTTTACCAAACGCGATTTTAGGCCCAAACTGATTCTAAGAGCAAAAAATCAGAATTTGGCACTGTTTGGATGGTTACCAAACAGGACCTTACCAAATGGTCTAAAAGGCTTAGAATATATTCTCGGGAACATAATAAAAAAGAATCATTTATGATCGAGAATCTACTCTTGGAAACAGAATCGTTATCAAATGCATCCTAAAATTAAAAACCAAAAACAATCCAAAAAAAACCTTGGGACTGGCGGTGCGCGTGTGACATTCCAAATGGTTTTAAATTTGATTGCATCGAAGTATTTTAGTAATACAATATTTTAAAGAGGTTATAGAAATAAGTTTTTCTAAATTTGATTAAATATGAAAGTGCTTTAGGAATATAAATCAAATATAATTCAATTAGGAGTACTTGTGGGTCATGAAAGGGGAAATGTTGGGCTTAGGAGTACTTGCCCATGAGAATTCCTTCATGGTTTGCAGCCACAAAAACGTCATCATTCACATTTTTGGGATGAACCATTATGAGTTCCCTCATACACGGCTGCGAGTTTTCCCAAGCTTGTACCCCGCATGACAATGGAAGGTGTCGTGATCCGTACCCACATGGGTACACACCTTAAAAGAAGAGATTAAGTGTGATATCAAATTTCAAGGTACCTTGACCATGGTAGCTCTCTCATTAGTACTCGCTCCCCATGGATGGCATCACTTCATCCATTAGGAACTTTTCGCAATGAATATGCTAGACTATGGTAAGCATCATCGAAGCCTATACCTCTTATGATGGATTCATTTATTGACTAGTTGTGTAGACAAGCTAATAAAGATTAAAGTCACCACTAGTCTCGTTTTTGGGGATTGACTAAAAAACCCAATTAAGAGTTGGGAGTTGTCCCTCGATTTCTACGTAACTAGAAAACTTAGTACGAGAACCTGTGTTACACTAATATTGCTATTAACACCCTTCAGTACCTAACAGTATGTTGTATTACCGAATGTGTCTAGGCATTTCTTTTTATTTTTTCGGGATCGATTACATTAACTAAGTGATCATGCGTGAATGGTTGTTTTCATGTGATTCTATTTCTAAGAAAAAGAAAAGAACACAATCAATTGAAATTAAAAGACAATGTGGAAAGTAAACAAATAAGCAGTTTAAGGAAAACAATAAGTCCAACGTGCAATCTTGATTGGCAAAACAAAATTAAATGAAAGAAACGAAACATGCATCTCATCGGGTGTTTATATAACACAAGAGAACTTGAAACATATATAAGGAAAATGGGTACAAGGATATGGTCGGAATAGACATCGACCTTCCACTATCTTCATGTCTTGATTAGCTTCCACCTCTAAGAACCTAATCAAATTCTAAACTAAGAACTAGAACTAGGTACATACAATGAGAAAAAAGCAATCATTCATTACAAAACAATCACAATCATGAAACAAATAGAATCAAGTAATTGAAATAAAATTCAAACTTAACCAATTTTGGGCCTTGGGGTCAGCCTTTGCAATCCATGCATTGGTCCCTCTAAACACCTACTCCATTCATTTTCATGATTTATAGTCATTAGTGACCACTTGTGTTCTCGCATAACCACTAATGCTTATAAGTCCTTAGGATGTGTTCTACATGAGTCCCCAAGATCTACCCACAGAACATCTAGAATTCACATGCATTGCGAGAAATAAACATGCAAGTAGGCCCTTGGGCCTTGTTTCTCAGACAATCAAACAATTTTAGTGAGCCAATAGCGGATTACTTATTTAATTGATAGGAGCTAATCTCAACTACAGGCATTTCTAACAAATGAGATGATTTTATGCATGTAGGGTCCTTGCGATGCCTCAAGGGTTTGGACGTATTTTAAGCATCAAAAGAGGAAAGCAAAACATTTAGACAAAAAAGCATCTCAACTATGGAACACATTTAATTGCCAAGGTTAGTTTGGGGCTCGCATATCATACACTCACAAACAACGCAAGGATTTTAAATATGGTCTAAACCTTGATAATTCGATTGTCAAATTGAAAAGTTTAAAGGATTCTAAACAATTGATGTTGGAAGCATCACATGAACCAAATTCACTTTGGTATGCAAAGTCGATGTTCCAAATCAATTTTGGGAGAAAACATCATCCAAAGACCATTTCATTTATTGAAAACTTTTGACATTGAAGATTAAAGAATTTGGAATGGACTTCATAAAGATGATGAGCCCTAATTCCACATGTAGAATTTTACAATGACGAAAATTTCTCATGAACACATAAAGACTTGATTGGGATTACACAGACTTATGTGAAAATAGCAAAATAGAAGCATATTATACAATGTACTAAGTGCAACAGAACCTAAACATGTTCACACATGTAGTTGACATACCAAACAATGATCAAACAAAACACATATCGTTAGACTGTACACGACATGTATCTCAAGTCTTATGAAAATCATGAAGTCAAACAAACTCATCTACAAGCTCAATTTCAAACAAATGCAATTTGGATTGGTGTAGGGCCAATCTACCTTAGGTCAGCTTTAAGCGATTTTACCTGAACATCTCCAAAAAATCTAGAAAAAAATCAGGTTATACCCAAGATGATTTAGAACAAATCTCCTAAAGAAAATTTTTCCAGAATTTGATCACAAAAATCAATATGAAAAATTAAAAATTAAAAATTAAAAATTGAAACAAGTTAAAAAAAAAATGCAAATCAGCCTAAAACTATTGCAGAATCGATCAATTTCCAAGGTGCTTCTTGAGGAACAAACAATGTTTGTTTGGGATGTTCAACCTATCAAATCAAAGCTCAGGATGTCTATTTTCTAAGCCTCGAAGGGATCAAAGTAAAAAAAGCTCATATTGTGCATCATTAAAGCTAAAATAGTAGGTCACTCATAGAAGCACGAAAATTGCATATAATGGAAATCAAGTGCAATCAACCACAAACTCAAGATCAATGAGCATCGGACCGCAACAAATCAATCCATCATATCATCAATCTCAGATCTAGGCAATTTATATAAATATAAACTTGAATCCTAGCCCCGATAGGATACGCCGATCTCACCTCATCGGATTCAATGTTGGAACATCTACCTTTTTGCGTTTTTCTTTGATCAGACGAAATTGCCCTCGCTGGAACTTTATCAAAACTCTAAGGATCGCGAATGGATCGCCTATGGACCAGAGGTCGGTTAGACCGTCAAAACCAACCTAGTCCAAAGCTGGACTAGTTTGGGATCTCTAGCGAGGAAACCAAGCCACTGGAGTTGATCCGGTGATTGATCTCTCAAATTCCGACTACTGGAGGGTCAAGGATCCTCCTATGAGTAGATCGGTGGTGACCAGGACTGATGGCCACCAAACAGAGGCTGGTTTGACTAATTGAAACGGCCAGAGACAAGACCGGCGTGGACGCGGGTCTTCAACTCAACTATAAAGGGACCACCAAATGGGAAACATGAAGAGCCGTCGGGAGGGAAGGAGGTTGCGATCAGCTACGAGAGAGGGGGGGGGGTCGAAGGGCCAGGCGAAGGCAGGGGGATCGACAATGTGGGGCCGTATGTCGGCAAGCAACGGCCGCACGTGAGAGAGGAGAGGAGAGAGAGAAAGGGTGGGAAAAGAGAGAGCTGGAGACAGAATTTTCTATTTTTAGAGAGAAAATTAAATAAGAAATTAATTTTGCAAATGAGGCCCTCCTTGAAATTTGGAGGGAAAATCCCTTTTATGTTAGGTCCTAATCAGCGAATCTTGCTAGTTAGTTCAATTCGATGGTCAAAATTTCGATTTCATGGCCAAAATAATTTTTTTTAAAGGTTAATCACACTTAAGATGTGTCCTATGAATGATTAGATGGGTCCAATTTGTAAAAATTGGGATTTAAAATGAGAATTGCACTTAAGGACCTAATTAAGGACTAAATCGTAAATTCTCGAAATTTAGAGGTTAATCTACAATATTTGGGAAATGTAAGGGCATGTGTATAAATTACACAGATCTCGAAACCAGTCACTGGAGGTCCATAATCGACTGGCAAAGGGTTGAACCAGCCTGCCTTGTCGATGGCTAGTCGAACCGATTAGGCCGATTCATACCGATTTTACTAGTTCTTGACCAATTATTGATTGGGCAATCCCTCTGGGTTCTAGATTTATGTAATTTGGTTCTAAGGACCAAATCAAAGAGAAAACTTATCCAATCTGAGGGGAAATTGTCCGATTTTGATCAAAGTAAGCCAATTAAACCCTGCAAATACAATTTATGGTTTTTCTATTGACTTAATTGAATGATTATTGTAAAAAATATCAAACATAAGTCATTGGTACATGTAATTGAACCTATAGGCCAAAATGGGTAATTTTTGCAATTCCTTGCTCGAAATCACAAATTAATTGAAATTGAATTCAAGTAATATTGCGATAAACCAATAAAATTGCAATAAACTTATTCAACTAATGACCCATGCTTAGGCTAGCCTATTGCATTTGAATTGACCTTGAATTAAAGTCACGACACTTAGATAAATAAATGAAGAGGTCTAATGTTGAAGTTGGACCTTCATTCATGAAATTGAACCATAGTCATGAATGGATCAATTTAAATTTCTTCAATTGAAGCTCAATTGCTTTATTTTCCTATACTCAAAAGAGTAAAATTCCTCAAATTGGGAAGTTCTCATGTGATTTCTCAAAATAGACCCCAAATTTGGACTTGTCTCAAAAAATGAGTAGAAAATAATTATCCATTAACAACTCATAAAGGATCAATTTAGACCACCACCATTGCAGTGGCTAATTAGGTGCCAAGATCGAATCTTGGTCTTTTGACATGGCAATTCCCCAAATTAATTTCCTGGATATGGATCAATTTGGACCCCCTAATTAGGGCTTGGTCTTTTGACATGGCAATTCCCAAAATTGAGCAAACAATTAAAAATAGTCCCTAAATCAAAATGAGGGAACTAAACTTAATTGTGACTAAAACAAAAGTAATTTCATTTTTGGTCAATTTTGAGCCTAAAACCAAAATATTCAGAAAACAAAGTTTTTAATTGAACTTTGCAAAATTTTCAATACAAAAGTTAAATTGACATTAAAACAATGTGTTTTATTGATTTTTTTTTTTTTTAATTTTTTATCAAAGGTTTGACCAAAAGTCAACTCTTTAGTTTATTTTATTTAAAAGATTGATTTTTGAGCCAAATCTTTGAAATTTTTGAAATTTGGCTCTGGCTAAAGTGAAATTAAGGACATTTGACATTTTTTTGGATGAAAAGCCAACTTTTGACTTGTTGACTTTTGATTAAATGGTTGACTAAAAATTCAACTCGAAAGTCAACTGTTTGAGTTTTTGGGTTTTATTAAAAATGATTATGGAATTGCTTAAAAGTGACAATGCAAAAGCAACAAAAAAAAAATTACACTTTTTAATTGAGAAATAGGTTCCGTCGCAATTGGAACCCCTAATCTCAAGTTTTTCTTTTTACATTTTATGACGTGTCAATTAAAAATCAGATGTCAACAATAACAAGCACCCAACGTTTACTCCCAAAATATAGACCATAAATGGCAACTTCTAAGGAAATTTTCAAATTGAAAACCCTAAATTGACCATATCCCCGAATTGAAACCTTAGCCAATTTGCCCCCGGAAGGAGAATTCAGTGGACCAATGCATATTTCCTACTCCGAAGTTCTTTTGTCGTCTCTATCACTTGAGCACTAGGAGCTCTAGTGCGATCCTTGGGAATTTCTCGGCAAACCGGTTGTTGCTCAGATCCAACCCAAAGAGACACTTCAAGTTCCGAAACTTCTATGGCACGCTGCCGCAGAAGCAGTTAGAGTTGAGGTGGAAGAGGGCGAGGTCAGTGAGCAGGTGGAGCTCCTCCAAGAGATACCTGGAAATGTCACCGAGGTTAAGCTTGATGTCGACGATGGTGCTGACGCTAGGTTCGTTGGGGGTGGGGGACCAGATGATGCAAGAGTAGTCGCAAATGAAGGGGCTGACTCATTTGGCGGTGAAGTTGTTGGGGTTGAAGATGATGGCTTACTTCAGAACTTGGAGGGCGACGTAGGTGTTGCTGAGGCAGGGGTTCTCAAGGAGAAGGATGGGTTGACAGCAACGCCCTCGCTATAGTCGCTGACCTCGTCAAGGCAGTGGGGGAGGTGGTGGTGCTAGGCGTGGTTGGTGGTGACTCCATGGGTGACAGTGGATAGGATGGTGAAGAAGGAGAAGAAGACAAAGAAGGTAATGGCGAGAGAACAACAAAAGAAATTCGAAGCAACTACGTTGTTTTATACAATTCAGTCACATTGGATTGTACGACGTCATTTTATCTATCTACGCGGACTTTTTTTAATAAAAAGATGGCACTCGGATAAAACTTTTAATTATAAAAGTCGAGTAAATTTTTCGGTCAAAATTTCTTGTCAGAAGAATATAAAGACCATTTTTTTCTGTTTGACATGTAAGCGAGCTAGCAAAAAATTTTGTCATTAAAGTGAGCGCTATCTAAGTATTTTTCTTGAGAAAATTGCAATAAGATCATGGCTTTCTTCGACAAGCACTTTGACTTCCTACTTTTGCTGATCTGAGCTCGTTAGTATGCTTCTAAAGATTAAAACAATCTGAGCGAGGGCTCTTGCTTGAGCAGCTGAAGCTACCTGCACAAGTCGAGCAAAAAATCTTCGAGTCATCCAGAGTTGTCGTGACAAATACGTGAGATGGCTCCTTCGTTTAAGTCCTTCAGCAAAGGAACCATCAATGTCTAGGCACGCCTGAGGTAAGTCTGTTCTACGAAGCTTTTTTCACGTCTTTTGGGGTCCATTTCATGATGTTAATGTGCACCGCAAGGACCGAGTCCACTAGATTCCTTGGACCTGGCTCTTGCTTTTTGAAGATGGAATTGTTTATCGATTTCGAGATAAGCCATAGGACTACCGAGAGTAGATGACGATAATGGGAGTTGACAAAGGTGCTCTTGTAATTTAACAGCCACTCTTATACACGAGCTAACCCTTGACTTGATATTTTGATGTTCAAGGCTGCATTTGACCAAAGAAGCTTCGTTTAGGGACAAAGGAGAGCGCATGTTCGATGGTTTCTATGTGTAGCTGACCCCGCAAAAAAACCTGATTTTGGAATGATTTTCATCTACCGTACTTTATTCTGGGGCTAATTCCAAAAAAAAAAAAAAAAAAAACATCAATTTTAGGTCAAGGGACAAATTTGGCCTAAATATATTTTTTTTTGTCTCGTAGAAAAGCACTAACTATAAGTCGAGTGATAAATCTAGCCTAAACGTTTTTTTTTTATCGTAAAAAGACACTAACTTTAGGTGAAGTGACAATTATGGCCCCAACTTTTTTTGTTTAAAAAAATCACAAATTTTCACTTAAGTCTTAAATCTTGCCCCTCTTAACCAATATCCATTGATTTTCTTAGCAATAAATCCATGTGCATTTGCTGGTTGGATTTAAAACATTATTCATTACCTTCTTGTTTGAGTCATGGCTTGGAATATAATGGTGAAACTATTCACCGTCTTTACACTTCACTAGTAAGTAAAAAATTTTGCAAATTGAATTTCTCTAGCCAGACTTTGTTGTTTTGTTGTAATATGATGGTGTAGACCACCACCATTGAAAGACACTATCACTTCAAATACATAATTAATATTAGGGGTCAAATTTGGGATAATGGTGAAAGTTTATGGTTTTTTACAAAACACAAAATAATTGAGGCCAAAATTGGCACTCAATCTAAAATTGGTACTTTTTTACCAGACAAAAAAGGTTTAGCCCAAATTTGTCCCCTTGACCTAAAATTATTGCTTTTTTTTTTTTTTTAATTATCCCCTTTATTCTGTAAGGCTTGTGGTGTCTGGTTAGAGGGGGAAGCCAAGCCATGACTTGTTTTATAAATTCCTCCTTGAGGGTGTTGTAGCCACTCTTTAGTGTATAAAATCGCTCATTACTCATCACTCACAAATCTTTTTTGAGCTATTTTTATTTTTTTTATTTCACATAACTTTTCGACAAGAATCTCCTACAAACACAAAATTACTAGAAAAATGGGCGAATCGTGTTATTAGAACACATCACCTATTATGTCTTGTTGAAAGGAGTCAGATGAAGCGAAACTTCAAGAGAGAAAATCTCGTCACTCATCTTTCTAGAGGAATTCATTTTTGGATTTTACCTAACCTTTTGACAAGAATCTTCCAACAAACAAAAAATTACTAGAAAATAAATGGAATCAAGTTATTAGAACACGTCTCCCATTAAATGAGTGCTCTTCTCTATTAACTCTTAAAGGTTGGTGAACCTTTTATGATTATTTTTGGAAAGGACAAATACCAAAAAAAAACCTTTAAATCGCGTTTACAACGATTAGGGTTATCAAAATGAGTAGTAATAAAAATTGGTTATAGATGGTTTAGCTTAAAATTGACCTACTTAACCAAGTAAAAGTGGCATGCTCTCTCTCCCTCTCTCCAGCTAATCTCCGCAGTGATCTTTGCATCATCTCCGCCTCTGGCTCCAGAATAGTCTCCGCGTGACGTCGCCGACCCCATTCCTCGCCATTACCTCGCGAGATTCGTGCTCCTGGGGTTTCCGAGGGTTTGTTGGTGATTTTCTTCTCCCTAATCTGGTCGCCCGGCGTTTTGGATCGGATCGAGAATCCAGAATTGCTTGGAGTCCCCAGCGGTCAGCTTCATGCTGGCAATCCTTGCTGGGGATGAAGTCAGCCTTGGTGGGAGGTAAGGGTGGCTGAAGGAGAGGTTGGGGTTGGCTCAGAACTCACTGGTGGAGTCGTCGAGCTGCATGATCTCGACGCAGTTGGTGATGGCGGCAGGTGGTGCAGGGGGCTTGGCAATGGCGGTGAGTTACTTCTTGTCACGGCTGATGCCCCAGTGCAATTCATGGCATAGATGCGCCAGGGGCTTCGTACGTGTAGATCTCTGACCGTTGCTAGTGCTCGTTGGAGACGTTAGGGTTCGAATCGTTGCTTGCCCAGTGGCTGGCAAATGTCCCAGCCCGTCGGCAATCGCCAGACTTTGAAGGAATAAAAAAGTAAAAGAAAGAAAGAAAAAATAATATTTTTTTTCTTAAAATTGCAAACTCGTTGATTAGATTGGATTGCATTGGAGTATTTTAGTAATATAATATTTTAAAGAGATTATAGAAATAAATTTTCCTAAATTTGATTAAATATTAAAGTGTTTTAGGAATATAAATTGGATATAGTTCAATTTAGCTATGAATATGATCAAATGGTGATTCTTTTGGATCAAACCATTAATGTTCTGACCTGAACTCGATCCAACTCACCCGTTTGACGGGTCTAACTATGACACAAATATTCTTAAATTTTTTGTGTTATCAAAAACCTTTAATTTATTTATTTTGACATAGATATTTTAATTTTCTTGTGTAAAAAAAACTCAAATTTATATATTTGTGATATTTATACTTCTAATTCAATTCTATCTAATGTAAATTTGCCATACTAGTATAAAAAAAGTTCATAGTATTTATGTCTCAATAAGTATATATATTTTTATATATATATATATATATATATATTTATCTACTTCTATTTCTACTCTAATTCTCACTTTTGATAACCCTTTTGCCTTACTTCATTGCAGGATGTGAGCATTAAAATCTATTCTTAAAATTAAATCATTTCCACTCAATTTCTCTCCGATAATGTGATTCAAACCCCACCCCCATTTTTTCTAAAATTGGAAGAGTGGCACTCCTAGTGGTTCAATTTATATATATATATATTTATAGATATATATATATATATTATTGTAGTATAAACTCTTTTTAGAAAATATGAAGAAAAAAGAAAATTTGAAACCGAAATCTGGGAGTAGTGCCAGACGACGCAGTTTCGATGCAGAGAGATCAGACAGAAAACCACCCTTTGCCTACCGCTCCCATGTCCGTCCTCACCGTTTCCAGGAGCCACTCACTAAAATTAAAAACCATTAACGATCCACGAAAATCCTTGGGACTGGCGGTGCGCGTGGCGTACGACGTTCCATCCCATCCCATTTATAAATGCACAAAAAAGCTGCAGCGTCAATTCGTGCCCTTGAAGTTCGCCAGCGCTCGGTCGTGACTCCCCCCTTCAGATCCAAATCTCGCAGTCAAACCGAAAACTCCATTCCTTCTGCACGAAAAAAGACGCCCCAACTCACGCCCCCTTCGATCCCAAGCGACTGTGATCTTTCCCAATTTTGAGTGCGTGTAAAGCACCTTTTTTCTCTCCCCCAGAATCTTGATTCGCCTTAAAGCATCCCCATTTGCCCACGCGGTTTGCTTCTCTTTAAGTCCCGTATACTTGGGTTGGATATACAGGATAAAGTTTGTCGTCATCTGGGTAAGTTCTGTTTCCCTCTGAATCTCGCCCTCTGAGTAGATCTCTGTATGTCGATGTATATTTGTTGGTTTTCTTGATTGCCCCGGGTTTTTTTCGCTCGAGTGAGATCTGCTTATCCGCATTTTGTTTGATTCGGTGATGGTGGAGTCGGTTTTGTGAATGTTGGGTGTGTTGCGGTAGCTTCGGCGTACTTGGAAATGCGGGTTTTGTTCGGCTTCTTGATTGGGCTTGATCGGGACTGTCGGTGGTGCGAATGTTGATGTGGTTGGTATTTCAAGAAACTTGCATACTTGTGTTGTAGATTCATGTTCTTCCTGTGCGTTTTGGTCAGTTTGGATATCACTGTAGATTTGAAGTGGGTTGTCTTTAAAATGCATATTGAGGATGGTTTTGGTTACGCCTAGTTGCTCTTATTGTATATTTCGAGTGAAAATCTGTCTATTTTCACGTTTCTTCCCTGTGCTGTGAAGTTTGTGAGTCTAGTTCGCAAAGATGGACTACCAATGCTAAATCGTCATGAAGCTGTTGCGAAGTCCCTGAAAACGCAAACTATTTATCGGTTTTGTGTTATTGGGCTGGTTTTTGCAGGCAAATAATCTCGAGATTGAAGAGGATTCAAGATGTTTAGGCTTTCACCTCGCAGAAGCCAGAGGTCAAAAGGCTTCAAGGTTAAGCATGCTTTGCAGATCCTCCTTCTGCTGGGCATCTGCATCTGGCTTCTGTACCAAGTGAGGCATTCACAGAATAAGAAGGCGGAGTATGACCGAAGTGCAAAAGCAGCAAATGATATTGTGAAATTTGGTAGAAAAGATCTCAATCCTCAAGTGGAGCAAACTCCTGTTAGAGATGTCAGCACTAAGGAGGATGAAGAAGAGGATGAAAATAGGAATGATGAAGATCAAAGCAAGTCTGAAGAGAGTCTTGGCTTAGGGGCTAATAGTAATGACGAGATTCAAGAGCATCAAGATCAATCTGGGGTTGGATCTGAGAATAGAGAGGATTCCTCAGATGCTGAGAAGGCGAGCGAGGAAAGGACGGAGGATCTGAATGAAGTGAGCAAAGAGAAAGAAAACGCTGAACCCCAAGACAGGAAGGATGAGATGGAAGGTGGGGAAAAGGTGAATGGTGAGGTTGCAGAAAACAACAGTGCTGCGGAGGAAAGTGTAGAGGATGGCCAACAAAAGGAAAGTAAAGAGGAAGGGGAAGGTAAAGAAAACCAGACTGAAGAGGCAAAATTGAAGAAGTGAGTTCTTCAGATAATCAGGTTGATGATGGAAATGGAGAGCATAATGCAGGAGCAAGGGAGGAACACTACAAAGGGGATGATGCTTCCAGTGCAGTTGCGCATGAATCTGATAATGCGGTAACCAGTGACAAGCAAGATAATTTGGAACATTCTGACAAGCAAGAGAAGTCAGAACATGAAGAAAAAAAGTATGAAGAGAATAAATCAGATACCTCTGAAGTTGCTGAGGATCATCAAATAGAAACAGTTCGGCTCAGTGAAAATAATACCGCTGAGAATACCGTTTCTTCTGATGCAGAAGTCCAAAAGGAGGGTTCAGCTGATGGTAATCAGGAGGATTCAAAGGACAATACCCACCATAGCTCCAGTGAAGCAAGAGAATCTGATGAAGTGAAGACAGAAACATCGGAATCGGCACAGCAGGACAATACAGAATCCAAAGAAACAACCAGACAAGACAGTGCTGCCCAACAAAATGAAGAAACAAATCATAAAGAATCTAATCAAGATTCTACCCAGCAAGATGTACAGTCTGAGAAAACCAATTCAGGGGCCAGCAATGAGCATTCAACGCCTTCCACTACAAGTAATGATGGAGTGGGTGGTGCGACAGGACAAGATACTGTTGCCCAACAAAATGAAGATACTATTCATAAAGAATCTAATCAAGATTCTACCCAACAAGATGTACAGTCTGAGAAAGCCGATTCAGGGGCTAGCGATGAGCATTCCACTTCTGGAGCGACCCCTTCCACTACAAGCATAATGGAGGTGGAGATAATGGTGGATTTGCTGATTCTTCTGGAAATATTGAACAAACTGTTGAAAACAATGGATCAGAGGAGAAAAAGGACAGTGCTCAAGGCGAAAATGCCCAAGATAGTGTTGAAACGGAAAAAGTACAGGAGAATGTTATGACATTGAAACAAGATGAGAATTCAGATGGTGGTGCCAAGGAAGGTGGTGATTCTTCGGATTCCTCAACTCAGCAAGGGAACAATGGATCCTCGGACAACAATAATGCTGAAACAGGCCAGATTGAGAATGCCACCAATGATCAGAGCAATGCAGATGAAAATGAGAAACCAAAGGACAATACAGGTGCTGGCCAAACAGAAGAAGTTAGCTCTAGTGATTCTGTGAACCATCAAGAGAATAATGATGCATCCTCGAACATGAATGATAACAACAACACTGGCTCTAACGGCAATGGTGATGCTGGTCAGCAAAATTCCTCAACCTCTGAAGAACAGAAAGAAACAAACACTTATAGTGGTGCTGATGCGGCCCAGACCAATTCAGTTGATCCATCAATCTCTCAGGAAATGAAAGAAACCCGGACAGATTTGGAGACCCTACCTGACACAGGGAATGAAGGTACTAACAGTAAGGATGCAGCAGCTGAGTGAGGTCAAGTTTCCGGTGAAGTTGGTTTCCATCTATTGATTCTATTCTAGGCGATTGCTTTTGTATTACTATTTTTTTAAGGTTGGTCGAGCAACTGTAAGGTTCTTTGTATGTTTTTGTGCCTTGTGGATGCAATGTGATATGATTACCATGTCTCTTTGTAACTCTAGTTTGAGGAAGTTAGGAAAAGTTCGCAATAATCTGCGATATCAATGCTATAATCTTTGTTTGTCATTGGTACTTTTATGAGGTTTCTCATAAGTTTGTGCACCTTATTTTGAGTCCTGAAACTTGTATAAATCAAAACGTATTTAGTGCAAGGCACCTCCGTTGCCAACTTTCCGGGAAAAGGTGTTGGTTGACTGCTTAATTGGTTTGCTGAGGCTCTTTTGACTGTGTTTATAATCAGCTTGACTTCTTTGCATTTTGTCATCTCATAAGTTATGGGGATCTTGTTTGCGTGTTTGTGTAGCTTTTGGTTCAAAAGTTATATTATTCTTTTCCAAAAAAAAAAAAAAAAAGTTATGGTGTTCTCATGTTTTTAGTTTTCTCTTTTCCCTGGCCAGAAGTGTTTAATAGTGTTTTGCTCTCGAGAAAAAGGAGAAAAGTTGCATTTATCACTTTGACATCAGTAAGTTTGCACTGTTTGTGTGAGCTTATCTGGGTTTGTCCATGGACTTTGGCTTTTGACTGTGTAGTTATGGCTTCACAAGTTGGTGAGGTGCTGAAAGAGCTCTGGGCACCAAACTATACACGTACAAACATTTACCATTTATGTTGAAGTAGATGTGGCTCTAGTTGAAGATAAGGGAGGCTTGGTGTAGACGATTTAGTCATGTTGAGCGAGGGCTTTCGCATGCTTGACTGGAGATGTGATCAGGATAGGAAGACATGCGCCAGAAGGCATTAGGGAATACCTGGAAAGACATGGAGATAGAGTACCCAGACTTACGGAGAGCTTGATGCAGAGTTGACCACAAGGGTGCAAAGGATTAGTTCAAGTGGCTCAACTGACTTAGTAAAATACGGCTATGTTGCTTTTGTTGCATGTGATTACATGTACAACGGGGGCTAATTCTTGACAAACAGGAGCTAATTCTAGGATTATACGGGAATGTCACAATACATGTAGACGAAAGTTAGAAGAAATCGCTGGTTGTTGTTTCTCTTTCAATTCGATTTTTCCGACTTTTGATGGTAGTTGTAATTCAGTTGGAATACTTGGGCAGTCTTTGCTTCTGGAATTTCAGACTGTGTATATAAATCAACATCACAATGTTTTATCTGGACTTGTTTTTATCATTAATTTGGTTCCTAGCATGATTCCTGAGCACGAGCAAAATTATTATTTTTAAACAAAAAGCCTCGGAGGGGCGATGGGTACTAGTCATCCCCTCTTGGTCCTACCATAGGAGTATATAAATTATGAAATATTCTGGTTTAGCCGTGATGGCTCCGCATCAACTGCGATCTAAAATCTGAGTTTGGCAAAAACGAGCAAAGAACTGGAATCCTCTGCTAGTGAGATGATATACATGCTTGTCGAAATTCTAGCGCACATGATTCAATACAATACAGACACTAAGTAAAAACAAGGTAACAAAACAATCTAGTTGGTTATGTCAAAAAAAGTTTTACTTACTAGATATTATTATTCACCCAAATCGATCATGACATGATAAGTATCATGAATTTTCTTATTTTCTTTCAAATTCAACAAAGCCGACATTGAGTAGGTGATTTTGATGGATAGAAATGTCACTCTAAGTGGACGTAGAAGCTTCTCTATTCTTTTTCGTGGACCTAGAAGCTTCTCTATTCCTTTTTCGTGAATGAAATCGCTTGCAATATCTCATCACTCTTTAAAGTTCCAAAGGAACTACATGTGTATGCACAACGTGATTGGCTTATTCAAAGATCCAATGCTGTTTTGTCCAATAACTACAACGTTCATTTTGGTAGCGTTTCTCATGATTAATTTGTGTCCTGAGAAGTTAATTAGCTCGTCATCAGGTTTTATGCTGCAAAGAATAATATTAAGGCTCGGCTCGACTCCATCTTCCTCTCTCACCCAACGAGCCTGTAGTCGAACTGTGATCTCCAGCCAGAGCCCCCCTATGCCCCATCGTGCTTCAAGCCAACCACGGTTGTCGGCTAAAGCCAACACAGCCACTCCTGTCGCGTCGCCACTCCTCCATCAAAAGAAGTGTGGTGGTGACAAGCCTAGATTGAGACTCAAAGTGAGCCCGCGCATCCATCTCGGCTTGGCCTTGGATCTGGGTAGACCTGAGGTAGACAAATAGGATGCCTAGATCAAAGGTTGAGCTGGGCCGGCGAAGGCCATAGCTGGTCAGCGCAACATCGGCAGCCATCCTTGTCCCCCAACCTCGGCTGTTGTAGGTGGGAAACGGGAACAGGGGAGAGTAAAGAGACAAGTATGGGGAGATCCCAGGCGACTCGGTGGTCACCATTGTGCTCCTAAGAAATGCTGACGAATTGTCTGCGAGGCAGGGGCAAGGGAAGACAGATCGGTGGTAGCTCGAGTCTCTGAATCTCAACCCGTCAATCATATCTACTTGAGGGAAAACAATTTATTGATAACAAATCCAGGAATTCAAGTGAAAACAATCCACCACATCCATCAAACTTTATTGAACTATCAGGGGAAATGTGATGAATAGAGAAACAAGATCCTGAAAGGAAAAGGAAATTCCCAATTACATGATCCACACATCGCATATAGACTTAAAACTCAAGATGTCTGGGCAAAGGAATTAGCTAAGCAAGGGTGATTTCTGAACTTAGTGGTGCTTAACTTCAAAAAGTCCATCGGGACCTGCAAACCCAATAAAAATACCGTAAGACAAAACTACTTACTAGGATTTCTGAATCAAGACACAGAAAAGGGGTGACCATCTCTGCAGCCATGCCACATTATTCATTTGACAAGAACAGAGACTACAGTACAAAAGAAAAAAGATGGCTAAATCCTCCGTACAAATGAAAAAAATTCAGGTTTAAGGTAGTTAGAGACCCTTCACATCAACAGGACAAATTAAAAACTTCAATGAAGCAATAAAGAAACAGAAAAATGCATTCTCGTGTACATGCATTATTTATCCAGCTTCTAACATTCTTTTGAAACAATGTCCCTGCACATGCACATCTATGTACCCATCAAGGTCCTGATAAGTGAAAATCAGGATCCCAAGACAACTATTATTCTGTCTGTCACTGTCACAAGGATCAAAGAAAAAAGATATGGAAATCGTTGGAGAACAGTCAACTGCTTCTATCTCAAAGCATTGCAAAGAGTAATATATCCAAAGCTCAGATTCCAAGTTTCCCAATGTTGTTCTTACTAACCAAATCACCAGCTGAGAAAACTCCAATAATTTGATATACAATCAAAAGGTTGGGGGTGGGGGTGGTTTTGGAAGTGCTAAGGTCATTCCAACATAACTTATAAAGGTAAGAAGTCAAACCAATCTGCCAAGAAATATAGATTCAATTTGCCATCACATAAGATGACCTGGTGAATGTTTTGATTTTCAGTTACTAAGAAGTTTTCCACATTCAAGTCAACAACGTTTAATCTGATAACCTAGATAGAACTATTCCGACGTTCAATCAGATTATAAGATCAGATGGAAGTCCATATCATAAGTTGTAGCAGCAAAGAAACAGAATATTATCATAGATGGATGTGTAACATTTTCTGTGTACATGCATTCAATGCTCAACAATGCAAATTTGTGTGAGCATGTGCATGCAGGGCGCTTGTGTTTGTGCAGACAAGCATGTGCACGTGCGCATTTGTGTGAGGCATTTTTGAAAGAGTATGGCAAGTTTGAGTTAAGAACAAGGATCACACTTAAAAGTATGCAAGATTGCACAGCTGGAAAGGGATAGATTTCAGTATATAGTCCAGCAATATTAGCAGAAGAGGTGTTCATTGAGTAACAAAGATAAAATATCTCTCAGTTTATGCAGAGGGGAGATCTGCAGCTTGGGATATGACTTCATCAATCAATGAAACAGATGCACCAAAGAAGAATTGCCATAATGACAACCTAAGTATTTTTAAGACTGGATTGATTCTCATCCCTAGCAGGAAGAGTTTGTTTAATATTATCTGACTATTCAATTCAATGACCACAAGAATATTTGCTTCAACCAGACAGATTCAGGCAGAATAGATGTTAAGTTCATTTTGGCTTCACGGACATGAAGACAGGCCCTGTTGTAGGAGAAGAAATGAAGGAAAAAAGAGTTTAAAAGAAACTACTACCAGTGAAAGATCAACCTTCCAAAAAAAAAAAAAAAAAAAGATCAACCTTCCAACTACTTATCCTACACTTAATCTCAACACAAATAACACTTTTGTTGATCTGCTGAGGACGTACAATGTACCTGATTTCGATTTACCATCTGACACAACTATGCAACTCTTTTTTGTTAGAGAAGTAGGGAGGCCAGAGAAGTAATGCGATAAAAATGTATTGAATCCCTAAGATCCTATTAAACTCATTAATAGGGATTCATAACCAAACACCAATTACAAGCAGAAAATAATTCAGGAGGACGTCAAAATCTCAAGCAACATATAAGCACTTCTGTATACCTTCCCCCGATCCAGTTCCTTCTTTTTTGTCAGTCTTTACAGAAAAAGAAAGCACCTATCACTGTGGACCACTTTTCTTAAAATGTGCCCCAATGGCACTTGCAAAGATGCCGTTTACAGAAAGTTTCCATTTTCCAATGTACTATTTTTCTTGCATTTTGTTAATGACACCTTGGAAATTAAAATATTCCTATTAAGTATGCTGAACAAGTACCCAGGAGACACTAGTAAAGCCTAATATAAAAAGTAAAAATCCAAGACAAAGTGTGAGGATGGGGGAAAACAAAGAGCTAAGCATGCTAAACAAGATAGTCTTAATAAGTAACCAAAACCTCGTGGCTAGTTTTGCTATCACAGTATCAGTTGAAAAGACCCAACTGGATAACAGGTAGTCTAACTTGTAAACAATAACAACTCATGCACATTCAATTTCAAGATATCAGTCTGACAAACCGACAACTTAGTTCTTATGGTGCATCCAACTAAACAATTGGGAACTGCAATTGAGACTTCATAACTAAATGTTAGCTTTCTGGGAAGATAAGGCTACAAATTACTTGCTTCGCAAAGTTGACACTTTCAATAACCACAAACTTTTCCAGTTGCACACACTATGGCTATACTTATGAGACACGATATCATAACCACTCAAAATTTAGCCCAACAACATTTACTTCAATGAACTGGCATATTACATGATCCTTCAAGCTTAGACTGAGATTCCAAGGAATATAGCAATGCTCTGAGCAAGGCAGAGTATCACCAGAATGAACAAAACCACCCATAACTGCATAGGGACGCAACCTAAGAGATAACAATCAACCCAGTTTCAATTTTTCTAAGCATCTAAGAAATGATTTCTGGTCAGCAGAATACTCTTCACTGAAAACTTGTTCCCTTTCTCCACAACAAAACTGAAACAAGTAATGTGTCCCAGAGTAGCTACATCACCCATCGTCTATTTACATATCTTTGGTCCCATTTCCGTTTTCACTTTCGCACTAAACATCAACCTAATTGCTAATAACAGACATCTTAATTTGCCTCAACATTTCCCAGAATATCAGTTCACTAGTGCTAAAATGGTGACTTCACTTCTAGGTATCCCTCTTACATAATATCAAAACTTAGTTTCAACAATCAGATTTAAAAAAGCAAAAACCTATGGTTCCACATATATAATGGTGAAAGTTAAACAGCATGTGCCTAATCTTGGGATATTCCGTGGACGAGGAATAAAAAATGTAAGGTTTCCAATAAAAAGCCAATCAAACAAAAAACAGGTATTCTAATATACAATCTGACAAACAGTTAAAAGTATATAGGGCCATGTAGGTGCTTATAAGACAATACATATAAAGCAGAGCCATATTTGATAAGACATTCAGACATCAGGTCTGCACATATGAGTTACCACATCAGAAAAAATTAGATAAAGTTAGCAACACGAGGAATCATACATACCCCATGGAAACTCTTTATTGCGGATGTGCAAGTATGGGTACGGCTGCAAAACATGCCAAGGAAACAGACTCAGTAAGCCCCACCACAACTATATTCAATTAAGAAACAAAAAGAGAAGTGATTTGCAAAATTGATCTTTGAGAAGAAAAAGCCCTGAATAAGCATAAGAAAGAACTAATAGCAGGAACTGAAAGTTGCCCAACTGCTTCTGTCAAATATATGAGACTCTAGAAACCTGAAAAAAAGAGTACAATAGGCACCGTGGGAGATGATTTCTAGGAAAGAACACTTACAGGAGGCTCTTCATGATGAGGATGCCCCCTGGACAGATTATAAATCGCCAAAATCGTGCACGTCACAATACCTGCATATGTTATCTTCTCCCACTTTGCTGTCTCATCTGTTAAAACAAAAAATTAGCAAAACCGAATTCATCATCAAACACCCTAGCCCAAAATCACAATGGCTTCAGACAACAGGCTGCCATCCATCTTTTTTCTACAATCAAGTAGAAACCTTTCAACATCAAATTTCTGTAAAGGAACCATTTTTACTACGCCCCAGAATTCCTAGATTTGCAGACCACATTCTTCAATCTACCATTTTCTCATATGTCAATTACAAGGTCCCTATTTCCGTCACTCAAATGAAGTCCAGACATAAAACAATCTTCATCGCAGCTTCAGCAGCATAAAGGGATCATCTAGACATCTCTACCGCATGAATAAAAGGCAATTCAACTACAGCAACCCGTAACCCTAAAATCAAATCGAGCCCACGCCATGAATCAAGCTCTGGAACGGCCCCCCGAGCGAAGGGTGGATTAAGCAGCACCTATAACTCGACAATCGAACCCAGAATCAACGAATCAGCATCAAAACAACACCAAATCCATCCGAACAACGATTGAACATAAGGGGCAGAGAGAGAGAGAGAGAGAGAGAGAGAGAGAGAGAGAGAGAGCGTACGCGCGTCGTCATGAGCAGAGGAAGCGAAGTTGCGCTTGGGCACGGAGGAGGGACGGGCGCCACCGCGAAGGGAGCTGCGGAGGAGAGCAGATCGCACCATAGCCATCGCCATTTCTTTCTCTAACCCTCTCGCTGGAAAACCACTTTGAGACGGCCCCCAGGATGGCTCTCCTCTTATTTATACTCGTCTTTGCAATTGCAATAGAAGATGATACATTGTTTTCTATGGAGTTTGCTAAGCAATTGTTGACCGATCAAAATTAGAAAAAATTGTAGATTTTCTAATATTTTAGAAGTTATCTTTTTCTTGACATGTATCACTACGCTCAAGTTTATTCCGCGAAAAAATAAATAATAAAGAAAAATAATTTTCTTGAAAATATTTTTTTCAAAAATATGGTTACTTTTCGTTCATTTAATGATACATGATCGATCTTGTTGAAAAATGACTTCTATTTTATGATTTTATTTCAGACAATTTTGTTTGAATTTTTGGATATATTTATTTATTTACTTTTAAAAATCAATTTTTTATTTTTTTCTCTTTGTTAAAAAGCAAACTTTTAATTATTTTTAAATTTTCTTTTTTTTCTTTTCTTTCCTTTTCTTTTTCCCCCCTCCTCCGCCTCGATCGAGCGATGATGACGGCAAGCGAGCCATGAGCTTGCTTGGATTTGGCAAGCCTCAATCTCACCTAGATCAACCAAGCCGCAAGTTTAACCAGCTCGGCCAAGTCGAGCTCACTTGAATTAGCCGAGCCATGAGCTTGTCGAGTAGTGTCATGGCTAGTCACTGACCATAACTAAGCCATGTGGTTGGTGAATGAAGAAGGATTTTATGCTTTAGTAGGAAAACATTTTATGTTAACTAGGATAACTTTTGGAAAATGTTTTCTAGTTCTCCTAATGGGGAAATCATTTTCCTCAATTTATGCTTTGGTAGGAAAACATTTTTTATTGACTTTTTTTTCCTAAACAAACCAAATGCCAGCAAATGAGGATAATCTTTTTCCCAAAAAATGATTTCAACGAAACAAACTATAACATCCTCAATTCCAACCTTTTGAGGATTGGCCATAAGGTCCTAAAATGATCAATCATGGGCTATTGGCCATGGATCGATTGGTTCGATTGGCGAGGAATCTTGGATCGGTCACGATTGATCGACTATCGATTGGTCAAAAATTGGTCAAGATGTCGGCCATGAATTTCTATCGACCATAACGATGGAATAGGATCACCAGCTCATAAGATGACTTTTTGATCACGAGAATTGGTCATGGGATGATTTTAGATCGGAGGATGGTCATGGGTCGATTCTACTGGTCACAGTTTCTGGTCGCGGGTGATTCTGCCTGATTATACATCAAAGCATGGATAATCCAAATTGACCAAATGCGATTTCCTTCCAACCAAAGGTGCATCATTCAATAATTAATTCTTAGCGATCAAAACAGAATCTTGAATTGGTGATGTTCGATCATGGTTTGGTAATGCACTAACCATAAACCCTACTAGTGGATCAAATGTCGATCAAAATGAGCCCAAGGATAGACTCGGCTATTCCGTCACTTATTCTAAGGTCCATGGGTGCCTTGGCTTTGTGCTAGGCCATGGGTAGTCTTAGGATAGGTCTCGAATCAATTAAAGGACAATCGATCATATTGATTGACCGACCATCCAAAGGTGTACCAAACCTCGGTGTACGTGATTCGGTATTTTGAGATGTACCTAATGATCTCTTCCTTAGCCCCAAAATCAACTTGGATGATAGACTTTTCTAGATTGCCTTATTGAGGAAGGAAAATTTGTCTCCTTAAAGAAGGAAAGGAAAGTAGAAATAAAACTCTATAATTCCTTCATGAAGAAGGTGAGGTGTCCATTTGAAAAGTCAAAAGTCATGATGGTTGCAAAATATCATTGGATATTCTAGAAAAAATGTGATGTATATGTGGACCAATTGGAACGTGCTACACAAGCCCTCATTATGATAGAATATTCTAGAACCCTCGAGTTGACACTATCATCATTAGACTTCATTAAATGCCCATTAAATGCGGGATATTGTTGGACCAATAAGAGAATGATTAGCAGGCCATAATCGATGACGCCTAGAAGCTTAAATTACCAAGTAAGGCCTTTAGTTTGGCCAACTCATCCTTTAGGCATAATCATGAGGCAAGGTAGGCTTGCCACCCAAGGAAAGTAGGTGGGACACTTGAAAACGTTGGAGAGGACCACTTGGCTTAATAATGATGTTTCAAAGGGCTATAAATAGGAGGAACACTCCCATTTTCCTCGCTTGCCTTCCATTTTCTCCACCCTCCTTCTCCTAAAATGCCCATCCTCCCTCCTCACGCTCTCTCTCTCTCTCTCTCTCTCTTTCAGCCTTAGGGAAAGCCACCCATCTTGTGTAGTTCAAGCTCTAGTCTGGGGTTCATCTAGGTAAATAAGATTCCTATGTTTCCTCTCGGATGGTTGTTTCCATTGCCAAGTATAGTTAGGTGCTCACTCCTCAAGCCGTGGGTAGGATGTTGGATCTTTTGTATGGATTTGCTTATGTTTGTGCTTGAACATGTGCTTGTGTTGTTTTCATTTGAAATGGAGCCGAGATTTGTTTAGATTGAGTTCATCACAAGGCAAGGTCGCTCTAAGCCATAAGGCCTTGGTTTTGACATAAATAGGATGCCATCCAAGTCTTGGTACATGTGCATCTTATATCGACATTGAGGTGTGTCGATTCTATGCCTTGTTCAGTATGAGGATCGCCCAAATCCGTGAGGTCTTGTTAAGGCACCAAGGCATGCCGATTTCCATAGTTCAAACCGATGCTTTGTGGATCGTCCATCCTTGGTACATGTGCATCCACGCGAGGTGTACCCAAGCCTTGAGGTCTTGGATCGGTATTGAGGTGTACCGTTTCCGAGCCTTATCCGGTGCGAGGATCAATGCTAAGTGATTGATTCAAGTTACGGATCAAATGTCATTCTTGATATATTTGTTAGTCAAGTATAAGAAATTCATGACACACACAAATAAATGAGCACACCTTCAAGCCATGCATGCGTTGGCTAAGAGAACAAATAAGAACTGGCTTGTTTGATATATTTATGCATGCATTTAAAAAGGAAAAAGCGTTTGTCGCCACACAGCATTGGCAGCGATGCTTCATTCGTTGAAAGGGAAGCCTTGGTTGATCCTAGATGCCCTAATTGAGCTAGGATGCCAGGTTCTTGAACTCGGAAGCCTTGGGAAGCTAGCTTCGAGAACCCTTGATTGAGCCGAGATGTCCTGGTCAAACTAGGATGCCCAACAAGAAGCTGGAAGCCCTAATCCAGCCGGGAGAGCCTGGTTGAGTTAGGACGACGATAAATGAATTTGCATGAATGCTGGTTATGCATGAGCATGATATGTTGGTATGTTAAGTGATAAGCTTATGGTAGTTTTTGGCATGGATGGCATGTGTTTATATAAAGCATGACATATGATTTGCAATTAATTTGCTATCGACACTGCTTGCGAGTGTTGTACTTACTAGGCTTTGATGATGAGATGTTTTCCTAGTAGAGAATTAGGAATTTTACTTACTAAGTTTCCCCAAAATTCATCCCTCATCTCTCAGTCTTGTAGGAATGGAAGTCTCTCATCAATTTTGGGAGATGTAGTCACGCTTGAGGAGATAGGATTTCCCCTTGCCTATGTGGAAAGCTAGTACTGTTATGATATAAGTTAGTGTGTTTAATGTGATGTATGTCCCAGTCTCCTAGCTGTTGTTTGTATGGGGAGGTGTTTGTTCACAAGATAAAAAGATTTGGGATGGCGACGAACCTAGGACATCACGTAAATAACCCTTATTGCTCATGACCCTAGGGATAGAGTTGGGATCATGACACAAATGGACTAGCAGGTTTCATTTATTTCATGAAAAGTAAACGATTTGAAAAGCATTTTTCTAAAAATAATTATTTATATTGCTAGAAATAATAAGTCAATCATTGACAATAATTTACATCTAAATATCTTCATGGACGATAAAGATATTTTTTACGCATTCATTTTTATAAGTAATATAAGTGATTATTTTTATGAAAATATTTTTTAAATCTTTCATATTCCGCAAAATAAGCAAAGCCTTAATTTTTCTAAATTATTAACCTTTTAAAAGAATGACAGCTCAAAATTTCCCTCATCTTTAGGTCAGTTTGCAATAGCCTTTGAAATTTGCAAAATTAATCCCAACCTCCTCTCTCCCTCCCTCTCTTTATCTCTTCCACTTCCAAAAGGGAGAATTTGACCTAAATCTTCCCTTCCTCGCCTAGTTATTTTTCCTTATATTTCCTTTGTTTCTTCTCTTACTCTCCCCATCTAGTTTTAGATTTGTGAGCTTTGCTCTCCCAATCTTATATCTATAGGCTCTTTTCTCCAATCTAATTTTAGATTTTATAGTTTTAACTAATAAGTATTCCATTTCCAATTTAAATGGTGTTCACAATAACTTCGATGTCAAATCTTTGCTCATTCAACATGTTTTATTGTATAACAAAAAATTATAAAGGTGAGTTGATGTGATTGATTTTTCTATTAAACTTTATTTAGTTGCACACTTTTTTGTAGGGATGATCGATTCCCGATCTAGCTGTTTCATTTAGGAATCGAGAACCAAATTGAGCGGTTCCCAATTTTTGGGACCAAAGACTAAACCGAGAACTAGTCATTTAGCCCAAAATTTTGAAAATAAAAATACTAGAGTTGTTCTATTTTAAGGTTTATTGCTATTTTAAAGAAATAAAAATATATATTTTGGAAAAAAAGTTGGTTCGATTTCTCCTAGAACTAGGAATCGGACCAAAAATCACCACTTCCATTTTTATGGAATTGGGAACTGAACCAATGCCCCTAAGAACTAGACAAGATCACAAAAAAAAAAGTCTTTTTATTTTCCTCATCTCCTGAATATTCTCCATTGATTTTATCGCATATTGCTAAAGATAAGATTGTAATGTGATTTTCTCAAATTTCAAAAATCCATCGTAATATCATATCAAATCTCCATTTCTCACAAAATAATTAATTAAAAAAAAACAACGGGCTCGGGCTAATTTGCTCCCTTCGTGGGCCTAGTCCGGCCTGTTAATTTAAAGCTTAGAACCACAAATTCAAACCCATCCGCCACCGGTCCAATAAAAAAATGCAAAAAATTAAAAATAAAAATATACATAAATTTATATGCTATACAATTAATATTTTTGTATTTTTGTTAAAATTAACCATAATTTTTTATGCAATAAATAAAAACATGTTTGGAAATTTGTGTTCGTTTCTTTTAAAAATTTAATTTAATTTATTTTCCTTCTTTTCATTCCCTTTTTTTTTCTTCTTTTGGTCGGTCACCCCTCGAATCAATGCCACCTCCAACGAGAGCTAGTGGCCTTTCACCATTTCAACCACTCATCATTCGGCCGGGCTTACCTCGTCATGGTGGGCAAGGCTCGAAATCCTTTTGCACACTTACAACCGCAAGCTCCTTTCGCCTTCACTTGCTGCCATAATCCAACCCATCTTGTGCCGCCTTCATGCCATCAATGGCCCATCTGCTCCACGTTCCCACGAGCCCAACACCCGTGCATCCTTAGCATCACAGCAACCCACACGTTCCAACCCAGTGTTCGCAAGTTTCCGCCCCTCTCGAAGCCAACCTAGTTTTCCCCTCTGCCGTTGCCACAACGCCGAGGTTAGACTAGCCCACAAGCTGTAGCCACGTTAAGCCAAGCCTAACAATTTCGCTTTGGGCTTGCAAGGCTTTTTTGGCCTTGATTTGGTCTCCTTTAGCGCCGCCATAGGCCCAAGTTTTGGCCGCCGTCACGCCACCATCGCCATGAAACAATTTTTGTGCTAAACCAGTGAGTTTATGTCCTAAACTCTCATTAAGGTGTTAATGATGCTTAAGGGGTGTTTAGGCTAAGTTAAGATTGGATTAGTGTAATTATTAGTGTGTTTAGTTAAATAGATTGGTTAAATTAGTTAATTAGGTGGTTAGAGATTGTAGTTAGCTAGTTTATTATGTAGTCTTGTAGTTAGGATGTTTAGGGTAATTTAATTAGCCCAATTGGTGGTTGGATTAGCATTATTAGGCCTAAGTATGTATTTATTGGATTTAATTTGCATTATTCAATTATTTATAATTTATTTAATTATTTAATATTTTCCAAAAATTATATCGAGATAGCCAGTGACTAAAATTTTATGCTGATTGCAGTGGTGTATTTAGTTTATGCAATTGAATGTTAATTTGTGCAAATTAAGTGATGATTGTGACTTTAAGTATTTAATGCAAAATTATGAAATTTTGGTATTTAATTAGAAAATACCGAGTGTCAAGTTTTGACAAAGAATTTTTTTTTTTTAAATACCATCTAAAATAGTGGGATTTTTAAAAGAAAGGATATCAAATTTTTGGTTCAAACTGACCATGTACCCACACACGATCATTTTATTGAGTGTTTTTAGTATGAAGAAAATGAGCCAAGTTCACTATCTTAATTAAGTCATTTAAGTACAAAGCATAATATCCTAGACCATGTTTAAATGACCAAGTGTTGGTTTATAGTTAGGGCAAGATGACTATTTTATTTTTATTTTTTTTGGTAAGGGCAAGATGACTATTGAAAATTGAGGAAACTCAATGGGTTGTGAGCTAGTACAAAACTAAGTGCTACACGATAAGAAAACTTTGTGTGAGCCATCTTTAGTACCTTATACCGTTACTTATTATAGTCAAGATCTAAGTGCTACATGGCAATTTGAGTCACATGGGAGCCACCTCTAAAAGCCTTGGAGTACTATCATGCATAATCAAATACTAAGTGCCACACGATAACGAGATTTCATGTGAATTACCTCTAGAACCTTATACTAGTGCTTTTCATGGTCAAGAACTAAGTGCTACACGATAGTGTGATTTTGTGGGAACCACCTCTAGTATCTTGAGTAATTGCTTATGATAGTCAAGAATTAAGCACTACACGATAGTGTGACTTTGTGGGAGCTACCTCTAGTACCTTGAGCTATTATTGATTATGATTAGAGACTAAGTGCCACACCATATCGGAATTTTGTGGGGAGGGGGCACCTCTAGAACCGTGAGTTTGATATTAAGTCTGGTATTGAGTATTGAGTTGGAACGTGGAGTCAAAATATTTAATGGGGATGTTGAGTTTGAATATTGAGAGTTAACATCGGGTGTGAATTGAACCATCGATATGAGTCACCCGTGCCTGATTATGGGACGAAATTGTGTGACACGGTATGAAACATGTCATAACAATTTGGCTTTATAATTGGGACTCCTGTGTTTGATTGGTTTGATAATGAGATGTTCCAATTGATGAGTGCATTGATTATATGCATATGTTTTACAAATTGTACTAATGTGTAGAAAGGAACTGAGGTGAGTTGAGTCTTATTAGTTGTGTGTGTAGGTTGCCTCTAGATGTATTATCTTCCTAATCGGAGTTTAGGGCGTGAACTTGCTGAGATTTATATCTCACCTCATTGTGAGTTACCATTTTCAGGTCCATTGTGTGAAGAACTCGGAGCTTGAGGTGGAAGAGTCAGGAGCATGGGTAGCCTAGATGTTTCTTTTTGAGAAAGACTTCATGTACATAAACCTTAGAGTTGGCCTTTGTGTGTAAACTAGTTTGTTTATAAAAGTGTGTTTGATTTGAAATTGTTGTCCTGCTTTTCTATCTTATGTCTGTTGTTATCAAGCGATTAATTAATTCGCTTCCGCATGTGTATAATTGATTGGGTCAGTGACACATTCTTGGAACGTCGCATATTTTATCGACCACCGAGGGATGTGCATGCGCTCGAGGTTCAGGGTGTGACACTGGGAGCGAAGCTGTAGCACAACACGGCCTATTATCCACAGACGAATGGTCAGTTTGAGAGGACTATTCAAACTCTCAAGGATATGATGCAAGCTTGCGTATTGGACTTCAAAGGAAGTTGGGAGAAATAGTTTCATCTAGTTGAGTTTGCCTACAACAATAGCTATCAGCAGAATATCAAGATGGCACCACTTGAAGTGTTGTATGGTAGGGCCTGCAGGACTTCTATCTGTTGGCGTGAAGTTGGAGAGCATAAGATTACGGGCCTTGAGTTGGTTCAATAGTCAGTTGATGCTACCAAAGTTATTCGAGAAAAACTCAAGACCACCCAAAGTCGTCAAAAGAGTCATATAGATAAGCGGCGTAGACCACTAGAGTTCCAAGTAGGTGAATACATATTCCTCAACGTGTCACCAATGAGGGATATTTCGCATTTTGGCAAGAAAGGAAAGCTAAGCCCGAGGTACGTCAGTTCCTTTGAAATTTTAGAGTGAATCAAGACTTTGGCATATTGTCTTGCATTGCCACCGAGACTTGCTCAAGTGCATGACATCTTCTAGGTGTCAATGCTGAGCAAGTACGAACATGATCCAACCCATGTGCTGAATTTCGAGGAAATAGACGTGGACGAGAGAGTGTTATACGTGGAGAGATCGATTCGAATAATGGATTGAAAAAAGCAAGTACTATGCAACAAGACAATCCCTTTAGTTAAAGTGGTCTAGCAACACCATGGAATGGAAAGAGCCACGTGGGAAAGCAAAGAGTCGATGAGATGTCAATACCCTCACCTTTTTGAAGAAGGGTTGTAAGGATTTAAATTTCGAGGACGAAATTTTTGTAAGATGGGAAGAGTTGTAACATTTGAAATTTGACCCCTATTTCAAATATATGAAATGGTTATTTCATTGGCATGTTTATGGTTATTTTACTCGAAACTAATCACTTACGAGTTAACTAATCTATTAGGTGAGGCCGTAAAGGGTTATAAATGCGACAGCTAGAGAATTTGATTAGAAATCGACCGCTCGACCATAATGATCGACAAGGGTCAATACTACACTGTTATAAATCAATTAGTGAATGGATATAAGTCAATTTGATGGAGGTACGTAGTCGAATTGCGGGTAGTTCCGCACGATTGTGATATTCGCGTTGAATGGCAATAAACCGATTTTCTATCGATATTATATTCATGATACGTAATTGAACCCTCACGATTACATGACAACCGAGGGTCGTCTGTAATTCGGGGATGTACAAATGTGGCTTGAAAATTATCAATCACAGGTCAAACACGCTAAAACCTCTAAAAACTACCCGATAGATTAGGTTGTACTAAAGTCGCGTTCGATTGATTTTAACTACGAAATTTAATTTGGTTTCGGAAATCGAACATTTGAGCATGTTACAATTTATTTATTGGATGTCGTCTTATTTTTAGTCGAAATTTCGATGAGTCTGAATTTTTTCTAAAAAATGATTTTCGAACAAAAAGAAAAAGAAAATGAAATTCGGATAGGGAAGCAAATTGGAAATTGGCTACCCCAAAAAGCTTTAATTTTGGGAAATTAGAGTTAAAGAAGATATTTGGGAGACCAAGGATGAACATAGAAGACTTTTGAGGCATTTGGATAGAGTGTAATGATGAATTTTAGGATATTTTCCCATATAAGTCTTTGGATTGGCTTATTTTCCTTCTCTCTCTCCCTCATGCATGAAACAGCCCCCCCTTCTGCCCATTTCTCCTTTCTTCTCTCACATTCTTCTCTCCCCTTCATTTTCTCTCTTCTTTTCTTTACTGCCAACCCCTACTTTCCTTCCATTGGTTCTGTCCCTTCTCATTTTTACTATCGCACGCCTCCACCACATCACCATCCATTACCATCTCCACCGCCACTTCACCCTTACACAGCCACCACTCCTCATGCTCAACCACCACCACACCGTCTCCACCCGCCAATAGCAACACCAATCCAACACCGCCACTATCAAGCCCCCGTTTGAGCCGCATGTGCCACGCCCTTGATGCCATTGCGTGAGCCCACCACCGTCGAAAAACCGTGAGTTAACTTTGTAATCTTCGATTAAGCCGTTAATTTCGTTTAGGGGTGGTTAGATTAGTGTTAATGGTTATTAGTCTTAGTAAGGCTTGGTTTAGTTTTAATTGCAATTAAGAATAGTTTAGCTTAAATTTAATTATGATTAGTGTAAGTAATTTCAATTAGTTTAATTAATCGTATTTAGATTAATTAATTGCACCTAGCCTTATTAATTGTAATTTATTTTAATTAATCAAAATTAGCGTAATTAGTGATAGATTAGGTGTTACAAAAATTTTACGCTCGTTTTCTTGGAAGAGATTATGCGTGATTTTGATGGTTTGTACATACGATATTATGTAATTGATTGCTCTATGGTAGTTATCCATTGTTATTACAAAACTTGGTTTTATGGACAATTAAATAGTAAAAAATAAGGTGTCGGGTTTGGACACCAAATTTTACGTGCTAGATAAAACCATGGAATTTTAAAATGGGAGTGTGCTAAGTTCGACGGTTTGATTTCGAATACGTGACCATGTATGCTTATTTTACCAAGATTTTTAAATAAGAAAAATTAGCCAAGTTCATTATTTGAAAACAAAGTATGGTGTTCTTGGCTAAATATGTGCTTGAGTGGTCATTTAATTGAACCCGTCATTCAATGGGAGTTTAGGGACGACGCCCAAGTTTATCGAATGCCCGGTGGGGGTCCAAATGCCTTGTCGTGGTTGAGGCCGGATCGAAACTCCTTTATGGAATGCCGTTTAGGCGGGGGTCTTAGACGATGCGGTGCTCGATGGAGCGAGACGATACCCGGTCATGCCAAAAGACCGCCGACACTTGTGTTGGCCGTGGCTCAAGGGGTTATAATAATTGGAACACGTGTGTTTATAATGCATGTGAAATTCTAAATATGTATTCTAATTGTTATTTATGCACGTTAATCTATTATTATTGTACGAGACATGCTAATGTGCAAGGGTGTGCCGAGGTGAGATGAGTTTATGTTTGGTGTGTGCTTAGGCCACATTCGAGGCGAATTCGTGTCCTAATGGAGGTTTAGGGATTTTAACTCGTTAAGATTTTATCTCACCCCGTTGTTGTCAAAACATTTTCAGGTCCATAGTATAGAGTGTCACCCCATGTGATTTGGGGTCCCTTGAGGTATGGAGGTAGAGACTACTCTCTATCCTATCCCCGGGACCAACCAATTTCACGAGTTTGTAGTTATGATGGTGTGGGTAGATGAGGGCTTTGCGAATGTGGTGCCCCACCACTTCAAAGCATGGTTTATTACGGAGGTGAACAATGGTCAAGAGGGTCCATTACATGGTTTGATGGACCACCTATAGGAAATGTGGATGGGCAAGATATTGACCCCATGGATATCGACATCCCGACGGTGTCATAGTGAATCCAGATTCCAAGCCGGAGGAGCTCGAGGAGCCGTGCTCACCTAACATCGTGCCCAACTTCGTGCCTGGGCCTAGGTACTAGAGCGGATGTTTGGAGTTGTACAGTTAGAAGTTAACCCTAACCTTTTGACCTTTTTTGCCGTAGGTCACATAGGAGTTCCTTTTGTGGTAGGCCTATAAATATTAAACTCATTAGGTTAACCTGTTGATATATAAATCGTAGTTTGTGAGAAATCATCGTTGTGTTTTTTTTTTTTTTTTTGTGTTTTTACTATCCCTACTAGTATTGATTGACTGGGGGTTTAATTTAATTTGTTTTTGTTTGCGTATAATTGAAAGATAAAAAGAAAGGGGTCGGCGACGCGTCATAAGACATCACATTTTTAATTGATCACTGAGGGATGTTCGCGTACTCGGGGTTCGAGGCATGACACCCACTCTTCATCTGTCTTCGGTAACCGCTTCTTTGAGAGCTTGAAGTGATTTTCTAAAGAAGTACTTCTAGGTTTTGTATTTTGAACCTTTTCTAGCGCCTTGTCAATATACCTTCCTTGAGATAATCCGAGGATTCCTTTGAATCTATTCCGCATGATTATCATCCAAAGAATTTGATTCTTTGCGCCCAAGTTCTTCATCTTAAACTCTTTTGATAATTGTTGTTTTAATATGTTGATCTACCTCATGCTAGATCAAGAGCATATCATCCATATACAATAGTAAAATAATATAGTAGTCATTAAACTTCTTGAAATAATAGCAGTAATCCATATCACTTCTAGTGTACCCATTACCACAAATAAAAATGTCAAATTTCTTGTACTATTATTTAGGAGCATGTTTCAAGTCATAATGACTTTTCTTCAATTTACATACATAATTTACTTTTTCAGAACCTGAAAACTTTCTGATTGTATCATGTAAATATCCTCATTCAAATTACCATGGAGGAATACAGTCTTAGCATCTAACTGCTCCAGATGTAGATTCTTAGTGGCAACAATATTCAATACTAACCTAATAGTAATCAATTCCACAAGTGGAGAAAAAATCTCTATGTAATCAATTCATTATTTTTATTGAAACCCTTTTATTACTAAGCTTGCTTGGTACTTTTGCTTCCATCAACTTATTCTTTGACCCGATACACCCACTTGTTCTACAATGCTTTCTTCCCATATGGTAATTGAGTTAACACAAAAGTTCTTTTTTTTTTTTTTTTTCTTTTTAGTGAATCTAACTCATTTTGCATTGCTAACTCCTACGTAATAGAATCTTTAACCTGTAGTACTTTTGAAAAATATTCTAGTTTGCCAATGTCCATCAAAAGCAAATAATGCAATGACAAAGAATATCTTTATACAGGTTTAGGTGTTCTACTCGATCTTTTCAAAGTGAGTTCAAGTGTACGTAATTCTTGTTTTGGTTTTTGATGAGAGGTTACAGCAATAGTTTTAGGAATTTCAACCTAAACACTCTTAGAAACCTCCTTTAATTCAATCTCTCTATTCTCTTCCGTTTGTTTCTTTACACTAAATTCTACCGTTGTTCTTATACAACATGTTTTCATTGAATGTAACATGAGTAGTTCTTATTATTTTTCTATTTTGTTCATCCCAAAATTGATAACCAAAATAATCAAAACCATAACTAACAAAAAAAACATTTTTTAACTTTTGCATCAAGCTTATTTCTATTTTTGGAATCTACGTGGACATACGAAACACTACCAAAACTTTTAGATGCAAGAGATTTATCTTCTTTCCACTCCATTCTTCTTCTAGTAACTTAAAATCAAGTGGAACCAAATGCCCTTTGTTAATCATATATGCTACGGTGTTAATTGCATCCACCCAAAACATCTTTGGTAATCCTACATGCAACCTCATACTTCTTACACGCTCATTCAAGGTTATGTTCATTCTTTCATCAACTCCATCTTCTTGCAATCTATTGGGAATAATTCTTGTCATTCTAATTTCGTTCTTTGCACACAAAATCACTTAAACTCCTTGTCAAGCCTCGAACCTCAAGAGCGCACGCATCCCTCGGTGATTGATAAAATTGCAACATCTCAAGATGCGTTGCTGATCCATTCATTTTATTGTACATGTAAAAGCGAATAAAAAAAACCCCAAACAACACAAATATGGAATAGGAAAGCAGGATCAAATTTTCACAAAACACTTTTTATAAACACGCTAGGTTTATATACAAAAGTCTACAAAAGGATCGACTCTCAAAAAGAAGTTGTCCTACGACCTATTAGTCGAACACATTCACTGATCATTTGGACTCCACCTCCACAAGCTCCGATGGCTTTGGGTCCTCCACAACCCCATCAGGAGGGTCAGCTGCACCCTCGCCTAAAGCGGCATTGACCATAACGACGGGAATATCAAATTGCTGAAGGGGACTTATCCTATACCCATTGAGTCCATGGCGAAATCATGCTCTGCATCGATAAGGTACCCTCTAAGGTAGGCTGTCATCAATCCAAATAGTGGTCATAATCAGCTCATAGACCCAATGACTCCCGAGAACAAGGACATCTATGCTCTGCTTAGTGACAATCTAAGGCTAACCAAAACATTATGGAGGGACCACCATCTAAAGACCTAAAAAGAATGAGCCCAACGACGGGGTGAGACAATGTCTCAACAATTCACCCCCTAAACCCCAACTAGGAAGAAAATACGTCTAGAGGCGGCCTAACCACACAACCATAAAGACTCACCTTGTCTCAGATCTTCCATGCACGTTAGTACAATTCATATACACAATGCATATAATAAATGCACACATCAATTGGAACATCAAAACTCAATTAATCACAAGGGTCTTGATTATAGAGTCAAATCATCATGACACGTCCTATTCCATGTCATATAATTTTGTCCCAAAATCCAACATGTCTATCTCAATCAATCACGCATTCCAATTTATTATGACCCCGAGGACACGGCCTACTCAACATTTAGCGGTCTTCTGGCGTAACCAAGCATCGTCTCACCCCCATTGAGCACGACAACGTCTACATGAGATGGCAATCTCGAAGGAGCATTGGTCTAGTCTCTACTACGATCGGCATCCATTGTCTAGGGGCATCCCATATAAGGGCAATGTCCACCCGACGCACATTGGGGACATGTTCTCATAACCATCACAAGACCACTCAAATTTGGCCAAGGATACCATGCATTGTACTCAAATGTCTCAATTAAGATAATGCACTTAATCTATTTTCTTTATATTAAAAACACTCGATGAAAATAATCATGTGTGGGTATACGGTCAAATTGAACTTTTAAAAATTAATATCATTTCTTTTGAAATATCACTATTTGATATAGTATCTAAAAACATTTTTAATGTCAGAACTCAACACCCAGTATTTTCTAATTAATTATCAAAATTTCATAATTTTGAAATAAATACTCAAAATCACAATCACCACTTAATATGCACAAATTAACACTCAATTGCATAAACTAAATACACCATTGCAATTAGCACGAAATTCTGGTCATCGACTATCCTCGTATAATTTTCAAAAAATATTAAATAATTAAATAAATAGAAAAATTAATTAAATAAATGCAAATAATCTAATAAATGCAAACCTAGGTTAATTTAACCACCTAAATGGGCCTAGAAAATTAATGCACTTATCTAGATAAATAGTACAATCTAATTAGCCCATAATCAATCTATTCTAACCACCTAACAAGTATAATTAAGCAATTAAATCACTAATCTAAACTAACTAACCACTTAATCCATACTTAGTCTAAACTAATTACCTACTAAACATCATTAACTTCCTAAGCAAAATTTAGCAAGTAAACTCACCGGTTTTGTGGGCCAATGAGTTCATTATGATGGCAATGCCAAGGCAAGCGGTGACAACCAAGCTTGGAGTGACACCAATGGAGGTTGGGACAAAGGGGCTAAAAACGGACCTCGAAGCTCTAAGCAAAGCTACTAGGCTTGGTTCTGTTTGGAAGAATTGAGCTGGGCCAGCGGCTGAAACGGTAAGGAGGGATGGCGACGGTTGCAGCGGCTCCAAGTGGGTAACAACGGTGGCTCCGGCGCTTTGACAACGACCAGAGCGAGCTCGAGGACCTACTAGTAGATGCGGATGGTGGCCTAGGCTTGCGAACAAGCGGGACTTGAGCAAGGTGGTCATGACTCACGGGCGGCAACGACGGTGCTTGATAGCTCGAGCGGCGATCGACAATGTAAGGGCTAGGTTAGCTAGTTCTCTGGTTTTTCTTGAGCTTAAAACACACAAACATGGAGAAAGCAAGGCCAAGGGAGAAGAAGGAGGTTGCTGCAACTGAAGGAGACCATAAAATATTCCAAAACACTCAAGAGGTTGCCCCACCATGCTCAATCTCATTTGCAGCCACTTTTCTACACTAAAGCTTCTCCAACAAGCCTCCCATGTAGTCCAAATGTTGCACCCCCTTGGCTACGAATTTGAGGCATTCCCCATCTAATTTCATTTCAATTCCTTTTTAATTAGACTCAAATTGGTACCCTTAAATTTAGCCAAAGTGTCCATCATATTTCACATTTTTCCTTGCTAATTAGTCCAACTTGAATGCTGAAAATGTAACCAAAAACGGTCCTCTAATTTTCCTTGTCCTCTAATTTTCTCAGGCTTGTAGAAATATCTTTGGAGGACAAGTCAACATTCCTAAAATAAATCGTGACATAATAAAACTTTCAATTTCTAAAATCAAGTTCAAATTCTTGGTTAATTTCAACCATGTGCGATTTTAGCATAACCTAACCTACCGGGTAGCTTTTAAGAATTTTTAGTGCAATTGACCCGTGATCGATTATTTTCAATCCACATTATGCATCTTCAACACATTAATGATTCTCAGTTGTCATGAAAATCTCAAGGTTTCAAATACTAACATAAGGTATAGAAAAATCAGTTTAGTGTCGTTTGACGAAAATTTTTCAATTAAATGGAATCACCTAAACTTTAATCACATACCTCAGTTGAACCGACCTATCTCCGATCTCTGATCGATTTTGACGATACCATATTGACCCTTGTAGATTAGCACGGTCGAGCAATCGCTTTCTAGTCGAATTCTTAAATCTATTGTGTTTAGATTCTTTAACGGCTTCACTTAATAGACTAGTTATCCCGTGAGTGATCAACTTAGGGAAAAGAACTATAGGCACGTCAATGAGAAGCCCAATTCATATCATTGAAAACATATTTGAAAATTAGGCTGTCACACTCCTTGCTATCATACTTACCACCATTATTAGACCTTAGACATTCAATTTTCAGGCCAGTCTCATTCTCCACTTCAGCTTTCCGTCTCTTAAAAGTAGCAAACACATTATTTTTTTTTCTTTCAGAAAATAAACTTATAGCTTTCTAAATAAACTTATAGCTTTCTAATTGAGTCATCAATGAATGTGGCATAATAGCACAAGCCTTCAAGGGAATGCATAGAGGCTAGTTCCCACACATCTGTACACACCAACTTTAATTTTCCTTTCTTTTGTTTTCTTTCCAATCTTCGAACAACTAACACACTTTTGCTTGTCCATAACACAATCTTTACATAGACCAATATCTATGGGCTTCAAATTAGGTAGTTTTCCCTTAGATGCTAATCACTTCATCCCTTTTTTGCTTATGTGCCCAAGTCCGTGGTGCCATAATTTGAAACCAACTTCTGACTTAGCAACTGCAGCGGTTTCTCTACTACTTTTAGTTAAGTAGAGTGAAACAACACACCTGAGTCAAGAATCCGAGACTCAATTAGACTATCAATGCTAAAAATTAAAGCATCACCGTCATGCGTCTCTTCAAGAGTTGCATTCACAAATTTCTCTTGCTCTTGATTTTGATCTCAACATTAAAATTTCTTCTTTAGGACTCTACAATCTTGTTTTATTGGCCTTTCTTTTCACAATTCTAGCAAATTATTTCTCCATGAGTTTTCGATTTACTTCTCCTCTTGACTTTGCTACCGCGATATTGGTTCCACCCTCATTGATTGCTTGTTCCTCTGGCTTAAGTATTTAAGATAGCATCTGAAAATTCACCTGATTTTCTTCCATGAATATCCTCATTAAGAATCAAATCTTGAATTGCTTGAAGTTTCAACTTTTTTCTTACTAGATGAACTGTTCACTACAGTCATAATTGCACTCCAACTTTCAGGTAGGGAAGATAATAAAATTAAAACCTTTACCTCATCATCAAATTTGACATCCACCAAACTTAACCGAGTCATAATCACATTGAAGGAGCGACTTGGGGAAGTGAAGATTTGTTGAAACGACAATACCCCCACCTTTTTGTTTAAGACTTGTAATAGATTTAAATTTCAAGGACAAAATTTTTATAAGATGGGAAGAGTTGTGACATATTGATTTTCAACCTTATTTTCAATGCTATAAAATGGGCTTTTCATCGACGCACCTATGGCCTTTTTCTCTAAGTTGGTCACTCACAAGATAATTAATCTATCAAGTGAAACTGTTAAGGAATATAAACACAACTAACTTGAGATTCGACTAGAAATCAACTACTCGACCGTCCTAATTTGCAATGGTTTAATACGACATCATTAAAATCAACTAGAGATCGGAGATAGGTCATTTTGACAAAGGCATGTAATTAAAGTATGGGTAATTCAACTTAATTGCAAAATTCTCGTCGATCGATATTAAACAGATTTTTCTATCATTTTTGTACCATGTATCCGTATTTAAAATCTCAAGATTTTCACAACAACCGATAGTCGCCTATATGTCAAAGATGCACAATGTGACTCAAGAATAATCAATCACGGGTCAAATGCGCTAAAAATTCCTAAAAGCTATCCAGTAGAAAAAGTCACACTAAAATCGTGTCCGGTTGAAATTAACCATGAAATTGAATTTGGTTTTGAGAATCGTATGTTTAAGCGTTTCACGATTTATTTTTAGGATATTATTTCATCTTTCGGAGAAATTCCGTCAAGCCTAGAATTTTGTAGAAAAATCGGTTTTTGGACAAATTGGAAAATGAGAGTGAAATTCGGATGGGCTAAATTGAGATATTTACTACCCAAAATGAGTTATTTTGGGAGAAATGAAGGGTAAATGGTGATTGGAGAGAGCATTGACATTATGCATGAAGACTTTGTGGACATCAATGATGAAAGTGAAGATAATAATCCCTTAAAGTCCTTGTCTATCTTGACTTTCATTCCTCCCCCCCTCTCTCTCTCTCTCTCACATTTCCCCTCCCCATATCCAACCACCCTTTACCATCTTCTTTCCTTGTTTTTTTTTTCACTTTGACTTTTTGGGCTCTTTCTTATCTCTCCCTCTCTCTCCCTTTCTTTACTTCACACGTTTCTTTCCCCCTCTCTACCGACACTCTCTTCTTCCTCATCCCTCCCTTTCTTTTGTTCTGCAGCAACCCACTTTCCTTCCCTCCATTTCTCTTCCCCACAGCTGCACACCACTCCATAGAAACTCCATCATTCCAACAACCCACCACCCACTAAGACTTCACTACCCCAACAACGAGCAGCCACCATCTCCATGCCAGCACCACCTTCTTCTTTACACCACACCACCACCACCTTCAGCATCATCTTCTTGTTGTTGTGCTTACCACCAACCCTCACGCCTAGCAATCGCACCAACTTAGCAGCCACCAACATTGAGCGACTTTCTACGACCAATCGCCGTCCCGATCCAACAACACCCGCGGCCATTAGTCGAGCCAAGTCACGACCAGCAACCCCCTTCAAGACTAGCAGCAACCATGAGCCTTGCGGGCCGTTTTTCGACCCAGTCCAAGCTCTCATTAGCGTCGTCGTAAGCCCGAGTTTTGGCTGCCGTCGTCGTGAACTCATCGGATCGCTAAATCGATGAGTTTACTTGCTAAACTCTGCTTATGGAGTTAATTATGCTTAAAGGGCATTTAGATTAAATTAATATTTGATTAGTGTAGTTATTAGCTTGTTTAGTTCATTTAGGTTGGTTAAATTAGTGAATTAGGTGGTTAAAAATTGTAATTAGTTTTTATTATGTGGCCTTATAGTTAGAATGGTTAGTATAATTTAATTAGTCCCACGGGTGGTTAGATTAGCAATTTTTAGCTTAAATTTGTATTTATTGAATTAATATGTATTTATTTAATTAATTTTTCTAATTATTTAATTATTAAATATTTTCTGGCAATTATACTAGGATAGCCGGTGACTAGAATTTCGTGCTAATTACAATAATGTGTTTAGTTTATGCAATTGAATGTTAATTTGTGCAAATTGAGTGGTGGTTGTGGTTTTGGATATTTATTTCAAAATTGTGAAACTTTGGTATTATAATCAAAAAATACTGGGCATTGGTTTTTAATGCCAAAATTTTTTTTAGGTACTATATTAAATAGTCGAATTTTTAAAAATGAATATATCACATTTTTGGCTCAAACTGACCGTTTACCCACACACATTATTTTCACTAGGTATTTTTAATACAAAAAAAATAAGCCAAGCATATCATTTTAAATGAGGCATTTAAGTGCAATGCGTAATGTCCTTAGGTTAGGATTAGATGTGTGTGTGATGATTAAGAGAACCCATCACCCAATGTGCATCGGGTGGATGATGCTCCTATGTGGAAAGCCTTGACAACGAATACCGATCGTTGCAGCAAAAGTTGGATCGATGCTCCTATGTGGAAAGCCTCTTGAGATAGATGTAGCCATGCTCAATGGGGTGAGACAACGCTTGGCTATGCTAGAAGATCACCGAACATCAAGTAAGCCATGCCTATTAGGTTGAGATTAAAATTAGGAACGCATGATTGATTAAGTTAAACATGCCGGATTATGGGACAAATTGTGTGGTACGATATGGGACGTGTCATAACAATTTTGTCTTATAATCGGAATCCTTGTGACTGTGTAAAATATGAAATGTGGCATTCCAATTGATTGAGTTTGATTACTGCTCATGTCTGTGATATGAATTGTTCCGACATGCAGGAAAGAATTGAGGCAAGGTGAGTCTCCATGGTTGTATGGTTGTGTGGTTGTATGGTTATGTGGTTAGGATGCCTCTAGTCGTATTACCTTTCTAATCAGGGTTTAGAGTGTAAACTCACTGAGATTTATATCTCACCCTGTCATGGGCTCAATTCTTTTCAGGACCGTAGAGTGGAGGATCTAGAGCCAAGCTGAGGGGATCTGAGATGTAGATCAATTAGGACACCTTTTGGAGATAGACTTTTGTATATCAAACTAGTTTGTATATAAATGTGTGTTTTGTTTATGAATCTGTTTTCCCGCTTTTCTATCCGATGCTATTTGCTATCAAGTTTATTCACTTTCGCATGTGCATTAAAATGAAATGGGTCGGTGACGTGTCCTGGGATGTTGTAGTTACATCGACCACTAAGGGATGGGCACGTGCTCATGGATCGGGGTGTGACATCATCAATGTCAAAAGGTTTGGCAAAAGATTTTGCAGAGCAATGACATGGACGAATGTGAGTTAACAAGTGAATAAAGATTGGCCTCTCAACAAAAAAGAAGGGTTAAGGTGTTATTTTCCTTAATTTTTTATAGGAAGAAAAGCTAATAGTTAATTAACACTTAAAAAGGAAACGTGATTTGGTAGACAAATGTGTAAGAAACACATTTCCTTTTATTTCTTGCCAATTTCAAGATGAGAAGTATATAATGGTTTAGAAGATTTTCTCATTCTTTTTTTTTTAGAATATTTAAACAGTAAACTACGCTTTCATCTAACAATTTAAACTTTTAGAACAATTGGAAATAGTCCCACCAAATCTCATCCAAATATCATATGATATCAGAGCTGGAAGTCTTGTCCCATTTGCCTCCTAATTAAATTTCCAAGTTTGATATTTAAATAATAAATCATGCCTTAACTAACAACATGAGTTTTTAGAAAAGTTGGTGGTGACAATGGTCTCACCAAATTTCCCACTTTTACTTTCCATCCTCTTTTATTGATTCAAACAAAGAAAAACTAATCGTACTCAACTTTCCTCAATGAAAATTAAGAAAATATAGCCAACAAAGTTATCTTTATGTGTATATTCTTTGAATAAAGGAAAATTGTCCAATTAGTTCTAAATTTATTATACAATGCCAATTCAATCCTAAATTGTTTCAATCTTGCTAATTTAGTCATAAACTTTTGTGAAAATATTCATTATAGTCCTTCCACAAATTTTCACCAAAAATCATAGACATGGTGATGTGCCACATAAGATGATCAACAATAAATGGACCGCCACATCAACCATTTTTGGTATTGGCCAGAAGAACCACATTGGAAATTTGTATGATGACTTAGGACTAAATTGGAAATTTTGAAAAATTTAAAACTGAGTTGACATTAATAGAATAGGTTTGTGACTAATTGGGTAATTTTTCCTTTTGAATTGCTCTCAGATAGTTAAAGTAATTGTAAAGATAAAAATTATAATTGTAGATTAAGTATTTAAATTTGGTCATTTCCAGTAAAAGTTCTGTTAAATAAGCTTAAAAATGTGGTGGGTCGGAGTTTCAACAAATTAAATTTCATCACATATATATACTAGAACTCAAAAGTGCAACAAGAATAATTTGTCTATATAATTCTTGACTCTAATCTTCACACTAGTAATT
The DNA here is from genome assembly GCA_017140325.1 of Eucalyptus leucophloia subsp. euroa. Lineage (NCBI taxonomy): Eukaryota > Viridiplantae > Streptophyta > Magnoliopsida > Myrtales > Myrtaceae > Eucalyptus > Eucalyptus leucophloia. The sequence goes on along the minus strand of CM029476.1, from coordinate 10,940,420 downwards.
TGTGTAACAAATAAAAAGACGCACTTGACTGAGCCTATAAATCTGGACTTTCTAACAAATTAAATACTTTTGTGCACTATGAAAAACATGCTGAGAAGGTGTATGACCATGAGACTTGTGGTTTGAAAAAGACATGACCTCTCAAAGAAGAAACAATTAAGATCTAAGTGTAAGAGTTTTCATAATATGGACTACATTAAACGATATTGTAATTTACTGTTTTTACGGTTATCGTAAAATATGGTTGGTCTAAGGTGAGATAGAAGTTATTTAATTAATCGAATATGGGATTGGCTAGTGTGGGTTGAGTTGAGCCTAGACCGTAATGAGGGGGCCTAGTTGGAACTCTATAAATATTGCTTAAGTCTCTCCTCTAACCCTAGTTCTCACATGTATCCTCATTTAAGGAGCGTTTACCTAACGTTAAATGTGAGGGGGGCCGCCTTATCGAGCTAGTGATACAGAGGGCAATAGAGAAAAATGACTTGCGTATGTAACATTGTGTTTCCGCTTCCATTTCAAAAACGATAGATCCCAAAACGGGTGTATTAACCTTTTCTACTCAATTATGCATGTTCTTGTTCTAGTTAAGGAGATATTGGAATTGTGCAATTTGCATCCAACATGTGGTATCAGAGCCTCCATAACCCTAGAATACGAACGCAAAGGATTTTGCCGTAATTTGAGATTTTCGAGATTTTTTGTAAAATAAAAATAGAATTAATTTATATATTCGGACTAGGGTCAGTGGGACAAGCAAAACCATGGGCGGCGCATTGCCAAGGGAGGCCCCACACGCCCCTACACGTGGCCACGCACCGCTTGGGCATCGAGCACGCTCCCTATGCACAGTCACGCGCCCTCACGCGCTCCCATGCCGGGGGCACGGCTCGTGCATGTGAAGCACGTGGGTGCTGATGTCACGATGATGTTAACGCTTGGACCCGATCTAACATGATTGGCGACCGACACGACCCAGGACTCGACCCAACCTGTTGACCTAACCCGACCTGGTCAACCAAGCGGCTGGACCGGATGGTCGGGACCGCCACCGGTCAGACCGGTTTTGATAGCCATTGACGCCAGCGTGTGAGCTCCACGCTCCCCGCACTCAAGCGGCACGTGCGAGCGCATGGAAGCTCAAATTGGCACGTGGTTGGTAGCTCTGGACTCATATGTTCATCCTCTATGTTGTGGTGTATTTATTTTACATGTTTGATGATTTTATGGATGTGAAAATACATACAAGGCCTTAAATACATGTATTTTTAGTGTATTTTTGCATATTTTTCTTGTATTTTCTGTGTTTTTGGAAATACATGTGGTGGGTTACTGGTATGTTATCACATAAACATTATAAAAATGTGATTCATTAATAAAGATTAAACTTTATTGTATTTTATTAATGAATAAGGCAATATAATTAGCATGATATGTGATTTCAATGATATGTTGCCCCTATCATTAAAGTTAAAATCACATGTATATGGTGTATGTGAGATGTAAAGATTATATCCCTAGTATGAGAGAGTTTCAAGCATTCAATTAAGTTGTGACCGCCAAAGTAGCACACTTGATTGAGTTTGAGAAATTTCGATCTCGTATATTAATTGGGATGTCTCATAATCTAATACATAGTCATACTCCCAAAGGAGGTGATTGTGTATTAGTTCATGGATGGATACATGATGGTGTTGTGGAGGAGTGACTAATCCTAATGGTTCATATGCCCAAAAGTGATGAATTCACGAAGATTAAAATATATTCTCATAACCGCTATCATGTGGGGAGTGTACAATTGCATGTCATGTATTTTACCCAAAGGTGATTATGTGATTTTGCATATAACTCTCTGGATGTGCACTTATACATCAAGTTACACAATACTCATATAATATTAATTATATACATTGCTTGTCTTTTAGTCACATTTTCTGTAAATGGTAACTCCGTCACATTTTCTTGTTGGTTTAAACTTTAAGAAATGGAGAGAAGATTTTCTGTTTGCCATGGAGATGGCAGATGTTTATATGGCTCTTACTGTCAATTGGCTGGCAAATCTTACTGCCGAGATTACAGAAGCTCAGAAAACTCATTTTTATGCTTGGGAAAAGAGCAATAAAATTTGCTTACCGTAGATGAAGCATTTTACTCAGGAACATTTGAAAAGTGGTTTGCTTGCAGATTATACTACTAGGCAAATGATGGAAGCCTTGATGGCTAGAAACCATGTCTCGCCTAATGCTGAGATATGAACACACCTACAAACACTATTTACTATGAAGTATGATGATTTTGGTGGAGTTAGAGATTATGTTCTGAGAATGATAGATTTGCATACAAAACTTGAGGCTCTCAATGTTATTATTCCCACTACTTAAATTGTGCATCAAGCTCTAAATAATCTTCCTCTTGATTTTGAGATTATCAAAACCAATTATAGTTTCCAAGATAAAACCCGGTTAGTTAATGACCTAATTACATGGTTGGTGGCAGAGGAAGAAAAATTGAAGAAAGATAAAAGGGCACATTGCCCTTTATGCTTCTAATTCTGGTAGTGATAAGGGTAAGAAGGTGAGAAATTATACTCATAAAGGTAATTCTGAAATTGCTGGACCTTCCAAAAATAAAGGAAATTATGATGGTGCTGGACCCTCTAACAGTTTGGGTCTTAAGAAAGCATTCACCAAGAAGGATGGTGTTCTTTGCTACTTTTGTAGGGAAAGAGGACACGTAAAGAAATGATGCAACAAGTTTAAGGCTTGGTTGTCTAAAAGAACCAAGAGTGAGCCTAAAGGTAATAATTCTTTGGCATTTGTTTATGAATCCAATCTATCTAAAGTCTTGACCAATTCGTGGTGGCTAGATAGTGGTGCAACTAATCATGTCGCATTTACCATATGGGGGTTTATAAATCGAAGGATGCCAAATCAGAATGAATCAAAGCTCACTGTTGGAAACAACATTGGAGTTGACGTCGAGTTCGTGGGAGATGTTATTTTGATTTTAGATTCTGGTTCTAGGATGGTGTTGGGAAACACTTTCTACGTACCTTCTTTTAGGCGGAATTTAGTTTCTGTGTCTTGTTTGGATATGCGTGAATACTCTTTTGAAATAAATAGTTATACTATTTCCATGTTTTATGATTCAAATAAGATTGGGTGTTGCAATTTATCCGATGGATTATATCATTGAGCTTATCTCCCAACGACATGTACATTGCTTATTTAGTTGAGAAAGCTGTTTCTAAAAGGCCTCTACCTAAGGAATAGTCTTATGCATTGTGACATAAACGTTTTGGTCACATCTCTAAACAAAGAGTAGAAAAACTTATAAAGGCTAATATTTTGCCTACTCTTAAAGGTGATTTAGAGACTTGCGTAGACTGTTGTAGAGGTAAGATGACTACGATAAAGAAAAAATCATCCGTATGAAGTTCTGACTTGTTGGAGGCTATTCATACTGATATTAATGGACCATACACAGCTACTTTGTGATGAAATTTTTATTTCTGCACATTTATTGACGATTATTTCCGATATTAATACTTATACATAATTAAAGAAAAGTCCGAGTCTCTTGACAAATTCAAGATTTTTCGGATTGAGGTGGAGAAACATTTGTGAAAGTTATAAAGATTGTTAGATTTGATCATGGTGGTGAATATTTTGGTAGGCACGGTGATGTTGGACAACTTAAAGGGTGATTTGATAAATACTTAGAGGATTCTGGGATAATAGGTCAGTTTACTATGCTCGAAAGTCCTTAACAAAATGGTGTAACTGAAATGCGCAATCATACTCTTATGGACATGATAAGAAGCATGCTTAGCAAAACCAATTTACCTAATTTTTTGTGGGGTGAAGCTTTGAAAACAACTCTTTATATTCTAAATTGCGTTCCTACTAAAGCGATTCTATTGACTCCTTTTGAGTTATGGACTGAATGTAAACCTAGCTTGAATCATCTTAAAGATTGAGGATGTCCAGCAAAAATGAAGTTATATAATTCAATATTGAGTAAGCTGGATTCCAAAACTACTTGATGTTACTTCGTGTCTTATCCAGATTATTCAAAGGGGTATCGGTTTTATAACCCTAATGGAGGTACAAGAATTATGGAATCTCAGACTGCAAAATTTTTGGAATTTGTTGTAGCTGAAAAAGGTAGCTGCTCACAAGCTATTGAAAATGATAATATGGTAGGGATTATTGGATCCCTATCTCATCTTGTGCAAATAATTATGAAGCATCTCGCGCCACAAATTGAATCTGTTGTGGCCCAAGATCTTATTGTTGAGACAGTTCCTGATGAAATTCCTTAAGTCCCTCAAATTTAGAATGAGGTTGAAGTAGCTCTATTTAGAAGATCAACTAGGGAAAGACGTTCAGCTATACCACCAGACTATGTTGTCTACCTAGGAGAGCATGATTATGATATTGGTTGTGTTGTTGATCCGGTAACTTATATAGATGCTATCTTATGTCCTCAATCAGATTTGTGGCTAGATGCGATGAAGGATGAGATGCAATCTATGAAACACAATGGTGTTTGGGAGCTTATTGAATTGCCTGAAGGTTGTAAACCTAATGGCTACAAATGGGTATTTAAGACTAAAAGGGATTCCAAATGAAAGATTGAAAAGTTTAAAGCCAGATTGGTAATTAAGGGTTTCACTTAAAGAGAAGGAATATATTATGAAGCAACATTTTCTTAAGTTTCTTCTAAAGATTTTTTAAGAGTGATCTTGGCATTGGTAGCTCATTTTGATATGAAGTTACACCAGATGGATGTTAAGACTGCTTTTCTAAATAGAGACCTTAATGAGGAGGTTTATATGGTGTAGTCTGAAGGTTTTGTAGCAGATGACTCAAGTAAGCTTGTTTGTAGATTGAAAAAAAACAAATCTATTTATGTCCTTAAGCAAGCTTCTAGATAGTGGTATTTCAAGTTTCATAGTATTGTCACTTCATTCGATATTTATTGAGAACAAAGTAGATTAGTGTATATACACCAAAATCAGTGAAAGGAAATATATTTTTCTCATACTTTATATAGATGATATCTTGGTTGCTAGTATGACATTGGTTTACTGCATGAGATAAAGCGGATGTTATCGAAAAATTTTGATATGAAAGACCTTAATGAGGCGTCTTTCATTCTTGGGATTGAGATCCATAGAGATTGCTCACACCATTCATTGGGTCTGTCTTAGAGGGCATATCCTGATCGCATTTTGGAAAGATTCAATATGCAGTATTGCAAACAAAAAATTGTTCCTATTGTTAAGGGTGATAAATTGAGTCTTTCACAATGCCCTAATTCAGAATTTGAGAAAGCTCAAATGAAGAATTTACCTTATGCTAGTGTGCTTAGAAGTATCATGTATACTCAAGTTTGCACTAGACCAGATATTGCTTTTGCAACAAGGCTTCTAGGTAGATATCAATCAAATTCAGGATGCGATCATTAGGTTGCTGCCAAGAAGGTTTTAAGGTACTTAAAGAGAACAAGAGATTATATGCTTATTTATAAACATGTTCCAGACTTACAACTAGCAGGGTATTAGATGCAGATTTTGCTGGTTGTCAAGATGATAAGAAGTCAATGACAGGATACATATTTATGTTGGCAAGAGGTGCAATATCATGAAAGAGTGGAAAACAGAAATCCAAATCTTCTTCTACTATGCAAGCGGAGTTTGTAGCATATTTTTTAGCTGCTACTCAAGCTATTTGGCTCCAGAACCTCATTAGAGAGTTATCAGTTCTTGATTTCGTGGATAGACCCATATAGTTATATTGTGACAATAACTCTGCAGTGTTATTTATTAATAACAATAGAAGTCTCAAAGGGTCTAAACACATGGAGGTCAAGTTTTTGATTATAAAGAAATCAGTGCAGAATGGTGACACCGTAATAAATTATATTCCTATAGATGATATGGTTGTAGATCCACTAACTAAAGGCATACGCCCATGTGTATTTGATCGACATGTCATTAGCATGAGTTTATGAGCATTTTGGGATGTTGTTATTAAGTGGGAGTTGTGTTTTATTTTTCTTTGAATAAAGTTTATATTTGTTTTTGTTAAAATTTAGTAACACCTGGATATATATATATATATATATATATATATATATATGTATGTCAACTTTTGCATTCAATAAAATATTTTTGAATGGATTATTATTATGTTGAATATATATATTGTTAAAAGTCTCAAGGCATTGCTTAAACCTATAGTGAAGGCTAAGGGCATCCAGTTATTAGCTTTGTGCATATGTCTTATGTAATATATAAAGAAAGGTTAACCGTAAGGACAAGACATATGTGAGTCAATTGGAATCACAAAGACATTCTCTAGTGCCACAATTTTTTTTTTTTTTTACGCTTAAGATAAGAGAATGGTGACTAACAAATGAGATCTCTCTATGAAAGATGTTATCCATTTGTCACACTACCATATTGAATCCATATCAATAAAGTTGAGAATATTCGTGACCATGGAAGGTTCTGTGTGTATAAATACAGTTACCGTTATGATTTTGTGTTTAAGATTTATGGAATATGATTAATTATTAAGAATTATCTCTGGACCAATGTGCGCACATATACGATTTCAATTCATATAGTTCAAACGGGAGGATGTAAGAGTTTTCCTAATATGGATTACATTGATTGATATTGTAATTTATTATTTTTACGGTTACCATAAAACAAGGTTAGTCTAAGGTGAGATAGAAGGCTTCTTAATTAGTCTAATATGAGACTAGCTAGTATGGGCGAGTTAAGCCTAGCCCGTAATGAGGGGCCTAGCTGGAAACTCTATAAATAGTGCTCAAGTCTCTCCTCTAGCCCTAATTCTCACATGTATCCTCACCTAAGGAGCGTTTACCTAACGCTAAACGTGAGAGGGGCCGCTTCATTGAGTCAGTGATACAGAAGGCAATAGAAAATAAGGATTTGCACGTGGAACATTGTGTTTCCGCTTCCGCTTCAAGAACGATGGATCTCAAAATAGGTGTGTTAACATTTTCTACTCAATTATGCATGTTCTTGTTCTAGTTATGGAGATATTGATATTGTGCAATTTGCATCCAACACTAAGTACAAGCATATGAATTGTTTTTTCGTAAGTTCAAAAACTAAATCCCAATGTAATAATCTTCTATGAAATGGAGAACTTTAGAAGTAAATATTTATTTATAATTATTAAGGAACCTCCTTTATGTTCCTAAATCCCAGGTAAACAAAAATCACTAATATAATGGATAATACGTACGTCATAAGCCCAGATCAATAAGTTCAATATAGCATCGTCGCACTCGGTTATGAGAAGCATATCTTGTGTTTTTTGCCTAATCTAAATTTATATATTTTTGTTACATTAACGCTAGCTGTATTCTTTGAAAATTTGCTATCGTGATGCTATATTGAAAAATAGCACCTTAATAAAGAACATTTTTATTGCTTATCGTGAGGAGGGATTGACTATATCAACCATTTAAGATAGGACAACAATCTCTCCCCTAGTTCTGCTAATATTAACTACTCCTCACCAACATTTGCTTCACGAGGATCAAAGTGTTTGCCATCAAATTGGCTAATGACAGAGGCATCAATAGCTCTTGCGCAAGGAGTTGAAGTTGAAGCTTCTAATGCCAAGGGCTCCATCCTTTTCTTGTCCACCTTTTCCTTGAGATCTGCCAGCGCCTTCTTTAATACCATTAATTGTTCGAAGCTAAGGCTTTCGATTTCCAGAGGCTTAATATGTTGGAGCTCTTTTGCCTGTTTCTTTTCGGCTTCCAGTCGCTCGAGCACATCTGCGTATTGTCTGTTCAGTTCAACTAAGGTTTGGTCTCCATTAGTTTGAGCCTGAGTGACAGGAGGACAAACCGTCTGTGGATGCTCAAACCTGTCAAGGACTGCATCCACAGAAGGGTGTCCAAAGGAGAAAGGCTTGCCGCTAGGAGAGAAGAGAATAATCGCCATCTCAGTTGCACAAAGAGTGCATAGTTCGCTTGCTTTCTTGAAGAGTCCTGGTCGCCGTTTCGAGAAGGCAACTCGTTGTGCATTGACACCCTCGATCATCCTCTTTGCTCCAGTTGTTTTGCCCTTCATGTCTCGCCCTGCAAAATCAATGTAAATTCAAATGATATTGCTAGAATAATGAAAAATGGTGGCCATTTATAAGATTTTACAGGCCAAAGCATTGCTTAAAAGATTGCACCACTCCCTCTTTGATTGGTAATCCTCTTTGATTGATAATTCTTATTTGGCTTTCCATGTATTAGCATGCGTTTTAAGAGGTTTAATGATAAATATGTCGTTTTCCATCTTATTGACGATGGTGTAATCCTCTCAACATTACTAAGTTGGCATCCCTTTAATGGCAATTGCTAGCTAATACTATGATAACAATCCATAACAGACTTAATCAATGCATCCACCTAGCATAAAAGGAAATAAATCTCGCTCATGGGTAAAATTAGAATTTTCTATGCTTAATAAGGCTTTAGCTTTGGAACAATCATATATTTTCGACTACTTGAGTACCATAACTATTTTTTCGATCATTTGAGTGTCATAACTTATATAAAAAGATTACTTGAGTGCAATAACTTTGAATCAATTACTTGAGTGCTAAAACTTTTTAAAAACATTTACCTAAGTACTGGAAGTCCAGCATGGCATAGCACTTGCGTGAGCGTTTTTAAAAGGTCATGATACTCAAGTGACTAATTGAAAAATCATATAACACTCAAGTGAATGAAAAAAAATTACGACACTTAAGTGAGTACTATACAAAAGTTATAGCATGGTGTCCTTTTCCCTGCTTTAAATGGTAACGTTGATTCAATTTTCCAAATATGGCATGCATCTTAAGAAGTTTAATGATAACCATGTCGTTTTCCATCAAATAGATGAAAGTCTAATCCTCGCAAAATTCAAATTTTAACTCTAATTCAACTTTGAATGGTAACTCTGATTCAACTTTCTAGATATGACATGCGTTTTAAAAGGTTTAATGACAAGCATGTCGTTTTCCGTCAATTAGATGGAAGCATAATCCTCTCAACATTCAAAAGTTGGCATCCCTATAATGTCTATTCTGGCTAATAATATATGTATAAAAACCTATTGAGAACATGGGGACAATAATAGTAGAGTGCAATAACTTTCATACAGCGCCCACTTAAAAGCGATAACTTTTTTTCACTTACTTAAGTGTCACATCGGAGTAAAATTAATCATTTAAGTGCCATTTCCGGCAAATTATCCTTCATAGACTTTTTTTTATTAATTTCCTATTATGTCATGGATTTATATTTTATTTTTGAATTTTTTTTATCAATTGATAACATCTGCATCAATGATGCCCTGAAAGATGACCGGTGTCCATGTTGGATTTTCCAGTGAGACAAATTGCCGATGGTACTTAAGTGATTGATTTTTCAAATTTATGGCCCTTAAATAAGTGTCATATGGAAGTTATGGCACTTCTAGTATACTTATCCCAAAAAATGCTTATATACATGTTTGTTGAAGGAGTGATCATTTATATTTTTGGAAAAATTATCAATTTAGTTTTAAACCTATTTTATGGATGTCACTTCTAAATGCATCAGAATTTCCAAAGAAAGAGAAGAAAAAAAAGTAAAAAATGATCTTGAATCTGGCACCTACAAAATATTGTGGTATGATGGGTTTCTAGAGTCAAGGGCTATACGGTGGTTAAGAAGAAAGGAAAGGCGGATGAGCTAATTATAATTACTACTTGCGTATTAGTACATAATAACTGTTCTAGTGATATTTATTTTCGATATTTGTTGAAAATTAAATTTAAAATATCTTGGATCTTATATGCAACGGGTATCATTCATGAGAAGTATCTAGTAATTATTATGTTATAAAGAATTAAATAATGCAAGGCATTTGCCTACGTGAGACTCTTATAGTAAAGTTTGGAGAAATAGCTGTGATTGATTGGCCCTCCCCAACCTTCACTTATAAATTAAAAAATGCTTAGGATAAGAACAGCACAATGCCATAACTTTCGAACCACACTCATTTGACTGCTATAACTTATTTTTCCACTCACTTAAGTGCCACATCAAAATAAAATCAATCAATTGAGTGCCATTTCTAGCAAATTGTCATACGTGAATTTTTTTTTTTAAATTTTCCATCTCAACATGAATTTTTTTATTTTTAATTTTTTTAATTTTCTACGTTGTCCCTAGCAATGTCACATAGGACAACTAGCATCCACATTGAATTTTCCAAAGAGACAAATCACCTATAGCATTTAAGTAATCTATTTTTTTTTTAAATTTATGACATTCAAGTGAGTGCCGTACAAATATTATGACACTTGCGTTGTTCTTATCTCAATAATATGTATTGAATTTGAGCTTGGAAAGAAAATCCAATTCAAGTAGGTTTCCCAGTTTGAGTAGGTCTCTTACAAAGGATTCCCTATTTTGATATATATATATATATATATATATATATATATATATATATATATAGATAGATAGATTAGTGTTAGGGTTTATTCTATTTTTTTGAGGGAGTACTCTATGAGATTTTGAGATAATTAGTTCCGCTACGGATCATATCTGGTCAGCAGAATACTCTTCACTGAAGACTTGTTCCCTTTCTCCACGACAAAACTGAAACAAGTAATGTGTCCCAGAGTAGCTACATCAACCATCGTCTATTTACATATCTTTGGTCCCATTTCCGTTTTCACTTTCGCAGTAAACATCAACCTAATTGCTAGTAACAGACATCTTAATTTGTCTCAACATTTCCTAGAATATCAGTTCACTTCTGCTAAAACGGTGACTTCACTTCTAGGTATCCCTGATACATGATATCAAAACTTAGTTTCAACAATCAGATTAAAAAAAGCAAAAACCTATGGTTTGACATATACAACGGTGAAAGTTAAACAGCATGTGCCTAATCTTGGGATATTCTGTAGACGAGGAATAAAAAATGTAAGGTTTCCAATAAAAAGCAAATATTAATAGTCCCCAATCAAACAAAAAACAGATATTCTAATATACAATCTGACAAACAATTAAAAGTATATAGGGCCATGTACGTGGTAATAAGACAATACACATAAAGCAGAGCCATATTTGATATGACACATTCAGACGTCAGGTCTGCACATATGAGTTACCACATCAGAAAGAATTAGATAAAGTTAACAACATGAGGAATCATACATACCCCATGGGAACTCTTTATTGCTGATGTGCAATTATGGGTACGGCTGCAAAACATGCCAAGGAAACAGACTCAGTAAGCCCCACCACAACCATATTCAATTGAGAAACAAAAAGAGAAGTGCTTTGGGAAATTGATCTTTGAGAAGAAAAAGCCCTGAATAAGCATAAGAAAGAACTAATAACAGGAACTGAAAGTTGCCCAACTGCTTTTGTCAAATATATGAGACTCTAGAAACCTGAAAAAAGAGTACAATAGGCACCGTGGGAGTTGATTTCTAGGAAAGAACACTTACAGGAGGCTCTTCATGATGAGGATGCCCCTTGGACAGGTTATATATCGCCAAAATCGTGCACGTCACACTACCCGCATATGTTATCTTCTCCCACTTCGCCGTCTCATCTATTAAAACAAAAAATTAGTAAAACCAAATTCATCATCAAGCACCCTAGCCCAAAATCACAATGGCTTCAGACAACAGGCCGCCATCCATCTTTTTCTACAATCAAGTAGAAACCTTTCAACTTCAAATTTCTGTAAAGGAACCATTTTTAGTACACCCCAGAATTTCTAGATTTGCAGACCACATTCTTCAATCTAACATTTTCTCATCAAAGAAAATGCCAAGAAAACGAGAACGATGGAAAAAGCCCCGCTTTCACATGTCAATCACAAGGTCCTTAATTCCGCCACTCAAATGAAGTCCAGACATAAAACAATCTTCATCGCAGCTTCAGCAGAATAAAGGGATCATCTAGACATCTCTACCACATGAATAAAAGGTAATTCAACTACAGCGACCCGTAAACCTAAAATCAAATCAAGCCCACGCCATGAATCAAGCTCTAGAACGCCCCCCCGAGCGAAAAGTGTAATTTCTAGATGAATAGTAAGATCGATGTATGATATCGAAGGAAATCTTTGGATCACATAGAGCACCACATTAGGGACTTACAAGTGTTATTGGCCATGCGAGAACACCATTGATCAATAATGACTGTAAGTCATAAAATGAATCGAGTTTGTGTCTTAGTGTGATTGGTGCATGAACCACAAAGGCCAACCCCAAGACCCAAATCTTCTTATTGAATTGAACTCCCTTTTGAAAGATTGATTTTAGTATGATGTTGTGCTTTTGATTGTTTTGACATGTATGTCTGTTTCTTTCCATTGTATGAACCTAGTTATAGATTTCCTACACTAGATCTAGATTATGACCTTGAAGATGGAAAGGACATCAAGATAGTGAGACAATATATAGTTTGATCACAAAAAGCATGGCGAGTATCTAAGTTATTCTTAAATCTTGTCTTTTAGGCAATATCCAGATTTGATCACTCCATGGGGAACATTTTGCTACAAAGTTATGCACTTTGGCCTGAAGAATACTGAGACAACCTATCAAAAAGCCATGGTGGCACTATTCCATGACATGATGTATAAAGAGATTGAAGTCTATGTCAATGACATGTTTGCAATCATGACAATGTGAAGACTTAAAATCTTAAGAAAATTATTTGATTGATTGAGAAAATTCAAGCTAAGACTTAACCCCGCAAAATCCATATTTTGGGCAAAGTCTAGGAAGCTTCTTGGATTTATGTTTAGAAATAATGGTATCAAGATAGATCCCTCTAAGGTAAAGGCCATATGTGAGCTAAAAGCTCATTCTACTATTAAGGAAGTCCAAAACCTATTGCGAAGATTGAATCATGTTGCAAGATTCATCTTCCAATTATCAGAAACCACTAGACCATTCTTTAGGTTGTTGAAGAAGAATGCCAAGGTCAATTGGGATGAAGAATGTCAGAATTCCTTTGAAGAGCTTAAGTGATATCTTTCGTAATGTCTTGTGCCGGTACTGCCTATCCACGATGTGCCTCTAATCTTATGTCTCACCATTCACAAAAGGTCTTTAAGAGCCATGTTGGTACAAAAAAGACCAAAGGATGGAATAGAACGTGCCATATACTATCTCAATAAAAAGTTTACTACCTTTGAGATTCGATATCCTAAAGCGGAAAAGACCAATGTAGCCTTGATTTGGGTCTTACACCAACTGATGCAATATACTCTTCACCAGCGCATCTTGTTGGTGACTAAGAATAACTCGATTAAATATCTTTAGGAGAAGCCTGCATTGGTTGGAAGGCTCATTAAATGGCAAATATTACTCTCTGAGTTCAATATCCGAAGCATGACACAGAAGTCCATCAAAGGGTGAGCCATAACTGATATGTTAGCTGAAAATCCCGAAAGGTTTGATGACTGGGATGAAGTCGATGAATGAATCCATCTGGTTGCACTTGACAAGTGGACCATGTACTTCGATGGTGCTGTTAATCTTTGTGGTTCTAGCACTGTGGCCATTTTAATATCCCCAGAAGGTCAACATTACCCAATAGTTGCAAAGTTGGCATTCCCTTGTACAAACAATAATTTTGAATATGAAGCTTGCATCCTTGGTTTGTAGTTGGCCATGGATATGAAGGTTAGAAAGCTTCAAGTTTATGGTGATTTTGCATTTAATCCTATCATCCCTACCTATTACTTCTCATCTGAGCAATAACAAGGGATTTATTAAAATCAATTAAAATCAGGCACACATAATCTTTTTTTATTATATCATATTCTATATGATAGCCTTATGCATACAATATGTATTTGGGTTATAAAAGAAAATTCCTCTTTTTTTTTTTTTTTTAGTTTTAGCTAGTGTGATAATGATAAGAAGATAAGAAAGTGCTCTTAGTTCAGTTCGGTAGAACGTGGGTCTCCAAAACCCGATGTCGTAGGTTCAAATCCTACAGAGCGCGATTCCATTCTTGGTTAGGTTAGTCCCAAAATTACAATTAAATAATTGACCAGTAATCTTAATTTGACCTCCTTTGGATTAAAGAAAAGAGGAGGTCAATTTAAAAAAATGTTAATTAATTTAATCAAAGATCCAACTGATCACCACGTCCGTATTGTAAATATGTAGTGACAAATAATCCAGCTAAAGTAATAGGAATTAGACCTAAGACAATTTCAAATAGAAATCTTCAATCATTTCAATTTTTTTGAAAGGGAAAAAGGAGAGGTAATATCTATTCCCACATATTAATCCGCATTGCCCATGAATCTCAATGACCACTAATTGGAAATTGACTCTCTAAGGAACTATAGAGTCTATTAATACCACAAAAAGATTTATTTTTATGCATTGTGTTCATTCAATTAATTTCAAATAAGTCGTATCTTGGTCAGAACAATAAAGAGAGCTGAGGTTATAGTTAAAGCTACTATTAGAAAACCGAAATAACTAGGTATAGTAAGCAGTCGATTTGCTTTATAAAAAGAAGATATCAATGAACTTCTATGAAATGGTTTCATGAGATTCAGTCATTTGTCTTGATCGTGGGATATCATTGAGAAATAGGAATCCGTGTTATCAAAAGATTTCCTATTATTATTTCTAGTATGGAATGAGTCAATCATCCACTTTGGTATCTTATTGAAAAAAAATGGTGATATTGTTCCTCCATTGATCAATAATTTCGATTTTTGGGAAGTATCATGATCATCCAATAATAATGGTTTCCATTTTTTCAAACGAACGATTTAAAGACCTATTGATTCTAAGAATTGATTGCAGAGTTGATCATTCGGATCTTTCAATTCATAGACGTGGATCTCGAACCTATGAATGGGGTATTCCCGAAACTCACAAAGAAGGAAGTGAGTTAGACAAAAAAAGAAGAAACTTGGACAAAAAGAAAAGTAACTTGGACAAAACGAAACGAAGTGACTTAAACAAATCTTTTTTGTCGATAACCTCAGACCAATCAATTGAATATTGATTAATATGTAATCAATAGAAGACTACTTGAAAACGGCTCTTCTGCTTAGAAATGAAATGTTCCAAATGTTCCTGGAAATTCTTGCTCCCATTGGACCATTCTCTAGATGGGAGGCGATTGGCAAACACGAAATGTAAAGTTAATTCCTTACCATGAATATCTCGAAGATCTAGTCAAGGAATTTGATGAAATCTCTTTTGATTATCCGCCAAGATCACAAAATCAATTTGCTAATGCCCTAGCAACCTTATCATCAATGTTACCAGTAAACGATGGTTTGAGTATTAATCTTTGCAAATCAACGTTTTGAAGAAGCCTGCTTATTGCTGATGATTGAAAAAGAACCTAATGGTCAACCTTGGTATTATGACGTCATGAATTACCTTTGAGAAGGCAAATTTCCCCAAGGAAGGCAAGCCAATGATAAAAAATACCTGATGAAGTTGGGATCCAAATTCTTCCTCAGTGGTGGGGCCCTTTATAAAATGTCTTTTGATTCAGTTTTACTGAAGTGTGTAGACGTACAAGAAGCTAAACTCATGAAGAAAGAGATATATTAAGGAGAGTGTGGCCTTCATATGAATGGTCAACTCCTGGCAAGAAAACCCATGAGGTTAGGTTACTATTGGTTGACCATGAAAGCCGATTGTATTCAACATGTGAGGTGCCGTCACCAATGTCAAGTCTGTGGAGACAAAATCAATGCTTCTCCTGATGAACTACATCAAATGTCCAAGTTTTGGCCATTTTCAATGTGGGGCATTGACATCAATGGACCAATTAATCCTAAAGCATCGAATGGACATTGCTTTATTTTGGTGGCTATCGATTACTTCACTAAATGGAGTGAAGCCAGTTCTGATGCCCATGTCACTGCAAAAAGCATGGCGAGGTTCATCCGTCATGATATCATCGCTCAGTATGGAATTCCTGAGGCAATTATCACTAACAATGGATCAAACTTGAATAACAAGATAATGGACAAACTACTTGGAGTGTCATGCCCCAAACCCTGAGCATGCGAACATTCCAGGACACGTCGCCGACCTAATCTTTATATCTTTCAATTAAGCACAAGTAGAACCACATATAAACAACACCCAATCAATAATCACAGTAGGGATAGTAAAACACATCAAACATTTCCAAAGGAGCAATCTTTTTTTATTACTTTTTAACCCTAGGAAGTTTAACAATTACAAACTTATTCAAAAGAGCGACTGCCTACCAACCAACTCAAAAACCTACTGAGGTCAAGGTTAACCTAATTTCACTAATAGCAAGGCCAGCCAAAAGTGTCCCATCTCACGCCTACCACAACCGTACCTAGTAGTTCTCCATGCTATGGCCCTGAAAATAATTAACAATAATGGGGTGAGATAAAATCTCATCAACTTCCTAAACTTCGACTAGGAAGCTAATTCGTATTGAAGGAAGCCTAAACATGCAACGTCATACAATCTTACCTCATCTTAGCACACCCCTGCATATTAGTACATGTCACATGGCAATATTAGTGCAATGCACATAAATAATAATCTGAATACATTCGAAATATTCCAAGTGCATTGCCAACACACGTGTTCCAATTATTACGACCCTCAAGCCACAGCCAACATATGAATCGGTTATCTTCTGGCATGATTGGGCATCATCCCGCCCCATTAGGCATGGCATCGTCTTGAACCCCTGCCTAGACGACATTCTATAAAGGAGCATCAGTCCAGCCTCAACCATAACTCGTCATCCAGACCGTTGTCTGTTATTCGATAAAAATTAGGCATTGCCCCCAAACTCCTGTTGGGTGACAGCTTCAATTAAATGACCACTCAAGCGCGTCAACAATCAAGCCGATTTTTACTGCCATTAATTAGTCAAGAACAAAAGAGTTCGTTTTCAAATAATTAACTTTGGTAATTTTCCAATTTAAAAAATCCTAGTAAAATATTCGTACTTGGTCACGTATTAGAAATCAACCCATCAAACTTTCCACACTTTCATTTTAAAACCCTATTCTTTTATTTAGCACATAAAATTCAGCGTCCGACCTTGACATCTCAAACTTTATCATTTTATTGCCTATAAAACCTTCTTTTGGAATAGGAAATGGAATTTATCATAAAGCAATCAATAACATGGCATCACATGTGCAAATGGTCAGAATTATGCATAAACTCATCCAGAAAAACGGGCACAAATTCTATTTAACGTCTAATCCATCATTTAATTACACTAATCACAATTAATTAAGCTAATCATGATAAATTATGGTAATTACTATTAATTAATATAAACTCGATTAATTAACCTAACTAAAATTAATCATCGTTAACTAAAAATAATTATGATTAATTAAATAAATAACAATTAAATAAAAAATCAGGATTAATTAATCTAACTGTAATTACTTAAAGTAATCGCACTTAAATTTAATCTAAACCATAATAATTAAGGATAAATCAAAATTAACTAATACTAAACATCATTATCCTTAAATTAATCCATCCCCTAAACATAATTAACATCCTAATCCACGATTAGGAAGTTAACTCATGGGTTTCTAGCAATGGAGAGCTCGCGGTGACGGCAATGTGATGGTGTCAAGAACACGAGGCTTGCGACTCGAACAGAAACTCGACGGCGGTGGTTTGGTGAAGTTGAGCTCATAGCAAAGGGGGGCTCGGCTTGGGCGGTGGCCATGGTGGTGGCTTGGCTTGCAGGATGGCAACAATGATGCGGGCAGTTGGATGGATGAGTAGCTCAAGTGGCGACGACTCAAAAGCTCGGCGGTGGGGATGGTGAACGATAAGGGTGGTGGTGAAGTGGCGTGGATAATGGTGGTGGAAGGGGGTGGTTGGGTGGCAGAAAAAGAAAGGGGGAAAACAAAAATGGCGGAAAGAAATGGGGAGAAGAAGAAGATGGGGAGAGGAAAATGGAGGGGAAGTGATGCGGTAGAAGTGAATTAGAGAAGAAAGAGAGAGAGAGAGAGAGAAGAAAGAAAAAAAAAGGGGGGCTGCAGCAGGGAAAGGGAGGGTGGACGCACGCGTGAGAGAGAAAAGAAAGGGGGGGAGAGAGAGAAAAAGAAAAAAAAAAGAGAAGAGAATGATTTTCCACAAAATTTCTTCCAAAATCCAATCATTTCTCATACCCACTTCCCTCAAAACCCTCTTAGCCTAGTATCATGTACCCACAATTTCTTTTCCTTTTCCTTTTTTTCTTTAAAGCCAATATTATGGCCCATAATTCACCATTTTGCCACTAGACTCGAATTTCCCTTTTCCAGTCTCCAATTTTTCATATGATAATTCATTTATCAAAAATTTAAAAAATACCAATAATTCAATTGACAATAAGGCGATGTTCAATAATTTAATCTCGAAACTCTCGAAAATTCGATACCCGAAATCGAATTAAATTTCGTGATTAAAAATCAATCAAACGCGACTTTAATACAACCTAATCTATTGGGTGGCTTTTAGGGGTTCTCATATGGTTGACCCGTGGTCAATGGTTTTCAATCCACGTTTGTGCCTCTCCGAATTGTGGATGACCTTCGGTTGTTATGCAATCACAAGGGTTCAATTACGTACCTTGAATATAAGATCAATAGAAAAATTAGTTTATCATTGTTTGATACGAATATTGTAATCGTGTGGAATCACTCGCGAACCGATTATGTACTTCTATCGAATCGATTTATATCCATTCGCTAATTGACTTATAACATTGCAGTATTGACCCTTGTTGATCCTTATGGTCGAGTAGTCGATTCCTAATCGAATTCTTTGGTCTTTCGTGTTTTAACCATTTACAGCATCACCCAATAGATTAGTTAATTCGTGAGTTATCAGTTTAGAGTAAGATAACCATAGACACTCGGACCAAGTTGGCACAAATGGATACTTAAGTGCAAAAAGTTACGAAAGTGACACTTTAGTACCAAAATCGAAGCAAAATGGATTACTTAAATGCCAATCTAGCCAAAATCTGGCTAAAACGCTGACATGTCAATTTTCGAACGAAGTAAGTGCAAAACGGCATCGCTTTGGTGCTGACATGATACAAAATTAATATAAAAATTAATTAAATTAAATCTAAAATTAAAATTATTTAAAAAATTTTAAAATGAAAATAAAAAAGATTACGAATATTAAATTTTTTTAAAAAATTAAAATAAAATTTAAAAATGAAATTAAAAAAAGAGGCGGTTGAGGGCTAAGCCAACCCTTAATCGCCACTGCCTCCCTTTTTATTTTAATTATTTTAATTATTTTAATTATTTTAATTTTTCATTTTTTAAATATTTGTATTTGTATTTTTAAATGTTTTAAATAAATTTAGTTTTAAATTAAATTTAATTAATTTATGTATTAATTTTTTACCATGTTAGCACCAAAACGATGTCATTTTTGCATTATTTGGTCATGTCAACATGCAAAATGACGCCATTTTGCACTCGCTTTGCTGAAAAGTTAACATGTCAGCATTTTGGCTGGATTTTGGCCGGAGTGGCACTTGAGTGATTAATTTATCTTCGATTTTGGCACTTCTTCGTAACTTTTGACACTCAAGTGTCATTTTGTACCAACTTTTTGCACTTGAAGCGTACTTTTGCCGATAACCGTAAGTGCATCGATGAAATAACCACTTCATATATTTCAAAATAGGGTCAAATTTTGAAATATCACGTGGAAAGTTCCACATTCGCCACTTGAATTTTTCTCCTTATCGCCCATAGATGAATGGAGCTGTAGAAGCAGTAAATAAGAACATCAAGAAGATTTTAGCCAAAACGGTGGATAACTATCGCGATTGGCATGATCAGTTGCCATATGCTTTGATGGCTAATTGAACTTCAATTCAAACTTCAACTGGGGCAACACCATTCTCATTGGTCTATGGGATGGAGGTTGTATTACCCGTGGAAGTGGAAATTCCTTCACTAAGGGTACTTTCCTAAGTCAAGCTCTCTGAAATTTAATGGGTTCAACAGAGGTTTGAACAACTCAATAAGATTGATGAAAAGAGGGTAAAAGCTCTATGCCACGGACAAAGCTATCAGAAGACAATACCCAAGTCATTCAACTACAAAATCAAGCCAAGACATTTTGAGATCAACGGTCTCGTCTTGAGAAAAGTCCTACCTATCATTCCAAATCCTTGTGACAAGTTCACTTCGAACTACGAAAGTCCATATATTATAAGAAATATGCTACTTAGCGAAGCATTAATCCTCATAGAAATGGATGGCCAAGAATTGCCAAGGCCTATAAATGTCGATGCTGTCAAAAAATATTACCTATGAATAAAGTGAGAGGCCTCTAAGCCACTTTTGGATTGAAACTAAGTCACTTTAGGATATTTGCATCATATATCTCATGCATACATACTGTATTGCATGTTTGTTCATTTTGCAGGATTTTTGAAGAAGATTCTATTTATCTACAGGAGATTAATCTCAGGAGTGTAAATGTGACATCCTGAATTTCAGGATCTGTTTTCAATTGAATAAGTTGGGCTTTTTATCGACACGCCTATAGTTTTTTCTTTGAGTTGGCCACTTACGAGATAACTAGTCTATCAGGTAAAGCCGTTAAGGAATTTAAACACAATAGACTTGAGAATTCGACTAGGAATCAACTGCTTGACCGTGATAATTTACAAAGGTCATTATGGCACTGTCAAAATTGATCAAAGATCAAAGATAGGTCGATTTGATGGAGGTATGTGATTAATATGTGAGTGATTCCACCTGATTGCAAAATTTTTGTCGAACGACACTAGACCGATTTTTCTATCATTTCTTACCATGTGTCCGTATTTGAAACCTCGATATTTTCACGACAATCAAGAGTCACCAATGTCTTGAAGATGTACATTGTGGCTCGAAAGTAATCGACCACAGGTCAATTGCACTAAAAATTCCTAAAAGCTACTCGGTAGATTAGGTCACGCTAAAATCGCGCCAGATTGAAATTAATTGCAAATTTAAACTCGATTTTAGAAATTGAAAGTTTTGTAATGTCACAAGTCATTTTAGGAACATTGACTCATCTTCCGAAGATTTTTCTGCAAATCGAGATTTTTGGTAAAAATTCAAAATAGGGTCGTTTTTTACTGGGAAAATTAGAGGACCGTTTTTTGCCGCGTTTTTGGGATTCAAGTTGGTTCAATCAATGAGGAAAAATCTTAAGAGGGATGATGACATCTTGGTTGGATTTATGGGCTCCAATTTAGGTCCAATTGGAGAGGAATTGAAGCCAATTTGGATGGAGATTACCCAAAATTCGTAGACCATGGGGAACTCAACATTTTGGCCATTTGGAGAGTGTGTTGAGGAAGATTGAGGGCTGAAAATGGCTGAGGATGGAAGATAGCAGCTGGTGGGGCTTTGCAATGAGTAGAAAAAGGATATATGTGGTCAAAGGGGACCCTCAAAGCTTATATAGTCTTCTTCTCTCTCAACCAGCCACCTTTATCCATTGTTGATCAGAATTTGAGATCCAAAAACTAGAAAGAACCAGCTAAGCCCTCCCTTTTGCCCGTCGATAGCCGCTCGAAGCCACCGGACCATCGTCGCACACTTGATGCGTGCTCGAAGCAGCGCTGGCCTCCTGCTCGTGTTCGCTCACTCGTGCCTGCTCGTGCTCGCTATCCCATGAGCCCAGCTCACTGTTCGAGCCTTCTTCACCATCGTCCAGCTGTCGTACGCCACCATCAACCTCCACCATTGCCTGCCTAGGCCACTGCAACCGTCGCCATCCATCTTACGATGTTTTAGGCCCTTCGACCTGTCCTTGTAGTCAAGAACAGAAGCGGAAGTTGCAGCAAGAGTTGAGACTTCAAGACCCATTTTAGGTCCCTTCTTAGCCTTAGTTGGTGTCGCCGTAGGGTTGTTAATTGCCCACCTTCACATCACCGTTGCCGTGTACTCATCGGAATGCTAAACCGATGAGTTTACTCGCTAAACTATGCTTAGGGAGTTAATGATGCTTAATAGATAATTAGTTTAGGCTAAATAGGGCTTAAGGGGTTAGTTAGAATGGATTAGTGATTTTAATTATCTATTTGTGCATGTTAGGTGGTTAGAACAGATAAATTATGGACTAAAGTAGTTGTACTATTTATCTAGATAGGTTTAGAAATTTTCCCGGTTTGTTTGGGCATTTATTAAGCATTTCCGGCCTAAGTTGCTATTTATTGCATTTAAATTGAATTATTATATTAATTATGATAATTAATTAATTAATTAATATTTTTCATAAATTATATCGGGATAGCCGGTGACCGGAATTTCGTGCTAATTGCAATGATGTGTTTAGTTTCTGCAATTGAGTGTTAAATTGTGCAAATTAAGTGGTGATTGAAATTTTGAGTATTTAATTCAAAATTTGAAAATTTTGGTAATTATTTAGAAATTACCGGGTGTCAAGTTTGGACACCAAAAATGGTTTTAAATACCATATCAAATAGTGGGATTTGAAAATAAAAGGTATCGGTTTTTTTGATTTGGATTGATCGTGTACTCACACACGACTATTTATCGTGTATTTTTAATACGATTAAAGTATGCTGGGTTCACTATTTTAATTGAGGCATTTGAGTGTAATGCATGATATCCTAGGCCAAGATTGAATGGTCATGTATTGGTTAAGAGAACCCATCTCAAGCTGTTGAGCTAGACGTGCCCCTATATGGGATGCCCTACCAATGGATGCTGGTCACAATAGAGGCTGGATCGATGCTTCTTTGTGGAATTCCGTTGACGTAGCGATTTTGCCGTGCTCAGTGGGGCGAGACAATACCTGGCTACGCCAGAAGACCGGCAAACTTCGAGTAGGTCGTGCCTATGTGTGGCTGTGATTAACAAATGGAATGCATGCTGAGTGAAATTGATGTGTCGGATTATGAGACAAAATTTTATGGCACGGAATGGGACATGTCATAACGACTTGACTCTATAATCGGGACCCCTTGTGTTGTTGAGAAGAAAGTGTTGGCATTCCAATTGTTCAAGCTTGAATATTGTTTATATATGTGATATGAACTATACTGATATGTAGGAAGGATCTAAGATGAGATAAGTCTCTGTGATTGTGTGGTGGTGTGGATTGGATGCCCTCAGCATATTTCCTTCATAGTCGGAGTTTAGGGGTAAACTTGCCGAGACATTATCTCACCCTGTTGTGAACTCAATATTTTCAGGTCCTTAGATAGCAATTCCTCTGGAATGTTTTGGATTGCCATGGGATCTTACCGAACGGGAAATAGATGTTTAGATCCTCGGTAGTCATTGGGTCTATGAGTTGATTGTGACCATAGTCTAGGTCGACGAGGGCTTACGTGAGAGGGTACCTCATCAATTTAGGGCATGGTTCCGTCATGAACTCAATGGGTATAGGGTGGGTCCCCTCTAGGGTTTTGAGATTCCCTCGGTGGTTGTCAATGCTGCTTTTGGTGAGAGTGCAGCTAACCCTCCTGATGGAGTTGTTGAGGACCCGATGCCCCCAGAGCCAGTTGAACTGAAGGATCAGTGAACGTGTCCAACTAGTAAGTCATAGGACAGTTTCTTTTCGAAAGCTGATCTTTTGTAGACCTAACTTAGCTTGTGTATAAAGGTGTTTGGTTTGATGTGATGGTCCTACTTTTCTATCCCATGCTATTTGTTGTCATCGGTGTTTAGTTCGCTTCCATATGTACAATAAAATGAATGTGTCGGTGATGCATTCTAGGATATTGCAAATTTTATTGATCACCGAGGAATGGGCATTCGCTCGAGGATCAGGGTGTGACAATCAACAAGGATCGCAGCCCTTATCTAGCCTCGCCATGGCTTTGGGGCCGCAAGTGAAGGTAGCCTCACTCATGGTTAGAAAGGCCATAGTTGCCTTTGCCCGAGGTTGACAAGGTCATGGTGAGACCATGAAGGCTAGCCTCACCTAAATTCAAGTACCTTGCCCACAATCCCCAAGCCTTGCTTAGTGACCAGTGACTATCGCCATGGCTTGCCAGCCACTGTGGGAAAATAAGGAAGAAAATAAAAAAGAAAAAGGAAAATAAAATAAAAAATTTAAAAATAAAATATTATTAGAAATTGTTTAAGTTAGTGTTTGCCAAATGGCTAGCGCTGGCGAATGTCAACTGGCCAAAATTAATCGATGGATTGAATTAGTACAATAGCAAAATGCCTATAACTGAATTGACACAATTACAATAAGTTTATGACTTTTTTGGTAATTTTGATGTAACTATTATATTACATTATTTATGTCTAAAGTAAAATGAGACAATTGTAGCTATTAAGAGAGATTTAGTTTCTTCTCCATCCTCCTCTTCTACTATTTGCTACTTTCTAGGATTTACTTTTCTTTGTTTTATTTGATCAATACTTTCTAGGATTTTCACTCACCAAAAAATTAATCATTTGAAATTTGCTCATCCTAATGCTGTGTAACCCAGAAGACATATATCAATAAGTCAAATTTGTCCCGTTAATTAGCATGAAAATCCAAAACAACTATCTTTTAGTAATTATTGGACAAGGAATTGGAGGAAGAATTCTATTCTTGAATAATTTATTGGGATTTTGATAGTAGTCATATAGTTATGTATACGGGTTAATATCACGAAAAATCCTAAATTGATATACTAAATTTACCCCAAATGACTATAGAAAACCACAAAATGATATAGTTATGACAAATTTATCTCAAATTTAATTTTTTTATCATAAAAACCACAAATTAATACATTTGTAACAAATATACACTCCATTAAATTGGGTTAGTATCACAAAAAAAAAAAAACCGCAAAACTAGTATAACTGAGACAAATGAAGAGTAAAATCCCAAATATTACACCAGTCAACTGTCACGTGTCATCTAATTCAACAAATTAACAGTGAAATTTAATGAAAACTAATATAGGGTAAATGTCACGGCTCGGCCCTTTGATGCGTGACATCCCTTCTTTTCCTTTGGCCATTTAATTGCAGCATCTTAAAAGATGTCATCGACCCATTCATTTTATCTTTCGATTATATGCAAGCGGAAGCAAATTTAACTTCACCTAATCATACACAACAAGAGGGATGGCATGAAACATAACAAACACATGCTTTCATATACATATTTGTATTTACAAATTAGCTTAGCACATTAAAAGTTACATATTCACATATCTGTGGTGCGGATTCCTTCCGATTCATCAAAGGGAGTTGGTTGTTAGCCTTACACCTCTATCCTATGAGGGTGATCTTAAAAAGTAGTATCCCTTACGCATTTAGTACACGTCTAGGTTATAACACCATGGCTTAGGCTTAGGGTTCGACTTCAAATTCGGATTCGTCTCTGGTGCCGTCGGGCACATCCATGACCATGGGGTCCCTAATAGCACCTCTAGATCCCTTGCCTAGTGGTCCATCAATCCCAAAGAGGGCCAAAGAACTCCCTTTCAAACCATAAGTACCAAGCCATGAACCTATGGGGCACCAAGTTAGCTAGCCCCTTATTCACCCAAAAGGTAGACACATGCTTCTCATAAATCATGTCTATCCCCTCGACTGGGAAGGGGGTCTCTTGTGTGTCCTGGTCAATAGGTACCCTAAAGTGAACATGATAGAACAGACTTGTCATGATGACGAACTAAAAAGTTTAAAGAACAACAAGTGAGATATATTTAGTAAGTAAACTCCCTAAACCTCACGTAGGAGAACACTTCACCTTGGAGATGCCCTATATATGCAGCTTAATTATCGATGGCAAATCTATAACAAAGCCTTTGCTTTGCATATGAAATGTGCAACCCACCATACAATGCCCTAACACAATATCTAATAATTACATAGATATATCACCACCTGAGTGCCCAATTTCAGTTGACATATGACATTCATGCATAATAATATAGACATGATGTTATCACTTCCATGCACAATACATCCACATGAGTCCAGATTATCACGACTACTCACGGCCATGATTGACACATGCATTAATGGTCTTTTGACGTAATCCGGCATCATCTCACGGAAATGGCTCAACGTCACTTGAAGAAGACATTTCATTTAAGGAACTTTATCCTAAAATTCATCCACGAGCGACATCCCGTTGACATGGGGCATTTGAAATTCATCAAGCATCATTGCTCATAATCATATGAGTATGGAACTATTAATGTGATCACACGAGCACATCAACCACTTAAGCCAATTTTTATCTTTCTCTTTAGCTAATGCAAGAGTGTTTAGTACTCACACGTTATACACTAGGAATTGTTGCATACAAAAATGCCATGAAATAATTTTACATGATCACCCATTGATTATTTTATCCACCAAAATAATGATGCATTAACCTCATAGTGTACAATATCACACTATGAGTTCATTTATCCACTTAGCCCATCATTTTTCAAAATAATATTTCCCAAGTGCTTATCATTTATGAAAATATGATGTGATGGCACTTATCACTTTTAAAATTAAGTTATAATAAGCAATTATCACTTTTAAAATTAAGATATAATAAGTGCTTATCTCTTTTTAAATTAGGATATAACAAGCACTTATCACTTTTAAAATTAGTATAAAATAAGCACTCATCACTTTTAAAATTAGGATATAATTAGCACTTATCATGCTTATAAATAAGTTATTGCATGCACTATTCACTATTCACAATAACTTATCACATGTACTTATCTCTATTCATGATAGGTTATTGCTTGTACTTATCACTATTCATGATCACCTTCGCTTATCACTTATCAATGATAAGCCATCATTCTAATCCACTTAACACATAATCTAACTATCATTTGCCCTAATTCAACTATATAATCCTTAGTGTAAACACCACTCTAAACAAGGGTTAGGAAGTTACTCACAAGACTAGATCTTTAAGCTTGACGGTAAGTTGCCGTCGCAAAGCTCACGGCTCATGGCGTGGACAGTGATAGTGACAGCGTGAAGCGTGGTAATGGCTTGGCAAGATGCTGCTATAGCTTAGCCGCTTGTAGCAACTCCCGATGGCTCATAGTGAAGGACAACATGATGGTGCAGCACGAACATGATGGCTCGGCAAAGGTGGCAATGGTGATGGACGATGGTTCACAGTGAGGGGAACGATGCAGGAATGCAACTCAATGGTTCGGTAACCGCGATGGCAAGGGGTAGTGAATGGTGGTGACATGAGGGACCGAGAGAGAATGAGAGAGATGGCATGAGGGAGAGGCGAGCAAGAGAGAGAATTGGGGGTTCAGTTTGAGAGAGGAGTGAGAGAGAATGAGA
This sequence comes from Eucalyptus leucophloia subsp. euroa, assembly GCA_017140325.1. Lineage (NCBI taxonomy): Eukaryota > Viridiplantae > Streptophyta > Magnoliopsida > Myrtales > Myrtaceae > Eucalyptus > Eucalyptus leucophloia. The sequence continues at coordinate 10,913,044 of CM029476.1, read as the reverse complement.
GAAATGAGAGAAATGAGAGAGAGAGATGAGCTCAATCAAGATTTTTCCATATCCAAACATTAATGAGCTTGCATACAACCTCCCTAATTCACTCTTGGCCAAGCTTTCGCATGGCCACAATTGCTTTATGATGCATTCCTATCCAAGTCCATTAATCACAAGATATTGTATATGTGCCATACTTGGGAATGAACCCAAAAGACAAACCAAGTTAGTATCTCTCTTCTTCCTCCTTCATGGACACTACTTTCCCTCTTAGGATGCCAACAAAATTGCCTCATTAGGCTAACTAGCTTCTAGAAAGGGCAATTTAGGAATTAAACCAGACTATAGTCCAATTACTATTCATGCACATGGGCAAATTTAATGTGCATGCTTCCAAAATTCATTAATGGGCTTGGATTGCTTGGTGGACCCCCTTGGGCCGACCAAGATAGGTGTGAGGCCCATTGGGCTTGTTTGTGGCTTGGGGTCCTCGTGGCTCATCATTTGCAGCTCTCCACTTTTTTGAAATTTCACAATCCATCGATGAAAAATTGAGTTTTCATCCTAAGGTGACCATTTATAGCTTTTCATTATCTGTTGATTTTTCATCATAATTTTGCTTCATAGACAGGGATCGGATTGAGGATGTCGCCATTCCTTTCCCTTAAGAAAATTTCATCCTTGAAATTTGTGGAATTATTCGTCCCTTCAAATGGATGAGAATACTAACATCTCAACACCTCCTCACTTTCCTTGGTGGCTCACTTAATACCATGATTAAGGAAAAGACCTTGTTGTGCAGCACTTGTTCTTTTCTATCAACGACCAGTACCAGCTGCTCAATGTATAATGCTCTATTGTCTACTTCAAGTTCCTCATAATTGAACACTTGTACATTGTCCCATTCATATTTCTTTAACATGGATACACGAAACACATTATGAACCTGAGCAAGTTTGGGCAACAATGCTAATCGATAGGCCAAGATCCTTAGTCATTCTAGAATCTCAAAGGGTCTAACGTACCAAGGGCTCAACTTTCCTTTTTTGCCAAAGCATGACATTCCTCTCATAGTCAACACCTTAAGGAACACATGATCACCTACTTAGAATTCCAAAGGCCTTCATCGTTTATCTACGTAGCTTCTCTAGTGGCTTTAGGCCGTCTTTAGCTTGCCCTTGATAATCTTAACTGCATCTACGGACTATTGAACTAGCTTAGGGCCAATAATCATTCTTTCTCTAACCACATCCTAACAAATAGGTGTTCTACAGGCACGACTGTATAATGTCTCGAACAGTGCCATTTGGATGCTTTGCTAGTAGCTATTGATGTACATGAACTTGACAAGGTGTAGTTGCTCTTTCGATCTTCCTTCAAAATCCACAATGTAAGCTTGCGACATATCCTCGAGTGTTTGGATGGTCCTCTCAGATTGATCGTTTGTCAGTGGATGATTAACTGTGCTAAACTGCAGCTTCATTTCCATGGTAGTCTATAGACTTTTCCAAAATGTAGCTATGAACTTAGGGTCCCAATCTGAAGTTATCGTCACGGGCACTCCATGCAAATGAATTATTTGCCACACATATAACTCAGCATATCTATCCATGGCAAAGTCTTTTCGTACTGCAATAAAATGTGCTAACTTGGTCAGTTTATCAACTACTACCTAAATAGAATCGTTACCTCTTTGGCTCATTAGTAGTCTCATCACAAAATACATCGTGATGTGCTCCCATTTTCACTCTAGAATTTCTAGGTGTTGTAGTAGTCCACTAGGTTTGCAGTGTTGCGGCTTTCACTTGTTGGCATGTTAAGCACTTGGCCACATGCTTGGTGACATCTGTCTTCATGCCATTCCACCAATAATGCTATTGAAGATTTTTATACATCTTTGTGCTACTTTGGATGCATGCTATAGTTGCTTCTATGAGCTTCTACCAAAATCCCTTCCTTGAGTTATGCATTATTGGGCACATATAACTGTCCTCAAAATTTCAATAATCCATCCTCTATTACCTGAAATTTTGGTATCCTCTTTTTCGCACTCTCTTCCAAAATTCTCTAGATGAATGGATCGGTCGGCTACAATGATTTAATCCTAGTTTGCACTTTGGGTTTGATTCGGAAGCAAGCCATACGGTTAGAAAGGTAGCTTACCTCAAATTTGAAATCTGAACCTCGCACTCCTTTGAGAAGGATCCGTTCTTGAACCATCATTTGTGCAATTGTCAACTTTTGATTGAGCGTTTCCACTATCTTGAGGGTGATATAAGATGTCGCAATCATAATCGTTGAGAAGTTCCATCCAATGTTACTGTCTCATGTTTAATTCCTTTTGAGAAAATAAATACTTTAGACTTTGATGGTCAGTGTAGATCATGAATTTTTCTACACATAAGTAGTGCCTTCAGATCTTCAAAGCGAAGACGATTGTTGCCTATATTAAGTAGTGCGTCAAATAATTCTGCTCGTGAGGTTTAGACCTATAGGCCACCACCACTCTTCCATGTTGCATTAGGACATAGCCTAGTCCTTTATATGAGGCATTAGTATAAATCTCATAACCTCCAAGATCAGATGGTATTGTCGATACTGGAGCAATAGTCTACTTGTGCTTGAGCTCTTGAAAACTCTTCTCACACTTATCCGTCCATTCAAAATTTACTTCCTTCTCTAGCATTGCGTCAAGGGCATAGCTATTCCAAAGAATCTTTCCATGGATTGCCGATAATAGCTAGCCAATTTTAGAAAACTCCAAACCTTGGTCACCGTCATTGGTGTCAGCCAGTTCATGACAACCTCAATCTTTGTTGGGTCCATTGAAATTTCTTTGTCGAATATTACATGACCTAGAAAAGCTACCCGATTGAGCTAGAACTTGCACTTACTAAACTTAGCATAAAGTGCGTGTTCTCAGAGGGTCAGTAATACCGTCCTCAAATGTTGTTCATGCTTATCTGGGCTCTTCGAGTATACCAATATATCGTCAATGAAGACTATGACGAATTAATCAAAATACACCTTGAACACTCGATTCATTAAGTCCATGAAAGTAGTTAGGGCATTGGTTAACCCAAACAGCATTACCATAAACTCATAGTGGCCATATCGCGTTCAAAACACAGTCTTCATGATATCTTCCTTCTTGACTCTCAACCAATGATAGCCCATCCTCAAATTTATCTTAGAGAATACCAAAACTCGTTGAAGTTGATTGAACAAGTCGTTGATCCTTATGAAAGTGTTAGTATGAACACGTAGAGGAGGGTGAATAGCTGTAAAAACAGATTCTACAAAATGCAGTGAAAGCCTTTACTTTTAATCTGAGTTTGAATAACAATAGACTTTTGAAACTGAGTCTGAAGAGCAGCAGACTTTGAGTGAGATCATACTTTAGCAGTTCAATAGAATTACGAACAAAATAAAAGAGTTCAGGGAAGAGAATAAGAACATAAGGTTTATAGTGGTTCGGCTTAGATCAAGCTTACATTCACTCTCTCATGCTAATAGCCTTGTAGCTGGATTCCACTATGCAATCAGCAAGAGATTACAACGTTGAGTGCAAATACTTAGTAGTAGATCACACCATCTCACTAAGTCACTCTTTTGGTATTTCTCAAATGTTTAAGCTCATAGAGACAAGTGTATGATCGAAGGCCGCTCAAACTTTGGAATTATAAATTCTACGCTCCGTCTCTTACTTGCTCATCGGTCCTTAATCTCCTTAAATACATCTCCACTTCCAAACTAGCCGTTGGACAATATCTCGAGGATCGTTTTTCAATCTACCTATTGGACAGATCTATATCAAGAAGATTTGGTAGCCGTTGAGTGACAAAAGTAGAATCCCAAATTGATTCTAATCGCCTATACAAACAGAATCTTGGTTTCCATAAGTAAAGCTTCTTCGTATAGAAAGATCTTGTCTTCAAGATCCAATTGTCAATCAATTAGATTGAGTCAATCGAATTAATCTTGATGTGGAATCCAAATCAGATCACTAGCCGTTATATGTTTGAAGCTTGTATTACGTTCTGTCGAATCTGGATGTAAAGTTTGAGTATAATAGACTTTACAATTTGAGTTTGAGTGTAATAGATTTTATAATCTGGGTCTGAACATATTATGCTTCTGAACAGATTTAGCTTTAAGGTCTAGACACAGTCTAAATAAGTTCAGCTTCAGCATAAAGTCTGTCTTTTGGTTCTTCATTCATGTTTAATATGAAATTTGTCAGAGTGGGCAGACTTCTGACGTAGAACAGACTTTGACATTAAAGTCTGGCAATCTTCAAACTTTGACACAGAAGTCTGGAAATCTTCAGAATATACTTTGGACATGTGTTACGTTTAGTCTTCTGGTAGTCTTTAGACTTTGACAATATCTTTTACATATTCTATCATCTGCATAGTCTATTACTCAACAATTAAACACGTTAGTAGTCTTTGATTTATTTTTTCATCTTCAAAACATCATAAGGGATTTCCCTAACACCTTAGTAGTGGATAATTATTTGATGCATAAATGCAATGATCCATCATTCTTCTTCGTGAATAGTACTTATGTTCCCCATGGTGATGCACTAAGGTATATGACTCATTGAGTAGCTCTTTCATTTGCATCTTCTATTCCTTCAGTTTTGACAACAACATTCGATAAGGTGCCTTAAAGATTGGTTCTATTCCAAGGGTTAACTCAATGACGAATTCTATCTCCCTTTCTAGAGGTAATCTTGGTAATTCCTTTGGAAAGACATTTGCAAAGTCTTGCACCACAGCAATATCTTCCAATTTAAGTTCTTCCAATGTCGTATCCACCATTGTTGCCGAACAACTTTGGCAACCCTCCTCCAGTAGTCATTCTATCTCGAGTGATATAATCAAGGGTATAGAGGGTCCTCCTCCATTCCCTATGAACTCATAACAAGAACTACCAAATAGGTTGAAATGTATTATCTTACTATGGCAATCCACCGTGGCTCGTTGCTTCTTGAGCTAAACTATTCCGATAATAACATCAAAGTCATACATAGCTAAAATAGCTAGATCTATCAACTCTTTTTTATCACTAACAAATATCTCGCACCCTTGACAACCTAAGATAGATAACACCTTATCTTTCATAGAGTGGAGATGCTAAGGATCATTTCCAATGCTTTAGTTCTAATTTAGCTAATCTAACAAACTTCTCTATTACGAATGAATGCTGTCGCGACCAATTTTTCGGGTGTGAACCACCAAGAGTTTGGCTAATGGATTGTTAAGCCTAGACTTAACTCGGGCTCTCCCAAGCCCATACCAATTCGCGACTTAGGTTTGGATTCTTAACATGCAATTGAATTTTAACTAGAAGTCGCCACTAATCTATTTTTGGTGGGTCGATTAGAAACCCAAGTAAAGTAACGAAAGATTCACTTTACTCCTACAAACCAAATACTAAGGGTACAGGGACTTGGTTACGTTAGATTTCTCTAATGCCCTTTCGGTACCTTTCTTTTTGTTTTGAAAAATGTTTGGCAAGCAATTTGGATTGATTTTAAATCTATTTCCCTAGCATGTGAGGTTATCATACGGGTGCACAAATCACCAATTTAACACCCAAGAAAGCAATTAAATGATGCAGAACTTACCTCAAAGCAACGAAAGCATCTGCAGTGTTAAATTAAAATCCACATCAACAATTCTAGAACGCAATTTTTTTTTTACTTATTAATGAGACTATAATCCATATGCAATGCAATGTTTTTAATCTAATATGAAATGATATGGCATGGCAACCTGTCCTAAACTATATGAATAAAATTTCTGTGATCTCTTAATGAACATGCAATTGTTAAGTATGCAATCTAAATTAACCAGAATAACTTAATTCTAATGACGTGCAATGCAATGCAATGACGTACAAAATTATTTCAACTAAAATGACATGCAACATACAATTTAATATGCGAGCTATATATCATGCGACATTTATTAAATGACCTAATCTAATGACGGCAATTTCTAATTAAATGAACTTAACAACAATCACTAAATGACGTGCATTTCATGAACCTAATTCTATATGACGTGCGCATGGTATTTCTATTCCAAAAAAAGCATGCAATTTATTCTATTATGCAATGACATGTAAAGAATGCCTTAATTCTAATTTTTTTCTTTTTTTATTATTATGAAATTCGAAATAAAAAATTGCCAAATAATTAAACGTGCAATCCAAATTTAAAACTAACATCCTAAATGAATGCATTTTTTTATTTTTTATTTTTTTAACAAATTCGAAATAAAATCCCTATTCTAAATATGCAAGATAACAAAAGATATTCTAAAACCAACCTAATCCTAATTCAAATATTTTTTGGATTTTTCCTTTTACAAACTTAAAATTGACTCAACTAACATGACGGCAAATTAGATAAGATAGGATCGATATCCACAAATTGGCGAATCATATCTCGCGCATGAGATCGGGTTGACCAATTAAAAATTAAATTGCGAATCGAATCTCGGGCGGGAGATTGGATTAACGATTTTTGTAAGGGATCGCAGGTTGAATTTCGGGCACGAAAATCGGACCGGCAATCCCTAGCTTGAGGAGCTCTTTCATGTCGGAATTTCAATCATATATTCAAGAGTAACTCTAAGAAAAAACAAAGTAAATAAATGAAAATAACATAAACAAAATAGAACAAAGTAAATAAATAAATAAATAAAAACTACCTAATTGATTTTCTTTTTTTTTTTGGTTTGTTTTTTTCTCTTTCTTCTGCCTTCTCGAGCACGGCTTGCTCGTAGGTCTCAAGGGAAAGCCGGCCGTCGATCAGTGAGGGGGTCCGGCAAGGGCGGCGGGCGGCGGAGCATTGGCGTTGGGCGTTGCGACGCAGGGCTAGCGAGCGGCCAAGGCGAGGCGGTAGCGGCCGTAGGGGCACCCGGTCATCGTGGGTCGGCGCGGGCCGAGCAGGGCGGCGTTAGGTAGATCTGCCTTGGGTCTGGTCTCGCGAGTTTTGGTGGGCAAAAATGTCGGCAAGGAGCTCCGGCGAAGGGGATCGAGAGCGGAGGCGCGAGCTGCTACGGTAGTGGAGCGAGGCTTGGCTTTGTCGGGCGCCGAGCGGAGGCAAGCGCGACGGTGTGGTGGCAAGGCTGGGGTCGGGTCGCCGATCGAGGCACCGCAGCGTCGGGGAACAACATTAGGTGGGCAGAGACCGATGGAGATAGGGCGAAGCTTTGGATGAGGCAGCAGGTCGCTGATTGGAGGTGCTGCAGGCGCGGTGATTGGTGACGACGAGGGATGGTGTCAGATCGCACGGGCTGGGACGCAGCAGGAATCGGCGGAAATTCAACAACGAAGAACTCCTGGAGAAGATGAACAGTAGGGGTCTTGTCTTTGCTTTTCCCTTTTCCTCTCTCTCTCTCCTATCTTCTCATGTCCCCTCTCTTTTTCTTGTTCTTTCGAACGAAGAGAAGCCCCCTCAATGTGGCCGAATGTTTCAATTCTGTGGCCCCCCCTCCTCTTTTTTTTTTTTTTTCTCATCGTACACTGCTCCCTTTATAGGCAAATAAGATGTGATCTTCGTGAAATATTTGATCCACTTTTCAATATACACGAAGATTTTTCTATAACCTCTGAATCATAAAATCCTCTTATTTTTCTTATCTCCTAAATATTTTCTATTGATTTCTAAAGATAAGATCAAAACCCAATTTTCTTAAATTCCAAAAATCTTCATTTCAAAAATCACAATTTCAGAAAACGGGCTCGGGCCAATTTGTAATCTTTTCGTGGGCCTAGCCTAGCCTGCTAATTTAAAACCCAAAACCACTAATTCGACCCATTCACCATTGGTCCAATAAATAAGTGTAAAAAAATGCAAATTAAAAACAAATGCACCTAAATCTATATGCTATGCAATTAATATTTTTTTTCAAGGATAAAATTAATTCCTAATTTTTTAAGGCGATAAATGACTAAATGGGTCACCAAAATTTAGGTGTCAACAAATGTGTAGCTCTCGTATCAAACAGCACGTAAGCAGCATGTTGGTGTAAGAAAATCGTACCTATGGTTATTGCTCGGGAGTCCTTCGCTTCTTCTCTAATTGTTGCATATATTCTTCCGTGACCTAGGGGTTAGTCAGGGTTGATTTACGGCATAGTTGCTATCTCACATGCAGTTATTGGGGTTGTATCTTGGCCAGTCGACACAGATAGTTTCACACTTGATGGTCATGCTAGCCACATCTAAAGCATGCTCCTGTCTTGGTAGGGTATAGTGCTGTCCTACAACGCCTACCATGAGATCGGCATTCATTGCTTAGATTGTATGTTAACTTTCCAATGCCATTCTTTCTATGTGGGAGGGATGGAGTGCTTTCCTTGAATCATCGGCTTCTTCCCAAATCGATGGTAGTCCCAATTAGAGGTAATCTATGATCCAAGCATGACTACTCACTCAAACGGCATCCCTTTCAATTGGCTAGGCCCTTTCATATAGCTTGCTGTAGTCTTTCAAGTTCAGGGGCACCAGCTAGTTGTGAATTTTTTTACTTCAGGCTACCCATGAATCTCCTCACTCTGTTTAATGGTTCCTCAATCATATTTGGCCCTTACTTTGATAGCTTAATGAACTTAGCTTTGTACCGGTTAACGGACAAATGATTTGGTGGAGTCATAAAAATTCTGCCATCTTCTATTCTCGCGTGCACTTAGAAAATTCTGCCATCTTCCATTGAACACCTCAACAAAGGCACCTCAAGTCAGGACTATACCTTCAAGAAAGACCCTTCTTCAAGTGGCTTCTAGCCAATCATTGGCGTTACCTTGCAGTTGGTGCACCACCAATGTCACTTTATCCACCTCAATGTACTTAGTAATGCAAAGGCCTTCTTTAGCTGACCCATGAGGCAACAGCCTTAGGATCACCTTTTTCGAGAAACTGCGACGACTTCAACTTTATGAATTGCTCTACTAACTTATGCAATCATCGGTCACCATTCCCGTCTCTAGCTAATGGGGCATCATTAGGAGCAATGGCGGTGATGGCAGTAGCAACAGCCTAATTCTGAGCCTACTATCCCATCAAATTTCCAATTGCCTCTAAGGCTTGCAAAATCCCATCTAGTTTAGGATACCTTGTGCCCTTCCTATAGCACCTACATGGCCCAGAGCTACCCTTCCTTTAGGTATTCTTGAGTATGGGTTATTCATCTTTCAGAGTTCTAATAAAAGCTAGTTCCAGAATCCCAATAACACAGTCAGGAATCTATAACCACAATTCAGCAAAACAATCAGTAATCATAAGCATGGCGTGGGTTTCTAACTAACTATCCCAAAGTCTCAACACATCTCATCACTCTAATAATGACCATGCTCTCATACCAACAAAAGAGTGAGATATCATACCTTGACCCTTGAACGCACAGCATCCTTCCTTTCCTTTGGTCATTTAATTATAGCATCTCTTAAGACGTTACCGACCCATTTATTTTATCTTTCAATTATATGCAAGTGGAAGCAGATTCATCTTCACCCAATCATACACAATAAGAGGGATAGCATGAAACACAACAACACACACTTTCATATGTACATATTTGCATTTACACATTAGCTTAGCACATCAGAAATTACATATTCACACATTCATGGTGCAAATTCCTTACAACTTGTCAAATGGGGGTTGGGGATTATAGTAGATGTCTAGGTTATAGTACCATGGCTCAAGCTCGAAGTTCAACTTCAAATCTAGGCTGCCTTTGGGTCAGTGATGGTGCCTTTGGGGACATCCATGACCATAGGGTCCCAAATAGGCCTAGATCCCCCACCTAGCAATCTGTAAAAAAACCTCGGAGAGGGCCGAATAGCTCCCTTCCAAACCACACAGACCAAGCCATGAACCATGGGGCATCAGGTTAGCTAGCCCTTCATCTACCTAGATGATGAGCACCTGCTTTTTGTAATTTACGTGTGTCCCCTTAATTGGGTAGAGGGTCACTTGGGTGTCCTAGTTGGTAGGCACCCCAAAGTGAACATGGTGGAACGAACTAGTCATGATGAAGGCCTAAAAAGTTTAAATAACAATAAGTGAGATACTCAATAAAAAAAAAAAAAAAAAAGCTCCCTAAATCCTGTGTAGAAGAGTACTTTGCCTCAGAGACAACCTATACATGTAGCTTAATTGTTGATGGCAGATCAATAACAAAGCTTTTACTTTGCATTATCTATAAGCATGAAATGCCAACTGACCATACAATGCCCTAACACAATATCTAATAACTACATAGATATATCACCACATGAGCGTACAATTTCAGCAAGTATATGACATTCATGCATAGTAATTTAGACATGACATTATCCCTTCCATGCACAATGTATCCACACGAGTCTAGATTATTACAACCACTCACGGCCACAATTGGCACTCGCGTCGGTGGTCTTCCAACATAATCAAGCATTGTCCTCCCTATTGGGCATAGCAACGTCTCGACCTCACTCGAAGATGGTTCCATTTAAGGAGCTTCGTTCCAAAATTCATCCGTGAATAGCATCCCATTGATGTAGGGACATCCGAAATCTATCCGGCATTGTCCCTCGTAATCGTACAAGTACAAAACCATTAATGTGATCACATAAGCACATCAACCACTCAAGCCAATTTTCATCTTTCTAATTAGCCAATGCAAGAGTATTTAGTACTCACACATTATACATTAACAATTGTTACAAAAAAATGTCATGAAATAATTCCGCATGATTGCCCATTGATTATTTATCCACCAAAATAATCATGCATTAACCTCATAGCATATAATATCTCATCATGAGTTCATTTATCAACTTAGCACCTCACTTTTCAAAATAATATTTCACAACTTCTTATCATTTATGAACATAGGATGTCATGAGCACTTATCACTTTTTAAAATTAAGATATAATAAGCATTTATCACTTTCAAAATTAGTATATAATAAGCGCTTATCACCCTTATAAATAAGTTATCACATGCACCATTCATTATTCACGATAACCTATTACATGTACTTATCACTATTCATGATAACCTATCACATATACTTATCACTAATTATGATAGGTTATCACTTATACATAACATTATTCATGATAACCTATCACGTGTATTTATCACTATTCACGATAGGTTATCACGTTTATTTATCACTATTCACAATAACCTATCGCCTTGGTTTATCCTTATCAGTGATAAGCTATCATCCTAATCCACTTATCACATAATTTAACTATCATTAACCCTAACATAACCCTAATCCTAAGTGTAACCACCACCCTAAATAAGGTTTAGGAAGTTACTTATGGGGCTGGATCTTTGAGCTTTATGGTGAGCGGTGACGGCAAGGCTCACCACTCACGACATAGATGACGAGGGTGGCAGCTTGACGCATGGCAGTGGCTTGGCAAGATGCAGCGTTGGCTCGACAGCTTGCAATGACTCCCAATGGCTCACGATGAAGGACATCGATGATGCGTCATGGGCATGAGGGCAGCTCGGCAGGGGCAGCAAAGGGTGGTGGATGGTGGTTCATAATAAGGCAAATGGCGGCACAAGCATGCGGCGATGGACGGCAGCTCAGTAATAACGACAGCAAGGGGCGACAAACAATGGCAATGTGAGGGACCAAGAGAGAATGAGAGAGATGGCATGAGGGAGAGGTGAGCTGAGAGAGAGAATGAAGGAGGGTTTAGTTTGAGAGAGAGAGAGAGAGAGAGAGAGAGAGAGAGAGAGAGAGAGAGAGAATGAGAGAAATGAGGGAAATGAGAGAGAAATGAGCTCAATCAAGATTTTTCCCTTTCCAAGCATTAATGAGCTTGCGCACAATGTTCCTAATTCACTATTGGCCAAGCTTTTGCATGGCTACAATTACTTCATGAAGCATTCCTATCCAAGTTCATTAATGGCAAGATATTGTGCATGTGTCATAATTGGGAATGAACTAGAAAAACAAACCAAGTTTGTCTCTCTCTTCTTCCTCCTTCATGGGCGCAACTTTCCCCCTTAGGATGCCAAGAAAATTACCTCATTAGGCTAACTAGTTTCTAGAAGGACCAATTTAGGAGTTAAACCAAATTATAGTCCAATTACTATTCATGCACATGGGCAAATTAAATGTGCATGCTTCAAAAATTCAAGAATGGGCTTGGATGGCTTGGTGCATCCCCTTGGGCCAACCAAGATGGGCATGAGGGCTAGTGGGCCCATCCATGCCTTAGGGTCATCTTAGCTCCTCATTTGCGGCTCTTTTTCACTTTTTTGAAATTTCACGATCCGCTGATGAAAAATTGAGTTTTCATCCTAAGGTGGCCATTCATAGCTTTTATATGGTCTGTTGCTTTTCCATTGTAATTTTGCTCCATAGACAGGGTTCAGATTGAGGATGTCATAGTAAATTTGTCATAAATATACTAGTTTAGGATAAATTTGTTAAAAGTGTACCAGTTTGGGATTTTTTGTGGTCAAAAAATTAGTTTGAAATAAATTTATCACAAATTTATCAATTTAGAGTTTTTCGTGATATTACGCCTATATATGATAAATATGCTTCTCATTTCGAAACTCCCCAAAAACCATCTTTCGATTTCATCAAGGATGGCTGACTTTCAATTGTCTGTCACCTCTGTGCTCATCTTGAAAGTACCAGCGATGGCTACTATGCTCATCGTTGCAACGCGTGCTCGCGACACTGTCTCTAGAGCTAGCGGCCGCAGGACTCTTGCGAAAGTCTATAGGGATGGTACTAGAATGGTTTCAGGACGTCGCCAGCTCCCCTCATTGCCTCTACATATTGCTTTTTCTTCTTTGTTTTCTGCAATTTTAGTAAAAATATTTTCAATTCGCTGTCTATGTAAACCTCACGTGTGAGATTTTAGTAGAATCACTATAAACCATTCTAAAAATTTAAACTGTTATTTAATTATTCTAATGGTACCCCTCACACTTAGTCTATTCTTTTTGCCTAGTATTAAGTATGGACATATTTATTTAGGGAGGCAAAACAAGGCCTGAAAAGATTTGAACCTAGGATCTCATGTTCTGATGCCATGTGAGATTTTTTTAGGATCATTGATATTTACAAGTTTAAACCGTCAGATAAATATGTGATTTAATATTTAGTTATTATGATATCATTTATCAAATTACAGAACTATGAGAAACTGACAATCATTTGACAACCAAATATTAAAAGGTATCTAGAATTTTTTTCCAATAAGAATATCCTACTCACCCTATGATTTAAATGGGGAGGTCATAGGACAGTGGATTGTTGTGCTAATTGAACTACAAGTCTACTCTTGCTCATAAAAAAAAAAGAAATAAAAAAAAAAAAGTAAAGAAGGACTAACCTCTGTAACGATGCATAGACAACGAATCCCCAGTGAGGAAATGGTCTGAGATTAAAAAACAGGGGAAATGTCATTTTGTTCTGATTTAAAATAACTGGAGACATCCGCACGCTAAATCTGCAGAAAAATTTAATAACAAACAATGAATTAGTCAAGTTGGCTGTTTTTTCACTAATATGTACGCGTAAAATCTTAAATATCATGTCTCTTGGTGCACATATTTACGTTTATTTCTCTTATAGTCTTAACTCCCCTTAACATCAGGGATGAAAGGAGATTAGTTAACATAATAGTAGAGTACCTTGTCGAGAAAATTCGCGGAACTCGGCCACACTACGGTGGGAAAAGTGCAATTGGAGTGGAATTGTTGGTAGAAGAGTTGATTTCCTTAATTAGCAAGGCCCAAGAGGACAACATGCGTGTCATAGGCCTATGTGGAGGAGAAGCAATAGGTAAGACGATGGCAGCCACAGTCATCTGCGATCACATTTGCCATGATTTTGAGAGTTTCATTTCTCTTGACAAAATCAGAGAAGCAGATCACAATGTTGTGGTTCTATTAGGCCTGCAAAAGAAGCTGATCCGTGATCTCAAAAAGGTGGAAGGATGGAGGACGTATGACGACATTCAGACCAACATAAACAAGATAAGGGATAACATAAGTCATAAAAGGATACTTCTTGTTCTTGATAATGTTACTAGGAAAAACCAGATGGACTACTTTGGGGCCGGAGAGCGAGAACTGCTGTGTCCCGAGAGCAGAATCTTGTTCACAAGCAGAGACCAAAACTTGCTGAAAGATCTCAAGGTAGACGACGAGTATATCGTCAAAGGACTGGGCCCGGATGTAGCGCTTCGGCTTTTTTGTCACCATGCCTTGATGAGAGAAGAACCTCAAGAGGGCTATGAGGATTTGTCCCGAAGTCTAGCTCGTTATGCAAGAGGTCATCCGTTGTCTCTTAAAAGGTTTGGCTCATTCCCAAACGACAAGTCCAAACAACAATGGCACCACATATTGGAGAAGTTAATTAGAAGCGCTTATCTCGATTTGTCCTGTCGTTCCTTCTGGTTCGTTGGGCTATATGAAGGTCAAGGCGGTGATGCTTTTGATGATGGTGCACACACTGGTATGAGGCAAATTAGGCTTTATGGGCAGTCAGTCATTGATTCCATCACCATCGATTATGATCAGAACGGGTGTCTAGTGAGATCTGTCCATCATGGTGGACATGTCCATGACAATGAAAGGTTCAGTTTTCTGCCACTCTAATAGACTCATTATGTACTTTATTACTCATCGCTTATAAGAAGGTAAATAAAACCAACTACAAGTTTAACATCATTTTCTGTGCGTCGATAATAGAATCTACTGTTAAGTAATTAGATAGAAGAATGTAAGGTAGTCAGGAGATGATGGCCAACATGTGTAAACTTCTACGGAGGTTTTTGTGTGTTACTATTTTGCGTAACTTTGCCATGTATGAAGGTATAAATCCCATCATTCCTTTTTCTTATTTTTTATTTTTATGTATTTACTTCGTCTCCCTTTGCTTTGTTTATGAGACTTTATTGTCTTGCCTTTCATTTGCAGCAAAACCGGATGTGGTAGGTTTGCTCAAGGACCTACTTATAGCGAAAAACACTAAACTCAAAACTTTCCATCTTTCCTTTTCCTATTAGGGACAAGTACTTAAACCGAATTTGGTCAAGTGATAAAGGAACCATATTGATCCAAAAAAAAAAAAAAACGCAAAGGCAACATATATTAGATGTTAGATTAAGTCCATCTCTGTCTTATATGATAAACACGGACTTCAAGTTGGCCCGTTCATACATGGCCTAATTGGAGGAGGCAAAACGTATGCGATGAGCTATGGAATAAATAACATCAACATTATCTTCAGGATAGAATGTGACTTTGTTGATGTCCTCAATGCTTTATAGTTTCTCGTAAAGTCTATCTCTTCATTGTTAAAGTAGATAGTTGTTCTTGAATTCTTTAATTTTTATCCTTTTTCTTTCCTCGATTAAGCTTAACCATCCGAGTACTTGACACCTATCTGGGGCTACACTGAAGTTTCTAGACTCACCATTCTTCAGTCAATGACAATTTGTACTAATAGAAGGGATCATGGACCGATCCAAACAACTAATAAAGGGAGGCATTTTTCATTTCCATACACCGGCAGCAAAATTGTCGGGTTTCATGGGAGTTGCAATGGCCCTCGTCTCAAGTCCATCAGTGCTTTTTATGAGCCGATTCCTCGTACATATCCCATTAAGGTTTTCGGGCCTTTTGGAGGTGAGGGCCGAACTCCTGGGGTTTTGTTGATATAAAGGGGATTGATGTTCACTACGCAGACTTCATCAAGTCCGTTACTTTTGAAGTCGACGATGCCCCCAGTTCCGATCCAAAAACTAATTATGGTGGGAATGGCGGGGAGAATACTTTCAAGGTCTTATCTAGACTCTTTTCTTTTCTCTTTTTCTGTCACTATTTGTATGTCGTAAGTTTATTTTTCTAACTTATCAGAACATTAGTTAGATTATGGCATTATAAACCTTGAGACACTTATTAATTGCTTCTCAAATGCACATGGAAAGTTCATCCTAGAGATATTGGAGGATTAGGGAAAAATTATCAAAAAAGTCATAAACATATTACAACTATGCCAGTTCAGTCATAAACTTATTTTTTTTTTTTAGTTAATTGAGTCATAAATATTTTGCAATTGTACCAATTTAGTCTAACCGACTAAATTTGGTTGGCCAACGCTGATATGAACACCTACAGACAATTTTTTAACAATATTTTATTTTTTGAAATTTTTTCTTTTTTCTTTTCATTTTCCTTTTTTCTTTCTCTCTTTTTCCCCCATTCCTTCCTCCTCATTCTAACGACTGGCCAGAGGAGAGGATTAGTCACTAGATTGAGACAGTCAACCGATGACGAGCTCACCTCACTGTCACTAAGCAAGGGCGAGCTCACCCAACCACAAGCGAGGTGATCCTTTGCCAATGGATTGGCAAGATCGGTGAGCTCGCCCTCAGCCAAGGACGGCGAGGTCAAGCTTGCTAATCCACTGACAAAGTTCACCCTCACCAAATCTGATGAGGGCTCGCCTCACTAGTGGCCGAGCAAGCTTGCCCTTGCCCAAAGATGGCAAGGCAAACTCGCCATTGGCTAGCCACCTTAGTCTGGCAACCAATGAGAGTCAACCCACCAACCCTCCCCTATGGCTGATCCCTGGAAGGAGGAGGAAGGAGGAAAAAAAGAAAAAATAAATTAAAAAATAAATGAAAATTTCAAAAAATATATATAATTAAAAATTGTCTACCATCGTCCATGTTAGTGCCAATTGGCCAAATTTGGTCGAATGGACTAAATTGATACAATTGCAAAAATTTTATGACTCAATTGACAAAAAAAAAAATTAAGGATTGAATTGGCATAATTTGCAATAGGTTTAGGACTTTTTCGATAATTTTTCCGAGAATTAGCATGATTGTTCTAAATGGGAAATTTAATAACTTCACGTAATTAAATTAGGAAAAGATAAACCTAGCCATAACAAAAAGAACTAAATGAAACGTACTACCAAATTTACTAGAAACGCAATTCACACAAATCTTAGCATATCTAACTTATTTTATAGATTGTTCAAAAAAAAATATTTTATAGATTTGAATAGTATTTCAAACGAATTACTAATTTATTTTCTCAGCAAATGATGCAACACTCGCATCGAATGTGGCTTTCTATGGCCCGTTTGCAAGTTAAACTAAGAAATGGAGAGCACACAACTTCTTTTGTTGGATATCTCCAATATGCAAATGATAGTGACATTCTATTCAACTCGCTCAAATTTTGAACTGACAGAAGGATATTGGGACCCATTAGTAGAGAGGAAGGAGTGTACTTCTATTTACCATTGGAAGTTGGGAAAGTGTCACAGTTTTGGTAACGATTTGAGCGATTTACTGCTCTTATTATACGAAGATTTGGGTCAAGGTGTTACATGAAAAGTGTTCATTTAAGTTTCCTTTATAACATATTGAAATTTGAGAATTTTCCGAACTCTTTTGGTTATATTTCTAGAATTAATCTTAGAGACGTGCGAGTGGTCCTGGTTTCTGCCGAGAGGACCGGTAGTGGTCTTGTGGTTGTTCTTGGTGTCTTACTTGCTAAAAAAAATGTATATTTTGTGATTTGGGTGATTTTTGGCATGCTGAAAACTTATGTGTGACATGACGAGATTGGTTGCTCTATGTTGGTTCCGATTTTTACGTCAAAAGATGGTTTTATAAGCTTTTAAATAGAAAAACAATGAGGTGTTGGGTCTGGACACCAAAACTTATTTGCTCAATAAAACAATGAGGTTTTAAACTCGGTGTGTGCAAAATTTGACAGATAAATTTTGAGTATGAGAGCATCCATGAATTTCTGTCCAAAAGTTTTAAAGAAAAAAAAAAAAAAAAAAAAAAAAAAAACGGGGGTTACTCTAAATTGTTTTCAAAAAGAGGGGTTGGACAACGAATTAGAAAAGAAATGTGGTGTCGGGTTTGGACGCCAAGTTTTATGTGCTCAATAAAACCATGAGGTTTCAAACTAGATGCATGCAAAGTTTGACGGGTTGATTTCAAATACGTGACCCCGTACGAATTTATTTCCGAAAGCTTTAGAGAAAAAAAAAAGAGTTGCCAAGTTGATTTTTAAAAAGGGATTTTGGTGTTCCTGGCTATATGATGGAATTAGGCATGATTTTGATGGTTTCTATGTACTATGATATGCAATTGATTGTTTGATGGTAGTTATTGATTTTTAGTATAAAACTTGATTTTATGTGCTTTTAAATGGAGAAATGTCAAGTGTCGGTTTTTGGACACCAATTTTTATGTACTATATAAAACCGTGGAGTTTTAAAATGGGAGTGTACTACGTTTGACGGTGCAATTTTGAATACGTGACCATGCACGATTATTTTACCGAGATTTTTAATACGAAGAAAAAGTGGCTAAGTTCATTATTTGAAAACGAGGTATTTCAACGCAAAACATGGTGTTTTTGGCTAAGTATGTGCTCGTGTGGTCACTAAGTGAAACCCATCCTGATGCGTATGATTATGCAGGACGATGCTCGATTTTTATCGGATGCCTGGCGGAGGTCCGGAAGCCGAGTCATGGTTGAGGCCGGACCAATGCTCCTTTATGGAATACCGTCTAGACAGGGGTTCTAGACGTTGCCGTTCTCGATGGAGCAAGACGATGCCCGGCTACGCCAGATGACCGCCAACTTTTGAGTTGGCCGTGGCTGATGGGTCGTAATAATCGGAACACGTTTTAATGGTTGTGATATTTGCGCTTGATCATGGAGAAAATTATGTGGCACGGTATGGGACATGTCGTAACGGTTTTACCTTATAATCGGGACCCATATGAATGTTTGAAAGGCTAGAATTATGTGTTCCAGTTATTAATTGCGCTTGGTGTATTTATAAATGCATATGTGATGTGCTAAAATGTAGTGACGCGCCGAGGCGAGGTGAGTTTTGTATGGTGCGTGTTAAAGACCGCCTTCGAGGTGAATTTGCATCATAATCGGGGTTTAGGGTTTTGACTCACTGAGATTTATCTCAACCCATTATGGATAAACTTTTTTAAGGCCGTAGCGTGGAGATCTGCTGAGTGCGGATTTGGTAGGTGAGAGATGTGACACCTTTTGGTTGGTCCTGCCGTTAGCGAAGTATGTTGACCCTAATCCCTAAGGATTTTTGAGAGGGTCAATAAGAAGTGGCCATAGAAAAGCTTGTATTATTAAACTTCCTAGGGTTAACAGTTGATAAATCAATATGTTGTTTTCGACAATGCTTGCCGTGTTTTACTACCCCTACGGTTGTTGTTTGACTAGGTATTTATTTAATTTGCTTCCGCATGCATTTAATTGAAAGAAAAAAAAAGAATGGGTCGGTGATACATCCTAGGACGTCACATTTTTAATCGACCATCGAGGGATGTTCGCGTGCTCGGGGTTCAGGGCGTAACATTCATGGTTCCTTCACATGTTGCCTTGGGACATCTGCGCTATCACCTTGTGCCAGATTTGGCATAGGTTGAGCAGATAATGACTCGGCATGTGGGATATCTTCCATTGATGGCAAGGGCTCGTCTATGACACCATCTAGACTGTTGCAATTTCTTGTGCGTGGCATAGCACTCTTTCCAATTAACGCTAGAGTCTTACCGAGCATGCCAAAAAGATGTTTGCCAATTTTGAATCCCGCAACAAAATATCTTTCACTGAGTATTATATTTTGGTTTTTTATATAGGAGACTTAGGTTTTGTGCTAGTTTTGGACAAAGATGGTTGGATTGTAATGGAGCTATATATTATATGGTTCCGTATCTTATGAAGTCACTTAATATGAAGCCAAAATCAATGATAACCAATGTCGAAATCTAATCAATAGTTTAATCCAAATTCACTTTCACACACTAATGAAAGCACATTAAAATCAAATTGGTTTGTCCAACATCAAAATTGATTTGACAACACTTGATATTTACAAGAGCACCTAGAAAGCACTGCTTTTAAATGAGTTCGAGAACACAACATCGAAATTTAATCAATGATGCTGGACAATGGGACTAACACTTAGTAGACACTGCTCCTAGGTAAATATGAGGACATAATGTCAAAATCTAAATGATGACGTTGGACGGTGATAACAACACCCAGTGGGCATTGATCCTAGATGGATATGAGAACACAACATCAAAATCTAATCAACGACGTTGGACAATAGTAATAGCATCTAGTAAACACTACTTCTAGATGAGATTGAGAACACAATGTCATAATCTAATTTATGGTGTCAGACGATAGAGAAAACACCTAGTGGACACTACTCTTAAATGGGTAGGACACAACGTTGGTAACTAATTGATGACACTAGACGGTAGGTCAATCTTGGAACCTAATCACAACACTACCCGGAATATAGACACTCACCGAAATTGAATTTATGATAGGAATCTTAAGCTATAGCTAAACTAGACTAGACTAAGATAAAAAAAATTTGGATAAAGTAGTTTTGGGTGTTGTTCCAAGGGCTTCTCTATTGGATTGCCTATGGTATTTATAGACTAATTTGATAGCCGTCAGTGGTTGGTTGCTTTCTTCTTAAAAGTCACTCCACGTTCTATGTTGAACCACCTTATCCATATCTAGTTGCTTTCTGACCTGTATGACGATGTTCTCATGGCTTATTCAACAAGTATTAACTACTCCTTTAATTTTGGCGCCTTTCTAAGCATCAATAGTTCCCGCCCAAACTTCGCCGTCAATTCCATCTAAAAGTTATATCTTCAACAGCGTCTCTTAGCTTGGACACGTGGCAATTAACTGCTTTATCATCGAATCATGTATCATGTATCTCTACCTGTAAGTCCATCAAAATGTAGCCCAAGGGCTCTCAAAATCCTTGGTTGTCCTTTGTTTTTATGACTACCATGGGTTGGGTTAATGTAAATCACAGCCCACACATGACAACAGGGGTGATTCCAAAGGCTTTTACCCTTCATGATCAGCACGTGATAACAAGGGTATTTTTTGGTGCCAACAGATAATGACAAAAGCATTTCTAGAGATTCTATTACAGAGTTTCCAGCATAAGCCTTGGATAATATTTCCTTTCCTTTAGAAAGAGCAAAAGGCTTTAACAGGAAAGACAATCAAGACTGCGCATCTTCAAATCAAGGAACATCCACAAAGCTTCCGCGACCATTTCAGGCCTGAGAAACATGGCAACTGTCAAAACTAAACATATTAAAAAAAACAAAAAACAAAAAACAAAACAAAACAAAAGGCTATAACTAAGAGCGTCGAAAGTACACAGAGGCCTGCCAGTCTTCTTCGGGCGTACGACCCGCACCCTCTATTGTCACCTTAAGTTTGATCATTGAAGGGCTTCCTCTCTGGAATTCTTCGGCCATTGACTGTGGAAGATACTCGTCCGATACACCCCATGAGAGCAATATGGCTCTATCCTAGCAATTAGTGGAAAAAGGATAGCAATTTAAGCAAAGAGAAAATGTAATTTCATATGGAACAATGGAAACCCAATTGAAATTTGTTATTTTCGACTAAAAGCTTGAAGCAGTTTGACTTGTTGTTTTGGTTAAACTATGTATTGAATTTGAGCAGTGTATCAAATTTGAACCGAATTGGACGACATGGATTGAAATTATCGACTGCATCATTAAGGAGTCAAAAGTTGTCGTGGTTGAAAAAGATGCATTTAAAGATTCGGTGAACGTCTCATCTAAAATCCAATCGATGAAGAAGGTGCACTTAAAGATTTGGTGGTTCCCAATCCAAAAGCAAGTCCCGGTCAGAGAAATAAAAAGGAAAAGGGAGGTTTGCTTGAGTTCTCTTTCCTATATAAAGCAGCAGCCAAACAAGGGAAAAAGCAAGAACGAAGGCAGGCGAGCGTTTTTTCGTGAAACAGAGCCGCGCGAATGAAGAAGAAAAGAACGCACCACGTTCTTGGTTTACAGCGCCACCGACGTCAACGCGATGTTTTTGTAATGAGAATTTATTTTATCCAAATAGAGTTAATTTATTTATAAACACTTTGATTATGTTTGGTTGTCTGAATTTTTTACTCAAATAAGATTTGATAAAATAGGATATGAAATCTAGGAGTTTTGCTATATCATATTCATTGTTTGATGATTGGAGTAATAAAATTAGATATGATATACATTATTTAGTATAAACGGTATATTAGTATAAATAAACCAAAAATTTTACAAATGAAGATTTTAAAAATCTTTCGGCACACTCTTGCCTACTCTATTTTTATTTTCTTTTTTATTTCTTTCTTCTCTAAAAAAATTCTATTAAATAGTAAATTGTACTAATATACCTAAAATATTAAAATATCTAAGTGATAAATTTATATTTATATTTTGAAGTTATATTATAAAACAAAATTATACTCGAATATAAATAAATAAAAATAAGATTAAATTAAAATAAATGAATTATATATTTCGTTATTTTGAATTTCTTATATTAGAATTCAAATATTAATTATGTTGAAATATAATTTTTATGTTGTTAATTCAAGAAGTTTGTTATTTAAAAAAAAATGACTTTCTAATTATGAATGTTAGAATTCCTATCAACTTTTATCCCACCTCCCCTATGAGATAATTTTATCCGGTCTATATTCTCTCTATATCCGACTTTATCCTATCTTGAGTAAGTATCAAACGTGAGATAGAATAAATTTTATCAAATCCTAAATTTTATTAGGAGTACCAAACACAACCTTTGAATTTAGACTTAATTTAAGTGTGAGAAACACTTGAATGCGTGAATGATTACAACTCTCATGGGGGTAGCCCTCTCTGAATCTGATGAAAGCGACCATCACCACCCACAAGTGAGGGCCATCACACCCTCTATGATATCCTGAAATTCGACCCCGACTCAATAATAGGAAATGGTTGTTTCGCCGATGTGCCTATGGTCATTTTACTCTGAGCAGGCCTCTCACAAGTTAACTAATTTGTTAGGTGAGGTTGTGACATCCCAGATTTTCAGTCCTATTTTCTACTGAATAAATTGGACATTTCATTAATGCGCATATAGAGCTGTTCTCAGAGCTGATCACTCTCGAGATAACTAGACTATTTAAGGAAGCCATTAAGGAATTTTAGGGCAATAGACTCGAGAATTTAACTAGGAATCGACTTCTCGACAGTACTCATCTTTAGAGGCCATTACGGCACAGTATAAAATCAATTTGAAATTAGAGATAGGTCTGTTTGATTGAGATATGTAGCTAATCATGGGTGACACCACTAAATTGGAAAATTCTCGTCGACCAGCACTAGACTGATTCTTCTGTTGTTTTGGTATCCTGTGTTCGTATTTGAATCTTTAAGATTTTCACGACAACAAAGAGTCACCAATGTGTCGAGTGGATTCATTGTGGCTAAAAAAAATCGACCACGGGTCATTTGCACCAAAAATCTTTGAAAACTACCCAATAGCCTAAGTCACGCTAAAAACACGCCGAATGAAAATTAACTGCAAATTCAAGTCCAATTTTATAAATGAAAGATTCTGTCAAGTCACAATAAATTCTAAGAACATCAACTCAGTCTCAGAAGATTTTTCTGCAACCTGAGACTTTTTGGAAAAAAGTCAGCATATGACCATTTTTTTTCAGAAAAAGCCGAGGATCATTTTTTATCACAAAATTGGGATGCAAGATGGATCTATTGGCTAGGAAAAATTTCGATTGGATCAAGGACTCGATAACGGAATTTATTGAGGCCAAATATGATTGAATTGAATGAGATTAAGTGTCCAAATTGAGGCCAAAGCTTCAAAATTCATAGCTCTCCCATGGCCTAACCAAAATGGACCAATTCAAGAGTCATTGGGAGTGCATGGGTGGCCTAAGATAGCCAAAGATCAATGCTTGGCTAGGAGTGGGTCAAGGGGACAAAGCATTGGAAAAACTTGGCACACAGTCCTCCTCTCTTGCCCTCTCTTCCTCTCCAAGCAACTGGATGCCTTCCTCCCTCCATCCTATCCATTTAGCATCCAGCACAGGCCAGAGAAAGAGCAGCAACCACCGAACAATAGCCTCTCCACGTCGCCGTCGTCGTCGCTGCGTTCGTGCACCATCGCTCGCGCAAGCTGCATCGCGTGTCGCCGTGCCTTGCTACATCTCACCATTGTCCTAGCCTTCTGCCATGTGTCCCAACCATTGTCTAGCAGCTTGTCGAGCTTAGCCGAAGCCTGTGCTCCACCATTCCGCCGTTGGTTACCCCACCAAGCCATCCATCAGTCCACCGTCATCATTCCCTCGCCAAACCAACTTCACTTCTTCTGTTTTGCAGCTCAAAACAGAGAGGATTTTAGTGGGTTTCAGAGGTGCTTCTAGGCCCATTTTGGAGGTGTACCTGGTCTCAAAACCTAGGCCTGCTTTGGAGAAAAGCGACCCCCACAACGTTCCCATCGGTTTGAATCGACCCGCTCGTTAAACAAGTGAGTTTTGCTCTCTAATCCTCACTTAGTAGGCTAATAATGCTTAGTAGTTGATTAGATCTAATTAAGTGCAATTAGGTGGAGACTAAATTAGAGTAATTAAATTAGAGACTTACCCATGCATTTTAGGCAAATCGTTAGTGTAGTTAGCAAATAGACATGCTTTATTATTTATTGAACGAACCTTGAAATTTTTCTGGGTTCGTCTCAGCTTCCAATTAGGCATTACGGGCCTAAATTGGATTTATTGCATTTATTTAATATTTATTTATTTATTTTTCGAAAATCAGCCTGGGATAGCCGATGACCGAAATT
This sequence comes from Eucalyptus leucophloia subsp. euroa, assembly GCA_017140325.1. Taxonomy (NCBI): domain Eukaryota; kingdom Viridiplantae; phylum Streptophyta; class Magnoliopsida; order Myrtales; family Myrtaceae; genus Eucalyptus; species Eucalyptus leucophloia. Next base: position 10,888,293 of record CM029476.1, on the reverse strand, counting down.
TTATGCTGATTATTGTGGTATAGTCCGTTTATTTATTTGAGCGTTAAATTGTGTTGAATTAATTTAAATATGATTTTAGGGTTTTATTCCTAAATTATTTAGTTTCAGCAATTGATTGGCAAATAACTTAGCATCAGTCTATAGCACCATCAATAATTTAGTGGGCTATATAAAGTAGTGAGAAAGAAAGTTGTATTAAATGGCTCAGAGACCAAGAGTCCCATCCTAGAGAATACACGTGACCTGTGGATTATATACATCACCTTTGAAAGACATGTGGCTCGGTGATTAGTACATTGGCTTAGAGAATGCATGTAGCTCGGTGATTTGGTATATCGCCTTAGAGAATGCATGTCGCTTGGTGATTAAGTACGTCACCTTAAAGAATGCACGGGGCTTGGTGATTAGACATGTCGCCTTAGAGAATGAACGTGGCTCGGTGACTAAGTATGTCGCCTTAGAGAATGCACGTAGCTCAGTAACTAGATATATATCGTCTTGAAATGACCGGGTAATGATCTGATTGAAATGTAATCGACTAGGTTGATTGATCGATGATTCAATCTCATTTGATTAGGTGCTATGTCTGTCAGTATATATGAGATGAACTGACTTGTAGGAAATGAACTGAGGCCAAGGTAAATCCTTTGACTCGTGTTATGCTTAGGCAGCCCCAAGGTGTATTATTTTCTTAATCGAGTCTTAGGGAGTATAACTTGTTGAGATGTAGTCTCATCCTAATTGTGAGACAACATTTCAAGCCCCTAGATGGTAGCACCTCCACATCCTCGTCCTCCCATGCATTTTGGTATACTCGAAGAAGTCACTGAGATAGAAACTCATTTTCTGTACACCCCCACCCGGAAGGACTAGAGTACGTTCTGGTTAAGTCAACCATCTAGGTTGACGTGGGTAGAGATGACTTGAGGCCCCACGAGTATCGGTTGTGGTATCGTGAATATCATGATGGGCAAAGGGAGAGTCTCATGCCAGAAAGTGATGTACCTCTATTTGTTTTAGAGGAAGCACTCAGGGAAGGGACGACAGATCCCAAGGATGGAGCAATGATTGATGCCAAGGACCCTAAGCTCAAGAGTGACCCCGACTCTTCCAAGTAATCAATCGTAGACCCCAGCTGGAGCATGGAAGGAGAAGAGGTCGAAAAAGAAGAGGTGTACCTAGAAGAGAACCTGGAGGAGGAACCTAAGAAGGAACCCAGGGAGGAAGAACCCAAGGAGGAACCCAGGGAGGAAGAACCCAAAGAGGAGGACACTAAGAGGAACCGGGGGAGGAGTCCAAGGAGGATCCCCAGGATGATCCAGAGTATAATCCGGGGGAGGATTGAAACCCCCCCTGTTTGCAAACTCTAAGTTGTGATATGATGGTGTGATGGATCTAACTTGTTAATAGTATTGTAACATATAATATGAGGTTTGCTTTGTATAAAAGTATGGTTGTGGTTTTTCATTCGTGAAAAAGTATGGCGTCACTTTTCTATCCCATTATTTATTGTCTAAGGATTATTTTATCTACTTCTGCATGCGTATATTAAAATGAATGGGTCAGCGATATATCCTGAGACATCGCTATTAATCGACCAGTTGAGGGATGGGTGCGTGACCGAGGATCAAGATGTGACATCCCCATCTAAGTGGTATCAAAGCATGGTCATTAGGGATTGGAGTGATAAGGTGCGATGGACCATGGGATAGTGGTAGGAAAGACATTTAAATTAATGTCTGGTGCATGTCAATGGTAGTTGTTTGGTAAAACTATTTGCCGTGTGTGTGTCACTCATCTTCTAATCTAGTGTGGATTTGGAAGACAAGAATCAGTAGAGACTGAACCATGAGTGAGCCAAAGCAGAGAACTTCGAGTAAGCGAGTTGTTAGACCTTCAGCTCGGGTTAGATCGCCGACCAAAGTTAGTACTCGAGGAGGTAGAGCTAGGGCACTAGCATAGGCCGGTGCCAACGGTGTAGCACCACTACCGGTTGATACTTGGGTAGTAGCCCCGGTGATCCCACAATCGAAAGGATCATGCGGGTGCTTGAAGTTATGGGTAACATAATGGATTAGCAGGCACTGAATCAAGCCGCTGCTATTGAAGCCGTTGCTCAAGCTGCCGCTACTACTACCGTTGCCACTACTGAAGCCGCCCCTGTTGCCGCACCTACTACTGCACCTGTCGCCGCACCTGTTGAAGGTCCGTAGGAATTGTGGTCACTGAAATACTAATTCACAAGCCGGTGGAACAATTCTTAAAATTGAACCCACCTTAGTTCACTAGGACAGGAGACCCCGAAGCTACTACTTCGTGGATTCAAAAGTTGGAGAAAGCTTTTGCATTACTAATGTGCAATGAAACTGAGAAAGTAGTCCTTGCAACTTACCAATTGGAGGGAGTTGCAAATACTTGGTGGAGGACTACCCAAGGAACAATATTTCCAAAAGGTGTAGTCCCAGAGTGGAACATCTTCCTATAGGCCTTTAATGACAAATACTTCTTTGAGACGGCTAGAGAGGTGAAAATGGCAGAATTTCAACATCTTCACTAAGGTTCCCTAACTGTCAACCAATATGAGGTGAAGTTCGCTGAACTTTCGCAATATGCTCATGAGCTAATTGAGAATCTGGCAAACCGAGCGAGAAGGTTTAGGGACGGATTCAAATTGGACTTAAGAAGCACACTGGTCTCTCTAGATCTAAGAACTTACAATGACATTTATGGAAGAGCCCAGAAGATCGAGAAAGATCAGAACGAAAGAGACGCCTTGTCTAGGCCAAGGGTTAACTTCCACAAAGAAGCAATCCAATAGGGAAAGAGGCCCATGCCTGGAGGTATATGTCATGTTCCACCCAACAAAAGGAGTGGATTTAGTAGGCCAATGCCCAGTAGGCATGAAGCATGTCGCTTTTGTGGAAGGTGACACGGGTAAGCCCCATGCCTAGCTAGGACGGGTGCATGTTTCGAATGTGGCCAGCAGGGCCACCTGATCAGAAATTATCCTAGAAAGCCAAGAGGACAACCACAATTCCTACTATCGTCGCCGATGGGACAGATGAGAGGGTATGCCCCTCAAAACGTGCCATAAGGAGGACATCTAAGACCTCCAGTTCAGGGCACAATGTATGCTATCACACAAGGTTAGGCAAAAGTAGCCTAACATGATCACAGGTATAGTTTCACTGAACGACCAACCTGCTTATGCTTTATTTGACTCTGGAGCAACTCATTCCTTTATTGCTGAGTAATATGTTAAGCTATTAAGATTAAGTCCTATATTGTTGAAGTAGGCAATTTGCATATCTACACCTTTGAAGGATAAAGTGATTGATGCTTTGGGTTGTTCTAGTTGCAAGTTAGCGATTGGTGAGCAAGTGGGGAAAATAGATTTGTTAGTCCTAGCCATGTATGACTTTGGTTTGATAATTGGCATGGACTGGCTCACCAAGCAACGAGCTAAGATGGACTGTTATCGCAAAGCGTTTAGTTTGACCCTTTAGAGGGTGGGAGTTTCGAGTTTGTCCGGAATCGAGGAGTACCCTTGATTATCCTAATCTCATCACTAGAGGCAACTCGTCTATTAGACAAGGGTTATCAAGGTCACCTGGCAACTGTCGTGGATACGACAGTTGTGGAGCTATGGTGCAAGAATTTCCATACGTCTTTTCAAAAGAATTGTCAGGTCTACCGCAAAAAAAAAAAAGAGATAGAATTTGTGATTGAGTTAGCACCCGAGACAGAGCCAATCTCTAAGGCTCCTTACCGGATGGCATTATCAGAGTTCAAAGAACTAAAGGTGCAAATGCAAGAGCTACTAGATAAAGGATTGATTCGTCCCAGTGCATCACCTTGGGGAACACTAGTTCTGTTTGTAAAGAAGAAAGAAGGTTCATTGCGCCTATGCATCGACTATCGGCAACTTAATCAGGTAACGATCAAAAACTAGTATCCACTCCCGAGGATCGACAACTTGTTTGATCAGTTGCAAGGAGCATTGATATTTTCAAAGATCAACTTGAGGACGGGATATCATTAGCTGAGAATTAGGAAAGAAGACGTTCCTAAGTCAGCATTTCGTACTTGGTATGGTCATTATGAGTTTACAGTGATGCCATTCGGGTTGACAAGTGCTCCTGCTGCCTTCATGGATTTGATGAACCGAATATTCAAGGAATATCTAGATCAGTTTGTAATCATGTTCATTGATGATATTCTAGTATATTTGAGAAGTGATGAAGAGCACGAGAGTCATCTGAGACTAGTGCTACAAACACTGAGAGTCAATCAGTTGTATGCCAAGTTTAGCAAGTGCGAGTTTTGGTTGACTCATGTTGCATTCTTAGGTCATATGATTTTAAGCGAAGGAATTTCTATGGACTCGAGCAAGATTGAAGCCGTGATCAATTGGCCAAAACCGACTACAGTGACAGAGATCAGAAGTTTTCTGGGTTTGGCAAGTTATTACGGACGATTTGTGGAAGGATTCTCATCATTAGCGTCGCCACTTTGACGAAAATCCTTAAGAAATAAGAGAATTTTATATGGATAGACAAGTGCGAGTAGTTTTCAAGAGCCAAAGGAAAAGTTGACTACTACACCTGTGCTAATCATTCCATCTAGTCCTGGAGGATTGGAGATCTATAGTGATGTGTTGTTCGAGGAGGAATGGGTTGCGTGTTGATGCAACATGAGAGGGTTGTTGCATACTCCTCCCCTCAGTTGAGAACTCATGAGCAGGACTATCCAACGCGTGACTTAGAGCTTGCGGTGATTATCTTTGCCTTGAAGATTTGGAGACATTATTTGTGTGGAGAAAAATTTCTAGATCTTCACAGACCATCAAAGTTTCAAGTACCTGTTCTCTCGAAAGGAGCTGAACATGAGATAGCACCAATGGATGGAATTGCTGAAAAACTACGATCGTGATATTCTATATCACTAGTGCTACAAACACGAGAGTCAATCAGTTGTATGCCAAGTTTAGCAAGTGCGAGTTTTGGTTGACTCATGTTGCATTCTTAGGTCATATGATTTTAAGCGAAGGAATTTCTATGGACTCGAGCAAGATTGAAGCCGTGATCAATTGGCCAAAACCGACTACAAAGTGACGAGAGATCGAGAAGTTTTCTGGGTTTGGCAAGTTATTACGATGATTTGTGGAAGGATTCTCATCATTAGCGTCGCCACTGACGAAAATCCTTAAGAAATAAGAGAATTTTATATGGATAGACAAGTGCGAGAGTAGTTTTCAAGAGCCAAAGGAAAAGTTGACTACTACACCTGTGCTAATCATTCCATCTAGTCCTGGAGGATTGGAGATCTATAGTGATGTGTTGTTCAGAGGAATGGGTTGCGTGTTGATGCAACATGATAGGGTTGTTGCATACTCCTCCCCTCAGTTGAGAACTCATGAGCAGGACTATCCAACGCGTGACTTAGAGCTTGCGGTGATTATCTTTGCCTTGAAGATTTGGAGACATTATTTGTGTGGAGAAAAATTTCTAGATCTTCACAGACCATCAAAGTTTCAAGTACCTGTTCTCTCAGAAGGAGCTGAACATGAGATAGCACCAATGGATGGAATTGCTGAAAAACTACGACTGTGATATTCTATATCACTAGTGCTACAAACACTGAGAGTCAATCAGTTGTATGCCAAGTTTAGCAAGTGCGAGTTTTGGTTGACTCATGTTGCATTCTTAGGTCATATGATTTTAAGCGAAGGAATTTCTATGGACTCGAGCAAGATTGAAGCCGTGATCAATTGGCCAAAACCGACTACGGTGACGAGAGATCGAAGTTTTCTGGGTTTGGCAAGTTATTACGACGATTTGTGGAAGGATTCTCATCATTAGCGTCGCCACGACGAAAATCCTTAAGAAATAAGAGAATTTTATATGGATAGACAAGTGCGAGAGTAGTTTTCAAGAGCCAAAGGAAAAGTTGACTACTACACCTGTGCTAATCATTCCATCTAGTCCTGGAGGATTGGAGATCTATAGTGATGTGTTGTTCAGAGGAATGGGTTGCGTGTTGATGCAACATGATAGGGTTGTTGCATACTCCTCCCCTCAGTTGAGAACTCATGAGCAGGACTATCCAACGCGTGACTTAGAGCTTGCGGTGATTATCTTTGCCTTGAAGATTTGGAGACATTATTTGTGTGGAGAAAAATTTCTAGATCTTCACGACCATCAAAGTTTCAAGTACTGTTCTCTCGAAGGAGCTGAACATGAGATAGCACCAATGGATGGAATTGCTGAAAAACTACGGCGTGATATTCTATATCACTAGTGCTACAAACACCGAGAGTCAATCGGTTGTATGCCAAGTTTAGCAAGTGCGAGTTTTGATTGACTCATGTTGCATTCTTAGGTCATATGATTTTAAGCGAAGGAATTTCTATGGACTCGAGCAAGATTGAAGCCGTGATCAATTGGCCAAAACCGACTACAGTGACAGAGATCAGAAGTTTTCTGGGTTTGGCAAGTTATTACAGACGATTTGTGGAAGGATTCTCATCATTAGCGTCGCCACTGACGAAAATCCTTAAGAAATAAGAGAATTTTATATGGATAGACAAGTGCGAGAGTAGTTTTCAAGAGCCAAAGGAAAAGTTGACTACTACACCTGTGCTAATCATTCCATCTAGTCCTGGAGGATTGGAGATCTATAGTGATGTGTTGTTCAGAGGAATGGGTTGCGTGTTGATGCAACATGAGAGGGTTGTTGCATACTCCTCCCCTCAGTTGAGAACTCATGAGCAGGACTATCCAACGCGTGACTTAGAGCTTGCGGTGATTATCTTTGCCTTGAAGATTTGGAGACATTATTTGTGTGGAGAAAAATTTCTAGATCTTCACGAGACCATCAAAGTTTCAAGTACTGTTCTCTCGAAGGAGCTGAACATGAGATAGCACCAATGGATGGAATTGCTGAAAAACTACGACTGTGATATTCTATATCACTAGTGCTACAAACAACGAGAGTCAATCGGTTGTATGCCAAGTTTAGCAAGTGCGAGTTTTGGTTGACTCATGTTGCATTCTTAGGTCATATGATTTTAAGCGAAGGAATTTCTATGGACTCGAGCAAGATTGAAGCCGTGATCAATTGGCCAAAACCGACTACGGTGATGAGAGATCGAAGTTTTCTGGGTTTGGCAAGTTATTACAGACGATTTGTGGAAGGATTCTCATCATTAGCGTCGCCACTGACGAAAATCCTTAAGAAATAAGAGAATTTTATATGGATAGACAAGTGCGAGAGTAGTTTTCAAGAGCCAAAGGAAAAGTTGACTACTACACTGTGCTAATCATTCCATCTAGTCCTGGAGGATTGGAGATCTATAGTGATGTGTTGTTCGGAGGAATGGGTTGCGTGTTGATGCAACATGAGAGGGTTGTTGCATACTCCTCCCCTCGCTTGAGAACTCATGAGCGGGACTATCCAACGCGTGACTTAGAGCTTGCGGTGATTATCTTTGCCTTGAAGATTTGGAGACATTATTTGTGTGGAGAAAAATTTCTAGATCTTCACGAGACCATCAAAGTTTCAAGTACTGTTCTCTCGAAGGAGCTGAACATGAGATAGCACCAATGGATGGAATTGCTGAAAAACTACGGCCGTGATATTCTATATCACTAGTGCTACAAACACCGAGAGTCAATCGGTTGTATGCCAAGTTTAGCAAGTGCGAGTTTTGGTTGACTCATGTTGCATTCTTAGGTCATATGATTTTAAGCGAAGGAATTTCTATGGACTCGAGCAAGATTGAAGCCGTGATCAATTGGCCAAAACCGACTACGGTGACGAGAGATCGAAGTTTTCTGGGTTTGGCAAGTTATTACGACGATTTGTGGAAGGATTCTCATCATTAGCGTCGCCACCGACGAAAATCCTTAAGAAATAAGAGAATTTTATATGGATAGACAAGTGCGAGAGTAGTTTTCAAGAGCCAAAGGAAAAGTTGACTACTACACCTGTGCTAATCATTCCATCTAGTCCTGGAGGATTGGAGATCTATAGTGATGTGTTGTTCAGAGGAATGGGTTGCGTGTTGATGCAACATGATAGGGTTGTTGCATACTCCTCCCCTCAGTTGAGAACTCATGAGCAGGACTATCCAACGCGTGACTTAGAGCTTGCGGTGATTATCTTTGCCTTGAAGATTTGGAGACATTATTTGTGTGGAGAAAAATTTCTAGATCTTCACGAGACCATCAAAGTTTCAAGTACTGTTCTCTCGAAGGAGCTGAACATGAGATAGCACCAATGGATGGAATTGCTGAAAAACTACGATCGTGATATTCTATATCACTAGTGCTACAAACACTGAGAGTCAATCGTTGTATGCCAAGTTTAGCAAGTGCGAGTTTTGGTTGACTCATGTTGCATTCTTAGGTCATATGATTTTAAGCGAAGGAATTTCTATGGACTCGAGCAAGATTGAAGCCGTGATCAATTGGCCAAAACCGACTACGATGACGAGAGATCGAAGTTTTCTGGGTTTGGCAAGTTATTACAGACGATTTGTGGAAGGATTCTCATCATTAGCGTCGCCACTGACGAAAATCCTTAAGAAATAAGAGAATTTTATATGGATAGACAAGTGCGAGAGTAGTTTTCAAGAGCCAAAGGAAAAGTTGACTACTACACCTGTGCTAATCATTCCATCTAGTCCTGGAGGATTGGAGATCTATAGTGATGTGTTGTTCAGAGGAATGGGTTGCGTGTTGATGCAACATGATAGGGTTGTTGCATACTCCTCCCTCGCTTGAGAACTCATGAGCGGGGACTATCCAACGCGTGACTTAGAGCTTGCGGTGATTATCTTTGCCTTGAAGATTTGGAGACATTATTTGTGTGGAGAAAAATTTCTAGATCTTCACAGACCATCAAAGTTTCAAGTACTGTTCTCTCAGAAGGAGCTGAACATGAGATAGCATCAATGGATGGAATTGCTGAAAAACTACGACTGTGATATTCTATATCACCAAAGAAAGGCAAACAAGGTCGCCAACGCTTTGAGTCGAAAGTCTTCAGTTGCTCATATACGAATTAAGGAGTGGAACTTAATCGAGAGAGCTCAAGATTCGATATTCAAATTTAAGGTAGGCCACCTTTCAAGTCTTATGGCCACCCTCAGAATTGAATAAGATGTCCAGATCAGAATCAAGCTACTCCAACTGACAAATCTAGATGTGCAAAAGATCCCATAAGAGGACATTGAGAAAAAAAGAAAAGGCTGACTTTCAAGTTTCTTATGAAGGAGTACTAAGGTTCCGAGGACATTTGGTTGTACATGATGATGTAAAGCTTAGGGAGGATATTCTATCAGAAGCACATCGTAACAGTTACAGTATTCATCTTTGGTAGTACCAAGATATATCAAAATTTGCATCAACACTATTGGTGGTCTTGGATGAAGGCGGATATTGCTAAGCATGTAGCCAAGTGTTTGATGTGTCAGCAAGTTAAAGCTTAGAATTGCAAGCTGAGAGAACTTCTGTAACCTCTCGAGATCCCAGAATGGAAATTGGAGCATACCACGATGGATTTCATGACTGGACTACCGAGGAGTCAGAGAGGAAATGATTAGATTTGGGTAGTAGTCGACAGACTGACAAAGTCGATATTGCAGTTCGAAAGAACCACGGTTTGGATAGACACGCAGACATGTGCGTGCGTCAAGTGGTTCATATGGATGGAGTGCCAGTTACGATAACTTCAAATAGAGACTCGAGATTTACCGACACATTTTGGAAGAGCTTTCAAAGTGCCCTAGGTAGCAAGTTGCAATATAGTACGGCATATCATTCTCAAACGGATGGTCAATCTAAGAGGACAATTCAAACCCTCGAAGACATGCTGAGAGCTTGTGTACTAGACTTCAAAGGAAGTTGGGAAGATCAACTACACCTGGTGGAATTTGCCTACAATAACAATTATCAACAAAGCATCAAGATGGCTCCTTTTGAAGCATTATATGACAGAGTGTGCAGAACACCAGTGTGTTGGGATAAAGTTGGGGAAATAAAGATTATAGGCCTAGAGTTGGTCCAACAGTCAATAGAAATTGTGGCAGTGATCAGAAGCAGATTAAAGATTGCTCAGAGCAAACAGAAGAGTTATGCAGATAAGCACCGGAGATCATTGAAATTCCAAATTTGTGATTACGTTTTTTCAAAAGTGTCACCAATGAGGGGAACTTCGCACTTTGGTAAGAAAGGCAAATTGAGACCAAGGTACGTAGATCCGTTTGAGATTCTTGAGAGAATCGGGAGCCCAGCGTATGGTCTTACGTTGTTGCCAAGATTGACACAAGTGCATGACGTCTTTCACATGTCGATGTTGAGGAAGTATGAGCCTAACCTAACTCACGTACTCAATTTTGAGGAATTGGACATGGATATCTGTGTGTCATACATTGAAAACCTAGTTTAGATAGTGGATCGAAAAGAACAAGTTCTGCGTACATGGGAGACAAAAGAGTTGATGAGACAGTTGTACCCCCACTTTTTTGGTGAAATTCTATAATGGTTTAAATTTTGAAGACGAAATTTTTATAAGAGGGGAAAAATTGTAACATTCCAAATTTTCAGTCCTATTTTCTACTGAATAAAACGAGCATTTCATTAACGTGCCTATAGGACAGTTCTTAGAACTTATCACTCTTTAGATAAATAGACTATTCAGGGAAGCCATTAAGGAATTTTAGGGCAATAGACTTGAGAGTTCGACCAAAAATCGACTTCTCAACCGTGCTCATCTTTAGAGGCCATTACGACACAGTATAAAATCGATTTGAAATCAGAGATAGGTTTGTTCAACTGAGATGTGTGGCTAATCGTGTATGATACTACTAAATTGGAAACTTATCGTCGATGTGTGGCTAATCGTGTATGATACTACTAAATTGGAAACTTATCGTCGACCGGCATTAGACCGATTCTTTTATCGTTTTGGTATCCTATGTCCTGTCGCAATCTAATCTCGCCACCCTCGAGTCCTTCATCATCGCAAGGAGAGAAAAAGAGGAAAGGTCGGGTTTAAGGGGTACTTGATCACGAGAGTTCTCTCACAGCTCACGTTCCAAAAGACGTCATCACCTCGCCTTTTGGATCAAGCCTCTCTGAGTTCCCTTCATGAGATCACAAGCTCTCCCAAGCTCGTACCCCGCGTGACAGCGGAGTGTCGCGATCCATACCCATACGAGCGACACACCTTAGAAAAAGGGGTCAGGTGTGGATATAGGATTTAAGGGTACCTTTACCATGGTAGCCCTCTCGATAGTACACTTCGCATCACTTTATCCTTTGGGTTACTTCCACATCAAGTATGCTAAACCGTGGTGAGTTTCATCGAAACTCATACCCTACGCGACGAGTTTATTTATACGTTGTAGTTGTTTATGACAACCTAAAATAGACGGGAGTTGCCACTAGTCTTGTTTTAGGGGTCAGCTAGAAAACCCAATCGATGGTCGGGAGTGTTCCCTTGATTTCTACGCAACCAAATATCTAGGTTCGGGGACTTGGGTTACACTAATATTTCTATTAGCGCCCTTTCGGTACCTAAACAATATGTTGTATTTTCCTAACATGCCCATGCGTTTCTTTTTACATTTTCAGGATCATTAGTCCTAAACTAGGCGATCATGCGTGGTTGGTCATTTTCATTTTATTCGATTTCTAGAAAAACAAGAAAAGAAAACAATCAATTGAATTGAAATTGTAAGACAATAAGTAAACAATCAAGAAAAGCAGTAAATCTATCATGCAATCTTAAAAAAATATAAAAGAGAAACACAATTGAAAAAGATGAGAGAATGAGAGAAAACCAATTGAAACAGATGAGAGAACGAGAGAAAACCCGCAACTTGTCGAGTTTTATACAACAAATGGAATCCGAGATATATGTCGGGAAAATGAATAATACATGATAATGGTCGGAATGGACATCAACCTCCACCATCTTCACGCTTCCTCCATCTTCCGGGTCATAATCTAAACCTAATCAAAGAAACTTATAACTAGGTGCATACAATGGAAAGAGACAAGCATGCACATCAAAACAATAAAAAAACAAGACATAATGTCAAGATTAATCATTTAAAAGAAGTGCAATACGAAAGTCAAGTTTTGGGGCCTCGAGGTCGGCCTTTGTCTCTCATGCGGAGGTCCCACTAAGACATCTACCCAATCCATTTTTTGTGACTTATAGCAATTATTAACCAATTGTATTCTCGCATGGCCAATAACGCTACTAAGTCTCCTAATCAAGCGATCTATATGATCCAAGGGTTTTCCCTCAATATCATGCATCGATCCTACCATTCATCTAAAAATCACATGCATTGCAAAAAATTTAAACGTGCATGCAGGTCTTTTGAACTTTGTTTCTCAATCAATCAAGCAAGAAAGTGAACCGTCGGCTGGTCACTTATTACCAAGGGCATACGCCAATCACAAACACAAGCAATTTCTAATGCATGATGGGATGATATGTATAAAGGGTACATGTGATATTTCAAAAAGTTATCGCAAAATCATTCATGAAAATTTTTGAGACAAAGTGATGTCTCAGCTATGAAAGGCAATCAATTGCCAAGGCTAGCCCAAGCCTCGCATTAAAAGTCACAAGCATCGCAGGCTTTTTGAATATAATTCAAACCGGGACTTTCATGTTATCAAAACAAGATTTTTTAAATTTTTTGGAAATATTTAGGATTAAGGAATATTCAGGCTATGGAACACATTCAATTGCCAAGGCTAGCCCAGGCCTCGCATTCGAAGTCACAAGCGTAGCAGGCATTTTGAAAATGTTCCAAACCATGACTTTTCCTTAAGCCAAATCAAATTTTGGAGAATAATCTTTTTAGGAATCTTTTTTGAGAAACATCACATGTACCAAAACATTTTTTTGAAAGATGCAATTTGAAAAGGCCGGTTGTTTAACAAAAAATATCAAAGCATTTTAAAAAAATTTCATGAAGATGGCATGTCCTATTTTCACACACAAACTAACCTAAAAGATATAGCTAAACAATCATAATCGTGTTCATATCAGGAAATTTCAGAACAAATGTGCAAGGACAGCAAAATTGACTAACACCCATTGACAATCTAGCCTTGGAAAAATTTCCTAACATGCATCATATGATGACAAACAACTTTCGTGAAGAAAGTTTTCTTGAATGAGCTACACATGAATTTACAAAAATATGACAACAACCAACAGCACATCAAAAACTTGTCAAAACAACAGGACATTCAGCTAATGTCCTGAAAATTTGTCCTATCATAACATGTCTAAAAATCATCAAATTTATACACAGGATAGTCAACATGATGACAAACAAGTTTCATTGAGAAGCCAAATTCAGATTCCAAATAGAAAAAATGAAACAAAAATATCAAAGGTATGTCCAAACAGGGGTTAAAACAGGGGTCCGAATTTGATCCATTATTCATATTGTAATCTGATTTTGAAAAAAAATGGAAAATAGTCCAAACGATGAGCAATTAACATGCAATCAATGGAATTAGCAACCTCTAAGTATTTCCTACATCTTCCTAGAAAAGCTCAAGCTGAAATAAGGTCGTTTCGGATCTTGTTTTTGCCAAAAACAGAGAGTTACTCCTGGTATCAAAATATACAGAAATAAAAAACGATTTCCTTTTAGGATCTACCTATTCGAATGATTTTCAAAAATTCTGGAAAAAATGAATGTTGTAGCGAAACATGTTTTGAACAATTTTCATGAAGGAGTCGATTTAACATTCAAAGTACAAAAATCCAGAAAAAATCGACAAACAGACAAGGTTGAACAATACATAACAGTGAACTACAACACATCAGTTTTCCAGAATTATCTTCTGACTTTCGAAGCAGATTTCGGATAGCTAATGATATCGGATTAGGATGTGCTATAGCTCATTGGAAAGCTAATCAAGCCATCTTCGACTCTCATGAAGACATCAAGCACCAAAAAGCACATATACTAACTCGTTTCCAGGCATATGCACAAAGAGGTCTGTCAGGGATCCGAAATTGCATAACAAAGATCATCCAGATCATCACAGCCTACCTACTTCTTTCTCAATACATCTTAAACATCATCAAATCATCATAGATCTCACAAATCAATCTCTAAGATGAGCTCTAACCCCGATCTCCTATTGAGACCTCGCTTCATCGAGCTCGAGGCCGAAGAGGCTTATCTCTTAATGTTTTCACATAAAACGAACTTCCACGAACTATCACCAAGCCACCACAACACCTAGGAACATCAAGGACTCTCCAAGAGGGACTGAGATCGCCAGAGATGCTGAAGATGACGCCGGATTCGCTCCGGTTTGCTGCTGGACAGAAACAGCCACCAGATCGGGTACGGGAAGACCACCGGCGACTTTTCCGGTTAATCACAGCCACCTGGGACTTGAGGAAGGGCAGAGGAGCATTGAGGACGGTTGGCAATGCCGGAGATCTTGCCGGCGAGAGGCTGAACGCTGGCGAGGGGTGGTGTGGCCAAAGGAAAAAAAAGCGCGCGAAGATGAGAGGGGAACGTCGGTGCGAGAGAGAGACGTCGAGAGAAAATTTTAGAGAGAGATACAGTGAGAGAAAGTAGATCTGGAAAAAATGATCCCCCTTTTTTCAGAGGAAAATAGTATTTATATGTGGATGAGAGAGGCCATCCTAGCCCTTGGATTGATCCAAGGGTTAGGATGCCATCTTCCTTCTTAACAAACTTAATAACCCTAGGATAACACCCAAATCCATCACATGTTTAAATTGAATGGTCACGATGCATTCTCAGTTGATGGTGATGATCTAATCTTGAGGTAAGAGGTAGTTGGGGTCCTTTTGTAATTTCATCAAACTTGGGGGGTAAATTTACAAATTTCGTAAAATCCGGGGAAAATTTTGAAATATGAAAATTATGGGCATAAATGCATTGGCCATGAAGTGGGTCAGCCGTGGGTGGTCTCCGGCCAAAAAATTGACCAGAAAAATTTGCCAATCAACGCCGGTCAAATCTCGTTAACGCAAATCAACATCGGGTTGACCGGGTTGAATTTTTGTCCAAATTTTATTATGATTTTTTTGGTTTTACCCAATTTAAACAAAACCAAACATTTCTTCATGAGATGCAAGTGGGCTATCTCAAGTCGATTAATTGTGTACAAAATTTTTAAATCCATTGAATTCTTATTGAAGAGAGGCCACAAGCTAAACTCATATTTTTAATTGAACCTCAATTAGCCAAATTGAAGCTCAATTATTTCAATTACATTCTATTGTAGAATGGGCCAAGTCAAATTATATCAATTGAAGCATCTTAGTTGGGTTTTATAACCCCTAAATAGGTCGAATTGACCAAACTAGAATGTACCAAAGTGAATCTCTCAAAATTGACGTCGGATTTGGATTAATCTCAAGAAAATAAGTAAGAAACAATCATTCATTTGCAAGTTATGAAGGATTGATTTTGGTCCCCTAATTAAGGCTCAAAACAACAATTCGTATTTTGACTCGATAAATTGTGAAATTGAATGCTTAAATAGATTTCAGATAGTCCCTAAACCAAATGTCAAAGAATGAACTACATCTAATTATGACTAGAATAAAAGTAATTTTATTTTTGGTTGATTTAGAATCTAAAACTGAAAAATTCAAAAATCAAGGTTCTTAATCGAATTTTCTGAAATCTTTGACGCTAAAGTCAAATTCGCATTAAAAGAAATGTATTTGTCCATTTTCTTTTTATTTTTTATTTTTTTGGTTCAAAGATTTGACCAAAAGTTAACCATTTAATTGACTTTTCCTAAAAGGTTGACTTTTTGATCGAATCTTTGAATTTTCAAGAAATTGATTTGAAAAAAGTGAAATTAAAGCCAAGGGGAATTTTTTTTGGGGCAAAAAGTCAATTTTTGATTTGGGGTTGACTTTTGGTTAAAGGATTGACCAAAAAGTTAACCCAAAAGTCAACTGTTTGACTTTTTGGGTTTTTTTCTTAAAAATGAGCTAAATACTGCTTAAAAACGACAGTGCGAAAGAAAGAAATGAAAAATGATAGTTTTTTGATCAAGAGATAAGATTCCTTCATGATCAAAAACCTAAATCTCGATTTTTTACCTTTAATGATATGTCAACTAAAAATTAGGTGTCAACATGTCTGTATTTGAATTCCCAATATTTTCACGACAACTGAGAGTCACCAATATGTCGAGTAAGTTCATTATGGCTCGAAGAAAATTGACCACAGGTTCTTTACACTAAAAATTTCTGAAAACTACCCAGTAGCCTAAGTCACGCTAAAAATGCACCGAATGGAAATTAATTGCGAATTCAACTCTGATTTTAAAAATTGAAAATTCTATCATGTCACAATAAATTCTCGGAACGTCGACTCAGTTTTAGAAGATTTTTCTGCAACCCGAGACTTTTTGAGAAAAAGTCAGTATAGGACTGTTTTTGTTTAGAAAAAGTCAAAGATCGTTTTTTATCGCGAAATTGGGATGCAAGATAGATCTATGGGCAAGGAAAAATTTCAATTGGATCAAGGGGACAAATAGGATTGAGATGAATGAGATTAAGTATCCAAATTAAGGTCAAAGCTTCATAATTCGTAGCACCCCCATGGCCTAACCAAAATGGATCAATTCAAGAGTCATTGGGAGTGCGTGGGTGGCCTAAGGACAGCCAAGGATAAATGCTTGACTAGGAGTGGTTCAAGGGGACAAAGCATTGGAAAAACTTGGCATGTGGTCCCCCTCTCTTGCCCTCTCTTCCTCTCCAAGCAACCCGACTCCTTCCTCCCTCCATCCTCTCCATTCGGTAGCTAGCACAGGCCAAAGAAAGAGCAGCAACCACCAGACAGTAGCCTCTCCACGCCGTCATCACCGTATCTGTGCACCACTGCCCGCGCGAGCAGCCTCACATGCCGCCGTGCCTTACCACACCTCACCGTCACCCCAGCCTTCTGTCATGTGTCCCAGCCACTGTCCAGCAACTTGTGGAGCTCAGCCGAAGCTCGTGCTCCATCGTTCCGTCACTGGATACCCCTTCAATCCATCCACCGGTCCACCGTCATCATTCCCTTGCCAAACCAAGTTCACTTCTTCTGTTTTGTAGCTCAAAACAGAGAGGATTTTAGTGGGTTTCAGAGGTGCTTCTAGGCCCGTTTTGGAGGTGTTTCGGGCCTCAAAACCTAGGCCCGCTTTGGAGAAAATCGACCCTCGCGACGCTCCCCTCGGTTTGAACCGACCCGCTTGTTAAACAAGTGAGTTTTGCTCATTAATCCTCACTTAGTACGCTAATGATGCTTAGGGGTTAATTAGATTTAGTTAAGTACAATTAAGTGGATAGATTAGATCAGAGTAATTAAATTAGAGACTTAGGGGGTGCATGACAACTGCCTATTTCTGTTCCAGAAACAATTTTTCTATTCCAGACCTATTTCTGGAATAAAAATCTGTTTAATAAACTTATTTCGTTTTTCTATTTACGGAATAGATTTCTATTCCATAATATTCCATAAATATATTTGAAATAGAAATTAGAAGTATAAATTTTCTATTTCTCTATTTCTAGAACAGAAATGAGAAATAATAATTTTTCTCATCGTTCGTCAACCGATCCTCCATCCGTTGCTGCCAATTACCGTCCGTTGGTCGCCGCCTGCCCGCCCTCCCCCGCCGCTACCGGTCACCAGTTGCCGGCTGCTGCCATAGCTGCTACCATCCGTCACCGCTATCCGCCAGTCCACCGTCGTCCGTCACCCCTATCCGCCGGTCCCCCACCGTCCAAAAGGAAGAAATTTTGTATTCTTATCAAACGAATTTCTATTTTTAGAGTAGAAACTTTTTATCATTATTAAATGGTTATTTTTGCTGAGAAACTCTTCTAGAAGTAGAAATAGAATAATCTACTTCTGTTCCAAAAACTATTTTTGGAACAAAATAGTTGTCATGCACGCCCTTACTGATGCATATTAGGCAAATGGTTAGTGTAGTTAACAAATAGACATGCTCTATTATTTATTGAACGAATCTTGAAATTTTTCTGAGTCCATCTCAGCTTCCAATTAGGCATTACGGGTCTAAATTAGATTTATTGCTTTTATTTAATAATTTTTGTATTTATTTATTTATTTATTTTTCGGAAATTAGGCTGGGATAACTTAAAAGCGAAATTTTATGCTAATTATTGTGGTGTAGTCCATTTATTTATTTGAGCGTTAAATCATGCTAAATTAATTTAAATATGGTTTTAGGGTTTTATTCCTAAATTATTTAGTTCCAGTAATTGATTGGCAAATAACTGAGCGTCGGTCTATAGCGCCATCAACATTTTAATGGGATATATAAAGTGGTGAGAAATAAAGTTGTATCACGTAGCTCGGAGATCAAGAGTGTTGTCCTAGAGAATGCACGTGACTTGTGGATTATAGACATCACTTTTGAAATGCATGTGACTTGGTGATTAGTACGTCGCCTTAGAGAATGCACGTGGCTCGATAATTTGGTATATCTCCTTAGAGAATACACAGGACTCGGTGATTAAGTACGTTGCCTTAGAGAATGCACGGGGTTTGGTGATTAGACATGTCGCCTTAGAGAATTCACGTGGCTCGGTGACTAAGTATGTCGCCTTAGAGAATGCATGTGGCTCGGTGACTAGATATATATATTGTCTTGGAAAATGAATAGTATGGACTGAAATGATCGGTAATGGTTCGATTGACATGTAATCGACTATATCGATTGATCAATAATTGAATTTGATTTGACTAGGTGCTATGTTTGTCAATATTTATGAGATGAACTAACTTGCAGGAAAGGAACTGAGGTCAAGGTAAGTCCTCTGACTCGTGTTGAGCTTAGGCAGCCTTAATGTGTATTGGCTTCCTAATCGAGTCTTAGGGAGTAAAACTTACTAAAACGTAGTCTCATCCCGGTTGTGGGACAACATTTTAGGCCCCCTAGATGGCAGATCTCCACCTCCTCGTCCTCCCATGCATTTTGGTATACCCGAAGAAGTCATCGAGATAGAAACTCACTTTTTGATACACCCCCACCCGAAAGGACTAGAGTACGTTCTTGTTAAGTCAACCACCTTGGTTGACGTGGGTAGAGATGACTTGAGGCCCCACGAGTGTTGATCGTGGTATCATGAATATCATGATGGGTGAAGGGATGGTCCCATGCCAGAAGGTGATGTACCTCTGTTCATTTTAGAGGAAGCATTCGGGGAAGGGACAGCATATCTCAAAGATGGAGCGGTCACCGATGCCAAGGACCCTAAGCTCGAGAGTGACCCTGACTCTCGCAAGTAATCAACAGTAGACTCCAGCTGGAGCATGGAAGGAGGAGAGATGGAACAAGAAGAGGTGTACCTAGAAGAGAACCAGGAGGAGGAACCTGGGGAGAAAGAACTCGAAGAGGAGGACCCTAATGAGGAACTAGGGGAGGAGTCCAAGGATGATCCCCAAGATGATCCAGAGTATAACCCAAATGAGAATTGAAACCCCCTTGTTTTGCAAACTCTAAGTTGTGATCTGATGGTGTGATATATTTGACTTGTTAATAGTATTATAATAAACACTATGAAGTTTGCTTTGTATAAAAGTGTGGTTGTGATTTTCAGTTGCGAAACATATGGCCCTACTTTTCTATCCCATTGTTTTATCATCTAGGGAATATTTTATCTACTTCTGCATGTGTATATTAAAATGAATGGGTCAGTAATGCGTCCTAGGACATTACTATTAATCGATCAGTTGAGAGATGGGTGCATGATCGAGGATCGAGACGTGACAGAGGCCATTAAGGGATATAACCGCGGTAGACTAGAGAATTTGATCGGAAATCGATCGCTTGACCGTAATAATCGGCAAGGATCAATATGACACAGTTATAATCGAATTGAGATAGGATATAAGTCGATTCGACAGAAACACGTATTTGCATTGCAGGTGATTGAAACGTTGCAATTTTTATGACAACCGAGAGTCATCTGAGTCAGAGTTGCACAAACTTGAATGAAAAATTATCGACCACGGGTCAAACGCGCTAAAATCCCTAAAAGCTACCCAATAGGTTAGGTCGTACTAAAATCACGTTCAGTCGATTTTAACCACGAAATTGAATTCGGTTTCAGGAATCGGACATTTTAGCATGTCACGATTCATTTTTAGGATGTCGTCTCATCTTTCGGAGAAATTTCGTCAAGTCTAGAATTTTGCGGAAAAATCGAATTTCGTACAAATCAGAAAAGAAATGGAAATTCGGATCAGGGGAGAAAATGAATTATTTGGCCGCCAAAATGAATTATTTTGTGAGAATTTAAGGCTAATTTGTGATTGGAGGAGTGTTTGACTAATTTGGATGAAGACTTTGGGGCCAAATGTCATGAGTACTTGGATATTTCTCTTAGTTCCTAATTGGCTAGCAATTTGACTTTCTGCCTTTCTCCCTTTCCCTCTCTCCCCCTTGCATGCGTGAGCCCCTTGCTGCCGACCTCCCCCTTCTGCTTCTTCTTCTTCCTCATTTCTTCTTCTTCTTCTTCACTTCCACTTCCCTCACGTCCCTGTTTTTCCCCTTCAGGTGCCGCACCATTCCATTTCCAATGAACTCTAGCAACTCATGCCCACTTCATGTCACCACCACCATAGCACCACCATCCCATCCACCACTGTATACCACACCGTCCAGCAACCCAAGCCACCCACCAGCTCCCCATAGCCGCAGCCCCATGTCCAGAAATCATCCCTCATGGCTAGCCCCGCATCTTCCGCCCCTGTCCGCTTGGCTGCATCGTCACCGTCGAGCTGCCATTAACTCAGCCACCTTCCACCGCACCACCTCAGCACCACCAGCCACCCGCCTCTCTCCTAACACCACCACAACCAAGGCTGACTAGCTAGCCCACAGAACTGAAACCCCTCTTGGCTATGAGCCTTGTAGGGCCTTTTTCCACCACCGGTTGGCCTCCGTTGGAAGCACGGTAGCCTCGAGTCTTAGTCACTGTCGTGCCACCATCGTCGTGAACGCGCCACCATCCTAATCCGGTGAGCTAACTCCCTAATCCTTGATTAGGTTGTTAATTGTGATTAGGAGGTTAAATTAGTGTTAATTAGCTTTTTTAGATCAGTGTTAATTAGTTTGGTTAGATTAGTGTTAAGTTGAATTAGCTTAAATTCTGATTTGTTTACTAGACACTCATCATTTGCCATTTTTGTGGGTTAAAATGTGCTACAATTTTGAGATTACTTCATTTTGAAAAATGTTCTAAACATTTTCAACTATGACATATATTTTACTTAGGATTTTATGAATTTAAAAGAACAAGATTCCAGCATCGTTTCAGGCAAGGTAGAATCCCAATCTGTGCTGGAACCATTGATTTTTTTGGTGTTTAAGGGATTTTTATCAACCCTTAGAGGTTGATTTTTGAAAAAGTTCCTTCACAAAAGTTTTTTTTTATCACATCTTTTAATTTAACTTAGTCAAATTTCAGATCAAACGGACAAGTTTTGGACGTCAAACCAAGCTAGTTTTAGAAAACGTAATTGCTGGACACGGACACAATTTTGGTAACAGTTTGGGCGATTTACTGCTTTTATTTTAGAAAGATCTGGGTCAAGGTATCTTCATGAAAAGTGTTTGTTTAAGTGTATTTTATAACATATTCAAATTTGATAATTTTTCAAACTTGTTTGGTTAGGTTTCTAGAATTAATCTTGGAGACATGCGACGGGACAAGGTTTCTACCGATTAGAGCCGGTTGTGGTCTTGTGAGTGTTCTTGGTGTCTTGCTTGCTGGGAAGTGCATATTATGTGATTTGGTTGATTGTTGGCATGTTGAGGACTTATGCATGATATTATGTGAATGGTTGTTCTATGATGGTTGTTTACTATTATTGCAAAAGTTGGCCTAATGGGTTATTAAATAGAAAATAAATAAAATGTTGGGTCCGGACACCAAAACTTATTTGCTCAATAAAATAATGAGGTTTTAAACTAAGTGTGTGCAAAGTTTGACGGATTAATTTTGAGTACGCGAGCACCTACGAATTTATTTCTAAAAGTTTTGAACAAAAAAAAGGGGGTTACTAAAGATTGTTTTCAAAAGAAATGGTTGGGCAAGAAAATGGAAAAATAAATGAGGTGTCAGGTTGGAAACGAGCTTTTATGTGCTCAATAGATCCGTGAGGTTTCAAATTAGATGCGTGCAAACTTTGGTGGGTTGATTTCAAATATATGACCCCATACAAATTTATTTCGGGAAGTTTGAACCAAAAAAAGGGGTTGCTAAGTTGATTTTTTTTTTTTTAAAGGGGGTTTTAGTGTTCATGGCTATATGATGGAGGATAAAGTTGACTTGATTGATGATGTGCCTGCATGGTTAGTTTAATTAAGTGGTTCGATTTAATTAATCGCAATTTATTTAATTAATCGTAATTAGCGTAATTAGTAACGGATTCGCCCTTTTTCATAATTTTATGCTTGTTCTCGTGAGTGAATTTATAAGTGAATTTGATTGTTTATATGTGCTATGATGAGCAATTGAGTACTTGGTGGTAGTTGTCGATTATTATTACAAAACTCGATTTTACGGGCTTTTAAATAGAAAAATACCAGGTGTCGGTTTTTTACACCAATTTTTATATACTATATGAAATCGTGGAATTTTGAAATGGGAACATACTATGTTTAATGGTTTGATTTAAATACATGACCATGCACGATTATTTTACCGAGATTTTTATTACGAAGAAAATGGGCCAAATTCATTATTTGAAAGCAAGGTATTTGAATGCAAAGCATGGTGCTCTTGGCCAAGTATGTGTGCGCGTGTGATAACTATTGGAACCGTCACCCAACGAGAGTCGAGAAGGCGATGCTTGATTAATTTTGGATGCCCCACGTCAACGAATGTCGATCACAGTGAAGGCTGGGCTGATGCTCCTTTATGGAATGCTATCTAGGCGTAGACGTTGTCATGATTGACGAAGCGGGACGATGCCTGATTATGCCAGATGACCGCCGACTGTTAAGTTAGCCATGACTGATGGGTCATAATAAGTGAAATATGCTTAAGTGGCTGTGATAGTTGCGCCTGATTAAGGAACAAAATTGTGTGGCACGGTATGGGACATGTCATAACGGTTTCACCTTATAATCAGGACCCATGTGATTGAAATGATGTGTTCCGGTTATTAAATTACACTCGTTGCAATTGTAAATACATATGTGATGAGCTAATATGTAGGGACACGCCCAATCGAGGTAAGTTTTGTATGGTGCGTGTTTATGACCACCTTCGAGGCAAATTTGCATCCTAATCGAGGTTTAGGATTTTGACTCACTGAGATTTATCTCATCCCGTTGTGAGTAACCCTTTTGTCAGGTCCTTAGTGTGGAGGTATGCCCATATCATTTTGGGGTTCAATAGACATAGATATACCAGATGGTGTAGTGGAGGATCCAAAGTCGGAGTCGAAGGGATCCGAGGTGTAGGTAGCCTAAGAGTTCTTTTTGAAATAGACTCGTGTATATAAACTCCTACATTAACTTGGTATGTTTAAAAAATGTGGTTTGTGAAAAATGTCGAGTGTTTTTACTATCCCTATGTTTGATTGATTGGCTGGGTGTTTATTTAATTCACTTTTGTATGTGCATAATTGAAAGATAAAAAAAAAAAAAAAAAAGATTAGCAATGCATCTTGGGACGTTGTATTTTTAATCGACTGCCGAGAGATGTGCATGTGCCCGGGGTTCGGAACGCGATACCCTCATTGACCCTCACTTATGGCCGGTAGGCCAAAGGGAAAGAAACCCAAAAAAAAAAGGAGAAACAGACTGTCAAGAAGATAGAGAAACAAAGGAGAGAGAGACTTGTAGCTTTTCTTAAAGATGGGCCGGTAGAGCCAAATAGAAAAAATAATTCAAAGACAAGTGCTATTAGTGGTGATTAAAAAATTGAGATAATTAAAGGACGGCTGGAATTTGCACATGGCTTCTCAGACAAATCTCTCACTAGAGTAGCAAAAGAAATAAATAATAATGGTGAGTCTCTCTCTAATGTTTTAAATCAAACTTACAATCCATATAACCCGTCAAACGAAATTTCCCACTACATACCAAGCCATAGGAGCAGTGAATCGATGGCTCAAACCCTCCGTAACGTTCTCTCAGTCTTCCTCGGGCGTCCACCACAACCGCTGCCACCACCGTCACCACCGCCACCGCAGCTGCCGCTGCTGCCTCAATGGGAATACGATGTGTTCGTGAGTTTCCGAGGCGAGGATCTGAGGAGAAACTTCATAGCGCACCTCTTCTCCGCTTTGTGCCAGGCCTCGATCCGGTGCTTCAGGTGACGTAGAATCAAATGAAAAAAAAAAAAAAAAAATCTATATAGAACACCTCTCTTCCCCTCAGTCCACGCAACCTCTGAGGTTGACCTCCGCACCTGTCGCCGCCCGCCGCCGGCAACACATCCAGGCCAACACTGCTGGCCGTCCAAGCCAAGCCACTCCCTCGTCTTCCTCTGAACTACTAGGTCTGGAGCCATGACGGCTGGGCCCCTCCATCGGGAGACGAGCATGAAGTCTGCCAACTTCCAGATTTGGAGCTTGTCCATGGCCGTGAACCTTGATGGCGAGGTCCCTTCGTCTTCGGCCACTGGCCAGGTCTGATGGCTTCATCTCTCGCCATGGCTCCAGATCTGGTCTTTAGCTTCGTCTTCCTCTAAAGCCCCGTTTGTTTTGCAAAAAATAATTTCTGATAAAACTTTTTCCAGATTTTTCAACGTTCGTTTCACGGAAAATGAATTCATTTGGGAAAATGTTTTCCATAAAAGGAAAAAAGTCTTAAAAGTGGAAAACATTTTCCACATTTGATCTTTCTTATCTCACACCTCTACAAATCCTCAACTTCCTCCACCCCTTTCTTCTTCTTCTATTTTTTTCGTTTGAATTATTTTTTAATTTTCTTTTTCTTTTTTAATTCGAATTATTTTGAATTTCGTTTTTCTTTCTATTTCTTTTCTTTTTTTTTCTTTTTATTTTCTTTGTTTCCTATCTTCTTCTTTCTTGATTAGTCATCCACCGTTGCTAGGCGAACCTCGAGCTCGTTGATCTCAAGCTCATGCTCATCGATCTGGCAAGCCTTGAGCTTGACGCTCGCGCTTGCCAATCTGGTGAGCGGTGAGCCTCTTGCTCGTTGGTGAGCTTGAGGCTTGTCGGTTGCCAGTTGCAGGTCATCACCATGGCCGGTGACTGGCCAAGAAAGGAGATGGAAAACAAAGGAAAAAGAAAATAAAAACAAAAATAAAAAAAAAATTAATAATAGATTTTAAAAATTAAAAATCAACTTTTAAAACTGGTCTGCCACAGCAGACTGCGGCAATGAAGGCGGGCCACCGCTGGGTAAGACGGCCACGACAATGCGGAGGTCTCGAGGATGGAGGTTGCGGCGGCTTGAGCGGTGGCGTGCGAGGGCGGTATGGCGGTGTCTGTCATGGTGGAGGGAAAGAGAGATGAAGTATTTTTAACTTTTATATGTGTCAATGCTTCAGAGACAACGCGAGAGAAGACATTGGGGAGCAAATTAAATCCAAGCTTTTTAAAGCGATTGGGCGTGCGCGGATCGCTCTCATCGTGTTCTCCGAGAACTATGCCGACTCGAAGTGGTGCATGAGCGAGCTGGTCGAGATTCTGGAGTGCGGGAAGAGGTTCAGAAACCATGGTCACCTAGTTATTCCCATCTTCCACAAGGTAAAAGCCGCAGACATTTCGAATTTGACGAGCGGAAGTGAATTTGCTCAAGGTTTTGAGAGATTGTGTGGAAGCCAGAGAGATGACGGGCAGATACAGAAATGGAGGGACGCCCTGATAGAGACTAAGCATTTGACAGGATTCGACTTGAGGAATGATGCCGGAGGGTACGTATCTCTTCTTCATCCTCCTCTTCTATTACTTGCTACATTCTAGGATTTTCCACTCACTTGGTGGAATTAATCAGTTGATGTTTGCTCGTCGTAATTTTGTGTGAACTACCAGGGGAAGTGTTCTGATTAGTCGAATTTGGCCCTTAATTAACATAAAAATCCAAGACGATCTGTTATAGTAATTATTGCCAGAAAAATTGGCCGTCGATTTCTATTCTTGAATAATAAGTTGGGATTCTTATAGGATTAAATTTCATGACAGAATAGGCCACTTCATCTTATATTGCATAAACTGAAAATATGAGATAAGACGACCGTAAATCCCATACCGTCGCAGCCTGTCACCTCCATGCTTGCCGAAAATAGGGATTGTCAATAATCAGAGTGAGCGGTTTCAAGTTTCGTCCTATCCTTTTGAACGGATTTTAAAAAAAAAAAAAAAAAAAAAACTTGTAAAGCTACCATATATATCATACCCTAAAACCTAAGTTCCAGGACTACCCGGGTGTGGGCCAATTTCCTTTTACAATTTTGTTTCATTTTTAGTTAAGCTTAATTTGTCATTTTTTTCCTTCTAATTTTGACACGAAAGGACTGAAGTTACCTAGTTTTCTAGACTTTTAAAGTGTGCCACAACCAAACGAAGACTCTCGGTGGATATATCTCGTTGTTAATGGCCCATAGCTTTGCTTTTGGCTTCAGCAAATCAATTCAGAATTTAAGTAGCAAAATGGCAATTATAAGAGGTGAATGGTTCTAGGTTCTGTTTCGTATAGGTTTCACTTAAAACCTAGGACCTATCCGTCGGAACAGATTTCTCATTTTTTGAAACTTGGAACTTACTTTGCATACCTTCAAACCTACAATCAAACCGATTCTCACCTCTAATTCTCAATTTTATCTTGGAACTATACTCACCCCTACCCGATAAAACTCTTGCGATAGTTGTTGTGCCTGTGGTTAGTGCGCGTACTTAAGACAATCCCTGTCCCCACGGCTAGTCGCCACGAGACTAGGGCTGAGCACGGTTCCCGGGTTACCCGGGAACCGGAACCGAACCGGAGGAGGGTCCGGTTTGGTTCCCGGTTCCAAGGGGGACCGGTTCCGGTTCCGGTTCCTTTTTCTAGGAACCGGTCTTGGAACCGGAACCGGAACCGGTTTCGGAACCGGAACCTGTTTCGGAACCGGAACCGGAACCGGTTACTTAGGGCAGAAAAAGCTCGACCTTGGATGTTCTAGTGACTTGTATGTGATGTTCTAGTTGAATTTTGGCTTTGGCCTCTAAATGAAAGTTGTAAAGGACTTCTTGGAGTATAACATACTCAAATTTGGGACAAAACACACAAGTATAAGTGGGTGAAATTGTTATTCTTTGGAAAGACTGGATCTAGAGATTTTGGGACCGACCCTTGATGAATGCATGGACTGTAAGGCAACCTTTTTGTTGAAATTTCACTTCGGTTTCTTAACAAAAGTTGTAAAGGACATCCTGAGGTACCACATATCAAAAATTTAGAGGAAACAAACAAGAATAGGTAGGCGAAATCGTGGTCCTTTGGAGATGGTTAGATCTGGAATTACAGTACTACGAACAGGGATTTTAACCGTCCATATTTAATTATCTAGGACGAATTTGACTTCGATGTTTTCATGAAGTATCTACCTTATGGTCTTTGCTATCACATAGTCTAATTTCATAATTTTTGAAGGTTATTTGGGTATTTAATCAGAAATGTTTCTAAAACTGTGCAATCTGATGTGTTCGGATCTTGTAAGTTGCAATGCGTGGACTATATCATTTTGTATGAGGTTCTTTTGGAAATGTGTTCTGCATGAAATATCTCTCTTCATGTCTTCCCTACAACATATTTAAATTTCGTAATTTTTGTAGTTCATTTACCTATTTAACCAAAAAAAATTCAAAAACTGTGCAAGTAGAGAATAGGAAAAGTAAATCGATTTTATCTTTTAATCCAGAACGAATTGGACTATGATTTCTTCATGAAACTTGTACCTCTAGGTCTTAAATACAACGTGTCAAAATTTCAGAATTTTCTGAGTTCATTTAAGGGTTTAATCGAAATTGTTTTCAAAACTTGTACCTCTAGACATTCTTGTTCTAGTGGTGTTTTATTTCTATTTTCTAGTTTACTATTTGTTTTGAAATTTCTAATTATATTCTATTATTGTTATGTAGTGCGAAGTTAATGTATCAAGATAACATGTCAATGGGAAGTTACCGTGTAGTATACATGTACATTATAGTTTTTTTTTTTTTTTGGTAACGTGCGCATACGTTAAATTTTTTTTTAGTAACGTGCGTGCACATTGTAGTTTTTTTTGTGGTAACGTGCGCATACGTTATATTTTTTTTGGTAACGTGCGCATATGTTTTAGTTTTTTTTTTTTTTTTGGGTAACGTGCACGTACGTTATAGTTTTTTTGGTAACGTGCACGTACGTTATAGTTTTTTTGGTAACGTGCGCGTACGTTATATTTTTTTGGGTAACGTGCGCATATGTTATAGTTCAAATATGAAAATAACAAAAAAAAAAAAAAAAAAAGGAACCTGTTGGAACCTGGAACCGACCCTGGAACCTGTGACAAGGTAGGTTCCAGGTTCTCGGTTCCCACGGGTAGGTTCCAGGTTCCTCATTTTGAGGAACCTGTACCCGAGGGTAGGTTCCAGGTTCCAGACGGAACCGAACCGGAACCTGGAACCGCTCACCCCTACACGAGACCCTTGTGGAACCTATGGGACGGTGCTTGTATGGTTTTAGGACGTGACCAGCTTTCCCATTGACTCCGCATTTTGCTTTTTCTTTCTTGTTTTGTGCAATTTTGCAAAATATATGTTCAATTCATCATCCATGTGAACCTCATCTATTAGATTACAGAACTATGATAAATTCACCATAATTAGACAATCGATTACCAAAACGTATTTACATCATATTACAATTAATTGATATCTTGCCTATCCAATGGTAAGGGCATTCTAATGCATTCGGTTCATAATCCAAGGGTTACAGGTTCAATTTTTGCCCGGGTAGTTTAGATTTTAGTGAGGGCCATTGTTGTAACTTGTACGGTGCTATGCTAATTTTCATCTAGATAACCATGCAATTACGGTTGTGCCCCTGAATTATAAAAAAATTTATCTTAGATTTTTCATATTTATCTCCTAAAAAAGAAAAGAAGAAGAAGAAGAAGAAGAAGAGGAGGAGGAGGGAACAGTGATCTGGAACAGCAAAAGTGCTTCCCCTCAGGCAACATTGAACTTCCGCCATAGAGAACTCCCACTGTGAAATAATTGGCGACAAGCCCATGCTACATCAGCAGAAAAACTTAATAACAAGCACTGATCTAGCCAAGTTGGATGTTTTTTTAGTCATATGAACGTGGAAAGATCTTGAATATTTCATCTCTCGGTGCATAAATCAACATTTGATGATCTCATGTTTAAACACCAGGGATGAAGGGAGACTCGTGGACATAATAGTAAAGCACCTTGTCGAGAAAATCCACGAAACATGGCCACTCTACTTTGTGAAAAATGCAATTGGAGTGGAATTCTTGGTAGATGAGGTGATTTCTTTAATTACAATGGGCCAAAAGAAGGACGTGTGCGTTATAGGTATATGTGGAGTAGAAGGAATAGGAAAGACGACAGTGGCTGAAGTCATCTACGAGCGCATTCACCGTGATTTCGAGTGTTCCGTCTTTCTTGATAAAGTTGAAGAAGCAGATTGCAACAATCTTGTAGGTATATTAGGCCTACAGAAGAAGCTGCTCCATAATCTCATAAAGGTAGAAGGATGGAGGATGTATGATGACATTCAAACCAACATCAAGGTGATAAAGAGTAACTTGTGCCGTAAAAGAATACTTCTTATTCTTGATAATGTAACTAGGAAAGAACAAATTGACTACTTCGGAGCCGGAGAGCGAGAACTGCTGTGTCCTGGGAGCAGAATTTTGATCACAACCAGAGACCAAAACTTGCTAAAAGATCTCAAGGTAGATGACAAGTATATGGTCAAAGGATTGGGCAAGAATGAGGCACTCCGGCTCTTTTGTCGCCATGCCCTGAAGAGAGAAGAACCTCAAGAAGGCTACGAGGAGTTGTCCCGAAGTCTAGCTCATTATGCAGGAGGTCATCCATTGTCTCTTAAAATGTTGGGCTCGTACCTAAATGGCAAGTCGAAACATCTATGGCATCGGACATTGGAGAAGTTGGTCAAAAGCCCTTATCTCGATTCGCTCTTTTGTCCCTATTGGTCAGTCGGGCCATATGGAGGTCAAGGCGGTGATGCTTTTGATGATGGGGCACACACTGGTGTGCGGCAAATTAGGCTGTACGGACAGTCAATTATTGAATCCATCACCATCGATTATGATCACAACGGGTGTTTAGTGAGATCTGTCCAGCACGGTGGACATGCCCATGACAATGAAACGGTCAGTTTTCTGCCACTCTTAACTGATTGATTATGTATTTTACTACACATCACTTATAAGAAAGCTAACAGAATCAACTCCAAGTTTAATGTCATTTTTGCGCGTCCATAACGGAATCCACAGCAAAAGTTATAGGAAGCTAAGCAGAATCAACTCCGAGTTTTATATCTTCTATGTTATGTGCTTCTTATTTGATTTGTTCGCGGGACTTTATTACTCGCCTTTCATTCGCAGCAAAATTGGATGCAGCAGCTTTGCTCAAGGACCTGCTTATAGCAAAAAATATAAACTCAAAAACTTCCCTTCGTTCCTTTTTCCTATTAGGGATAAGTCCTTTAACCGAACTTCGTCAAGTGATTTATTTTTCGCACTAAAGGAATTATAATGATCCAAAATAACACAGAAGCAATACATATTAGATGTTAGATGGATGCGATGATGATAACTCTTATAAAAACTTTTGCACTTCTTGCAGCTGGTGAGATTGGATCATCCAAGTGAATACATAATTTCTATATCAGGCCATATTGATTATCATGGTGATCATAATGTTGTCCGGTCTCTCAAGATCCACAGCAACAAGCAGATATATGGACCTTTTGGATCTGAACAAGGATGGCCTTTTCATCTCTCACATTCGGATGGAAAGATTATTGGGTTTCATGGCAAATGTAGCAGCCATCTCCACTCAATCGGAGCACATTTCAGGCCGATTTCTCCCACATATCCATTTGATGTCGTGGGACCATTTGGTGGTGATAGTGGCATGGACATTTGGGATGACGGAAAATACACGGATGTGAGGCAAATTGTCGTAGGCTTCGATTTGGCAATTCAGTCCATCTCCATCTTATATGACCAACATGGACATCCGGTCGGTCCGTTCACACATGGCACAAGTGGAGGAGGCAAAACCTGTACGGTAAGCTTTGATATGAACATTCTCAACATTGTCTTCATGATAGAATGTGATTTTGCCGATGTCATCAATGCTTTATTTTTTCTAGTAAAGTCTATCTCTTCATTGTAGTTGGTCTTGAATTCTTTGATTTTGATATTTTTTATCTCAGATTAAGCTCGATTATCCAAGTGAGTACTTGACATCCATCTCGGGCTACATTGAAGAAGTTTCCAGACTCGCCTTTCTCCAATCATTGACAATCCATACTAATAAAAGGGATCATGGACCTATCGGAACAGCTAATAAAGGGAGGCATTTTTCATTTCCATACACTGGCGGCAAAATTGTCGGGTTTCATGGGAGTTGCAATGGCCCTCATCTCGAGTCCATCGGAGGCTTTTATAAGCCGATTCCTCATACATATCCTATTAAGGTTTTTGGGCCTTTTGGAGGCGAAGGCCATAAATCCTGGCATTTTTCTGATTTAAAGGGGATTGATGTTCGCTATGCAGACTTCATCAAGTCCATTACTTTTAAAGTCGACGATGCCACCGACTCCGAACCACAAACTAATTATAGTGGATATGGCGGAGAGAATACTTTCAAGGTTGTATCCAGACTCTTTCCTTTTTCTCTTTTTCCGTTTCTACTTGCATGTCCTAAGTTTATTTTTCTAGCTTATCATAATGTCAGTCAGATTACGGCATTCTGAACCTTGAGATTCTTAACAATTGCTTCGCAAATGCACATGAAAAGTTCATACCAGATATACCTGAGGATCAACATGATTGTTAGAAAACCAAATGGAAAAATTAAAAAATGAAATGTACTACCAAAGTTATTAAAAATGTAATAGATGAACCTTAGCATATATGACTTATTTTATAGATTCAAATCGTATTTCAAAAGAATGTAATGATTTATTTTGCTCATCCAATGATGCAACATATAGTCACTCTCATCGAATCTGGTATTCTATGGCCTGTGTGCAGGTTAAACTGATAAATGGAGAGTACATAACTTCTTTTGCTGGATATCTCCAAAATGCAAATGGATGTGGTACTATAATCAACTCGCTCACATTTCAAACCAACATGAGAATATTGGGACCCATTGGTACAGAGGAAGGGGAGTACTTCTCCTTACCATTGGAAGCTGGGAAAGTTATCGAGTTCTTCGGGAGAAGTGATGATTTTCTCAAATCTATTGGAGCGCACGTTGAATTATATTCTAATAAGCTCTATCCCTTTAATTCTGTAGGGTTATTTGAGAGGTCAAATGCATCCTTTTGGGATGATGGCAATAAGCATACCACTGTAAGGAAAATCATTGTTGAATTTGAACCCAGTAAAGGGTCGCGTATCCGATCAATCGCTTTTCAATATGAAGAGGAGAGTAAAGAATTGTGGCAATCTGAGACACATGGTTGCATTGATGGAAACAACTTCCATATGGTGCGGAACGTCGAAATCCATACGGTATGTCCTCGTACCTACATATGCTTTGTAAAATCCTTAGGAAACTGATCACCGAGAGCTTACCTCAGTGACCACAATTCCTACATAAGAATGAGAGGTGGAGAGTTCGAAACTTCCCTCCTCTGGATAGGGGAGGTCTATGGGTCTATAAGGTTTCCCTAGGCAGGCTCATTAGGGGCCTGCCCCCCAAAGTCTAGGACATCCCCAGCATACACCCAGAGAAAAAAAAAAAAAAATCCCTACAGAACTTGAGTATGATGGTTATATCTGTTACTGCAGATCAATATACAAGATCCAGACGAGTATTTGACTTCAATATCTGGGTATCTTTCCCTGGTTGGCATTCAATCGCTCACATTTCAAACTAACAAAAAAACGATAGGACCTATTGGTGATGAAGATTATGCATTGCACTCCTCATCTCCTGCAACGGGTGGCAAAATTGTTGGATTTTATGGGAGGGGAGGTCAATGTCTTGAAGCTATTGGGGCATATTTTGAACCGATATCTCATCTCTACCCAATCAAATCAATTGGGCCATTTGGAGGCCTAGGTGGGTGTGCTTGGGACGATGGTAAATTCAGTGGTGTGAGGGAAATAGAGGTAATGTACGACGATGTTATCCGTTACATTGCGTTTTCATATGACAAGAGCGGTGAACGAGTTTGCTCAGCTATGCATGGTAGCCCCACAGGAGATGATAAGTCCAAGGTCACTTTGGTAAGTATTTCTTTCATTCTCCATTTCGTTGTTGTTTCCTTACTCATATCTCATGAGCCGAGATCATGTTGATATGTTGATATGTGTCCAGTCACGTGATCTAGTAAATTAAATGTGACAAATAGGTCTTGTTTACACCACTTGTCCAGTCTTAAGAGAGACTTTTGAGGTTGGCACAGGTTAGATTGGATTTTCCACAGGAGTACTTAACATCGATCTCTGGTTACAAGCGAGAGGATGGTGATGGCAACATCGACAATGCTATTGTTCAGTCACTCACATTTTACAGTAATAGAGGAAGACATGGTCCCTTTGGCAAGGAGACAGGGACGTACTTTTGGTATCCATCGACCAGAAGCAAAATCATCGGCTTTCATGGGAGATGTAGGGAGACTCTCCATGCTATAGGAGTGTATGCTGAGCCCATACCGCACTTGTATCCTTTCGAAATCATTGGACCCTTCGGAGGCTCTGGTGGAACTGAATGGGATGATGGAGTGCATAGTGAGGTGAGGGACTTTCATATCATTGCCACCGACGTAATTCACTCGATCGCGATTATGTACGATGACAATGGTTCCATCGTCCGAGGCTCTCAACATGGCCGAGGAGACGGGCCTCTAGACACCTGGGTTAGTCCATCTCTCTCTCTCTCTCTCTCTCTCTCTCTCTCTCTCTCTCTCTCTCGTTTCTCGTTTCTCGTTTCTTTTCTCTTTGGTTCTTCTATTTTCCGTTTGGAAGTTGTTCATGTATACATGTTGCTTTTCACAATGTTCTTAGCTTCATGTGGCACGGTTTCTTTTCATCGAAGACTGAGGCACTTCTTTTGGCATCTTATATCTCGAGCCTTAACATGTTTTCCTAAGTAAAACACGTTTCCCTTTGCTATCCTTGCAGGTCGGTCTTGATTATCCCAAGGAGCGTCTAGTTTCAATATCTGGTTGGATGAAGGGAAATGGAAACACTTCACGAACTATCATCCAAAACCTGAAAATACATACCACGAAGACCACTTACGGGCCGTTTGGATCAGAGGATGCTCTTGGAATGTCAACAGAATTTAGTATCCCACCGGTATCGGGCAAAGGCAGGATCGTTGGCTTTTTCGGAAGGGCGGGATCATGTCTTAATTCTATTGGAGCGCGTTTGGAACCATATTAGCTTAAACCCCCTCCCTCCCCCAAGCTTTATATCTATATATTGTCTTTGGCTTGTGATTGTAAGAATCTTCTTTTTTATTTCCAAGTCTTTTATGAAAGCGTTGGTCATGGCAAGTTTCGCTTGACATGAGGATTAACAATGCGGATGCTATGAGACGTAGCTAAGATTATATTTGGATGGGATTACTAGTCGTCAAAGAGAAGAAAATGAAGAATATAAATGCATGAATAGTTATCAGAGAACTGTTTTTGAATTAGAGACAGGAGATGCATATAAATACAACATGAGTAACCTTTTTCATACACAATTCACATCCATGATAATCCACTTGGCAATAGCTTGTCGACTTTTAAACCAATAACAACTTATTGTCTAAAAATATTTTGTCATAATACTGAATTTTGTGGATTGGTTAATCCAAGAGTTACGTGCAAATGAAGATAGAATAGCCTAGGCCCACTCCTGCACTATACATTTATAATCTATAAATTAAAGTATAGGGCAATAAATTTGTAGAGAAATATAACTAGTATTATTGTTTGTAGCAGCTCCTCATGAGAAATATAAATTTACTATCCATTTCAATCCACAGCTCTAAGGCTAATTTATAGATCGTTTGAGCAATGACAATTAAATAATAGTGAATTTATAACTAAGTTATGATTATTACGTCATTATTGCATCATCATTGGTATCACTGATAACCCATTGAGAAAAAATAATAATTTATTATTTGTTATCAACTATTTAGTTTAAAAATATCAAGCTAAAATTAGATTTTATGAATAATAATTATGATTACCTTAAGGGGCTGTTAGAATTTCAGCTTATTAGCTCACACAATATAACTTTGAAAATAATTTATATAATTATCGATATATCCAATTAAAATAAGAACAATTGTGTTCGAATCAATACTACACACACATAGATATTGAAATCATTTATAAATTGCAGTAATTTTCCATTTACAAAACTCATGGAATCGAATGAGCCAAGCGCAAATCCTAATTTGATGTAAAATGAGTGGAAAGTGAGAAAAAAAAAACATTCGTAAGGAGCATAATTAATTCCTTGCAAATGATAGTCCGATGTAGCAATTCTCAGGAAAACATAATTATTATATATTCACTTATATATAGATTTGGCAAACCAAACTTGATAGATATTTCATTCTTATTCATGTGCCCTAGAATAGTAATTCCATTCTCGTAGAATAGTAATTCCATTCTTATCTTAAGAATTCATTTTCTCTTTTTTGCCAAAAACCGGCTCATCTTCTTTTCTTCAACAAAATTGAAAAAACTAAAGGTTTTAAGAGAAGGAAAGAAAAAGAAGGATAGGTTCGGGTTCGACCCAAAAATCGATGCAGACCAGCGAGCAGGTGCTAGTTATAAGATATAAGCACCCCAACTAAACCGCAATTCCTTCAGTCACCATTGAACCTTTCATAAATAGTCCTGAATTTGGGTGCATAAGTTGCTGCTGGAAGCACTTGTTTGCTACGTGTTTGGGTCTTAGCGTACTGATTATTGTTGTTCTCCACGTAGGATGCTACCGTCCATGTCAGCATTTGTCAATTAAAATTAGCTAGAATGACTATATTAGTAGATCGTCAAAAGATTTAGGATTTAATTAGCAAAATCAAAATGTTTAGAATTGAATTGACATTCTCCTTTTTGGTAATTTATTCGAAAGGAACATTCAAGTTAAAATTTAATTATATTACCCTACATCGTCGCATTGATCTGGTGGGTTCAACCTTCGTTGGCCTGCTGTATTGAAAAACCAGCATCGGTATTCTCTTTGGGCAGATCCAAGCTGATTTTGCACCATTATTACTAATTAAGAGTGTTTGTCTCACTTATTAGACCTTCCCTGATCACCCCTAAATTAAATAATAGAAAGCCAAGAAACAGGGCCATAGTTTAATATTTACGTCCGTGAAACTACCCACTCCCTCCACTTTAAAATAAAAATTAAAAAAATAAATAAATATTACTGTCTATTTTCTTTAATGCCCGCTTCCACACATACGTGACGCATGCCTCAGCACTTGTTCAAAAGAAAAAGGAGGTACACTTATAATGCGCAAAAGCGGCTAATATTCACATAAAGAAATCATATATTCGCACACTCAATAATATTCTATCACGTCAGTTTGTAATTTAATATCATGAATCCAGCATTATTTTCAAAGACAATATCCATGTGACATGACAGTCTCATTTTAATCAACTCGCTCGCATTTTCAATCAATTAAATAAAAAGGTGGACGGACTGAGATAGAGGGAGGGAAGTACTTTTCCTTCCATAGGAAGTTAGGAGAAATGTCGGATTTTTCTAGGAAGAAGGAATGATTTTCTTGATTCTATCAGAGCATGCGTTGGGTTCTACTCGAATAAGCTGCGACCCTTCAAATAAGTGGGGTTAATTGGTGGTTCAGGGAGTAACCACCAAATTAACGTGAGGAAAACTGATAAATTTAGAGACAAAGAACACAAACGCAATTTAACGAGATTAGACTAAGTCTACGTCCTCGGAAATCATCTCTCAAGGTTTTATTAGGAAATCTTTAAGAGAGGGATTGCCTTTTTGTTAAAAGAGGTTCATAATTATTTGTTAAATTACAAGGAATACACAAGGCAACAATTAAACAAAGAACGAACACCAAATCAGGAGAATATATTTTAATCTCCTCCTACCAAGATAGGAGGATCCTGTCAATTTGGTCGACACTCCCCTCAAGTTGGATCGAAAATATTGTCAAAGGTCAACTTATTTACCATGTTCTAAATCCGTCCTTTAGCAAGGGCTTTGGTGAAGATATCAACCAACCAATCTTCTCTTCGAACATAAGGAGTTTCAATGGTGTTGTCCAGAACCTTTTTTCCTATACAAAATGGTAGTTCACCTCAATGCGTTTTTTTCTTTGAAACACTGGATTTGAGGCGTACAAGCAATAACTTGATTTTCACAAAACAGCTTCGTAGTTGACATTCTTGGTTTGCACCCTACTTCCCGGAGGATAAGTTGTAGCCAAACTTTTTCACTAGTAGGAGTAGCTATTGCTTAACATTTTGATTCAACACTTGAACGGGCAACAACATTTTGCTTCTTACGTTTTCAATTAACAATATTATCTCCTACGAAGGTGCAGACGCCCATGGTAGACTTCCTATCACTAAGGCTTCTTGCCCAATTTGCGTCTGCATACCTGACAATATCTATATGCCCATTGTTCTTTATTAAAATACCCCTTCCTGGTGTAGCTTTCAAGTACCTCAATAGTCGATCAACCAAATCCATGTGCCCTTGAGTTAGATTATGAATTGACTTACATAGCTAATTGTGTTGGCAATATCTAGTTGAGTAATAGTCAAGTAAATCAACTTGCCTACCAAATGTTGAAATGCTCCAATATCTTGCAAGGGAGTATTATCAGTGGAAAACTTACTATTGTAATCCATCGGAACATTTGCTAGTCGGATCCCCATTTTCCTTGTTTCTTTAGTCCAGAATGTACTTTTTCTGTGATAGAAATAAACCCTTGCAAGAGCTAGCCACTTCAATCCCTAAGAAATACTTCAGTTTTCCAAGATCTTTGATATTAAATTCTTGGTGAAGATACTGCTTGAAAGCCTCAATCCCGGATTCATTGCTTCCAGTGATAACAATATCATCAATATGGACGAGTAATATTACATTACCACCCTCATTAGACTTGGTAAACATTGATGAGTCGGCCATGTTGGAGAAATCTTTCCAGAATATTTTGAAGCTGACAAAACGTTTCTATCAGTCTAGTCTGGATATCTGCAGATCGTCTAGTTTAAAGTCTGAGACTTTCTGATCACCAGACTCAAGATTCAAGACTCAAGACTTAAGACTCAAGACTCAAGACTATTCTTATTGACAGTCTTTCTGATCCAGTGACGGAGGAAATCCAGATCCGAAGTATATGGTTGAGGATTTAATCCTATCCTCTAGAGAAGATCTTTTTGGCTGGATAAACATAACGGATTCTTTTGTTCGTATCTAGATCAATTGAAGATCCGATGGTCGACGAAATATTCTTGGTATGTTCTATTCTTGAAAACCAAGATCCTGATTGTATGGGCGAACAGGATTGATGGGCTATCGTCAGGTTCCTTTTATAGCTCGAATGATCTCCTTAATTGATTCCGTCCAACGAGTAGATTGGAGAAATTCCTTTGGTAAGTGCCAACGGTATGATGGCATAAAGGAGTATAAAAAGGAAGACGTTCTAGTTGTGAAAGTGCGTGATCGATAGAGAAATTCCGGAGTCGAAGCACCTTGATTATTAGTCGATTCATTCGAGCAAAATTGTATACACGAGAGAGTGTTCATACTTGGTGATACCTTGAGTGAGTGTGGTAGATCATCTACACCTAGAAATCAAGGAAGATCAACACTGTAACATCTCTTTGTTCATAGTGGAATCCAGCCAATTGGCTGTCAGTGCAGAAGAGTGGACGTAGGCTTAAATCAAGCCGAACCACTATAAACCGCATGTTCAATTCTCTCTTTCCTTTACTTAGTCTTGCGTTGATTATTACTTGTTGCGAAATTCCTCAACTGTCTAAGTATTGCGTAATTATAAAAAAAATTTCAAGAAAAATCTTTTATATACCTATTCACCCCCCTCTAGGTACTCGTACTAGCTATATCAATTGGTATCAGAGCTTGTGTTCTTACTTTATTTGAAGTGTTTTACTTGAGTAAAAGATCCATGGCTAGTATGCTAGCACCAGGGCTGGTGGAAGGGCAAAGCAATACCAGACCACCCTACTTTGATGGAAAGGATTACAACATCTGGAAGAACAAGATGAAAGCCTTCCTACGATCAAAGGATCCTCTGGAATGGGATGTTGTGGAAAGAGGAATCACTCCTGCTGCTGCATCAATCTCCGAAAGAGGGAAAGAAACTATTGATACCAGCGGAATGACTCAGGAAGAAATAAACAAGAGACGAGCACTCGATGCAAAAGCAATTTACTCTTTATATTGTGCCTTGTCTCCAACTGAATATAACAGAATATCTTCTTGTGTTACAGCAAAAGAAGTGTGGGACAGATTACATATCACCTATGAAGGAACAGATCGAGTGAAGGAGACCGAATCAACATTCTCCTCGGTCAATATGAAGCCTTCAAAATGAAACCAGGAGAATCTATAACCGACATGTTTAGTCGTTTTACGAGATATTGTCAATGGTCTTGAGAACCAAGGACAAAAAATTTCTGATCCCATGAAGGTGAACAAGTTGCTGCGTGGACTCTCCAAGGATTGGAATCATATAAAAACTTCAATAAGAGAGACGCAAAGAATTATGCCTCTATCTGTCGACGAGCTGATTGGAACTCTTCAGTCTTATGAAGTGGAACGAATTAATGAGGATGAAGATCCAAGAGGTAAGAAATCCATTGCATTAAAATCAAATGATGATTCCGATGATACAGATTCAGAAGATGATATGGACGACGAGGAGCTTGCTCTCATGATAAGAAGATTCAGAAAACTGAATAGAAAAGGAAGAAGGTTCAACTCAAAGAAACAAAATTTCCAGAGACAGCAGACCAAGTCTGTTGATGATGAAGAACCAAACAAAGATGTAGTCTGCTTCGAGTGTAAGAAAAAGGGACACATCAAACCCAACTGTCCACTTCTCGAAGAAGAAAAGAGGAAAGTCGAGAAGTCTCGAAAAGCTCTCAAAGCCGAAACACAGGAGTGATACAGAATGTGAAGAAAGTGACAATGAATATGCCAACATATGTCGATGGCACATTCGGACTCGGACTCGGTTCTGGATCGAGACTCGACGGTGAATTTGAGGTAAGTGATTTTAAAATTCCTGTCAAAGTTTCTAAATACATTGATGAACTGTGTTTTAGTCTTAAGACTTCTCTCAAAAAGATTTCCGAACTTAAAAAGGAAAACTCAGCCCTAAAACAAAAGGAAATCATTTTAGAGGAAAAAGTTAAGAGTTTAGACTTGAATGTTTCTACTCTTAAAGAAAAAGAAGATAATCTTTTGAAAGAAAATGTTCTCTTAAAAATAGACTTATCAAATATTTCAAAGAAATTTTCGATAGGATCCGAAAAGCTTGAAAAAGTTCTTTCAGTTCAAAGACCTTACTTCAATAAGTCTAGTCTAGGCATGATAGCATAAACAATTCCCTCAATTGATTTTCCTAAAGTAAAAGAAAAAATTAAGAAAAGACCATCGAGAGAAGCTTACAAAAATCATTTTGAGAAAGTTTTTGTTAAGTCTGTAGGACGAAATGCTCTAAGGTGTTCAAAATGTAACAGCAAGGATCACTTTGAAAAAGAGTGTCCTATGGTTTGGAAGCCTGTTAAGAGAGTATGACCTAATAATGGTTATCCTACTAACACCAAAGGACCCAAGAAAATTTAGGTACCAAAGAAAGCTTGAGGCTTTCTTTTAATTGCAGGTCTCTATCAAGAAAAGGGTAAAGTGGTATCTTGACAGCAGATGTTCAAGACACATGACAGGAGACTCAAAGTGTTTCATAAAGCTTGTTAAAGTAAACGGTGGAAATGTTTCATTTGGAGGAAACGGCAAAGGAAGCGTTGTGGGATTTGGAATTGTGAAAATTGGAAATCTCACAATAAGCAACGTTTCTCTAGTGGAAGGACTCAACTACAACCTTCTCAACATTAGTCAATTGTGTGATACCGGTTTCAAGATCTCATTTCAAGAAGGAATATGTTCTGGAATCAGTAAAGACTCTACTCAGTCTTTCATGGGTCGAAGACATGGAAATATATATCTTTTAGACGTGAAACCGAATGAATCACAATGCCTAATATCAATTCAAGATGAAGCAAGCTTATGGCACAGAAAGCTTGGTCATGTCAATATGAAGCAATTAGCCAAAATCTCATCAAAGCAGCTTGTTCGAGGTCTACCCAAATTGCCATATCAAAAGACCGATCCATGCACACCATGTATTCTGGGAAAGCAGGTAAGAAATTCTTTTAAGCCAATAAATCATGTCTCTACTAATCATGTATTACAGTTGCTGCATATGGATCTCTTTGGACCAATCAGAACCCAGAGTATTGGAGGTAAGAAATATTGCCTAATAATTGTGGATGATTACTCCCGCTTTACTTGGGTATATTTCCTTGCAAGTAAGTCAGAAACCTTTTCGTATTTTGAAAAATTTGCTAAAAAGGTTCAAAATGAAAAAGGATGTGTTATCTCAAGTATAAGAACAGATCATGGAGGAGAATTTGAAAATCAAGATTTTACAAAATTGTATGATGAATCTGGATTTAAGCATGTGTTTTCCTCTCCATACACTCCTCAACAAAATGGAGTTGTGGAAAAGGAAGAATAGATCTTTTCAAGAAATGGCTAGAACTATTTTAATTGAAAGTAAAATTTCTTCACGATTTTGGGCTGAAGCTATTTCAACAGCATGCTATATCATCAATAAAGTCTTCCTCAGACCTATTCTGGAGAAAACCCCCTATGAGATATTCAAAGGTAAGAAACCCATTGTTTCATACTTTCATGTATTCGGTTGCAAATGTTTTATATTGAAAAATGCAAAAGATCGAGTTGGTAAGTTTGAAGAAAGATCAGATGAAGGCATCTTCCTTGGATATTCTACATCAAGCAAAGCCTACAGAGTCTACAACAAGAAAAGCCTGTCGGTGGAGGAGTCAATGAATGTCAAATTTCAAGACTCTACGCAAGATGAATCCAGTCAGACTCAGCATAAAGAGTCTGAATCTGCTCCAGACTTTCCAAAGCTGACATCTCAAGAAATGTCTCGGACTGCGAAGACCAGCATCAAGATGTTCATAAAGATTCAAATAAAGAAAGAGATCATCATCCGAGACAAATCAACCAAGAATGGGAAGCATAAGTCCAGTCATCCCAATGATCTCATTATTGGCGAAATTAATGAAGGAATTCGAACCAGATCCAAAAGTCGTGAAGAGTCTAGTGCTGTGGCTCTCATCTCTGAAATTGAACCAAAAAGCATAGAAGAAGCTTTATCTGATGAAAGTTGGATCGAAGCTATGCAAGAAGAGCTCAGACAGTTCAACATTAATGATGTTTGGGAATTGACATCTAAACCAAAAGGTAAAACTGTTATTGGAGCCAAATGGGTGTTCGTAACAAGATGAATGAAAAAGGAAAAGTCGTACGAAATAAAGCAAGACTCGTGGCCAAAGGATACATGCAAGAAGAAGGAATAGACTATGATGAGACTTACGCTCCTGTGGCAAGGTTAGAAGCTATTCATCTATTACTTGCGTTTGCTTGTTACAAAAATTTCAGGTTATTCCAAATGGACGTCAAAAGTGCTTTCCTAAATGGAGTTATCCAAGAGGAAGTTTATGTGGAACAACCACCGGGTTTGAAGACCCAAAGAAACCAGATTCGGTCTTCGGACGAAAAAGGCCCCGTATGGTTTAAAGCAAGCACCTCGAGCTTGGTACGACGGACTAAGTAAGTTTTTATTACGAATGGTTTTGTCAAAGGTAAAGTAGATACTACTTTATTTATCAAAAAGGAAAACAAAAGCTTTTTACTTGTTCAAATATATGTGGATGATATTATTTTTGGATCCTTTAATGAAAGTCTATGCAAGAAATTTTCTAAGTCTATGCAGGATGAGTTTGAAATGAGTATGATGGGAGAATTAACATTCTTTCTTGGTCTTCAAATAAAGCAATTGAAGGATGGAACTTTCATTTACCAAGAAAAATATGCTAATGATCTTGTCAAAAGATTTGGATTGAAAAATTGCAAGAAAACTGATATACCAATGTCAAGCTCCTTGAAGATCGACAAAGATGAAGAAGGGAAGAAAGTTGATCAAAAGATGTATAGAAGCATCATCGGTTCACTTCTTTATCTTACTGCCTCTAGACCTGACATTTTGTTGAGTGTTTGCATCTGTGCTAGGTTTCAATCAGACCCTAGAGAATCCCATCTCAGTGCTGCAAAACGTATTATTAAATATGTTGCTTCATCTTCAAGCGTCGGTCTTTGGTATCCTAAGAAGGGAGACTTTAATCTTCTGGGATATTCGACGCGATCTGGCCGGCTGCGAGTCGATAGAAAGAGTACTTCAGGAACTTGCCGGTTGCTTGGAAGCGGGATAGTGTCTTGGTTTTCAAGGAAACAAAGCACGTAGCTCTCTCAACAACGAAGCGAGTATGTAGCTCTTGGAAGCTGCTGTTCACAAATTCTATGGATAAAACAACAGCTACAAGACTTTGGGATCGAAGACTCATGCACAGAAATCAAATGTGACAACACCAGCGCAATCAATCTCACCAAAAATCCAATCCTTCATTCAAGAGCAAAGCATATAGAAATTCGACATCACTTCATTAGAGATCATATTCAAAGTGGAGAAATCTCGATTCAATTTGTTGATTCAAAAAGTCAACTAGGGATATATTTACAAAGCCTCTGGAGAAAAATCAATTCGATTTTATTCGCTCCAAACTCAACATTTTGAAGCTCGAAGAAGTTAAAGTCTAGAGACTCTCCAACCTTCAAACTCAGAAAGTTGATGATCGTCAGACTCAAATCTCTCAGACTCTAAATCTCTCAGACTCAGACATTGACGACTATAGACTGTAAGTTGTTACTCGAAAAGGTATGATCTTTCGTTCAGTTATTTTGAAAACTTGTCTTTTCAAAAGGATTAATTTTGGCAGTTATCGATTTCGAAAAGAGGTATTCGTACACTTTCCTTGTGCCGATTAAACTTCCCTTTTCAAAACTGAGTTTTATATATATATATATATATATATATATATATATATATACAGTTTTCATTTTCAATCTTCAAAACCCTAAAAGCTTTCTCCTCTCAATCCGGTTTCTACTTCGTGTTCATCCTCGAGAAAGTTGTCATCTTTTCTTGGGAAAGCAAGTAAAGGAATCTCTCAGCGACTAGAAAGAATGTCGTCTTCGAGGAAGTCATCAAGAATCGCAAACAAGGGACCACAGAGGATGAAGGAGGGACCTACCCACTTCGATCTCACCGAAGAGGAAGATTTATCGAGTCAACAACAGAGCCCAACTCACTCTCCACCACATCATTCAACGCCATCTACCCCACAAGGTGCGGGTCAACATCCGGAGGAAGAGATAATCGAGGACGCAGACCCTGTAAGAGTCCAAAAACCCTCTTATATTTACAAACTCTATCGTGCGTTGAAAAGTACTGGAAATCCATTGAAATACGTGGATGAGTTT
This sequence comes from Eucalyptus leucophloia subsp. euroa, assembly GCA_017140325.1. Taxonomy (NCBI): domain Eukaryota; kingdom Viridiplantae; phylum Streptophyta; class Magnoliopsida; order Myrtales; family Myrtaceae; genus Eucalyptus; species Eucalyptus leucophloia. The sequence continues at coordinate 10,843,329 of CM029476.1, read as the reverse complement.
CTCAAAGATAAAAATTATGGGAATGAGTACATCTTTCTGAAGAAAATGGAGGAATTGGGAATTGCTCCCAAAGGTAAAGCAGAGGAAGCACTTGCGAATATTCCCAGTGACCCTCGTATGTCGGGACCAAATCCAACTGATGGTAACGACGATGATAAAATGTTCAATGATTTTCAACCTAGAATGGGTGTTGCTGCGAAGGTGAAGGGAAAGAGGATGGAGTTATTTAAATCGAAGGAACAGGAGAATTTGTTTTTCAGATTGCTGAAACGAGGGATGATAAACCCTAGGAGTGTCGATTTCGATTTTTTGGATGCTGTGAATGTGAACTTGAGGGAGAAGTTCAGTCTGCTACAACTGGAACATTTTTGCACTGATACCACGGATGCTTATGCCCAATTGACTGCATATTTCTATTTGAAACTCAGTTTTATAGATGCGAATAGAATATTATTCAGTGTTCGAGATCAGGATTATGTGTTAGACGTGGACATGTTGGCGGACATAATTGGAGTTGAACGAGGACGTTATCAACTAATCAAAGTCTCAGTTGCTCGTGCCTCATTGGAACTTGTCAAGGATAGAAATGTAGAAGGAAAAATCATCTATTCAAGGATGTGTGCCATCAATATTGTGCTGCACAAAATTGTGATCAATTGCATCGAGCCCAAGTCTACATCAAAGACGATGTGTCGAATTCGAAGCAAAATTGATGTACGCAATCAACTCGGGGATGAAGTTCTCTCTTCCTCACACTATTCTCTTTCACATGTACAGAGCAATGTCGAAGGACAAGGGACAATTGCCTTATCCAGGTCTGGTGACCAAGATCTTCAGACACTTGAATATTGAACCGCCACACACACTTTGTGTTCGACCGTGCGATAAGATGGTGGTAGGTTTAAAGATGTTAACGAAGATGCGTCTGCAAGAACTTTCCAAGGCAATGGAGAAATTCAAAGTGAAAACTCCAGTTCCGTCTGCTTCAAAGAGAAAGGGGAAGGAGGCCATTGGTGCCCCATCCAAAAAGAAGAGAACTCTCATCTTGGAGGATGAAGATGAGGAGGAAGATCCTACAATCACAGCCTTGATAAGGACCGGACGTTCTGTTCTCCAATCGACGTAACATCGGAAGAAACGAGAGAAGAAGAGGAGCAAGTCAAGAACGAGAGAAGAAGAAGAGCAGCGAGAGAAGGAGAAAGAAGCTGAAGAAGAAGGAGAAGAAGAGCAAGAAAAGTCTGCAGCTGAATGCGGAGAGAAGGAGAATCAAGACACGAAGAGCATGATCATCACTCTTCCCCTTTTGATGCCCTAGAGACAGGGGGAGTTGGCGAGCAAAGGTCCATACCTCATGCTGCCGATAGTGAAGGTCTAAGACAATCTCCAGCAGACCCAGAAGAATTTCAGGCCTCTCAATTGCCTGAAGAAGGACACGATACGTCGACACCAGATCTACAAGACTATACAGAAGCACCATCGTCTGCATTCACTCCATCTGAGAAAGCAAATGCAAGTACACAGACGGATAATTCTGCAGATTTTCGCCGCATCATGGATATTCTTCTGGAAATGTGTGGCCAAATCTATGCTCTGGACTGTGAAATTCAAGCCATGAAGAATGCTGGACAAGCATCTTCAGTCACCCTGGAGGACAAAATGAAAGACCTCGCTCTACAACTTCAAGCCAATGCCAAAGGAGAGAAAGTAGCTCAATTAAGGGAGGACTTGAAGAGGCTAGAAGGCGTAGTCCAGTCCATAGGAGATTTCCAGATTGTGCGCATTCCCAAGCAGACATGACTCATTTTTCACCTTTTTAATAATGACAAAAAGGGGGAGAAAGCAATTTGAACCAAACAACTTTCTTTGACTTTAAATTTTTTTTTTTGTGGTTGAATATGTTTGTTTTTGAGTATGACTTGAGTGAACTTGAGTGTGAACTTGAATTTGACTGAATTGGCTGTGGATTCTGTGGATTTTAATGCTTGACCGTTTGCATTTATATCAAGTATTGGTATATGGTATTACTCATGAAAGACTAACCAATTTTCTGTGGATGCAGAGTCTGGTTGCTTTGTTAAATCTTTATGAGTTAGCCATATTGCTTGAGAAATGTTTTTGCAGGTCAAAGTGGTTCAAATCTACAGGAAAGTTTTGTCACCATCAAAAATGGGGAGATTGTTGGAGAAATCTTTCCAGAATATTTTGAAGCTGACAAAACATTTCTATTAGTCTAGTCTGGGATATCTCGGATCGTCTAGTTTAAAGTCGAAGACTTTCGATTACCAGACTCAAGATTCAAGACTCAAGACTCAAGACTCAAGACTCAAGACTATTCTTATTGACAGTCTTTCTGATCCAGTGACGGAGGAAATCCAGATCCGAAGTATATGGTTGAGGATTTAATCCTATCCTCTGGAGAAGATCTTTTTGACTGGATAAACATAACGGATTCTTTTGTTCGTATCCAGATCAATTGAAAATCCGATGGTCGACGAAATATTCTTGGTATGTTCTATTCTTGGAAACCAAGATCCTGATTGTATGGGCGAACGGGATTGATGGGCTATCGTTAGGTTCCTTTTATAACTCGAATGATCTCCTTAATTGATTCCGTCCAACGGGTAGATTTGAGGAATTCCTTTGGTAAGTGCCAACGGTATGATGGCATAAAGGAGTATAAAAAGGAAGACGTTCTAGTTGTGAAAGTGCGTGATCGATAGAGAAATTCCGAGTCTAAAGCACCTTGATTATTAGTCGATTCATTCGAGCAAAATTGTATACACGAGAGTGTTCATACTTGGTGATACCTTGAGTGAGTGTGGTAGATCATCTACACCTAGAAATCAAGGAAGATAAACACCGTAACATCTCTTTGTTCATAGTGGAATCCAGCCAATTAGCTGTCAGTGCAGAAGAGTAGACATAGGCTTGAATCAAGCCGAACCACTATAAACCGCGTGTTCAATTCTCTCTTTCCTTTACTTAGTCTTGCGTTGATTATTACTTGTTGCGAAATTCCTCAACTGTCTAAGTATTGCGTAATTATAAAGAAATTTTCAAGAAAAATCTTTTATATACTTATTCACCCCCCCTCTAGGTACTCGTACTAGCTATATCAGGCCATACTTCATACAAACCAAAAGTTTGTAAGTGTACCATTGAGCTTGTCGTACCATGCTTGAGGAGACTTCTTGAATCCATAGATGAGCTTCCTTAATTTGCAAGTCATCCTTTCTTCATTTTGCAAGGCATGACCCAAGGGAAGATCCATATACACTTCTTCTTCAAGGTCTCCATGAAGAAAAGCATTTTTCACTTCCATTTGACAAAGAGAGCATCCACAATTGATTGCTACTGTAAGGACCCGAGTCTCTACTATACACATATTGTCCACTTTAGACACTAAATCCTCATAGTTTGTCTCTATTGTACACATATTGTCCACTTTGGACACTAAATCCTTATAGTTTTGTTCTTCTCTGGGCATCCCATACTACCCCAAGAAAACGCATATGTACAATTAGAGGGACCCAAGCCTTATAAGTTAGCCTAAGACTCCCCCCTAAGCGATGTGGGACAGGAGATATGCCCTTAGCCTCGCTTGTGTACTGCCGAGGCAATCTTAGTCCGTCCCTCCGTACTGCACCGGGTCTGGGTCGTCACATTCTCCACCCTTTAAGGCACAACGCTCTCGTTGTGGCCCCACACGCTATAGGAGTCGGCTCTGATACCACCTGTAAGGACCTGGGTCTCCACTGTACACATATTGTCCGCTTTGGACACTATGTCCTCACGGTTTTGTTCTTCTCAGGGTAGCCCATACTATCCCAAGAAAATGTGTATGTATAGTTAGAGGGACTCAAGTCTTGTAAGCTAGCCCAAGACTCCCCCCTAAGCAATGTGGGACAAGAGACATGCCTTAACCTTGCCCATGTACTGCCAAGGTGATCTTAGTCCATCCATTCGTACTGCCTCGGGTCTGGGTTGTCACAACTACGGACATAAGAACACAAATCGTATTCATCTTTACAACTGGAGCAAATGTCTCATTATAGTCAATAATGTAGGTCTAGGGGTAGCCTTTAGTTACAAGGCAAGCTTTATACATTTCAACTGAGTCATCACTACTGTATTTTATCTTGTAAATCCAACGACAACCAACGGGACACTTTCCATTAGGTAATCGTACCACATCCCAAGTGTGATTTTTATCAAGCGCCCGAAGTTCCTCCTTCATATCTTTAATCAACATTGATTGATATTTGGCTTCTTCATAACTGCTTGAGTCTTTTGAACTTTCAAGAGCAAAGAGGAAACTCCAAAATTGATGAGAAATTTTGTCATAATTGATACCGTCTTGGATGGGATATTGTACCATGTGATATGTAGTAAAATTTCAGAGTCTAACAAAGCACCTAGAAATCCTCATAGATCAACGAACTGGTGGTGAAGGTGCTTCAGGAAATTCTTCTATCATGGTTTCTTGCTTAGAGTGAGTTTTAGCCATTGGCTCTTAATTTTATTGTAGCTCAATGTCATGTTCTAATCATCCTCCATCCCTTGTTTCTAAAGTGGGTACATTTGTGGTTACCATAGGTGAAGCGGCAAGAGGGACAGGGGCAACTTCTCCATAATCTATTAAGACTTCAGTGCACTCCCCCTAAAGTTGGCTCCTGTATGAGTAATACATATTAGTCTCATCAAAGTGAACATCACGGGATATATAGAGGCACTTCGTATTGGGCCCGTAACACTTGTATCCCTTTTTAGCTGAAGAATAGCCAATGAACACATACTTTTGAGCACATGGATCGAGTTTACCATTGTTCGAGTGAACGTAACATGTAGTGCCAAAAACCCTCAAATGTGAGACATTGAACTTATTCCCATATAAAATTTCTGTCGAAATCTTGTATTCAAGTACTCCACGAGGAAGCCAATTGATAATATAGCAATTGGTGAGAACATCATCACTCCAATATGCTTTTGGCGTATTCCCCGAAAAAGGTAAGGCCCGGGTAACTTCCAGAAGATGATGATTTTTTTCATTCTACTATGCCATTTTGTCAGGGTGTCCCAACACAGGAAGTTTGATGAATAATACCCAAGTTGTGCAAATAGCTTAAAATGCTTAATTGGTGTATCATGTCCCATTAACCGTGTGCAACACTTTCATGGTAGTCTTAAATTGATTATGTATCATAGCACAAAATTCCTAAAAAACATTAAGAACGTCACTTTTGGTTTTGAGCAAACATAGCCATGTAGCACAAGACTTTTCATCAATAAAAGAGACGAAATATCTATAGCCATCCCGAGACTCAATGGGAGCACTCCCCACATTATAATGAATTAAATCAAATAATTTTGAGGAAAAATGTGCACTCTTAAGAAAATGAAGTCTATGTGGTTTAGCAAAATGACAACAATCACATGAACTAGAATCATGACATAAAGATCTATCAAGAGTACGCAAAATCTGATTGGACAGGTGACCTATGCATCTATGCCATAGTTTTGATGTCTTCTTAGCATTCTGGATTGCACTCAACACCTCAGGGTATTAATCTATGACATAGAGTCCATTCTGTAGCCTCCCTTCACCAATTGTCCTCTTGGTGATGCAATCCTGAAATAACACCTTAGAAGCCAAAAAAATGACATTGCAATTTCATTCTTTCGTACACACTAACAGACAACAGATTTGAAGATAAAGTAGGTATGATCAAAGCAGAACTCTTAGACAACATCTTAAATTTTCCTGCTCCTTGTGTTGGGAACTATGCTCCATTAGCTAAATTAATAGGAGGATAATCATTGGAAATAATTTTAACCATCATTTGATCTAAATTACACATATGGTTAATGGCACCGGAGTCTATAAAAAAACTGATTTTTGAACTGAGTTAAGAACACCTTACCAAAAGTTTGTACCATGTGGCTTGATTCAGCAAATGGGCCAGTTGATCCAATTGCCTTAATGTTGGACCTTTGGCCCTGCAAAAGTTGTTAGACTCTCAAGGTTTGATCTTGAACTCAGTCGGGTTAGTTGGGTCATTTCGGGGAGCCAATTTTGCTTCTAGCCCCTTTTCTCTACCAGCCCACAAGTGAGTATGAAGGACCCAACACCAGTCCTTGGTGTGACGGTCACGGCCACAATTTTCACAGTGGAAGCGATCGGTTTTCTTCGTCTTTCCCTTGGGCAAATCTGGCGACAACCTCCAATGGTCTATTAGTCACGACACTGTGGGCCAAAATCTCAATAGTTCCTTTCTTGGTGGTCGATGCTCAATTCATGACCGACGCCCGGTTTCCTCTCCATGGATTGTGGCACAGACTTCAGTGAGGGACGCAAGATTGGGCTCATGAGGATCTGTCGTCTAAGATCACCGTATATAGGCCGAAGGCTAGCCAGAAGTTGACAGATCCGATCTTCCTCCTCTTTGCGAACGTAATCAGCAATGGATTGAGTGGTAGGGCGGTACTGTCGGAGATCATCCCACCTCCTCTTGAAATTTCCGAGGTGCAAGGTAAATGATTGATTCTCATCTTGCCTTGAATTTGCTAATTCTTGATGGATTTCAAAAATTTGAGAGGCATTTCTAAGTTGCCCATACATTCCAACCAAGGCATCCCATGGTACTTGAGTTGAATTGGAGTATCCAAAAATCTCGTAGATTTCACTAGCAAGCCACTCTTCGTATCCAGGATCATCTTCTGGAGGAGCTTCAATTTTACCATTGACGAGTTTCGAATGGCCACCGAGAGCTAGGGTTATAGTTCGCGACCAAGGAAGGAAATTCCTTTCTTTCATAAGCATGTTGGTGAGATGTTGGCTGTGAGATTCTTGCAAAAGAGGCCTTTGGTTGAAGGAGTTGGAGTCGTTTCTTGCCAGCATCATACTCTTCCATGGTGACAACAAGGTAACTAGAAAATTAGTTGAAACAAACATAACAGGTTGCGCTTGAACCTGCTCTGATATCATGATAAATTCAAAGACAAAGAACACAAACACAATTTAACGAGATTTAGCTAAGTAAGCCTACGTCCTTAGGAACCCTCTCTGAAAGCTTTGTTATGAATTCTTTGAGAGAGGGACTACCTTTTTATTGATAGAGGTTCATAATTATTTGTTGAATTACAGGAAATATACAAGGTAACAATTGATCAAGGAAAGACTACCAAATCAAGAGTATATCCTATAATCTTATCCGGCTAAAATAGGAGGATCCTATCGATTTGGTCAACACTTGTGGTTTTGAACTTTGAAAGAGACATAACCTCTTAGAAGAGATACAATTGATGTGTAAGTAAAAATATTTAGTTGCTTCTATGAAATGGAGAAATTAAGAAGTAAATTATTTGTTTATGATTATTAAGGAACCTACTTTAAGTACCTAAATTTCAAGTACACAAAGTCACTAATATAATAGATTGATTAAATAAAACACACGTTAAAGGCCCATATCAATAAGCCCAATATGGCATCGTTTCACTTGGTTATGAGAAGCGTAACTTGCGTTATTCGCCTAATCTAAATTTATATATTTTTGTTACTTTAATGCTAGTTGTATTTTTTAAAAATTGCTATCGTGACGCTACATCGAAAAATAGCAACTTAAAGAAAAAATATATATTGCTTATTGTATCCTCGAGACTTCTCTCGGGTTTAAGAGGAGAGATTGACTGAATCATGAAAAATACAATTTAAGATAGACCAACAGTCTCTCCCCCAGTCTTTACCAAAAAAAAAAAACAGTCTCTCCCCCAGTTCTGCTAAAATTGACTACTCCTCACCAACATTTGCTTCCCGAGGATCACGGTGTTTATCATCAATTTGGCTAATGACGGGCATCAGCGGCTCTTGCGTAAGTAGTTGAAGTTGAAGCTTCTAACGCCAAGAGCTCCATCCTTCTCTTGTCCACCTTTTCCTGGAGATCCGCCAGCACCTTCTTTAATAAAATTAACTATTCAAAGCTAAGGTTTTCGATTTCCAGAGGCTTAACATCTTGGAGCTCTTTTGCCCGTTTCTTTTCTGCTTCCAGTCGCTTGAGCACATCTGTGTATTGTTTGTTTAGTTCAACTAAGGTTCGGTCCCCATTAGTTTTAGCCTGTTGAGTGACAGAAGGACAAACCTTCTGTGGATGCTCACATCTGTCTAGGACCGCACCCACAGATGTGTGTCCAAAGGAGAAAGGCTTGCCGCTAGGATGGAAGATAATAATGGCCATCTCAACAGCACTAACAGTGCATAGTTCGCTTGCTTTCTTTAACAGCCCTGGTCGCCATTTGGAGAAGGCAACTCGTCGCGATTGGCATCCTCGATCATCATTTTCGCTCCAGTTGTTTTGCCCTTCATGTCTCGCTGCAAAAGTAATGCAAATTCAAATGATATTGCGAGAATAATGAAAAGAGGTGGCTAGTTATAAGATTTTACAGGCCAAAGCTATGCTTAAAATAATGCCTCACTCCCTCTTTGATTGGTAATCCTCTTTGACAGGAGAATTACCAAAAAAGTTCTAAACCTATTGTAATTGTGCCAATTCAGTCCTAATTTTTTTTGTTGCCAATTTCGTCCTAAACCTTTTACAATTGTGTCAATTCAATCCATCCAGCCAAAATTGGCCGACCGACGTTGATATGGATGCCGGCCGTCTGGCAAACGCTGACGTGACATTTTTAAATTTTTTTTTTATTTTTTTCGAATTTTTAAATATTTTTTTGAATTTTTGAATTCTTTTTTTTTCTTTTTTTTTTCCATCTTCTCTTCCCCTAGGCCGGCCGGCCAAAGATGAGGACCAAGGAGGTCAGCCTCACCGGCCAATGGCGAGGCTTGCCCCTGCCGATCGAAGGCGAGGGCCGACGAGGTCTACCTGGCCAGCCACCGGTGAGGGCAAGGCCTCGCCAAATCCAGCGAGCTTGGCCCTCGCCAGTGGCCGCCGGCAAGGCTCCTTGCTGGATCTAGCAATGGCAGCCCAAGGGCTCCAATTTCTTGACCGATCATTGGCTCTACATAACCACAAGACCGTTTTGCCGTAGCAGCTCCACGATCTCATCGCTGGCCCTAACCGCAACTGCAGCCCCGGAACAGAATCAACAAAAACCAACATTTCCCACGGTGCCGGATTCCGGCGACGATCTAGAGAAAAGAAGAGAGGGAAAACATACAAGAGACACGCGCAAGAGATACATACAAGTCAGGCTTGCGAGGGTGGGGGGAGGAAGGGAGGGAATAGTCGTCGTCCATCTCGAAGTTGTGGACGTAGTGGCTCATCCTCCCGTCACGGCCACAAGGAATCAACTAGGGACTGCGAGGAACAAATGCACAATGTTCATTAGCACGCATGCGAGCTCGCTGGATTTGGTAGGCCTCGCCCTCTTCGACCGGCGCCGGCCGGCTAGGGGAAGAGAAGATGGGAAAAAAAAAAGAAAACAAAGAATTCAAAAAAATATTTCAAAATTGAAAAGAAATATAAAATATATAAAATATATATATTTAAAAATGCCACATCAGCATTTGTAGGATGGCTGGCGTCCATGTTAGCACCAATCGGCCGATTTTGGCCGAATGGATTGAATTGACACAATTGTAAAAGGTTTAGGAATAAAATTGCCAAAAAAAAAATGTGTATAACTGAATTGGTACAATTGTAATAGATTTAATACTTTTTTGGTAATTCTCCCCCTCTTTGATTGAAAATTCTGATTGGGCTTTCCATGTAATAGCATGCGTTTTAAGAGGTTCAATTATAAGTATGTTGTTTTCCTTATAATTGACAAAGGCATAATACTCTCGACATTACTAAGTTGGCATGTGACATCCTGATTTTCAAATTCTATTTTCAATTGAATAAGTTGGGCTCTTCATCGACGCGCCTATAATTCTTTTCTCGGAGTTGGCCACTCATGAGATAACTAGTCTATTAGGTGAAGCCATTAAGGAATATAAATGCAATAGACTTGAGAATTCGATCAGGAATCGACCGCTCCACCGTGCTAATCTGCAAGATTCATTACGACATAGTTAAAAATCGATTAGAGACCAGAGATAAGTCGATTCGATAGAGCCATGTGATTAAGTATGAGTGGTTCCACTTAATTGCAAAATTATTGTCGAACGACACTAGACCGATTTTTCTATCGTTTTGGTACTTGGTGTCCGTATTTGAAATCTCAAGATTGTCACGACAACTGAGAGTCGTCAATATGTCGAAGATGTACATTGTGGCTTGAAAATAATCAACCACGGGTCAAATACACTAAAAATTCCTAAAAGCTACCCAATAGGTTAGGTCATGCCAAAATCGTATCGAATTGAAATTAGCCGCAAATTTAAACCCGACTTCAGAAATTAACAGTACCGTCATGTCACAATTTATTTTAGGAACGTCGACTCATCCTTTGAAGAATTTTCGGCAAGCTCAGGATTTTTACGGAAAATCAATTCGGACGATTTGGAAAAGAAAGGAAATTCGGAAGGGCCAAATTGAAGGGATTTTTGGCCTCCAAAGTGAGCTACTTGGTGAAGGGAAATTGTAGAAATTGTGTGGAATTCCTCCTCAGCAAAATTGGTCACCAAATTGGAAATATTTGTAAAGAAATTGAAGTCCAATTGAGGGAAATTCGTGGGCTGGTATGGGGGCTGTAACATTTGGCACCAACTTAGCTAATTATGGGGATTTATGTGCAAGAAAGTGATGGGGGACCAAAGAGATGAACATGAAGGCTTGTGGGACCAAGAAATGATGAAATGGGATAATTATCTTGACTTTCATCCCTCCCCCTCTTTCTCCTTCTCTCTCTCTCTCTCTCTCTCTCACATGTTTCCCCTCCATCCAACCACCCTCTGCCATATTCTTCCACTGCCTTTTCTCCCTTTTTTTTTTTTTTACTTTTTGGGCTCTTCCTTATCTCTCCCTCTCACACACGTCTCTCCCACTCTCTCCTTTTCTTTATTTCGCACATTTCTTTCCCCCTCTCTACCAACACTCTCTCCTTCCTCATCCCTTCCTTTCTTTTGTTCTACAGCAGCCCACTTTCTTCCCTCCATTTCTCTTCCCTACAGCTGCACACCACTCCACCGAAGCAACCCCTACTGCCACATGTTCGAAGACCACCGCTCCATCTCCACCAATTCTCGTCGCCTGTAGCTCATGCCCTCCACCGAGTCAACCCACGAGCTCCATCCGCTTCTATCCTCTTCTCCATTTGACTGTGCAGCCCACGCACGTCCAGCCATCCAATGCCTCTCCAAGCTTCAGCAACCTCAGCCCACACGTTAATAGCTTCTCCATCTTTGTGTTACACCAGCACCAGCACCACCACCCGCGGCCGCCAAAGCCAACCTAAGCCACACCCACCCAGCCGCCGTTTTCACCTCCACAGAATTGAAATGGCTCAACTAGCTCTATCCGTCAACTTCCTTTGTCGTTTTCAGCCCTGTCCGAGCTTTATTTGGCATCGTCGTAAGCCCAAGTTTCAGCCACCGTCACGTCGCCATCACCGTAGACTCACCAGCTCGCTAATCCAATGAGTTAACTTGCTAAACTCTACTTATGGAATTAATGACGTTTAAGGGATGATTAGTTTAGGCTAAGTATAATTTATGTGGTTAGTTAGAATGGATTAGTGATTTAATTATTCGTTTGTGCATGTTAAGTGGTTAGAATGGATAGATTAGAGACTAGATAAGTTATACTATTTATCTAGATAGGTTTGGAAATTTTCCCGGCCCGTTTAGGTGGTTAATTAAGCATTTCCGGCCTAAGTTTGCGTTTTTTGTAATTAATTGTATTTATTTAATTATTTTTTATTTTCCAAAAATTATACTAAGATAGCCGGTGACCGGAATTTCGTGCTAATTGCAATGATATGCTTAGTTTCTGCAATTAAATGCTATTTTGTGCAAATTGAGTGGTGATTGCAATTTTGGGTATTTATCCCAAAATGGTATAATTTTAGTATTTAATCAGAAAATAACGAGACGTTGGTTTTTAACACCAAAAATATTTTTAGGCATTATATTAAATAGTGGGATTTTTTTTAAAAAAAAGATATAACATTTTGGCTCGAGACCGACCGTGTACTCACACACAATTATTTTTATCGGGTGTTTTTAACACGATGAAATTAGATCAAATTCATTATTTTAATTGAGGAATTGGTGTGCAAAGTACAACATTATTGGCCGGGATTGATTTATCGTGTATGAGCTTGTGTGAGCATTTTTGAATCATCAGCTTGTGTGAGTATTATTGAATCGTCAGCTTGTGTAATCATTATTGTATGTCAGCTTGTGGCTTGTGAGAGTAGAATACTATATCAACATGGGTGAGCTATAATATATATCGACTTGTGTGAGCTACCATCTATATATCAGTTTATGCGAACTACCATTTATATATCAGCTTGTGAGAGCAATAACCATCTATATATCAGCTTATGAGAGTAATAACCATCTATATCAGCTTGTGAGAGCTATAATCTATTTCAACTTGTGTGAGCAATAATCGTATCGATTGATTGATAGATGGTACTGAATTGATAGATGGTATCGAATTGATCAATTGGATTGAACTGATTGGTTGAGATTATGAATTATACTGACATGCAAGAAGGAACTAAGGAGAGGTAAGTCTTCTGACTTGTGTGCATAAATTGCCTCTAGGTGCATTTCCATCCTAGTCAGGGTTTAGGGGGTAAACTTGCTAAGACATTGTCTTACCCCGTCGTGGGCTTAACTTTTTAGGTCCCTAGTGTGAAGAACTCGGAGCTTGAGGAAGAAGGGTCGAGAGCATGGGTGGCTCAGAAGTTCTTTTTGAAGATAGGCCTCCTATACTTAAACCCTAGAGTTGGCATCTTATTGTAAACTAGATTGTTTATAAAAGCTGTGTTGATTGAATTGAAATTTGTTGTCCTACCTTTCTATCCCACGTTTGTTGTGGTCGGGGGGATTAGTAATTCGCTTCCGCATGCACATTAAAAGGAATGGGTCGGCGATGCGTCCTGGGATGTCACAAATTTATCGACCACTGAGGGATGGGCACGCGCCCGAGGATCGAAGCGTGACATGGCATCCTTTTAATGTCTATTACTAGCTAATACTTTGTATGAGAATCCATAACAGACTTAATTAACGAGTCCACTCATTATAAAAAGAAAAAAAAAATTGCTCATGGGTAAAGTTAGAATTTTCTGCACTCAATTGCACCAATGGCTTTAGCTTTGGAACAATCATATATTTTCCACATATCCAGAGAAAAATGATTAGTAAAAAGGTTTTATTATTTACTTAAGCTTATGTAGTCGCTTGTTATGGGATTGAAAACAAAAACAGGATGAAGAGCTGACAGAGAACCTACACATAGCAATGCTCAACAAGTGCTCATGGTCGAAAGTTCTTTTAGTGGATCAATGTGACTCCATCTAACCCTATGTCTCTTGATATCCACCAAAAGAAACGGTTGTGTGGAGTCATTCTTTTTGCAAAACGGTTCAAGGATAAGAGTCGGTTGCTTGTAAATGTTGCTATTAAAAAGCTACTCGATGAAAGTGGGAGATTTTTTTAGGTAGCATCAGGCCTTGCATACGCATGTGCAGTGTATGATTGAGTTGATAGGAGGCTTGTATGATATTTCTGATACAATCTTTGGAGAAAAGTAGGGAATTCTTTCGTTACCACTGCTGCTTATTTTCTCTAATTTGTCCATTTTAAGAAGAAACATAAAGTTACCCACGAAATAGTATCCCAAGCTTAAAAAAGAATCAGAACAAAAGGGTTATAAATGACCCTACAAGGAATCTTAAAAGGATCTGTGCTTTAATTTTCATCAATTGCAAAAGGAACTGTTTTACAAATGCGGTTTCATTTTGTTTCTTTGCTTGTGGTGTCACCATTGGATTTCAAGAAGCCTTGTATCTAGACCAGAAAAATGTTATTCTAATTGTAAGTATGTCGATGCACAAAGCAATCGGTAAAATCCATCACACTTAAACTCTAATTAGCATAACTCTTTTGCAGCAACTTTATTTAGTGCGCTAATTAATAAAAATTCACATGAGATGTAATTTATAAATGACCACTTTGCATCACTGCCAAATTTGATAAAGCTTTTAACTCGTCAATAACAGATTATCTTAGGACACCCACATAGTAAAATAAATTATAAGGACAACCACAATTTTATGGATGTTTCCAAAAACGATAGCAAATTATGGAAAGTCACATCGAACACCCTTCAGTGATTAACACTCCCCAAAACCATGGAAAGTCACATCAACTTGTTACTATGCAATTAACACCTCTCCTCCTCCTCCTCCTCCTCCTCCTCCTCCTTTCTCTCTCTCTCTCTCTCTCTCTACAAAAATTCTCTAGGACTATCATAGAATACATCTCTCTAGTTTTTTCTCAAACACCTAATTAGCTTCCCTCAAATTTCTACCTAGTTCACCACCTTACCAAGCTTACCAGCTTGTGGTTGCATATATCTAGAACTCTCAGGCAGGTTGAGACTACCATAGGCACCAACATTACGATTTGGGTTGCCTTTTAAGCAAGTGTAAAACAACTAACAAAGGGGATGAGAGAGTGAATTGAGTGATTAGTTCATGTGAGAGGCGTGTGTCATTGTTCAGCAGTTCCTCGGCAGCGAAATAGCCCATGCAACACCTAGTGAATCGAGAATATGAAGTCAACCTTCCTTCTATATTTGTTCCTAAAAATAGTACAGCAAATATTTTCCTCATATTGGATTGTACCACGTACAGTTTAGCTCGGAAATCTAGTCCATCGACTGAGACACATAGAACACTTTACGCACAACAGCTGGTTTTGGCCTATCATGGCTTCATGAGGAAGACCATATAAACTCCCTATCAATTTGTGCACCGAAAGCCAACCCACCCACCCCCCTCCTTAGAGCTCTATAAAGATGTAGTTGTTATGTCCCATAACTCCTAACATCAATTGTCTTGACGTCACTATCACAAATCAGTTGTATCATTCCCTCTGTATCACTCACTCTTTACTTAATAACCTAAAACTTCATTCACAAGGGTACAATCACGGTTCGTGACATTCCCTCCATCCTCCCCTGACAATTCCACAATGCTCTCGTTGTGCTCTATTATGTGACTTTCCTACATTCTTCAACTATTAATGCACTACTCTAGGTCATACATCGAATAGTTCATCAACCATTAATGTGCCACTTTGGATCAACATCAAATGCAAATGCTTGCCTAATAGAACAGGCCACTCCATTGGTAGCTTCTTTCGATTGCAATTGTTCAGGCAACTTGGTCACTTGTGCTTTCTCTAACGAGTGCGGCTTTTGGAGCCAACGACTTTATTTGGCATGATCCTATTTCACCTACTAAGCTTTTCTTGATCTCAATAGAGTAATGGAGGTTTCTTCCCCCGTTAAAAATGTCGTAGCAAACCCATCTTGAGATTCGCCTATTGATCTAGGATCATTTTCCCTATTTAGTAAGGAATCAGTTCTTTCATGTGCCCTCGTTGTCATCTTAGAAGCTGGTCAAGAGCCACACTTTGTCTAAGCAGATTTTGCCTCGACGATTCACTCTCTGCCATCGTAGGAACGAGTAGACCATAGGTTTTCTCTTACTCAAACTCACTTATTGAAGGAATTCTGCTCTAATACCACTTGTCATAGAACGATAGTTCCTTGGCCATGAAATAGTCCATGCAATGCCTAGTGAGCCGAGAGCACCAATAGCCTTTCTTCTATAGTTGTTCCTAAGAATAGTATGGTGAATATCATCCTCACATCATATCATACCATATCCAACCTAGCTCACATATCTAGTCCATCCAGCAAGACACGCCGAACACTTTAGGCGCAATAATTGATTGGCATTATTAGGAGAGCGGCATCCCAACTAGTTTATGCACAGAAAATTAACTCCACCTTCAAAGCTCCTAGAGATATAATCGTTTTATCATAGAACTCCTAGTACCAATCATTCTGGACACTACTCTCATGAACTAGTAGAATCATCCCCTTTGCATCACTCACTCTTAACCCCAAACTCCACTCACAATGGTATTTAAATACAAAAGAATCATGGTCCATCAAACGTGTGTGCAAATGAGTGCACTGTGAAATGGTGATCAAAACAGTAAAGTAAGGTCTTGTGAGTAAGCAAAAATAAAAAATTGTACAATTGAACTTGCATTTCTTGTTGTGATAAAATTTGAAATCCTCCTTCAATGCTCATTACACTTTTTGGACCAAATTTGAGTATTCAAAATGTTCTCCTTCTCCATCTATAACAGCTTGTACTTCCCTTAACCTCCATTTCTACTTGACTAGAACTATTAGCCAGAGATCATGAACTAATTGTGAGTTTAAAGCATTGGATTTGACATCACAAAAAAAAACCTTCACATTATTCACCATGATTCAACGAAAGTAGAAAATTTTGCGCTCATTTTAGTCTGCCAGAACAATAACGATAAAAAATTGCAATTTTTCAAAAGCGAAAAGAAATCGGAACTCCCAAGAACCAAAGATGAATTCCCCTTTGGCTGAGATAACTGCAACGAGGCAAGAAAAAAGAACAGCAAAATACGCATTTAAATCATCAATCACACAAGTGAGAGTGACAAGTACGGATTTAGCCAGCAAGCTCAAAGTTAGGGGAAGGAAAAAGGACCACCCAAGAACAAGAGGAAAATGGTCGAGCAAATTTGGATTGTAATTCACTGCAAGTCGAGGTGCGTCCGCACGATCAGACAGATTCTCAATTTCTTACAAACATCAATGAACGAGCAACAAAAAAATAGAACATCAAGAAATAGAGAACACGACCATGTCAACCATGAATCTTCTCAACTCGACACAAAATTTAAACGGAAGAGATAGAGAGGGGTCAATAGTTTTACCGTCAAGAAATCAAATTTACTAGTGTTCTCGAGTTTGATCGTCAACATGGGTCGTTCAAGTGCTTCGATCTCAAGTTCTTATCTTTCTTATTGATGACGACTTCATGTATTTTTTCTCTATTCTACCTTCATCCTTGTTTTAGCTTTTCATTTCAATATAAATGATTCCTAAACTTTATCCAAATGTGCAATGCGGTCTTTGCACTTTAATTTTTATAAAGGGATGCCTAGGCATTTAGTATATGTTCAATTTTGTCCCTAAATGTTGTCTTTGGACTTAAATTAATAGAAAGACAGCATTGAACTTTTTCAATAATTCAGGGGTTAGGTTAAATATGTATCAAAACTCTATGGACTACATTGCATATTAGGCTACAAATCTAGGATCACATTGAACAAATTAAAAGCTCAAGAACTAATTATGTCATTTTTTCTCCTTTGATAATTCATAAACTTTTAATTTGTTCAATATAATCCATAAATTATAGTCAATTGTGAAATGTGGTCATTGGACTTTTGATACATATTCAACTTAGTCAAAAGAGAATATTGAACATTATTGTATAGTTCAAAGACTAAATTAAAAATGTACGAAAAGTCCAAGGACTATTTTAAATAAATTGAAAGTTCAGAGATTGCATAGCACCTTAGGATAAAGTTTAGGGATCATTTGTCTCATAATTCCTTAATTGAAATAAAAGGCTAAAATAAAGATGAAGGTAGGCTAGACAGAAAAGACATGAAGTCGTCGTCCATAAGAAAGAAAGAACTTGAGATCTAAAGCATTTGGACGACCCATGTTAACAATCAAACTCAAGAACAGCAGCAAAGTTGGTTTCTTAACGGTAGAACTGTCGTCCCCTCTGTCTTTTATCGTTTAAATTTCCTATCCAAATGAGAAGATTCATGATTGCCACGGTCATGTTCTCTGCTTCTTTACGTTCTTTCTCCTTTCTTTTTTTGTTGATCATTCAATGACATTTGCATCGATTGAGAATCTGTTTGATCGTGCGGATGGGCCTCGCACTTGTGATGAAATACGATCCGCATTTGCTTAACCATTTTCCTCTTGTTCATAGGGTGGTCCTTTTTCCTTCCCTTGAATGTGCCTGTTGGCTAAATCTATATTTATTACTAAGCTTGCTGTTGTACCTTTTGCTCCCATCAACTTTTTCTTTGACCCAATACACCCAGTTGCTTTGCAATGCTTTCTTCCCACATGGTAATTGAGTTAACACAAAATTTCTTTTTTTTTTCTAGTGAATCTAACTCATCCTGCATTGCTAATTCCTATATAAAAGATTCTTTAACCTGCAGTACTTTGGAAAAATTTTCTGGTTTGCCATCGTTAGTTGAAAGCAAATAATGCAATGACGGAGAATATCTTTGTACAGGTTTAGGTGTTCTACTAGATCTTCTCAAAGTGGGTTCAAGTGTACATAATTCTTGTTTTGGTTTTTGATCAGAGTCTACAACAATAGTTTGAGGAATTTCAACCTAAACACTCTTAAAAACCTCATCTAATTCAATCTCTCGATTCTCTACCGTTTGTTTCTTCACACTAAATTCTATCGTTGTTCTTATACAACATGACTTCATTGAATGTAACATGAGTAATTATTATTAGTTTTCTTTTTTTCATCCCAAAATTGATAACCGAAAAAATCAGAACCATATCCAACAAAAAAACATTTTTTAGCTTTTGCATCAAGCTTATCTCTATTTTTAGAATCTACGTGGGCATACAAAACACTACCAAAAACTTTTAGATGCGAGAGATTTATCTTCTTTCCACTCCATTCTTCTTCTAGTAACTTAAAATCAAGTGGAACCGAAGGTCCTCTATCGATCAGATATGTTGCAGTGTTAATTGCATCCACCCAAAACATCTTGGCTAATCCTACACGCAACCTCATACTTCTTATACGCTCATTCAAAGTTATGTTCATTCTTTCATCAACTCTGTTTTGCTACAATCTGTTGGGAATAGTTCTTGTCATTCTAATTATGTTCTCTACACACAAAATCACTTAAACTCCTTGCTATCATACTCACCACCATTATCAGACCTTAGACGTTTCAAGCCAGTGTTATTCTCCACTTCAGCTTTCTATCTCTTAAAAGTAGCAAACACATTATTTTTTTTTCTTTCACAAAATAAACTTATACATTTCTAGTGGAGTTGTCAAAGAATGTGACATAATAGCACAAGCCTTCAAGGGAATGCATGGAGGCTAGTTCCCACACATCTGTACACACCAACTTTAATTTTACTTTCTTTGGTTCTCTTTCCAACCTTCGAAAAACTAACATGCTTCTGCTTGTCCATAACACAATCTTCACATAGACCAATATCTATGGGCTTCAAATTAGGTAGTTTTCCCTTAGATGCTAACAACTTCATCCCTTTTTCGCTTATGTGCCCAATCCCATGGTGCCATAATTTGAAACCAGCTTCCAACTAAGCAACTACTACGGTTTCTCTACTACTTTCGGTTAGGTAGAGCGTTTCTGACTTTCTTTGCCGTGCTACGACCAAAGCACCTTTAACTAATTTCCAAGAGCTATCCCCAAAAATAATTCTGTATCTTGTGTTGTCTGATTGATTTATAGAGAATAGATTTCTCTTAAGTCCCAGAACATATCTAATATTGTATAACTTCCATTGATATCCATTAGTGGATTTTATATGAACATCGCCATTTCCCATAGTATTCAAAGGTTCATCATTAGCAAGATAAATCTTTCCAAATTTTCTAGCAATAAAATTGTGCATTAATTCTTTACATGAAGTAGAGTGAAACGACACACCTGAGTCAAGAATCTAAGACTCAATTAGACTATCAATACTCAAAATTAAAGCATTACCATCATGCGTCTCTTCAAGAGTTGCATTCACAGATTTCTCTTCCTCTTATTTTCGATCTCAATATTAAAATTTATTCTTTAGGGCTCTACAATCTCATTTTAAATGGCCTTTCTTTTCGCAATTCTAGCAAATTATTTCTCCATGAGTTCTCAATTTACTTCTCCCTCTTGACTTTGATCTACCCAGATATTGGTTCCACCCTTATTGATTGCTTCTTCCTCTAGCTTTAGTATCTAAGGTAGCATATGAAAATTCACCTGATTTTCTTCCGCAAATATCCTCGTTAAAAATTAAATCTCGAATTGCTTGAAGTTTCAACATTTTTCATACCTAACAAGCTGCTCACTACAATCACTGTTGCACTCCAACTTTCAAGTAGGGAAAATAATAAAATTAAAGCCTTTACCTCATCATCGAGAGTCATAATCACATTAAATTCATTGATGCGATCTATCATAGAAGCAATCTCGTCTATCTTCAGATTGAAAATGCAATGCATCAAATATAACTTTTATGGATGTAATTTAAGGTTTAAAAAAACTTGAATTATTGGTCGATTGTTAAGCTGTGTTACACAAATAGCTCGTTGCGAACCCTCATGGACCAAAATACCCTCGAATTCGAGGGTTCCTTGCTTTTACCTGTACACATAGAATTAGCTCATCATTCTCTTATAGATTGCGAGTCAATCGTCGTAAATTTAACATTACTTGTTGGTAAAATCAATCAAGAATAATCTCATCAATGTCAAAAGATCATGTACTTAGCCTAAATGACTGGAAAAAGATTTTGCGGAGTGATGACATGGACGAATGTGAGTTAATAAGTGAATAAAGATATGGCCCCTCAACAAAAAAAGAAGGGTGAAGGTGTTATTTTCCTTAATTTTTTATAGGAGGAAAACCTAATATTTAATTGACACTTAAAAAGGAAACGTGATTTGGTAGACAGATGCGTAAGAAACACATTTCCTTTTATTTCTTGCCATTTTCAAGATGAGAAGTATATAATAGGTTAGAAAATTTTCTCATTCTTTTTGTTAGAATATTTAAATAGTAAACTACACCTTCAACTAACAGTGGTCTCACTAATCTCATGTGGTATTAGAGTTGGATGTTCTGAGTTCGAATCTTTCAGCCTCATTTGCCTCCCCATTTAAATTTTCGGGTTTGAGAGGGACTGTTATAATATTTAGATAATAAATCACACCTTCACTAGCAGCATAAGTTTTTAGAAAAGTTGATAGTGATGATGATCCCACCAAATCTCACACTTTTACTTTCTATCCTCTTTTATCAATTCAAACAAAGAAAAAAAATCGTACTCAACTTTCCTCAGTGAAAATTAAGAAAATATAGCCAAAAAAATTATCCCTATGTGTATATTCTTTGAATAAGGGGAATTGCCCAATTAGTTCTAAATTTATTATACAATGTCAATTCAGTCCTAAATTGTTTCAATCTTGCTAATTTAGTCATACGCTTTTGTGAAAATTTTCATTATAGTCCTTCCGCAAATTTTCACCAAAAATCGTAGACATGGTGATGTACCACATAAGATGATCAACAATGA
The DNA here is from genome assembly GCA_017140325.1 of Eucalyptus leucophloia subsp. euroa. Taxonomy (NCBI): domain Eukaryota; kingdom Viridiplantae; phylum Streptophyta; class Magnoliopsida; order Myrtales; family Myrtaceae; genus Eucalyptus; species Eucalyptus leucophloia. Next base: position 10,821,982 of record CM029476.1, on the reverse strand, counting down.
ATGGACCACCACGTCAACCATTTTTGGTATTGGCCAGAAAGACTACATTAGAATTTTGTACGATGACGTAGGACTAAATTGGAAATTTTGAAAAATTTAAGACTGAGTTGACATTACGATAATAGGTTTAGGACTAATTGGGTAATTTTTCCTTTTGAATTACTCTCGAATAGTTAAAGTGATTGTAAAGATAAAAAATTATAATTGTAGATTAAGTATTTAAATTTGGTCATTTCGAGTAAAAGTTCTGTTAAATAAGCTTTAAAAATGTGGTGGGTCAGAGTTTCCAACAAATTAAATTTCATCACATATATATACTAGAACTCAAAAGTGCAACATGAATAATTTGTGTATACAATTCGACTCTAATCTTCATACTAGTAATTTATTTTTTTTAGTCTAAAACAGCGGTATTATATATTAACTGCCAGAATTACAACCGCTGGACAAAGCTTCGGAGTACAAAAGATCTAAGAGATGGGAAGGGGGAGAAACGAGCCAATTTAGGGAAGCATTGAAAGCCCACGAGAATTAGCAACCCAATTAGCTATGAAATTCGCGGCCCGTCGACAATACCGTATGCGAAGAAAAGGAAAAGAGGGCAAGAGTACCCTAGCTTCTGCGAACAAAGATCTCTGTTGCCATGGGATCAAAATAGGGTTTCGCACAGCATCCACCATCATTGAGCAATCGGACTCCAGCAGCATACGATCTCATTCCAGCCCTTTTCTGCGGCAAAAATTTTAAGGTAAGAACCAACGCTTGAGTCTCTATTTCTAGGGCTAAAAAAGCGTTGATGGTTTCTGTGAATCCGGTGATCAGGTGACCCGCAGAATCGCGACACACGCAGGCTATCGCTCCTTGCTGTGAGGAGGTCGGGTAGGCTCCGTCGATATTTATCTTAAGAACTCCCGGATCTGGTGGATGCCACAGCTGATCATAATCTGATTGTGTCCTATGCAGGGTCGCAAACGTTTGGTTGCAAAGACGAGTCGATCTAACATTGGCAAGAGCCAATTGCACCACCTGTTCAATGGTTATACTTCTTTGGCGAAAAACAAAATCGTTCCTGCTCTTCCATAGATGCCACAAAATGTAAGTCATTACTATTCTCTATGAAGTCTGCAAGGCATTTATCCATTCTAGTAGCTGTAGACATTCTGGATGCTAAATTTACCTGTGGATGCGACCAGATAGATTTTTTCCTAGGGCATAAGAGGAATATGTGTTCGGTTGTTTCGGGAACCTGATTTGTGCACATAGGACAAATGGGGTCAAGGATGATATGCCGGTGGAAAAGGTTGTCTTTTGTAGGCAGGGTGTTTTGGCAAAGAGACCACATGAATATGCGGAGCTTCGGGGGGCTCTGTAAATGCCAAATAGAAGACCATAACTTTCTAAGAGGTTGGTAGGATAAAGAGGGCACATCAGAGTTATCACAGGGAGTGTGAGCTTTGATGTAATTATAAGCACTCTTAACCGTATATTGACCATTAAGCTGACCCTTCCAAATAATCATATCAGTAATATAGGGAGGCCGAATCGGTAAAGACAGAATTTTAGTTACAGTTTGGTGATCAAAACTTTGACGAAGGAGGGGTTCATTCCATGCATCCTGATTTGGTAGAGTAAAGTCTGCTACCTCCGTTGCTTCTCCTTTAAGAGCTGGACCTCCTATAATACCACTAGAGAGCCACTTGTCCTCTATAATGTTGATCCTCTGACCATTGCCAACCGACCATTGAACATTATCTGAAATAGAATCCCACCCAATTAATAGACTATGCCACCCCCATGAGGGTCTAGATCCTTTTTCAGCCTTCAAGAAGTCCGAAGAATGAAAATATAAGCCTTTAAAAAGTCTGCCCCATAAGGTAAGAGGTTCTTGAGTTAAACGCCAAGCCTGTTTTCCTAGTAGAGCTTTATTGAACGAAATAAGGTCTCGGAAACCCATTCCACCATGGTCCTTTCTATTCTTAAAAATATCCCATTTCTTCCAGTGGACCCCAGATTTACTACAACTCTGCTGCCACCAAAACCTTGCAATTTGATGTTCAATAGACTTACAAAGAGATAGAGGAATCTTAAATATGGACATGGCGTATTGCGGGATTGCTTCGACGACCAATTTAAGAAAATTTCCTTACCTTCCTTTGAGATTAGCTTTTCTTTCCAACCCTATAGCTTAGATTGTACTCTTCCCAGGATCCATGAAAACATCTCCCTTTTAGAATTACCCCAGTCTGAAGGAAGACCAAGATATTTATCAGTTTTGGCCAATATTGGGATACGTAGTTCGCTGGCCAGATTAACTTGGAGACTCTAGGGACAAGCTTTGTTAAAGAAAATTCCCGATTTGTTTCGATTAACTTCTTGTCCTGTCGCTTGACAATATTGGTGAATAATATTGGCTAAATTTTGACATTCCAGTAATTTACCATCTAAGAAAAAGATAGCATCATCAGCAAAGAAGAGATGGGATAGATTAGGACACCACCTATTTAAAGTTATGCCTCGAAGAGTGCCCATGTCTATTGCATTTAGAATAAGAGTTGATAAGACGTTTGCCACCAGGATAAAGAGGTATGGCAAGAGGGGATCGCCTTGTCTCAAGCCCTTAGTTGAGTAGAAATAAGGAAGACGTTCTCCATTGAACTTCACGCTAAGCGAAACTGTTGTGACACACTACATTACCTAGCATACCCATTTTGCATGAAAGCCAAGGTGAGTGAGGTAGTCTTTTAGGAAGTCCCATTCAACCCTATCATACGCCTTAAGCATGTCTAATTTTAGGATAGCCTGAAACCTTTTCTTCCTCTTTCGAATCTTAAGTTGATGTAGAATTTCCTGAACAATAAGAATATTATGACGTCCACTAATGAAAGCACATTGTTCTTGTGCAATCAAATTCGGTAGACAAGGCTTTAATCTGTTGGCCAAAACCTTTGAAATGATCTTATATATGAAATTACAAAGGCTAATAGGTCTGTACTGATCTAACCTTTCTGGATGAGGAGTTTTGGGAATCAAAGATAGTAATGTTCTGTTGTATTCGGGCCTCAATACTCCGGTGCGAAAAAATTCTTTGATAGAAAGGAAGATATCATCCTTTAAGATATCCCAATGGGAATGATAGAATTGTCCGTTTAAACCATCAGGTCCCGGAGCTTTTGATGCTCCCATTTGAAAAGCGGCTAGTTGTACTTCCTCTAGAGTGATTTCCTTTATTAAGTCCTCATTCATCTCCTCCGTGACCATAGGTGGACATTGTGTAATAACAGGCCAATAGTCACAACTTCCCACAGACCGATACAACTGCTGGAAAAAACTAGTTGTGATGTCCTTCAACAGACTAGGATCATGAACCCACTGATGATGGTCATTTTGTAACATACTAATACGATTTTGCTGCCTTCAATGCACAGTTGTTGCATGGAAGAATTTGGTATTTTTATCTCCCCATCTTAGCCAATTAAGCCTTGAACGCATAGCCCAATATTGTTCCTCATGTTGCCATAATCTCTGTATTTGCTCTTTTATCTGAGAAACCTCATCTTGATTGTACTAATCATCTGGTTGATTGAGCAGGTATTGGAGCTAGTCCTTAAGGAAAGTGATGTGTTGATGACCATGGGAAAATTTGGATCGACTCCAACTAGAGGGAGCCATGGAAACAGCCTTTAATTTCTGAGGTAAGTTCTTACCTCTGATCTGGGATCCCCGCCATGAAGCAACAACAGTAATGCGACACCCTGGGTCTTGTAACCAAAAAGATTCAAAATGAAAATTCTTCCTACGTTTGACAGGTTTGGTTGCTGTTGTTAAAAGAATAGGGCTGTGATCTGAACCAAGTGGAGGCAAGGCAAAAGCTTCAGCAGCAGGAAAGGTAAGACGCCAATCCATTGTACAAAATACCCTGTCCAATTTTTCTTTGACACATTCATCGCCATTCCAATTGTTAGTCCATGTGAAAGAGCATCCTATTCGTAAGAATTTTTTTCCCAATCTATGGATAAAATATGATAAAAGAAAATATTATTAAGAAAATAAACACATTGTTACGCTTTCACATCAAAGTGAAATATAGTACTTAATTCTTTTTTCTTTCATTTTATGCCTATTGGTGTTCCAAAAGTACCTTTTCAAAGTCCTAGAGAGGAAGATGCCTCTTGGGTCCATCGACTAATTTGCATAACAAATAAAAAGACACACTTGACTGAGCCTATAAATCAGGACTTTCGAACAAATTAAATACTTTTGTGCACTATGAAATACACGCTGAGAAGGTGTACGACCATGAGACTTGTGGTTTGAAAGAGGCATGACCTCTCAGAGAAGAAACAATTAATATCTAAGTACAAGCATTTAATTGTTTTTTCATAAGTTCAAAAACTAAACCCCAATGTAATAATCTTCTATGAAATAGAGAACTTGAGAAGTATATTATTTATTTATAATTATTAAGGAACCTCCTTTATGTACCTAATGTTTGAGGTATGTTTGTAAAAAAAAACTAAGTGCATTTTCCTTATCCCACATAGGAAAAGTGGAAGGAAGTGGCCAATTAATAAGTGTGGGAATTCCTTTGTGTACCTAAAGAAATGATTGGGTGGGGCTAGACCCCACCATACTCGCTTTTACAGGTGCGCAAATAATGTCACCCCTGCACTTAGCGTGCGGTTTAATTAGCACTAACCCCTTTGTTATTTTATTTTTTCTTTCGTACTGTTATCTTATTAACTTTAATCAATTCAAATGTTTTTTTTTTTGAGAATTTTTGGAAATTATTAAAAAAATAAAAATTCGAAATTTTATTTATTTTAAAAATATTATTATTATTATTCCGAATTTTTGTTTGTGTCTTTTCAAGACAACCTTTTGAAAAGATGCTTGTTCAATTTGCAACTTTTTCTGAAAGGTTGCAATAGTTCATTTTTCAACTTCTTCCGAATTGACGCCTTTGTTTATCTGGACAATTTTCAAAAGGACACGTTTGTTCATTTTTTGCAATTTTTCACGAAGAGTTGCCTGTGTTTTAAGAGTGTTTTATATATATATATATATATATACATGTCAGTTTTCGAAAAAACAAAAGTGATCATTTTTTATCTTTTCGAGCATTCTTTCTGAAAATTACAGCCATCCTTTCAATTGTTTCCTAGAGAGGCCCTGTAGAAATACTATAATTGCTATCTAGTATTCTCATTTTGAGACTTTGTTGTATCTTGGAGGATATTTGCCAGTGACCATCAGCAACGTTGTGGGGCAAATAAATCCTTAAAGAAAGTGATATCACGCCTTAAAATCCGACTTGAGTACTCTAAAAATCCATCTTCATTGTTTTACCCAATTCAAAGCCATATTTTCCCAACACCTAAATCCCAGGTAAACAAAAATCACTAATATAATGGATAAGACACACGTCATAGGCCCAAATCAATAAGCTCAATATAGCATCGTCGCTCTCGGTTATGAGAAGCATAACTTGTGTTGTTTGCCTAATCTAAATTTATATATTTTTGTTACATTAACGCTAGTTGTATTCTTTGAAAAATTGCTATCGTGATGCTATATTGAAAAATAGCACCTTAATAAAGAACATTTTTATTGCTTATTGTGAGGAGGGATTGACTATGTCAACCATTTAAGATAGGACAACATTCTCTCCCCTAGTTATGCTGATATTGACTACTCCTCACCAACATTTGCTTCACGAGGATCGAATTGTTTGCCATCAAATTGGCTAATGACAGAGGCATCGATAGCTCTTGCGCAAGGAGTTGAAGTTGAAGCTTCTAATGCCAAGGGCTCCATCCTTCTCTTGTCCACCTTTTCCTTGAGATCTGCCAGCGCCTTCTTTAATACCATTAACTGTTCAAAGCTAAGGTTTTGGATTTCCAGAGGCTTAATATGTTGGAGCTCTTTTGCCCGTTTCTTTTCAGCTTCCATTCGCTCGAGCACATCTACGTATTGTCTGTTCAGTTCAACTAAGGTTTGGTCTCCATTAGTTTGAGCCTAAGTGACAGTAGGACAAATCGTCTGTGGATGCTCAAACCTGTCAAGGACTGCATCCACAGAAGGGTGTCCAAAGGAGAAAGGCTTGCCGCTAGGAGAGAAGAGAATAATCGCCATCTCAGTTGCACAAAGAGTGCATAGTTCACTTGCTTTCTTGAAGAGTCCAGGTCGCCGTTTCGAGAAGGCAATTCGTTGTGCATTGACACCCTCGATCATCCTCTTTGCTCCAGTTGTTTTGCCCTTCATGTCTCACCCCGCAAAATCAATGTAAATTCAAATGATATTGCGAGAATAATGAAAAATGGTGGCCATTTATAAGATTTCACAGGCCAAAGCATTGCTTAAAATATTGCACCACTCCCTCTTTGATTGGTAATTCTCTTTGATTGATAATTCTGATTTGGCTTTCCATGTATTAGCATGCGTTTTAAGAGGTTTAATGATAAATATGTCGTTTTCCATCTTATTGACGATGGTGTAATCCTCTCAACATTACTAAGTTGGCATCCCTTTAATGGCAATTGCTAGCTAATACTATGATAAGAATCCATAACAGACTTAATCAACGAGTCCACCTAGCATAAAAGGAAATAAATCTCGCTCATGGGTAAAATTAGAATTTTCTATGCTTAATAACACGAATGGCTTTAGCTTTGGAACAATCACATATTTTCAACTACTTGAGTACCATAACTATTTTTTCAATCATTTGAGTGTCATAACTTATATAAAAAGATTACTTGAGTGCAATAACTTTGATTCAATTACTTGAGCGCTAAAACTTTTTAAAAACATTTACCTAAGTACTGAAAGTCCAACGTGGCATAGCACTTGAGTGAGCATTTTTAAAAGGTCATGATACTCAAGTGACTAATTGAAAAATCATATAACACTCAAGTGAGCGAAAAAAAAAATTATGACACTTAATTGAGTATTGTACAAAAGTTATAGCATGGTGTCCTTTTCCCGTCATTAAATGGTAACGATGATTCAACTTTCCAAATATGGCATGTGTCTTAAGAGGTTTAATGATAACCATGTCGTTTTCCATCAAATAGATAAAAGTCTAATCCTCCCAACATTCAAATTTTAACTCTAATTCAACTTTGAATGGTAACTCTGATTCAACTTTCTAGATATGACATGCGTTTTAAAAGGTTTAATGACAAGCATGTCGTTTTCCGTCAATTAGATGGAAGCATAATCCTCTCAACATTCAAAAGTTGGCATCCCTATAATGTCTATTTCTAGCTAATAATATATGTATAAAAACCTATTGAGAACATGGGGACAATAACAGTAGGAATGCCATAACTTTCATACAACGCTCACTTAAATGTGATAACTTTTTTCACTTACTTAAGTGCCACATCGGAGTAAAATCAATCATTTAAGTGTCATTTTCGGCAAATTATCCTTCATAGACTTTTTTATTAATATCCTATTATGACATGGATTTATATTTTATTTTTGAATTTTTTTATCAATTGACAACATCTACACCAATGATGCCATGTAAGATGACTGGCATCTATGTTGGATTTTCCAGCGAGACAAATTGCTGATGGTCCTTAAGCGATCGATTTTTCAAATTTACGGCCCTTAAGTAAGCGTCATACGAAAGTTATGGCACTTTTAGTATACTTATCCCAAAAATGCTTATATACGTGTTTGTTGAAGGAGTGATCATTTATATTTTTGGAAAACCTATCAATTTAGTTTTAAACCCATTTTATGGATGTCAATTCAATTTTAACTTTCTAATTTTATCAATATAATCCTACACATTTGCATGATATTTAAATGTGGTTTTTTCTGCCAATTGTCATCGCAAATTGCAATGTGAAAATCAACAAATTGCCCGCGTTAGCATGTCATGTAGGATAGCTGGCGATAATTAAACGCTACACTAGTGATTTCCAATGGCAATTGGCGGGAAAGACTACATTATAATATCATTCGAAAGTTTAGGACTACATTAACAAAACGGAAAAGTAGAACTGATTAAGTTGAATAATTAGTTGTTAACAAGAAAATTACGTCAATTGTAATAGTATTATTGGACAATCCAATCAAACCATTGGCAAATACATTTTTTTTTGTCAATTCTAAATGCATCAAAATTTCCAAAGAAAGAGAAGAAAAAAAAAGTAAAAAATGATCTTGAATCTGGCACTGCAAAATATTGTGGTATGAGGGGTTTCTAGAGTCAAGGGCTACATAATGGTTAAGAAGAAAGGTGTGACGTCCCAGATTTTCAATTCTGTTTTCAATTAAATAATCAGGCATTTCATCGATGTGCCTATAGGACTGTTTCAAAGCTTATCACTCTCGAGATAACTAGACTATCTAGGAAAGCCATTAAGGAATTTTAATGTGATAGACCTGAGAATTCGATCAGAAATCGGCTATTCAACTGTGCTTATCTTTAGAAGCCATTACGGCACAGTTAAAAATCAATTAGGGATTAGAAATAGGTCGATTCGACTGAGATTTGTGGCTAAACATGGGTGACTCCACTAATTTGAAAAATTCTCGTTGGCAGCACTAGACTGATTTTTTTTTATCGTTTTGGTACCCTGTGTCCATATTTGAATTCTCGAGATTTTCACAACAACCGAGAGTTACCAATGTGTTGAGTGACTTTATTATAGCTCGAAGAAAATTGACCATAGGTCATTTGCATTAAAAAATTATGAAAGCTACCCGGTAGCCTAGGTCACGCTAAAAACGTGCCAAATTGAAATTAACTGCGAATTTGAGTCCGATTTCAGAAATTGAAAGTCCTGTCATGTCACGAGTCATTTTAGGAACGTCAACTCAGTTTCAAAAGATTTTTCTGCAAACCAAGACTTTTTGGGAAAAAGTTGTCCTATGGCCATTTTTATCCAGAAAATGTCGGAGATCATTTTTTATCGCAAAATTAGAATGCAAGAGGGATCAATTGATGAGGAAAAATATCAATTTGATCATTGAGGTGTCGATAGATTTTTTAAGGGCCAAAGGTCCAATTGGAGGAAATTCTAAGCAAATTCGTATGCCCCCCACCACCATGACTTATGGACCAATTCAAGCTTTTAGATGAGAGCATAGGTGGTTGACTTGTGGCCATGGAAGCTAGCTAGTGAAGGGATCAGGTCAAGGGGACAAATGAATAGAAAATGTGACCAAGTGGCCCCCTCCAACCCTACCTTGTTCCCTCTCTCCCTCAAGCTACTGTCCGCATCTCCCTCAGCCTCCTTCCATCCATTTTAAATCACCAGCAACCAAGAGAGAGACCAGCAAGCTAAGCCATCCACCTCGCACACCGTCGCAGCCGCACGTCGCCGCCCACGCCACCACGCCAGCCTGTCGCTGCTCCGCCTCCACCGTGCGACCCCAACGCCCAACAGCCTTGTCTCGCCGTCCCAGCTGCTATCTCATGAGTTGTGGAGCTCAACCGGAGCCGTCCAGCCGCCATTTCGCCGCCGTGAGTCCATGCCTAGGCCCAGTTTGGTCCTTTCAACCTTCCTCGGTCTATCCTCGTCTTAAACTGAGCTTGTTGCCCTCTTTTCCAGCCAAGATGAAAAGCTTACGAGTAGGTTTTCCAAGCAAGGGTTTGGCCCGTTTTGAGGTCGTTCCCAGCCCGAAAGTTAGGCCCGCTTTGGAGAGAAGTGAGCCCCATTGCGTCCCCGACGATTTGAGCCAATCGGATCGCCAAACAAGTGAATTTGACTCACCAATCCTCGCTTAGAAGGTTAATCATGCTTAAGGGTTGATTAGTATAGGCTAAAATGGATTAGGTGGTTAGATTAGATTAGATTAATGAATTTAATTAATTGTTAATGCATGTTAAGTGGATAGTTAGTGCAATTAGCGAGTAAATAGACTCTAGTATTTATTTAACGAGTCTTGGAAATTTTCCGGGTCCGTTTTGGCATCCAATTAGGTATTACGGGCCTAAGTTGGATTTATTGGCATTTATTTAATATTTTTCATGATTATTTAATTATTTATTTATTTTTCGAAAATTAGACTAGTATAGTCGATGACTGGAATTTTATGCTAATTGTAGTGGTGCAACATATTTACTTAATTGATTTAATTTCAATAATTGATTGGAAAATAACCGAGCATTGGTTTACAACGCCAAAAATATTTAGTAGACCATATAAAATGGTGGGATTTATGGAGGTGAAATTATGATATTTTGGCTAAGGCCGACCGTGTACCCACACACGGCTATTTTTATCAGATATGATAAAAATAAGAAATCGGTTGTATGGTGAAAGTGGTATACTATATTGGCCTAGGGGCCCTAATCTATATAAATAGTATACCATAGTATTAGCTTTGGGCGAGTAATTTATTATCAGCTTTAGGCGAGCATATATAGTATACTATGTTGGCCCGGGGGCCCTAATCTATCAATTTTGGGCGAGCATATATACAGTATACTATATTATTAGCTTTGAGCGAGCTATACTATCTATTTTCAACTTTGGGTGAGCAGTCCTAAATTAATAGGATCTTATAGATAGTATTGAATATACCGACCAGGGGAAGGTCATTGTGACATGTAATCAACTAAGCCAATTGATCAATGATTCAATCTGAGTGTATAATTATTGAATTTTATTATCTGACGAGAAGGAACTAAGGCCAAGGTAAGTCCTCTGACTCATGATTGTGCCTAGGCAACCCTTAGGGTGTATTTTCTTCCTAATCGAGTCTTAGGAGGGTAGAACTCACTTAGACGTAGTCTCACCCCAGCGTGGGACAATATTTCATGTCCATAGATGGCAGCTCCTCCATCTCCTCTTGAGCATTTTGGTATACCGGAGGAAATCACTGAGATAGGTTATCACATCCTGATACACCATCACCCTAAAGGCTTGGAATATGTACTGGTGAAATCCACCATTTGGGTTGATGTGGGTGAACCCCAAAAGATGCCCCACAAATACCGGTCGTGGTATCGCCATTACAATGATGGACGTAGGGTGGGCCCTATACCGGAATATGATGTACCTCTATACGTCTTAGAGGTTGCATTCAAGAATGGGACAGCAGATCTTAAGGGTGGATTAGTGGCGGATGCAAAGGATCCAAAGCTTGGTGATGATCCTGACTCTCCAGAGTGCTCAACAGTGGACTCCAGCTGGAACATGGAAGAAGGAGAGATCTTGAGGAAGAGGAGGACCCGAAGGAGGACCTAGAGGAGGATCCAGGAGAGAATTAAAACCCCACCCCTGTTTGCAAAACTTGTGTACTTGTACTAGCTTGAGTAGAACCTGACCTGTTAGTGTACTATATGTATATATATGACTCAGTTGTTATATATGTATATAAGTGTGATGGTTTTTCAGGTTTGAGATATTTAGTCCTACTCTCTTATCCCATTGTTTTATTGTATAGGGATATTTATATGCTTCCGCATGCATATTAAAATGAACAGGATCGGCGATGCATCCTGGGACGTCGCTATTTAATTGACCAGGTGAGGGATGGGTACGTGCCTGAGGATCAGGGTGTGACAAAAGGAAAGGCAGAGGAGGTAATTTATAATTACTACTTGTGTATTAGTACATAATAATTGTTCTTGTGATATTTATTTTCGATATTTGTTGAAAATTAAATTTAAAATATCTTGGATCTTATATGCAACGGGTATCATTCATGAGAAGTATCTAGTTATTATTATGTTATAAAGAATTAAATAATGCAAGGCATTTGCCTACGTGAGACTCTTATAGTCAAGTTTGGAGAGATAGCTGAGTTGATTGGCCCTCCCCAACCTTCTCTTATAAATAAAAAATGCTTAGGATAAGAACAGCATAGTGCCATAACTTTTGGACCACACTCATTTGACTGCTATAACTTCTTTTTCCACTCACTTTAGTGCCACACCAAAATAAAATCAATCAATTGAGTGCCATTTCTAGTAAATTGTCATACATTGATTTTTTAAATAAAAAAATCCATCTCAACGTGAATTTTTTTATTTTCAAATTTTTTTTTATTAATTGTCTATGTGTCCTCGACAATGCCACGTAGGACAACTAGCATGCACATTGAATTTTCCAAAGAGACAAATTGCCTATAGCATTTAAGTAATCTATTTTTTAAAATTTATGACATTCAAATGAGCGGAAAAAAAAAATTATAACATTCAAGTGAGTGCTGTACAAATATTATGACACTTGCGCTGTTCTTATCTCAAGAATATGTATTGAATTTGAGCTTGGAAAGAAAATCCAATTCAAGTAGGTTTCCCAGTTTGAGTAGGTCTCTTACAAAGGATTCCCTATTTTGAATACTAATAAATATATATATATAGATTAGTGTTAGGGTTTATTCTATTTTTTTGAGGGAGTGCTCTATGAGATTTTGAGATAATTGGTTCCGCTACGGATGTAATACAGGGCCGACAAAAACTTGAACTGTTGGTCGATAATTAAGCCGCGATACACACCATAAATAGCTCGGTGCAAACCCTCGTGGACCACAATTCCCCGAATTCGGGGGTTCCTTGCTCATACCAATACACAAATGAATTAGATCATTCTCTTGTAAATTGCAATTCAACCATCTTAAATTTATCATTACTTGTCGTTTAAATTCAATCAAGAATAATCTCATCGACGCCTCAAGAGAATTGGCGCCCGCAACATGCAAATCTTAACGCGTTTTACGATGTTAGAATCTTTCATTGTAATTTCTAGTCTACTACAGGAGTTGTATGGGCGTGTATCCAATACAAAGGAGATCAAATCCTTCATGTGCTCAAAACTTTCTTAAGCTTCATGTATTAAAAGCTTCTTCTAATGCCTAGAGTGGTATTATAATTGCTCGCCTTACCGCACCCTTTTGCTCTTCCTAAACAAATTTCTCAGTCACAAGAAAATTTTGCTCAGGAAATATAAAATAACCCACTTCATGTTTCTTGAAGCTCTTATGTGCATTGAAGGCCCAGGAGATTCAAGCCTCAATTAATGGATGCGCTAAGAGAAATTTACAGTTTGATCGCTGCCTTCAGCACTCTAATTTCTAGCTTGATGCGTAAGGAAAGAGGGATTGGCCCAAAAACCTGAGCATTGAACTTAGACAGCTTGGTATTTGCCGGAAACAAAGGAAGAATGGTCGTATTCGTCCCAAAGGAAGAGGTATATAATGATTTATTCTCATTCTCTCACGGCATATTCCATCATCTTTTATCAATTAAAATAAACAAAAAAGAAATCGTATTAGGCTTTCCAAAATGAAAATTAAAATATATATATATATATATATATATATATAACGAAGAATATTATCACCATGTGTATATTCTTTGAATAATGGGAAATTATTCAATTAGTCCTAAATCTATTACACGGATGTCAATTTAGTCCTATATTTTTAATTTTGCTAATTTATTTCTAAACTTTTGTGTAACATTCTAAATGTAGCCCTTTAGTCAATTTTCATTGAAAATCACTTACGTAGTGACGTGCTACGTAAGAAAAACGATGATGATCAGACCATCACTCAACTATTTTCGACAAATATAAGTCGAAAGGACTATATAATTTTACATTAAGGTTTAGAACTAAATTAGCAAAATTGAAAAATTTAAGACTAAATTAGCATTTAAACAATAAGTTTAAGACTAATTGAGTAATTTTCCCTTTTGAACTGCTCTCGAGTAGTTAAAAGTGATTGGAAAGAAAAAAAAAATTATAATTGTAAACTAAAGTATTTAAATTTGGTCAATGCGAGGAAGAGTTGTGTTAAGTAAGCTTAAAAACGTGGTGGGTCGGAGTCCCCAGCAAATTAGATTTCATCACATATGTACAAGAACTCATAAGTGCAACATGAATAACTTGTCTATAAAATTCTTGACTCTAATCTTCACACTAGATATTTGCGAAACAAATGAAAAGATGCACTTGATTGAGCCTATAAATCATGAACACCTGTTAAATACTTCTATGCACTTTCAAAAACACATGCTGAGAAGGTGTATGACCATGAGACTTGTGGTTTGAACTTTGAAAGAGACATAACTTCTTAGGAGAGACAATTAATGTGTAAGTATAAATATTTAGTTGTCTATTCATAAGGTCAAGAACTAAACCCCAATATAACAATCTTCTATGAAATGGAAAAATTAAGAAGTAAATTATCTTTTTATGATTATTAATGAACCTATTTTAAGTACCTAAATCTTGAGTATACAATATTATTAATATAAGGGAAATTTTCAAAAAATGACCCGAAGTACTCTAGTTTTCTCAAATAATGGCTCAAAGTGGACATTATTTCAAATAATGGTGTGAAATAACGAAATTATTTCAAATAAATGCCTAAAGTAGCTAAATCGTCTTAAATAAGGGCATTTGGCTAGTGGTGACTTTTTCAGCCATCAAAGAAGGGGTATTTTGGTCAAAAAATTGTAAATATATTTTTGAAATTTTTTGACTTTTTCATCTTTTTCTTTTCTTTTTATTTTTTTTCTTTTTTTCTCTTCCCTTCCCCAACCATGGCCGTCAATGATCAGCGGAGGTTGCCCTCACCGACGTTGGGCGAGGGCAGCCCTCACTAGCTTTGGGCGAGGGCTACCCTTGCCTAGAGTCGGGCAAGGGTTGCCCTCCCTAGATCTAGTAAGGGCGACCCTTGCCCAATCCGGTGAGGGCGAGCCTCCCCTATGTGGGCAAGGGCAGTGTTGCTTGAGTCGAGCGAGGGTGTCCCTCACCAAATCTGGCAAGGGCAACCCTCGCCTGATGCCCAATAAGGCAACCCTCGCCCTCACTTGAGTCCACTTTCCCTCCACCATGGCCCACAGAGGGAGAAGGGAAAAAGAAAAAACAAAAGAAAAAGAAAAGAAAAAAATTTAAGAGATAAAAGATGAAAATGCTCTTCAATTAGAGAGGTTAGGCCATTTTTTGAAACTAATATGCTCATTTTAGGCTCTTATTTAAAAAAAGTTCCACTTCAAACAAAAGTTCCACTTCAAACTCTTCTCAGAGACAATTTGGTTACTTCAGGCCTTTACTAAAATAATGTTCACTTTTAGTCTTTATTTGAGTAAATGCGAGCACTTCAGTCCTTATATGGAATTTTGCATTGATATAATAGACTGATTAAGACACATTTCAAAAGCCCAAATCAATAAGCCCAGTATAGCATCGTTGCACTTGGTTATGAGAAGCATAACTTGTGTCATTCACCTAATTTAGATTTATATATTTGTTACTTTAATGCTAGTTGTATCCTTTGAAAAATTGCTATCATGTCACTATATCGAAAAATAGCAACTTAAAAAACATAACTTTTTTATTGCTTATTGTATCCTCAAGAGAAGACTTCTCTCTTGTTAAGAGGAGAGATTGATTGAAGAATGTAAAATACAATTTAAGATAGGACAACAATCTCTCCCGTAGTTCTGCTAAAATTGACTACTCCTCACCAACATTTGCTTCACGAGGATCATAGTGTTTATCAGCAATTTGGCTAATGACAGAGGCATCAATAGCTCTGCGAGGAGTTGAAGTTGAAGCTTCTAATCCCAAGAGCTCCATCCTTCTCTTGTCCAGCTGCTCTAGAGATCTGCCAACGCCTTCTTTAATACCATTATTAACTGTTCAAAGCTAAGGTTTTCGATTTACAGAGGCTTAACATGCTGGAGCTCTTTTGCTCGTTTCTTTTCAGCTTCCGGTCGCTCGAGCACATCTGCATATTGTTTGTTCAGTTCAACTAAGGTGCCTCCATTAGTTTTAGCCTGTTGAGTGACAGTAGGACAAACCGCCTGTGGATGCTCAAATCTATCAAGGACCGCACCCACAGAAGGGTGTCCAAAGGAGAAAGGCTTGCCGCTAGGAGAGAAGAGAATAATGGCCATCTCAGCAGCACAGAGAGTTCATAGTTCGCTTGCTTTCTTGAACAGCCCTGGTTGCCATTTGGAAGAGGCAAGTCGTCGTGATTGGCATCCTCGATCATCATCTTTGCTCCAGTTGTTCTCCCTTCATGTCTTAAGCTGCAAAATTAATGCAAATTCAAATAATATTGCGAGAATAATGAAAAGTGGTGGCCAGTTATAAGATTTTACAGGCCAAAGCAATGCTTAAAATAGTGCGCCGCTCGCTCTTTTTCCATGTATTAGCATGTGTATCAAGAGGTTCAATGATAAGCATGTTGTTTTTCATCTAATTGACAAAGGCGTAATCCTCTCAACATTACTAAGTTGGCATCCTTTTAATGTCTATTGCTAGCTAATACTTTGTATTAGAATCCATAACAGACTTAATTAACGAGTCCACTCAAAATAAAAAGAAAATAATTTTGCTTAGGTGTAAAATTAGAATTTTCTGCACTCAATTGCATGAATGGCCTTAGCTTTGGAACAATCATATATTTTATACATATCTAGAGAAAAATTGTGACATCTTAAATTTCAACCCCATCTCGATAATTTAAAATGGGCATTTCACCAACACGCCTATACTCATTTTTCTCTAAGCTGATCACTCAAGAATTAACTAACCTATTAAGTGAAACCGTTAATGGATATAACCGCAGTAAGATCTCTAAAAGCTACCTGGTAGGTTAGATTGTACTAAAATCATGTCCGGTTGATTTTAATCACGAACTGAACACAATTTTGAGAATCGAACATTTGAGCGTGTCACAATTTATTTTTAGGACCCCGTCTCATATTTTGAAGGAATTCCGTCGAGCCAAGAATTTTTGCGGAAAAATCAAATTGGATAAATAGTATTTTTTGGAAATTCGGAGGGACACCTTTGATTGAAATTTTGACCACCAAATTGGCTCAATTTATGAAGAGTGGAAGGGAAATTCGTATGGCCTGCTGCCATGGGATTTTGGGCTGCCAAAATGACTTGATTTGGTGAGGGATTGAGAAGAAATAGATGGAAATTCGTACGGCAAATTGCTGGGCATTTTTTGCCATCTAAATGAAGTGAAATGACGAAGAAATGAGAAGAAATCAACCATTGGAAAACCTATGGAATTTGTGGGTAGAATTAAGGTACTTTGGCCTTCAAAATGGATTGAAATGTGAAGAAAAGAAAAGAAATTCGTATGGGCTGTGTGCAGGGGAGTTTTAGCCACTAAATTAAAGTTATTTGGTGAAGAAAGAAGAGGAAAATGGCCATTGGAGGGTTGGTTGACAAAAGGGCAGAAGACTTTTGTGCTTGTGCACTCAAGTGTGCTTGTGCACTCAAGTGTGTTGATCTTGGAGGTGGAAGACCATTGGTGCATGCCAAGATTTTGAAGACCCTTGTCCCCCCTTTCTTTCCCTTTCTCCTCCCTTTCCCTCTTCCTTGTGCATGCATTCAACCCCCCCTCCTAGCAGAACAGTTTCTGCTTCTACTTTGCTTCATCTTCTTCTTCTTCCTTCCATTTCCTTTCTATCTCCATTGTTGCACCACCTCCATCCCTACCGCAAGCTACCAGCAACATCAGCAACAGCTTCACCGGTCACCAGCACTAGTGTCGTCCGCCAATAGCCGCCGAGATCAGCCTCAAGCAGAATCGAGCAGAACCAAAAACGCCAGCAGCAAGCAGAGGCTTGCAAAGCTGTTTTTAGCTCCTTCCGGCCCTCCTTTGGAGACACCATAGACATGGGATCTCACCACCGTCACACCGCCATCACCATGGACCCGTTGCCTCACTAATCAGGTGAGATAACTCCCTAATCCTTGATTAAGTTGTTAATTGCACTTAGGGGTTAGTTTAGTGTTAATTAGCTTAATTAAATTAGTACTAAGTGAATTTAGCCTTAAGATGGATTATTATTAATCTAGTTTGGTTAGATTAGCCTAATAAGGATTAGTGTTGATCTAATTGATTGGATTAGCACTAATGAGGATGGTTTAGTCTAATTTAGTGAATTTTCCCCAAATCTAGTTTCTGGACCCTCACCGTTTTCCATTTTTGTGGATCAAAATATGTTGTGATTTTGAGGTTACTTCCTCCTTGAGAAATGCTTTAAACATCTTCAAATATAACATATATTTTACTCAAAATTTTTAGAGATTTAAAAAATTGATATTTCAGCTTCGTCATTTCAAAACAGAATCTCGGATTGTGCTGGAATCTATGACCTTTTGGTATTGCAAGGATTTCTGTCAACTCTTAAGGTTCGATTTTCAAAAGGGTTCCTTCACAAAAGTTGTTTTTCACATCTTTTAATTTAACATAGTCAAATTTCAGATCAAATGGACAAGTTTTGGATCTCGAACCAAACTGATTTTGGAAAGTAGACTTTCTGGAAAAGGAACCAGTTTTTGTATTGGATTAAGATATTCACTAGGCTTAATCTAAAATGATATGGGTTAAGATGTCTCATGAAAAAAAAAATTATGTGTCTTTTACAACATATTTAAATTTGGGAATTTTCTGAACTTGTTTGATTAGGTTTCTGAATTTAAACTTGGAGACACGTGAATAAATCATTTCTACCAGTTAGAACCGGTAGTAATTTGTGATTGTTCTTGATGCTTTGTTTGCTAGAAATTGCGTATTTAGTGATGTGAATGACCTGTGATACACTTGGAACTTGTGGGTGATGAGTTATGAATGGTTGTGCAATGGTGATTATTTATGGTCATGGCAATAGATGACTATTGAAAGATGAGGTGATGTGTTAAAGCAACCACATGTGTTGTGTTGAGGAAACCACATGGGTTGTGAGCAAGTAAAGAGCTAAGTGCTACATATATGAGCCACATGTGAGCCACTTTTAGAACCTTGTACTGTTGCTTATTGTAGTCAATGGCTAAGTGCTACATGGTGAACTAAGTCACATGAGAGCCACCTCTAGAGTTTTGCACTACTATCTTGCATAATCGAGGTATAAGTGCTACACGATAGCGGAACTTCGTGGGAGTCACCTCTAAAACCTTGTACTGTTGTTATATGTGGAAAAATGACTAAGTGCTACACGACAAAGAAAATTCTTGTGAGTACCTCTAGAGCTTTAAGCTATTGCTGATTGTGGTCAAGGATTAAGTGCCACATGATAACAAAACTTTGTGGGGGTCACCTCTAGAACCTTGAATTTGAGGTTGAGTTGGAATGTGGAGTTGGAATATTGAATTTGGATATTGAGAGTGAATATCAAGTGTGGATGGAACCACCAATATGAGTTATCCGCGCCTGATTATGGGACGAAATTGTATGGCATGAAATGGGACGTGTCATAATGATTTGGCCTTATAATCGAGACTTCTGTGAATATTCAATGAGTGTTATGAATTGTTCCAATTCTTGATTACGCATGATGCATTTATGAGTGCATATGAGATGTACTAATGTGCAGGGACGCACCCAAGCAAGGTAAGTTCTAGATTGTGCATGTTTAGGACGCTTTTAAGTGAATGCCCGCCGTAGTCAAGGCTTAAGGTTTAACTTGCTGAGATTTTTATCTCACCCCGTTGTGGATTACCATTTTCAGGGCCGTAGCATGGAGGATCCATAGCCCGAGGCTGAAGGGTCCAGAGTGTAGATAGCCTACTGGTTTCTTTTTAAGTTAGACCTTTATGAATCTGTAGGTTTAACTCGGTTTGTTTATAAAGTGTGTTTTGAGAAAAATTGGTTTTTCTGCTTTTCTATCCCATGTGTTTGATTGTTTTCTGGGATTTATGAGTTCGCTTCAGCATGTGCATAAAACGAAAGGGTTGGTGACGCGTCCTAGGAACATCGCAATTTAGTCGACCACCGAGAGATGTGCACGTGCCCGGGATTCAAGGCGTGACAAAAATGATTAGTGAAAAGGTTTTATTATTTACTTAAGCTTCTCTAGTCTCTTGTTATGGGATTGAAAACAAAAACAAGATCAAGAGCCGACAGGGAACCTACATAGCAATGCTCGACAAGTGCCCATGGCTGAAAGTCCTCTTAGCGATCAATGTGGATCCGTCTAACCCTATGTCCCTCGATATCCACCAAAAGAAACAGTTGTGTTGAGTCATTCTCGGCGCAAAATGGTTCAAGGATAAGAGTCGATTGCTTAAAAATGTTGCTACTCAAAGGCTGCTTGATGAAAGTGGGAGATTTTGTTAGGTAGCATCAGGCCTTGCAGACGCATGTGCAATGTATGATTGAGTCGATAGGAGGCTCATATGACATTTCTGATACAATCTCTGGAGAGAAGTTTGGGAATTCTTTCGTTACCACTGCTGCTTTTTTTCTCTGATTTGTCCAATTTAAGAAGAAACATAAAGTTACCTATGAGTTAGTATCCCGAGCTTAAAAAAGAAGTAGCATGAAAGGGTTATAAATGACCCTACAAGGAATCTTAAAAGGATCCGTGCTTTAATTTTCATCAATTGCAAAAAAGAACTGTTTTACAAATGGGGTTTCATTTTATTTCTTTGTTTGTGGTGTCATCGTTTGATTTCAAGAAGCCTCAAATCTAGACCAACAAAATGTTATTCTAATTTTAAGTATGTCGATGCACAAAGCAATGGGTAAAATCCATCACACTTAAGCTCTAATAATTATAACTCTTTCGTAGCAACTTTATTTAGTGTGCTAAGTAATAAAAATTCACGAGATGTAATTTATAAAAGACCACCTTGCATCGCTTCCAAATTTGATAAAGCTTTTAACTTCTCAATAACAAATTATCTCAGGACACCCACATAGTAAAATAAATTACAAGGATAACCACAATTTTATCAATGTTTCCAAAAATGATAGACCACTTGAATGACGATAGCAAATTATATGAATAACCTTAAGTGATTAACACTCCCCAAGATCGTGGATAGTCACATTGACTTGTTACTATGCAATTAACACCTCCTCTTCTTCTTTCTCCTCCTCCTCCTCCTCCTTCTCTCTTTCTCTCTCTCCAAAAATTATCTAGGATTATCATAGTATACATCTCTCTAGTTTTTTTCTCAAACACCTAATTAGCTCCCTCAAATTTCTACCTAGTTCACCACCATACCAGCCTTACCAGCTTGTGGTTGCATATATCTAGAACTCTCGAGTAGGTCGAGACTACCATAGGCACCAACATTAGGATTTGGGCTGCCTTTTGAGCAAGTGCAAAACAACTAACAGGGGAAGAGAGAGTGAATTGAGTGATTAGTTCTTGTGAGAGGTGTGTGTCATTGTTCGGCAATTCCTCGGCGGTGGAATAGCCCATGCAACACCTAGTGAATCGAGAATACCAAGCCAACCTTCCTTCTATATTCATTCCTTAAAACAATACAACGAATATCATCCTCATACTAGATTGTACCATGTACAGCTTAGTTTGGGCGTCTAGTCCATCAATTGAGACAAACATAACACCTTACGTACAATAGCTGGTTTTGACCTACCATGGCCTTATGAGGAAAACGGCATATACTCTCATCAGTTTGTGCATGGAAAGCTAACCCCCCCCAACCCTCTAGAGCTCTGAAAGATGTAATCGTTATATCCTAGAACTCTTAGCACCAACTGTCTTGACATCACTATCACAAACTAGTTGTATCATTCCTTATGCATCATTCACTATTCACTTGATAACCCAAAACTCCACTTATAAGGGTACTTGAGTACAGAAAAATCATGGTTTGTGACATTCTCCCCCCCCGGGTGAGAATTCCACAATGCTCTCATTGTGCGTTATTATGTGACTTCCCTGCATTCTTCAACTATTAATGTGCTCCTCTAGGTCATACCTTGAATAGTTCATCAACCATTAATGTGCCACTTTGGATCAACATCGAATGGAAACGCTTGCCCAACCGAACAGGCCACTCCATTGGTAGCTTCTTTTGATTGCAGTTGTTCAGGCAACTTGGTCGCTTGTGCTTTCCCTAACAAGTGCGGGTTTTGGAGCCAACTACACTATTTGGCATGATCCAATTTCACCTACTAAGATTTTCTTGATCTCAACAGACTAATGGAGGTTTCTTCCCCCATTAAAAATGTCGTAGCAAACCCATCTTGAGATTCGCCTATTGATCCAAAATCATTTTCCCTATTCAGTAAGGAATCAATTCTTTCATGTGCCCCTGTTATCATCTTAGAAGCTGGCCAAGAGCCACACTTTGTCTAAGCAGGTTTTGCCTCAACGATTCACTCTCTGCCCTCGTAGGAATGAGTAGACCATAGGTTTTCTCTTACTCAAACTCACTTATTGAAGGAATTCTGCTCTAATACCACTTGTCATAGGCCAATAGTTCCTTGGCATGAAATAGTCCGTGTGGCACCTAGTGAGCTGAGAGCACCAAGCTAGCATTCCTTCTATCGTTGTTCCTAAAAATAGTACAGCGAATATCATCCTCACATCATATCATACCATATCCAACTTAGCTCAGATATCTAGTCCATCTAGCAAGACATGCTGAACACTTTAGGCACAATAATTTATTGGCATTATTAGGAGAGTGGCATCCCAACTAGTTTATGCACAGAAATTAACTCCACCTTCAAAGCTCCTAGAGATATAATCATTTTATCATAGAACTTCTAGTACCAATCATTCGGCACCACTCTCATGAATAGTTGTATCATCCCCACTACATCACTCACTCTTAACCCCAAACTCCACTCACAAGAGCAAGTATTAAAAAAAAAAAATCATGGTCCATCACACATGTGTGCAAGTGAGTGCACTACGAAATGATGATTAAAACAATAAAGTAAGGTCTTGTGAGTAACCGGTCCCCTGGACATAGTCCTTTCAGGCAGTGGCCGTTTAGTCCATGGTCCATTGGATGGTCGATGCAAGGCCAGAAATTGGAACACATTGATTCCGCTCGTTCCCGTCCTTCGCTTCAGGGCCTGTCCCTCGGTGTGGTCAGTACTCCATACTGTCGGGCAGCGAAGCTTACACTTGTTCACTAATTATGAAGGTTCGCCAGGGCCTCTTTCCTCCTCCCTTTTCTGCTCACTCGTAGGGGTCCGTACCCCCACAAAGGGGGAGGGAGTCGATTGAATTTAATAAGGCAAGATGGAGACCTTGATTTGGACCCTTGTGATCAAGCTTTTGATTATAAAGAACACGAAGCCATAGTCAAACGATCCAAACTAGGTTGAGAGCGTTGAAGCTTATCCACCTGAAGTGCTCACTTCTACTCATGTCCTGTTGTGGAAGCAGTGGTCGGAAGCTTCACTGTGGAGGCGAGAGGTCTGATGGAGCTAATTAGATCCACAATTGAGATGAAGCCACCCCTAGAACCTAGGAGCGAAGCTATCCCTCTTGAGACTAGCCAACAAGAATCCATTGCAGGATTAGAACCTGCAATACAAAGACTAACCATGGAGGTCACTGAAGCTGCTAAATCGACCTCTAAAAAAAGAAGAAGAAGAAAAAGCACTACTACGGTTGAGGAACAAGCCATCGTGGTTGCACTTGTCAAGTTACACAATCTTTCTATTTGCCCTCTTTGATTAGGCTTTATTCTCGAGCACTCTTTTTAAATGCTCTGGTGGAGCTAGAGAAGCAAGACTAGTCCTTATTAGTAAAGCTTCGGCCCTGCCTTTCTAATCGGCATGGGACCACTAAAATTGTACAATTGAACTTGCATTTCTTCTTGTGATAAAGTTTGAAATCCTCCTTCAATGGTCATTACACTTTTTTAACCAAATTTGAGTATTCAAAAGGTTCTCCTTCTCCATCTATAACAGCTTGTGCTTCCCTTAACCTCCATTTCTACTTAATTAGAACTATTAGCCAGAGATCCTGAACTAATTGTGAGTTTAAAGCATGAGATTTGACATTACAAAAAACCTTCACATTATTCACTATGATTCAACGAAAGTAGAAAATTTTGCTCTCATTTTACTCTGCCAGATCAATAACAAGAAAAAAATTGCAATTTTTCAAAAGGGAAAAGAAATCGGAACTCCCAAGAACCAAAGATGAATTCCCCTTTGACGGAGATAACTGCAACGAGGCAAGAAAAAAGAACAGCAAAATACGCATTTAAATCATCAATCACACAAGCGAGAGTGACAGAAATACGGATTTAGCCAGCAAGCACAAATTCAGGGGAAGGAAAAAGGACCACCCAAGAACAAGAGGAAAATGGTCGAGCAACTTTGGATTGTACTTCACTGCAAGTCGAGGTGCATCCGTACAGTCAAACAGATTCTCGATTTCTTGCAAACATCAATGAACGAGCAACAAAAAATAGAACATCAAGAAATAGAGAACACGATCATGTCAACCATGAATTTCTCAACTCGACAAAAAATTTAAACGAAAGAGATAGAGAGGGGTCAATAGTTTTACCATCAAGAAACCAAATTTACTCGTGTTCTTGAGTTTGATCGTCAACATGGGTCGTTCAAGTGCTTCGATCTCAAGTTCTTCTCTTTCTTATTGATGATGACTTCATGTCTTTTTTGTCTATTCTACCTTCATCCTTGTTTTAGCTTTTCATTTCAATTATGGGATCGTGGCACAAATAATTTCTAAACTTTACCCAAATATGCAATGCGGTCTCTACACTTTAATTTTTATAAAGGGATGTCTGAGCATTTAGTATATGTTCAGTTGTGTCCCTAAATGTTGTCCTTGGGCTTAAATTAATAGAAAGACAACATTTAACTTTTTCATATAATTCATGGACTAGGTTAAATATACTTCAAAACTCTATAGACCACATTGCATATTAGGCTACAAATCTAGAATCACATTTGAACAAATTAAAAATTTAGGAACTAATTATGTCATTTTTTCTACTTTGACAATCTTACCAGCAAAATGACATAAATAACTCATGAGCTTTTAATTTGTTCAATATAATCCCTGAATTGTAGCCAATTGTGAAATGTGGTCATTAGACTTTCGGTACATATTCAACTTAGTCAAAAGACAACGTTGAACATTATTGTACAGTTCAAAGACTAAGTTGAACATTGACAAAAAGCCCAAGGACTACTTTAAATAAATTGAAAGTTCAGGAATTGCATTGCACCTTAGGAAAAAGTTTAGAGATCATTTGTCTCATAATTCCTTAATTGAAATAAAAGGCTAAAATAAAGATGAAGGTAGGCTAGACAGAAAAGACATGAAGTCGTCATCCATAAGAAAGAAAGAACTTGAGATCTAAAGCATTTGAACAACCCATGTTGACAATCAAACTCACGAACACCAGGAAAGTTGGTTTCTTAACGGTAGAACTGATGTCTCCTCTGTCTTTTATAGTTTAAATTTCCTGTCGAAATGAGAAGATTCATGATTGCCACGGTCATGTTCTCTGCTTCTTTGTGTTCTTTCTCCCTTCTTTTTTTGTTGATCATTCAATGACGTTTGCATCGATTGAGAATCTGTTTGATCGTGCCGATGGGCCTCGCACTTGTGATGAAATACGATCCGCATTTGCTCAACCATTTTCCTCTTGTCCTTAGGTGGTCCTTTTTCCTTCCCTTGAATATGTGCTTGTTGGCTAAATCTGTATTTTTGTCTCTCTCGCTTGTGTGATTGATGATTTGAATGTATTTTTTGCTGTTCTTTTCCCTTTTTTGGTTGTAGTTATCTTTGTCAAAAGGGAATTCATCTTTGGTTCTTGGGAGTTTCGATTTCTTTTCGCTCTTGAAAAATCGCATCTTGTTCTTGTTATTGATTGGGCAATTTTCCCAAGAAGAAAAATTCATGAACCGCATCATTACCCTTTTTAAATTGGTGTGGTCTTAGGATGCCATCTAGTTTAGTCCTATAAAACACCTAAGGGAAGTTAGACATGTAACTTATTCCTCTGCAAAATTCAAAGATTATTTCGTGAGGAGGTATAGTAATAAACATTGTATAAGTTATTGGGTGTAATTGGGAATTAGGAAACACTAAAAATATTTGAGTGACTTGAGTATGATTGTAAATTTCATTGTATCGCTTGACCTATGGTAGAATTTATTGCTACTCTCCCATAGAGGTAAGTCACTTGACCAGACCATATAATTGATGTTCATTTATTTTCTTGTTTTGTCTGTTTTATTATTCAAGTGCTTGCTTCTGCAACAGGCCCCTTGGCGGTAGGTCATGTCAGGTGTATAATGGTCGCCAAATGTAAAATTCATGTATATCTTTGGTGTTTCTAAAATTAGAGGTTGTAAGTGGTTATAGTTGAAAGGTGAGGTTTATTTTTAGTATATTTCTGAAAAAAAAAAAAAAAAAAAAAAAAACGAAAAATCATGAGAGACAAGGTATAAGGAATCAGGAATAAGCCCTCTGAGCATTGAAGAGTCCGTCATGCAGTGGTGTAAGGAATTGTTGCCTAATTTCACTAGAGACCAAACTTTATTTTTGCATCCATTTGCAGAAAAAATATCAATCATGCAGAGGTTGAGCAAGTTGTCATTTCAGCTCATATCTTCTTCAATCGACCTCACGTTCATATCCCTTTTACTCCACTGCCAATCGTGAAATGGTGAGCAAGGCACATATAATAAATTGACTTCGCACTAGAAATGAACTGGATCTGGTGTTGATGGCGGGGTAGTTGAATTGGATGTGACTTTAAAACTGCTTTGGTCACGCGTTACTGCCAAAATCATCTCTGTAATCATTCTTTGGTTGTTGTTTGTAGCCCAAAAGGAATTTACAAAGAGTCAACACCTAAAAAGATTGATCTTCTACAAATTGAAGAATACACTTATCACGATCAAAGACTAGAAATGCGTGTGCCTAGGGGTGAATAGTTTTAGGTGTCTTACAAGTTTCACCGAAACTCAAAATCTACCCATCAGAGTAAAAGCCTCATTTTTTTAAACTTGAAACCTATCACATCACGGGTTTCAAAATAGGTTTAAAGGTCTAATAAATTCCTTTTTATTTTGTTTAAATTTTTTATTAAACAAAATGAAAGTGAAAGCAATAGCAAAAATGAATTTGCTTTCAAATCTTTCCATCTGAGATGAGGTTCATGTCAATTTACTACTCTTGACAAGGCCAGATGAACTCTCTCCAAACAGTAATATTATTTCGGCTACCGCACGTTCATCAAGCATCCTCGTCTCAAGTCAACTACACTCATTTCATATCCATAATGCAATGCCCATGCTTAATTCCCCAATTCTCCCTTCCCAAAGCATAATCAAGACTCACGGAAAGGATGCCGATTCCTTAATTTGTTAAAAGGAATACCTATCCCCAAACTAGGCAAGAGAACCTAAATTTTACAAGAGAATATCGATTCCTCAAGTTCTCTAAGGAGGTAACGATCCCTAAAACTCACTCAAGGAATAACAATCCCTAAATTCCAAGAGGGGATATTGATCTCTAAATTCTCTTAATTGAATGCCCATTCTCCAAACTAATTAAGGGTATAACGATCCCTAAAACTCACCAAGTAGATAACAATGACTTACTTAGACTAGGGGAATGCCAATCCCTAAAGTTCAATAGTCTATTTATTTTTGCGAAAATGAATGATTTAGAGAAAATTTTCCAAAAAATAATTATCTAAATTGCTTATAAAAATGAAATGATGGAAAATAATCTTATTGTTAGCAAATATGTTTAGACAAAAACTATTATCACAAATCAAAATGTTATGCTAACTAATTATTTCATACAAAACAAACGATTATTTTTTCAAAATTAACTTCAAATCATCACAAAATAATTAAAACCTTAAGGAATTTCGATCCCATAAACTCACTGCGCCCATAACATAAGGTGGCGGCTGATATGGCTGCTGCCTTCACACACTGAGTGGTCGTAATCTTTCAATCAATTATATAAGGATGAGAAAACTTGTCAATTGTAAGGAATTGTTTATTACATGTAGTAATCGAGGGGGATTGCCTCGTTTGTTTTCCTCTACTATTTTATTGCAATGACGGTCTGATCAAGCTTAGAAGATGAAGTAAAACCCGACTAGGGGTTAACGACTCCTGTTTTTCTTAAACGCGGACGGGGCTTGACGAATCCCATGCC
Organism: Eucalyptus leucophloia subsp. euroa; assembly: GCA_017140325.1. Taxonomy (NCBI): domain Eukaryota; kingdom Viridiplantae; phylum Streptophyta; class Magnoliopsida; order Myrtales; family Myrtaceae; genus Eucalyptus; species Eucalyptus leucophloia. Next base: position 10,794,093 of record CM029476.1, on the reverse strand, counting down.
CCAGGTGACGGAAAGCGACGTGATGGAATGACCGATCCTGCCATCTCTGAACGCAAGTAGGAATTTGCAAATTCCGTGATCAAATAATCCTTTCTAATTTAACTAATCCTGCAATTTCCAACACAAATAGGGATTTACGAATCATATGTTTAGAAAATACCTAACGAAGGAACATCACATGGCGGGTCTTAAATGCAAGCATGAATTAACGGAGATTAACGAATCCCGCACTTCAAGATCCTTAAATAAAGAAAACAATATAACATGTTTCACTAATCTTATTAGACCTAAGGAGGCAAAATGATACCTAACGAAGGAACATCACATGGCGGATCGAAAAATCCTATCCTTCTTAAATACAAGCACGGATTAACGGAAATTAATGAATCCTGCACTTCAAGATCCTTAAATAAAGAAAACAGTACAACAGGTTTCGCTAATATTATCGGACCTAAGGAGGTAAGATAAAATCCTAAAGAAGATTTAGATGCCCAATCTCGAGTAATTCCAACTCTCATACTCGAGTCATCAACCCAAGTACTTGAGGTCCTTGAGCCTAGACCTCAGTCTCGAGCACCCAGGACCTCGACAAGCAAGGATGAGTCCCAAGAGGTTAGGCCCAAGTTCAAGGTGGCCTCGATTCCTAATCTCCAAACTCATAAGAGTACCAGATGCCTTTCCTTGTGGGTGTTTCCTACATCGGTATATTCCCATAGCACAACGTATTATCGTGCAATGTACTCAAGACTTTTTAAATCATATATGCTTGAACAAGTAACATGTATTTGCTCATGATCATCCACATCATGATCTCTCCCACACGTTTTGTATTTACAACTAAGCAGAAGATTTACATGATAACAATCCCTACCTAAAATCTGTAGAATTGTATGTATGAGTATAGAGCACAAAATTCGCAGAATGAGGAGTTCGCTCATGATCTTATTATAGCTGAACATAAAAATGCTCTCCCACTGGCGACGTCGTTTTCGCGTGCTCCCAACGTTAGCCCCGATCATGAGGATCGCAGACGCCGACCTCGCGCTCTTCGTCGACGTTGATCCCAAGCGACTCCACCACATCCTCCCTGCTCCATCCCGCACGCAATAACTCCAAGGACCAGGTTCTCACGTGCCGAGCGACGCCTCCGTCGGATCTCGCCACGTCGCCCCCGACCTTCACCATCCCATCGCGGCCGTCCATCCACATCATCTCCCTCACCTCCTCCTCCCTCCACCCTCCGTCCCTCAGCCTCCAGAACGCCTCTTCCAAGCACGCCCCGAGCTCGCCGCCGCTGCCGCCGCCGGACCACCACCCACCTGTGCTCCCCCGCGCAGGCTCCGGCGCCGGCGCCGGCGCCCTTCTCCCACCTCTCTCCGCCACGTCGCTCCAGAACTCGATCCTCCGCGGCGCCGTGGCGGCCCACGCCGGCGTGCCGATCATCGGCGGCACCTTCCGGGCCGGCGGGAAGACGCCGATTCGCAACCACTCGAACTCCTGGAAGAATCCGGCGAGGTCGAAGCTCAGCACGCGGACGTCCCCGCCATCAATGTAGAACACCGGGTTGCCGGCGGCGTTCGGCGACGCCGGGATGTAGCAGTTCCGGTAAATCGGCACCAGAACCGGCGCTTCCTCCAAAAACCTCTCCGCCAACTCGACCGCCCGGTCGCGACCGCTCGGCCTCTCGCCCCACGCGTCGCACCAGAAGTCGCTCCGCGACACCTCCTTGATCAGGCACCGGCCGGGGAGGCCCGCGAGAATCCGGAGCTGCTGCCGGGACGACGACCGCCAGTTGACGAACCCGGGGCCGACGGGGAGGCCCTCCTGGAGGATCTCCCGGAGGTCGGGCGGGAAGGCGAAGGAGAAGGCGGACTCCAGGCAGTCGAACTCGGCCTCCGTGAGCCCTTCGAGGACGGGGACGTCGCAGGAGGCGAGGTGGTAGATGACGCTCTTGGCGTAGGCCGCGAAGGAGAAGCAGACCCTTTTCGGCACGAAGCGGTAGCTCAGCGCCGCCACGGCCACCGGCACCCCCGCCGCCGCCGTCGCGACAGCCATTGCAGATCAACAGGCAGCTCGAAGTATCGATTTTTCCACTCCTTTCGATGATGGGTTCGAACTGAAACGCGACGAGAGAGAGCGGAGGTAGGAAGTTTGGTGTGAAGATCGATCTGGTGGAGATGGGGTGATCGTTAGCGAGGCGTGTGCTTGGGCCGAACGTGACGGCGAGGTAAGTGAGAAGAAGAAGACGAGGCGTGTAGAGAGAGAGAGAGAGAAGAGAGAGAGAGAAAGAAAGGGAGGAGGGAAAGAGGAAGAGTCGGGCTCTGGCTTTGACTTATTCGGAATTCGGGGGACCATTCAACGCTCGGGAAATTTAAATGAAGCCAGGAAATTCCCATTAAAATCACTCCCCCTTTTCGTTTATTTTCCAGTGCCCTTTTAATGCGCAAGAATAAGGTGGCTGCTTTGACGCGGTCTTAATCTTTAACCTCTGTTTTGGATACAGCTTGCTTGTTATTGAAGATTTCGCTAGCCCAATGCCGACGTCCCCTTGAACACCTGCGAAACTACAATTTATGATTGATTCGAATCATCCTTAAAAAAAAGAATTAAATTTTATATATTTCAAGACACTTTGTTGTTGAAGTACAGGTGTTGTGAAAAACATTATCAATCCACCACGAACGTTGTGCTATTTCTCAAAAAGGTTAATATCAGAAGAATCCCAAACTTGTACATCCATAACAAATTTATTCAAAGTAAATTTTTTCTTTTTTTGTGACTCGAGAACCGTCGTATAACCAACAGCCGGCAGCATAAACTCGGGGCGACCCGCAAGGACCCAATTCCCACAGGCCGCAGGGGAGTCACGCAATGGGGGCACGGAGTTTCGGACCCCTCGCCTCTCAGATGAGAGGGCAGGGCGCGAATCAGCACATCCACCGCGGGGTGGGTTATTCAAAGTAAATTTTTCATCACAAAAAAACTCTAAATTAGTACATATATGACAAATTTACTCCAAACTAATTTTTTTACCACCAAAAACCCAAAATTAATACGATTATGACAAATTTACCCTCATTTAGTTTTCGATAAATTAGATTAATACTATGAAAACTACAAACTGGTGACCCTATGGCAAACGGACAAGAAAACTCCAAACCGATACACTCATCAACTATCATGTGATTCGAATCATCCTAAAAAAGAAAAGAAAAAAAAAAGAAAAGGAGAGGGAGAATTAAATTTTATATATTTTGAGACCTTTTGTTGTTGAAGAACACATGTCGTGAAAAACATGATCGAATCCACCACAAAGGTTATCTCGAAAAGGTTAATATCATTAAAAAAAATAAAAACCTTAAACTAATACACACGTAATAAATTTCTTTAAAAGTAAATTTTTTACTGCAAAAAAACTCTAAATTAGTACATATGTGACAAATATACTCCAAACTAATTTTTTTTTACCACCAAAAACCTAAATCTGATACAATATTGACAAATTTACCCTCATTTAGTTTCCGATAAATTGAATTAATACTATGAAACCACAAACTACCATATGGCAAACAAACGAGAAAACTCCAAACCGATATACTCATCAACTATCATGTGTCATTTAATTCAGCAATTTAAGGGTAAAATTTAATATAAACTAATGGATGGTAAATTTATCATATGTATATCAGTTTTAAGTTTTCATGATATTAACTCTTCTTGAAAACATGAAAGGACATTTGATCATGAGCTTGCGTCGATTCTTCGATGTGGTTCTCGAACTCACAACTTATTCAATGAAGTTCTAGTATTTTTACATTTTTAAGTTCCTCCATCGCCAATTTCAAAGAACCAAAGTTACAAGCCTCATGCAGAGACAATCCCACGAGCATGAAAACCTATGGCAATCTACTTAAATGCATAGGGTCATTGTTCTTATAGTTTGGCCGAAGCAAAAGAAATTACCTATAACCTATGTAGTGTTTTTTTTTCCCCTAACCTATGTGTTTTGGATACAGCTTGCTTGGTATTGAAGATTTCGCTAGCCCAATGCCGACATCCGCTTGAACACATTTATAAGGTGGTTCGAATGACTAAGAAAAATAAATAAATTTTATATATATCAAGACCTTTTGCTATCCGAGTACATGAGTCGTGAAAAATATTATCAACTCCACCAGAAGTGTTGTACTATTTCTTGGAAACACAAATGGAAGTTCGATCATGAGCTTGCACCGATTCTTCGACGTGATGCTATGAAGGTCTTGAATGTTTACATTTTCAAGTTCTTCCATCGCCAATTTCAAAGAACTGGAGTTAAAAAAGCCTAATGCCGAGACAATTGATGCCACAGCAGCATGAAAGACAATTGCGATTTACTAAAATGCACGGGGTCATTGTTTTTACAAATTGGTTGGTGCAAAAGAAATACCTATAATCACATCAAGTTTTTCCATGTCACGCTTTTGATTGAATTGATGAACGAGTTAGCCTCAATTTGTTAAAATGAGAAATCAAGAGATTCGATTAAAGAAAAAGAAATCCATAAGTTGATAGAGTTAATTGCACAAAATTCAAGTTCACTGACCACATTAAAATAAATATAATTTTAGGAATAAATGCGTGCTCTTTTCCTTTGTCCTTAACAAAATGTTGTATTTTTAAGGCACACTGTGATGTAAATGATTATAGTAAAGCTATATGCAATAGTAGAGCTGAATTAATGCACTTTTAATAAATAAAAAAATTAATATGAATCATTAATGAGATGAAATTCATATAGTACATATATAAGTGCATTAGAAAGGAATGTTATTATTTGCGCCACAAGACATGTGATATATTTTTCTATGCCGACGTAATAATTTTGTTTTTCATTTTTTTATGAATGTAATGTTTTTTTTTTGCCGAATATAAAATTAGCTTTTTAAAAGGAAAAGTCTTTCTATCTATAAAAGAAAACTGCCACATGCCTCTGTGATGATCAAGAATAAAACCGAGTCAAGCTATTCTTTTTTTTTTTTTTGATCCTAATCTATTTCTACTCTAATACTCACTTTCAGACTTTTGTCCTACCTCCTTACACAGCGTGGAAATCGAAACCCTCTCCTGAAACTAAATCGTCCCATCCCAACCCCCCTGCACCTCCCCTTCCAAGTTGGAAGGGTGGTCACTAGGAGTCAAGCTATTCACAAGTAACTTGGGCCCCACTCGAAGGCTACTTGATTACAACTCGTTTCATTTTGAGTCGAATTCAAGCTTTTCATTATTTTTGTTTTCGAAAAATTATATATTCATAAACATAGACACAATATACTTAGAATCAGAGAACATTTGAGATTATTTAATTCGGGCTCGAGCTTGAGTCGTGTTTCGTGCAGTAAATTTGGGAGTTAACGCGGGCTTGTGCTATGGCAGAGTATCAACTCGATTAGCTTGATTACACCCCAAATTGGAATGTAAACTGTGGAAATTATGTTCGCACCATCGTGTGGAGACAATAATCCTTTAACAAACTGTGTTGGATCAAGACCACCTACATAACTCAAAAATATGGACTTAACCAATTCGTGGGACTAGCAGAGTATTCCAAAAACTCTCCAGATAATCGAGTTCCTGCGTCTGTATTCTTAGATCAATTAAAGAAAATCAGCTGAAGAACACTAACTAATTTGAAAAATCATTGCTTTTACTCATTCTCTTGAAAGTAGTTACATCTATGGTAAATGGTCTATGAGAGAATTATTTTTTTACACTTGTTAATGAGAGTTTAATACTTTTATCAATTGATCAAATTACTAAGTTGAAGATGTTCATAACAATATTTTTTACAGGCACATTAGGAGACGATAATGAGAAATTTTACTAAAAAACTTCGTCAGCCAACTCCTGATCTGCCATATGACAGAAGAGAAGTGCAAGTTTTCAAACTCCATGCACGCAAACGTTTTCATGCCTGACCGTAATATGATGAACTACCTATATTGGGAAACGAAATGATATCACTGACTCTCCGAGCTAGCTTATTGCTCAGTTGAGTTTACCCATTTATATGTGTGTATTACTGACAAAAACGAAACGCCGATGCATACATATCACATTGTAACGTTTTGTTATTTTGTAAAAGCTAAAACAATTAGTCATGTGACCATGGAGTAGACAACAATTTGGGACACAATAGTACAAAGTACGATCGTTTGAGAAACTTCTAACAGCGCAATTCATTCATTCGAGGGAAACCTATTGCCAACTTGACTTTAATGACATATGATTAATGTACTTTCTATGAACAGAATTAATTCATCGAGCGTGAATAATATGCACTCTCATGAATGACATTGATAATGAAAAAGGGTCCAAGATTGATATCCTTGCATCCATAACCTTTCGACACGATCTGTGTGTTGGAGAAATCTTTCCAGAATATTTTGAAGCTGACAAAACGTTTCTATCAGTCTAAGTCTGGATGCTCGAAGACCGACAGTTTAAAGTCTGAAGACTTTATGTTCATCAGACTCAAGACTCAAGACTCAAGACTCAAGACTCAAGACTCAAGACTATTCTCACTGATAGTCTTTTTAATCCAGTGACGAAGGAAATCCAAAGCCGAAGTATATGGTTGAGGATTCGATCCTATCCTCTGGAAAAGATCTCTTGGTTGGATAAATATAACGGATTCTTTTATTTGTATCTAGATCGATTGAAGATCCGATGGTCGACGAAATATTCTTGGAATGTTCTATTCTTGGAAACCAAGATCCTGATTGTATGGGCGAACGGATTGATGGACTATCATCGGGTTCCTTAAATAGCTCGGATGATCTTCTTGATTGATTCCGTCCAACGGGTAGATTGGATGAATTCCTTTGGTAAGTGCCAACGGCTATGATGGCATAAAGGAGTATAAAAGGAAGACGTTCCAGTTGTTTTAAGTACGTGAATGATAGAAAAATTCCAGAGTCTAAAGAACCTTGATTATTAGTCGATACAGTCTGAGCGAAATTGTATTCACAGAAAGAGGTTATACTTAGTGATACCTTGAGCGAGTGTGGTAGATCATCTACACCGAGAAGTCAAGGAAGATCAACACTTGTAACATCTCTTTGTTCATAGTGGAATCCAGCCAATTGGCTGTCGGTGCGAAGAGTGGACGTAGGCTTGAACCAAGCCGAACCACTATAAACCGCGTGTTCAATTCTCTCTTTCCTTTACTCAGTCTTGCGATTGAATTTTTAATTGTTGCAAATTCTTCATCTGTCTAAGTATTGTGCAATCTTCAAGAAAATTTTATATACCTATTCACCCCCTCTAGGTACTCGTACTAGCTATATCAATTGGTATCAGAGCTTGAGTTCTTACTTTATTTGAAGTGTTTTACTTCAGAGTAAAAGATCCATGGCTAGTATGCTAGCATCAAGGCTGGTGGAAGGGCAAAGCAATACCAGACCACCCTACTTTGATGGAAATGATTACAACATCTGGAAAAACAAGATGAAAGCTTTTCTACGGTCAAAGGATCCTCTGGAATGGGACGTTGTGGAAAGAGGAATTACTCCTACTGCTGCATCAGTATCCGAAAGAGGGAAAGAAACTGTTGATACCAGCGGAATGTCTCAAGAAGAGATAAACAAGAGACAAGCACTTGATGCAAAAGTAATTTACTCTTTATATTGTGCTTTGTCACCAACTGAATATAACAGAATATCTTCTTGTGTTACAGCAAAAGAAGTCTGGGACAGATTACATATCACTTATGAAGGGATGGACCGAGTGAAGGAGACCAGAATTAACATTCTCCTTGGTCAATATGAAGCCTTCAAAATGAAACCAGGAGAATCTATAACTGACATGTTTAGCCGTTTTACAGATATTGTCAATGGCCTTGAGAATCAAGGACAGAAAATTTGTGATCCTATGAAGGTGAACAAGCTACTGCGTGGACTCTCCAAGGATTTGAATCATATAAAGACTTCAATAAGAGAGACGCAAAGAATTATGCCATTATCTGTAGACGAGCTGATTGGAACTCTTCATCTTACGAAGTGGAACGAATTAATGAAGACGAAGATCCAAGAGGTAAGAAATCCATTGCATTAAAATCTAATGATGATTCGATGATACGTACTCAAGAAGATCTGGACGATGAGGAGCTTGCTCTAATGATCGAAGGTTCGAGAAGCTGAATAAAAAAGGAAGAAGGTTCAACTCAAGGAAACAAAGTCTTCGTAAAACAGCAAACCAAGTTTGTTGATAATGAGGAACCAAACAAAGATGTAGTTTGTTTCGAATGTAAGAAAAAGGGACATATCAGACCCAATTGTCCTCTACTGAAGAAGAAGAGAGGAAAAGCTGAAAAGTCTCGAAAAGCTCTCAAAGCCGAAACCTGGAGCGATACAGAGTGTGAAGAAAGTGACGAGGAATATGCCAACTTGTGTCTGATGGCACAATCGACTCGACTGGATCGACTCGCACGTGAATTTGAGGTAAGTGATTATAAAATCCCTGTCAAAGTCTCTAAATACATTGATGAACTATGTTTTAGTCTTAAGACTTCTCTCAAAAAGATTTCCGAACTTAAAAGGAAAACTCAGTTCTAAAACAAAAGGAAAACATTTTAGAAGAAAAAGTGAAAAGTTTAGACTTAAATGTTTCTACTCTTAAAGAGAATGAAGATAAACTTTCAAAAGAAAATGCTTTCTTAAAAACTGACTTATCAAATATTTCAAAGAAATTTTCAATAGGATCTGAAAAACTTGAAAAAGTTCTTTCAGTCTAAAGATCTTACTTCAATAAGTCTGGTCAACGATCCCCTTGATTGATTTTCCGAAAGTAAAAGAAAGAATTAAGAAAAGACCTTCGAGAGAGGCTTACAAAAATCATTTCAAAAAAGTTTTTGTAAAGTCTGTAGGACGAAATGCTCTAAGGTGTTCAAAGTGTAACAGTCAGGATCACTTTGAAAAAGAGTGCCCAATGGTTTAGAAGCCTGTTAAAAAGGCATGGCCTAATAATGCTTATCCTACTAACACCAAAGGACCCAAGAAAATTTGGGTACCAAAGAAAGCTTGAGACTCTCTTTTGAATGCAGGTCTCTATCAAAAAGAAGGTAAAGTGGTATCTTGACAGCGGATGCTCAAGACACATGACAAGAGACTCAAATTGCTTCATAAAGCTTATTCAAGTAAATGGTGGAAAAGTTTCATTTGGAGGAAATAGCAAAGGAAGCATTGTGGGATTTGGAACTGTGAAAATTGGAAATCTCACAATAAGCAATGTCTCTCTAGTGGAAGGACTCAACTACAATCTTCTCAAAGATTAGCCAATTGTGTGATACTCGGTTTCAAGATCTCCTTTCAAGAAGGCATATGTTCTGGAATAAGTAAAGATTCGACTCAGTCTTTCATGGGACGAAGACATGGAAATATCTATCTTCTTGATGTAAAACCAAATGAAGCACAATGCCTAATCTCAATTCAAGATGAAGCAGTCTTATGGCACAGAAAGCTTGGCCATGTCAACATGAAGCAATTAGCCAAAATCTCATCAAAGAAGCTTGTTCGAGGTCTACCTAAATTGCCATACCAAAAGTCTGATTCATGCATTCCATGTATTTTGGGAAAGCAGGTAAGAAATTCATTTAAGCCAATAAATCATGTCTCTACTAATCATGTACTACAGCTGCTGCATATGGATCTCTTCGGACCAACAAGAACCCAGAGCATTGGAGGTAAGAAATATTGTCTAGTAATTGTGGACGATTAATCTCGTTTTACCTGGGTATATTTTCTTGCAAGTAAGTCAGAAACCTTTTCATACTTTGAGAAATTTGCTAAAAAGGTTCAAAATGAAAAAGGATGTGCTATTTCAAGTATAAGAACAGATCATGGAAGTGAATTTGAAAATCAAGATTTTACAAAATTTTGTGATAAATTTGGTTTTAATCATATGTTTTCCTCTCCATACACTCTTAACAAAATGGAGTTGTGGAAAGAAAGAATAGATCTCTTCAAGAAATGGCTAGAACACTTTTAATTGAAAGTAAAATTTCTTCTCGATTTTGGGCTGAAGTGTTTCAACAGCATGCTGTATTATAAATAGAGTCTTTCTAAGACCTATTTTAGAGAAAACCCCTATGAATTGTTCAAAGGTAAGAAGCCTATTGTTTCATACTTTCATGTGTTTGGTTGCAAATGCTTTATTTTGAAAAATGCAAATGATCGAGTTGGTAAGTTTGAAGAAAGATCGATGAGGGCATCTTTCTTGGATATTCTGCATCAAGCAAAGCCTACGAGTCTATAACAAGAAAAGCCAGTCGGTGGAGGAATCAATGAATATCAAATTCCAAGACTCAACGCAAGATGAATCCAGCCGTACTCGATGAAGAGTCTCGAACCCACTCCGCACCTTCAAACGCTTTACAACTCAAGAAGCATCTCAAACTCGGAAGTCCAACGTCAAGATGCTCATGAAGATTCAAATAAAGAAAGAGATCATCAACCAGGCAAATCAACCAAAGAATCGGAAGCATAAATCCAGTCATCCCAAAGATCTCATTATTGGCGAAATCAATGAAGGAATCCGCACCAGATCAAAAAGGCATGAAGAATCTAGTGCTTTGGCTCTCATTTCTGAAATTGAACCAAAAAGCATAGAAGAAGCTTTATCTCGATGAAAGTTGGATCGAAGCTATGCAAGAAGAACTCGAGATGTTTCAACATCAATGATGTCCGGGAATTGACATCTAAACCAAAAGGTAAAACTATTATTGGAGCCAAATGGGTATTCGGGAACAAGATGAATGAAGAAGGAAAAGTCGTACGAAACAAAGCAAGACTCGTGGCCAAAGGATATACGCAAGAAGAAGGAATAAACTATGACGAGACTTACGCTCCAGTAGCAAGGTTAGAAGCTATTCGTCTATTACTTGCGTTTGCTTGTTATAAAAATTTCAGGTTATTCCAAATGGACGTCAAAAGTGCGTTCCTAAATGGATTCATCCATGAGGAAGTTTATGTGGAACAACCACCTGGGTTTGAAGACCCAAAGAAGCCAGATTCAGTCTTTAGACTGAAAAAGGCCTTGTATGGTTTAAAGCAAGCACCTCGAGCTTGGTACGACAGACTAAGTAAGTTTTTATTACGAATGGTTTTGTCAAAGGTAAAGTAGATACTACTTTATTCATCAAAAAAGAAAACAAAAGCTTTTTACTTGTTCAAATATATGTGGACGATATTATTTTTGGATCTCCTAATGAAAGTTTATGCAAGAAATTTTCTAAGTCTATGCAAAGATGAGTTTGAAATGAGTATGATGGGAGAATTAACATTCTTTCTTGGACTTCAAGTGAAACAAATGAAGGAAGGAACTTTTATTCATCAAGAAAAATATGCAAATGATCTTGTCAAAAGGTTTGGATTGGAAAAGTGCAAAAAGACCGACATACCAATGTCATGTTCTCGAAGATAGACAAGGATGAAGAAGGGAAGAAAGTAGATCAAAAGCTGTACGGGAGTATGATCGGTTCACTTCTTTATCTTACCGCTTCTAGACCTGATATTTTGTTTAGTGTTTGCATCTGTCGTGCTAGGTTTCAATCGGATCCTAGAGAATCACATCTCGGTGCCGTCAAACGTATTATCAAATACATTGCCTCATCTTCAAGCATCGGTCTTTGGTATCCAAAGAGGGGAGACTTTAATCTTATAGGATACTCGATGCAGATTTGGCCGGTTGCGAGTCGATAGAAAGAGCACTTCGGAACTTGTCAACTGCTTGGAAACGGATGACGGTGTCTTGGTTTTCGAGGAAGCAAAGCACCGTAGCTCTCTCAACGACGAAGCGAGTATGTAGCTCTTGGAAGCTGCTGTTCGCAAATTCTATGGATAAAACAACAGCTACAAGACTTTGGGATTGAAGACTCATGCACAGAAATCAGGTGTGACAACACCAACGCGATTAATCTCACCAAAAATCCAATCCTTCATTCAAGAGCAAAGCATATTGAGATTCGACATCACTTCATTAGAGATCATATTCAAAATGGAGAAATCTCGATTCAATTCATTGATTCAAAGAGTCAATTAGCGGATATATTCACAAAGCCTTTGGAGAAAAATCAATTCGACTTTATCCGTTCAAGACTCAACATTTTGAAGCTTGAAGAAGTAAAAGTCTAGAGACTCAACAACTCTCAGACTCTAATCTCTCAGACTTTAAATCTTCAGACTCAGACATTCATGGCTATAGACTGTAAGTTGCTATTTTATCCAAAAGGTACGAATTCTCGTTTAGTTATTTAAACTCGAAAAGGTACGATCTTTCGTTCGGTTATTCTATAATCCGTGTGAAATTCGAAAACTCGTCTTTTTAAAAGGATTAATTTTAGCAGTTATTGATTTTGAAAAGAAGTGTTCGTACACTTTCCTTGTACCGATTGAACTTCCCTTTTCAAAACTAAGCTATATATATACGTTTTCTTTACCCAATCTTCAAAACCCTAAAAGGCACTCTCCTCCCGATACTGTTTCTACTTCTTGTTCGTTGTCGAGAAAGTGGTCATTTTTTTCTTGGGAAAGCAAGTGAAGGAATCTTCCAATCGACAAAGAAAGATGTCTTCTTCGAGGAAATCATCAAGAATCGCAAACAGGGGACCACAGAGAATGGAGAAGGGACCTACCCACTTCGATCTCACCGAGGAAGAAGACTTATCAAGTCGCGACAAAGTCCGATTCACTCTCCTCCACGTCAATCTCCATCATCTACTCCACAAGGTGTGGGCCATCAACAAGAGGAAGAAATAATCGAGGATGCAGACCCTGTAAGAGTCCAAAAACCCGCTTTTATTTACAAGCTTTATCGTTCGTTGAAAAGCATTGGGACTCCGCTGAATATCGTAGATGAATTTCTTAAGGATAAGAATTATGGAAATGAGTATATTTTTCTGAGGAAAATGGAGGAATTGGGAGTTACTCCGAAAGGAAAAGCGAGGACGCACTTGCGAACATTCCAAGTGATCCTCGTATGCCAGGACAAAATTTAATTGAAGGGAACAATGATGACAGAATGTTCCTTGAATTCCAACCAAGAATGGGAGTGGCAGCAAAGGTGAAAGGAAATCGGATGGATTTGTTCAAATTAAAGGATCAGGAAAATGTGTATTTCAGGCTGTTGAAAAGAGGGGTGATAAACCCTAGAAGTGTCGATTTTGACTTCCTGGACGCCATCAACATGAACTTAAGAGAGAAGTTGAATTTACTTCAACTTGAGAATTTTTGCTCTGACTCTACGGACGGGTATGCTCAACTAACCGCTTATTTCTATTCAAATCTTAGCTTTTTGGATGCGAATAGAATTTCATTTAGTGTACGAGACCAAGTCTACGTGGTAGATGTGAATATGTTGGCGGACATAGTTAGAGTTGAACGAGGACGTTATCTACCAATCAAAGTCTCACCTGCTCGTACTACTCGGAACTTGTCAAAGATAGGGACACGAGAAGAAAATTATCTATTCCGGATGAATGCCATCAACATTGTACTTCATAAGATTGTGATCAACTGTCTCGGACCAAGTCTACGTCAAAGACTTCCGTGTCTCTTTCGAAGCAAAGTTGATGTACGCAATCAACTCAAGGAAGAAGTTCTCTCTCCCGCACACTATTCTCTTCCATATATACAGAGCAATGTCAAAGGACAAGGGACAATTGCCTTACGCAAGTCTTGTGACTAAGATCTTCAGACACTTAAACATTGAGCCTCCACACACTCTTTGTGTTAGACCGTGCGACAAAATGGTGGTAGGTTTGCAAATGCTGATAAAAATGCGTCTGAAAGAGCTTAGCAAGGAAATGGAGAAATTCAGAGTGAAGTCTCCAGTTCCGTCTGCTTCAAAGAGAAAAAGGAAAGGAGGCCATTGGTGCCCCATCGAAAAAGAAGAAAAGAACTCTCATCTTGGATGATGAAGATGAAGAAGATGAAGATCCTACTATCCATGCACTGACAAGAACCAGACGTTCTGTGCCTCAATCGACAGAACTTCAGAAGAAACAGAGAGAAGAAGAAGAGCAAACCAAGAGCAGAGAAGAAGAAGAGCAGAGAGAGAAGGAGAAAGAAGCTGAAGAAGAAAGAGAAGGAGAAAGAAGCTGAAGAAGAAAGAGAAGGAGAGAAAGAAAAGTCTGCTGCTGAATCTGGAGAAAAGGGAAATCAAGATACAGAAGAGCATGATCATCACTCTTCCCCTTTTGATGTCCTAGAGACAAGGGAAGTTGGCGAGCAAGAAAGGTCTACACCTCATGCTGCCGATAGTGAAGGTCCAAGACAATCTCCAGCAGACCCAGAAGAAGTTCAGGTGTCTCAATTGCCTAAAGAAGGTCAATACATCGACTCCAAATCTGCAAGATTATATAGAAGCACCTTCGTCTGCATTCACTCCATCCGAAAAGCTCATGCAAGCACACGACGGACAACTCGCAGATTTTCGTCGTATTCTTGATATTCTTATGGAAATGCAGGGACAGATATATGCTCTAGATCGTGAGATTCAAACCATCAAGAATGCTGGACAAGCGTCTTCGGTTACCCCGAGGACAAAATGAAAGACCTCGCTCTACAACTTCAAGCCAATGCCAAAGGAGAGGAGGTAGCTCAAATAAGGGAAGACTTGAAGAGGCTAAAAGGCATAGTCCAGTCTATGGGAGAATTCCAGATCGTGCGCATTCCCAAGCAGACTTGACTCCTTTCTCGTCCTTTTTAATGATGACAAAAAGGGGGAGAACCAATTTGAACCAACATCTTTTAAACTTTGAATTTTTGGTTACATTTTTGGTTATGTTTTTGAGTTTGACTTGAGTGAACTTGGGTGTTAAATTTGACTGTGTGGATTTAGATACTTGACTAGTTGCATTTATATATCAAGTGTTGTTATATGGTATTACTCATGAAAGACTAACCAATTTGTCATGTGGATGCAGAGTCCGGTTGTTTTATTAATCTTTATGAGTTAGCCATATTGCTTGAGAAATGTTTTTGCAGGTCAATGTTGTTCAAATCTACAAGAAAGTTTTGTCACCATCAAAAAAGGGGAGATTGTTGGAGAAATCTTTCCAGAATATTTTGAAGCTGACAAAACGTTTCTATCAGTCTAAGTCTGGATGCTCGAAAACCGATGTTTAAAGTCTGAAGACTTTATGTTCATCGACTCAAGACTCAAGACTCAAGACTCAAGACTCAAGACTATTCTCACTGACGGTCTTTCTAATCCAGTGACGAAGGAAATCCAAAGCCGAAGTATATGGTTGAGGATTCGATCCTATCCTCTGGAAAAGATCTCTTGGTTGGATAAATATAATGGATTCTTTTATTCGTATCTAGATCGATTGAAGATCCGATGGTCGACGAAATATTCTTGGAATGTTCTATTCTTGGAAACCAAGATCCTGATTGTATGGGCGAACAGGATTGATGGACTATCATCGGTTCCTTAACTAGCTCGGATGATCTTCTTGATTGATTCCGTCCAACGGGTAGATTGGATGAATTCCTTTGGTAAGTGCCAACGGCTATGATGGCATAAAGGAGTATAAAAGGAAGACGTTCCAGTTATTTTAAGTACGTGAATGATAGAAAAATTCCAGAGTCTAAAGAACCTTGATTATTAGTCAATACAGTCTGAGCGAAATTGTATTCACAGAGAGAGGTTATACTTAGTGATACCTTGAGCGAGTGTGGTAGATCATCTACACCGAGAAGTCAAGGAATATCAACACTGTAACATCTCTTTGTTCATAGTGGAATCCAGCCAATTGGCTGTCAGTGCAGAAGAGTGGACGTAGGCTTGAACCAAGTCAAACCACTATAAACCGCGTGTTCAATTCTCTCTTTCCTTTACTCAGTCTTGCGATTGAATTTTTAATTGTTGCAAATTCTTCATCTGTCTAAGTATTGTGCAATCTTCAAGAAAATTTTATATACCTATTCACCCCCCTCTAGGTACTCGTACTAGCTATATCACTGTGTTAGGACGCGATGACTTGCATAGTTCCGGAAGTTTTTGCCAATCACGGGTGGATATGTGCAAGTATGTTGCCTCCCAGTAACCTATGAATTGAATTGGGCAGGACCACTAAGAGGCGGGTGATTTGGTTATTTAGAAAAACTTAGAAGTTTTTTCCCGAATACATGATGGACTATAGAAGGTGAACTGGCACTATAGAAACGTATATACTTTTGCATAATCACACTTTTCTATCAAACAAATGCTGGAACTGTTTAAAGAATAGAAGAAATGTGAATGAAATTTATAGTGATTGGCCTTCCACTTGACCTACTCTCTCTCCCAACTCTTACAGTCCAATGAGACCAGAATTTACTATGTACTTCTTGAAATATTATGGTTTGTGCAAAATTTAATGCTTCAACCTAAAGCTTCAGGAGTTACTTCTACAAATTCGAGCACCTCTCAAGACACTATATCACTCTCCCTTTAGATTACATATATTCATACCCTCTAAGGAGATTTATAATATAAAAATCACTTGATTTTGCACAAAAGAAAGCAAGACAAATGCAAGGAAGAGAGAGCTTATTAAATACCACCAAATCCAAGTTTTTAAAGACTTTCGATTTTCAAAATAGTCATAAAAGCTTTATCCGATCAACTTGCCATTCTTTGACCATCGACACATCCTCATACGGAACATTAAAGGTCGATTCAAAAAGTAGGACACTTTGCTTCTATAATTTACTTGATATATCTTTTGCTTATCTAGAAATGGAAAATTAGATATGTTTTGCTACAAATTACTTTTAGCAAATGCAACACTCGAAGATAGTTGTTATAGCAAACTTGAGTCCAGTTTAAATTAAGAAAGAGCTAGCTCTTTCCACTAAGATTTGTAAAGGCTCATATGCAAAATCATATATGGGTGATTGGTTCTCGAGCTAGTCCAGTAGGGAGGACTGATTCCCATTTTTGGAACTAGGGATTAGACCAAATGGTCTTAGGACTGGGAATCGAATCGAACCAAATGGTCTAGTATGGTCTGGTCTAGTCTAGTCTAGCTACTTAACCAAAAACTATATATAAAAATTTAAAAAAAAAACATAGTTATTACAATTTTAGGGTTTATTTCTATTTTAAAGAAATTAAGAAATATGTTTTCTGTTTTTAAAAAAGTCAGTCCAATCCAATCCAATTCTTCCCCTCTAGAATTAGGAACTAGATCAAAAATCATTGGTTCCATTTTTATGGTACCAAGAACCGGACCAATGCCCCCGGGAACCAGACCAAATAGGCTAGTCCAGTCCAGTCTGGATAGTTTCCAATCCGATCAATCTGATATGCTCATCTCTAGAACTATCCACTTTGTCTATAGCATGTACTACTTCTACAAAAATGATCCTCTCGACTTTTCATGAAATCTTACGCTACGGTCTGGTCACCTTTTGCAAGATGGCTCTTCTAAGCACATTGACGTCCTTAAGATCTGTAGACTATTCACATCCTATTGGTCCATCCAAGTTTTAATGAACTCTCCTTCTACGGATGGTCCTTCTTTTACAAAGGTCTTTACAGACTCGACACATTTCCCATCAAAAAGCTTAGCTTGTTCTCCTTCTGTAGAGTCAAACATGCTTTAGATATTCTGTTGTTAACACTATATGCATATGCTTTGTGTATACAGAAGTTGTTCATTTTCCACAGTTAAATACACATATTAGTAGTCTTTGATTACGTCATAAGAGATTTTCTTAACAATCTAAGCTCACCAAAGTGAGAAAAAGTATTAAATAAACTTAGCCTACAATTGTATTTTTATATGGGTGAAGAACAATTTGTCCTTCTATTTCTCTATTTTTTTTTTATAGCTTCTTTGTAATTGTCTTGACCTCTTACTTAGGGGTAAGTGGTTTCAGGTTTCATACACGTTTCACTTAGAACTTGAAATCTACCCATTCAATAGGTTCCTCATTTTTTGGAACCTAAAACTTATCGTGTATATCTTGGAATCTAGAACTTATCCTATTACATGTTGTAGGGTTAGTTCCAAGGTCTACCCAAGTTCCACCCATATTAAATTGAATGACTGCGGTAAATTATCATTTTTAATGACCACCACTTGATGGTATAATTTACTGATCATAACTTATATTTAAACACATGAACAATATAAAATATTAATAAAGTAGAAGCCTCGATCATGATATGGAAGTTCAAATGAGTAGTTTTAGATTATACACTCATCATTGAATATCATTGAATACCATTGGATCGCACAAAAATATAAACAAAAAAAAAATATAAAAACTTGTTACAAACTCTAGGTTCTGGATTCCAAGTTCACTAGCCTAGAACCTAAAGCCAACCAGTCAAAATAGGTTTCTCAATTTTTGGAACCTAAAATCTACCCTGCATATCTTGAAATTTGATTATCAAGTTTTAAGTTCCACCCTAAAATCATGCTCACCCTTACTTTTGCTTTTTTTTTTTTTCTCCTTTTTTTTTTCTAAATATACCTGACTTGGTGCTAGGTGTCAAAAGACAATATCCTTTCTTGTGTTTTTATCTTTTTTATTCTTACCTACTTCTTTGGCCCATATTGTCAACGTGTGTCTTTACCCATTTAAATAAAGCCAAACTTACACTTACTTTGATGGAAAAGAACCCTAGGTTTATGTCCCTAAAATGGATCTTCGCGTGCTTAAAGCGCTATAGGAAAAAAACACTCACATGTGATTACGAACTTGCATGATGTACAAACAGTGAAAAATGTAATGCAAAAATAGGGAAAGGTCGATTCAGTTTCTAAATACAATGAGTTAAATTGTTTCTCTCTTTTATTGAACTTTTGTAAAGCTTAAAAGATAAGATCAAAGAATATAAAGGAAAAGAGTCTTCAATTAAGATAATTTTCAATTTACTTAAATATATAAAGACGTGATTAGTTTAATCTACAAAACTCTCTCAAATTATCATCACATTATATCATTCATGACATAGCACAAATTTTCACAATGTATGTCTAAGTTTTTTTGTTTCGCAAAAAAATAAATTATTTTTAAAATATTTTCTTGAAACTGACAATTTGTATAACTTAAAACAGTTATATTCAATGAAATATTTTTTTCATTACCGGCAATAATTTATCTATAAAAAAATTTGTAAACGATGAAAATATTTTTTATTTTTTTCATTTTTATAAGTGAAACAAATCAATATTTTTTTAAAGATATTTTTCTAAACCATTCATTTTTTATGAAACAAATACTACAGTCTGTACCTAAATTAAAGCACACCAAAATGAATGGAGGTGACAAAATGAGTTTGGGTTGTTCATCGTGTACGTTTAGTGGAACACGAAACAACTCGCGCGGTGGCAATATTGCACGGATTCTGGCAATGTCAGTAATGTCATTAAGAATAGTAAGACAAAAAGGAACAAATCGACAAAAAGGCGTCCGGCCGATTAAATGCTTAGTTTAGCTTCAATAAATTATTTATTTGAACAACGTCTCGATTATTCAAATTAACTTCGAGGACTACGTCGATGGAGTCTGGCGTCATGCACGTGAACTGTTTACATGCGTCCATTGCTATTAATTGCACATGACTCGTGGTTGATCCGTTAAAGTACGATCAATTATGAAAATCAACAGTCATGTGGTAGCTTCTCTTTTCGGCAAACATTAGTTGCAATCCCATTCTACCTCAAGCTTTTTTTTATAGAAAAAATCCGAAAAAAATCAGAAACTTTCACTCTAATCCCAAAAATTCCCCATGTCCAAAAAATCGCCACTGATCTCTCCAAAAATATCAATATGATGAGACTATTATTGTTCCATACAAAATTGAGAGTGTTAGTGATGATGCAAATTTTGATAATGAACCTCTAACTTGCCCTGATATTATTAATTTTGAAGAAATTAATGGCAATTTTTGAACATGGTGGCAAATTTAGATTAGTGAAGGTTTGTGATTTTTTTAAAGACAAAAAAGTTTAGGACATAATTGGGATTAAATCTAAAATTTGGGGCTTCTAGGGAATTCAGCCCTTCTTCATAACCTCAATGAGTAAGAGGAGTCGATTGAGACTCGATATAAAGTTACACCTTAGAAAGCGCAATCATGAATAGTAACGAAGTTAACTCTGTCGGCCACTCGAGGAGCCGCCTGCTTACGTGATAAGGTGCAATAACCCAATTACCACGAGATAGGGAAATAGCGTGACGTCACGAGTTCAGTAGAGTGTACGCAACATATCACACAATATCTCAAGAAGTATAAATCCAAATTTGACCAAACTCAACTACAACCCCTTTCAGATTAGTCTCAAGGAAAACAACTTCCTCCTTTCGATTTCCAGTCCCGTCCAAGCACAATGAATTGACCCTTTACCTCGAACGAAACAAGCAAATGATCTAGTTCAAATATATCCATTTAAAATATCACCAATTGTAATAAAGGAAAGTACTATTAGATCCAAAACCGAGTGAGAGGAGGAAAAATATGGAATCTTGTTCTTTAACATTCAGATCGAGGTAGATTCACAATCCACCTTCATTCTTTAAATATAATTATACAACGCTTTGCAGTGGAGAGATCATCTTTGGATCGCACTAACCATCGATTTCAATAATTAGCCCCATGATTGGAAACGGTCCCCTGAGGACGCGACACGCTTTATCGGTTTTTCTTCGTCCCGACGCCCCCTGAAAATGACGTGAAATGTCGTTACCGATTTATTAACTTTATCGGATCGCCGACCGTCGTTGCAAGAGCTCTTTAAATTAAGGTTTTCCCTTGTTTCTCGAGCCGGACTTTCTGGTGCCCCCGGCGGCCCACCACGGTACTTCAGTCATGCAATTGAAGACAAAATTTGGCTCTGGCTTTTAGACACATGAGACAGCGATTGAACGGGGAATTCTTTTGCCGCGCGCCATATGGCATGGAGCGTGCTCGCGGGGGGTGTCGCATGAGTTCGGTTTCACGCAATTTGGTGGCATGGCTTGTTTCCCGTAATTTCATGTATGATAAAACGTTTTTATTATTCATAATAATTTATTTCTAAATATTTTTATAGATAATAAAATTATTTTAATCATTTGTCATTCTTCCATTTTTATAAGCAATCATTTTTAAAATATATTTTTTTTCAAATTATTCATTTTTATGAACAAACGAGACCTACATTGACTTTAGTTTTTCTCTTCAAGACTCTTATGATTAAAACTAAAAAGGGTGCACAAGAACAAGTTTTTAGCATTTCTAAATCGACATAAATTACACACAGGTCATGAATTTTATGTACATAATAAAATTATCAATTTATAGTTATATCATTGCTATTCTTGCTCTATTATATTCCCAGGCCATGAAATTACTAGTTAGTTTTGCATTATTCCATTTCATGAATCTTATGAACAAAATGCTAAGTTGGATCACATGTAGCGGTTGATAGGTGCACTAGTGTGAAGTTTTACTCTCCATTTGTCATAGATTTACCAATTTAGAGTTTTTTATGATATTAATCTAATTTAATAAAAATTAATAGATAGTAAATTTAACATCAATATACTAGTTTGAATTTTTTGTGGTAAAAATATTAATTTGGGGTAAATTTGTTACGGTATAGCAAATTAGGATTTGGACTATGAACCCCTTTTAGAATTATGAAGTAATGTCATGAAGGTATGATTAATATAAGTTATAGTGACCGTAAGTTATACAACATGATATGAACCAATTACAATTATAGGATATTTAATATGTGATAATCAATCATTAGAAACTATATAATAGTTCAATTCATAAAGCAACTAATCATTATTTTTAGTGAACTGTAACTTCAAATGATAATTTAACAACATAAGTATAGTTATTGATTCTTCCGATTGTCATTATTTAATTATGTAAGTGCACTATGTAATAATTTAAACTTTCTCAGTCAAATCAGACTATAAATTATGATCAGCCACGATGGTTGTGGGAAAGCTTTTCTCTGTTGTATATTTAACCAAATAGTGAAAATAGAATCACTGCTCCCACTAGCCATGCCTCCTATAACTCCAGTAAAAGACAATAACACCTTGATTAGCATCTCTGTGGGAGAGTGACTACTTTCAATGAACTCAACTAGGTATGGGTATATAGGACAAAATCAAAGTTAATCAATCAAATCTGTAACCTGCTTCCACTCTAAATAGCAGACTTTGCCCAATGTCCCCACCTCTTGTCTCCATGTAATTAGAAACGTGTAAGATTATAATTTTGGCATTGTTGGCATCTCATCTATTCTTGTCCAGGTATGCTTGCCTAATAGCCTTTTGTTGCTACAGCCATCTAAGGCCATAAATATTAGAAAGCTCTTTCATGTGAAAGGTTTCATGGGAATTCAAACAAATAGATGAAATTTTGGGTAAGGTGTTTAGTCTTAAAACAATGATTTTCCTGACAGAATTCGTGATTCAAGATAATCGGTTCCGATGGTCAAGATACAATGCATAGACTCTGATCTTCCTTATTAGTCTGCGTAGTAAGCAGAGGATGAACATGATTCAAGCTTTGAAATGATGGTCAATATGGAGTAGATACGAAAAAGACAAATAAGAAAGGAGGAGGAGGACCAGTATATAATTGCATTGCCATTATTTAAAAAAAAAAAAATAGTAGTTGATTAGTATTTTCAGAAAATACGCAACAAAAGGAGGCATTTTCGATGTTAACACATATGAATTGGCAATCTCCATGGCTATTGCTTTTTCGGTCGGTTCAATCTATCAAGTCAAATCCATATTTTTCACGCTATCTTATTTCTAAAAATATAAATAAAATTTAAAAAAAAAACAACAACAATCTACATAACTAGGGCAAGTAGCATTTGTTTGGCAAGCCCTCATTCTACTCTGCTTTTCCCTGCCTTACGAGGGCTGTGAATCCCCTCGGCATGTAAAATTGGACCCAAAGCTGACGCAGGAGCAAATTATTTCCAAAATAATGATATTATTTAGTTGAGGTGATGAGTTCCCAATCTGATTTGGTTCTAAGGCAAAATCGGGAATCAGGGATCGAGGACCAGACTTGTTGGTCCTAAAACTAGGAACTGGATGGGACAGAACTAGTCACTTTTTTTTTCCACTACTTGATGCCTTCTATTATAAAGAAAAAAAAAAAAGCTAGTCTTTTTTTTAAAGAAATTTTAAAAAAGAGAATTTTTAGTTGGTCTAGTCTAATTCCACCTTGGAACTGGACCGCCCAAACACCAGTTTCATTTTTGAATTAGGAACCAAACCAACACTCCCGGGAATCGGACCCAACTAGCCAGTTTGGTCTATTCTGGGTGGTTTATGATTCAAGAATCCCTTTTGCATACCCCTATTATTTAGGACACTCCTTTGCAATCTTAGATAATTTTATTTATTCATTTTTAGTAGGTATCTGATTAGTTTAATATATTTATGGAAGAATTTCGAATTTATCTTTATATGCTTACATCTATATTCATATTTTTGTCTCGTAGTTGTGTTTTTTTTTTTCTAGGGAGGGTCGTGTTTACTTTCATCTGTAATTGGAGGAAACTTTTTCTAAGCATGCCTTAGATTGAGATGGGTTACAATAATGGACATTACTCATATCTATTTTTTCATTAAGATTGCATAGGTTTGTTATCCATAACTTATACTCTACCAATCCCATGCTCATGTTCATTCACCGAATGAAATAAAATAAGCAACTGCTTGATCAAGAAATGCTCTTTCCTTAGCCTATTTATTTATCCGTTACAAAAATTCAATAATCAGACACACTCTAATGGCTTAAACTTCTTAATTGATCTATCTAATTGAGTACCCAATTAGTTTTAGGGCACGGATGATAACCATTATGCTATAGAAATATTATTTTCTAGTTTTATTTTATGGAAGAATTTCTGAGAAAAAATACGCATTTGATAACAACCTAAAATTTATGATCTTTGAGTAGAAATTTATATGATAACAACACAAAATTTCTCCCTTTCGGATGGCAATAACAAACGGCGATAGTGGCTGATGATGACCGGTGAGCAACTAGCGGCGATGAATGACATATGGCGGCAAGTGGGCAACTAGTTAGTAGCTAGAGTGAGGGATAAGAAGAGTTTTTATTTATCACTTCTATTCTAGAAATAAAGAACTAGAAATTTGTTAATCCCCATTTCTATTCCAAACCTATTTCTAAACCAAAAATTTGTTCCATAGATAGAAAATGAAATTGCATTACCAAACGGATTTCTATTTTAAATCTATTTATAAGAATAAGAAAATAATCATAGTCAGAAATAGAATGGTTATCATGCTCGCCCTTAGTCTCTTTATGCACAATCAATTCAAGTTTCTCAATTTGTAAATGTCATACTTGAACAAGGGCCATGCTAATCTTCTCTAGATTAGTTCAGTCAGATTGGGTGTCCGACAATGCACCCTTTCGAATTTCGTTAGCTCATATTGATACTATTTCATTTTGTTTTATCAATTCAAGTGGATTTAAAACAATTTTTGCATCACTAGCCTTATTTACTCTTTCCGCATGACAACTACCGTGATGACCCAGTCCGATGAGGGTAAGAAGCGGTCATCGAAGCCAAAGGGCTCCAACAGCGAGCGATGGCGAACAAGGTAGGAAGGAACTATTGTGGTTAACGATGCAACCCAGAAGGGGGGCGAGTAAGTTCACTAATGATTTTTTAAACTTTTGCAAATATTAAACAATTAGCAATCAAGATGATATCTCAAATAGAATCATGTGTGATGATGATAAGCATATTAGAGTGAAGAATGACAATCAAATAGTGATTTATAATGTTTAGGTTTTGTAATCAAGCACAAGTCTACTCTAAGACTAATAGTCTTAATAGTGGTTGGCTTCCACTAATAATCGGCAAAGAAAATTACAACTGGCTGATGTTATTCCTTTCAATCGATAAATCACACTATTAGGATATCAAGATCACGAGACATCACTCTCATTTTGCTTGTAAATCCAATACGTCAAAAGCATAGTTCCTTAGCAAACCAAGATCATCGATGATATGTAAACAATTTCACTATTTGAACTTATCATGGTAAATGTTAATACTTGCAAATAGTTCGGTAATCATCAAAATATCAGAGGAATGTTTTCCAACATGAACTGAATTGCATACCCAACAAGAGGAAAGCGTGCTTGGAATATGTATGTAAAAAATGAAATTAATTTATGGACATGCCTTTTTACATACTAATAAGTTTTACTTTGAAATTTCAAAGTTGAGCTTACTTAGGCTAAAGCACTATTAGAATGAGTGACCTTTGGAAAGCTGCCTAACTGTATATCAAAGGACAAAACAATATAGGATGGGCCAAAATCGATAATATCTCAAGTGAGTTAATCAAGAAATGTCACCACTCCAATTCTGGGATAAAAAAATATCAAGGTACTCAATTTAAATATGACATGCGAAGGCTAAGATGGGGAAGAACACTTCCAGGTCATATATCAAGAATTATGATTCTCCTTTTCTCTCTTATTGCTATTGTTCATGTTTCCCGGTTTCTGTCTTGCTCTTTTATCTACCCGTTTGACATGGTTAAGTCCACATTTTATATTCCACTTTAAAATGTCGGTTATGCTCAAGGGAGAATTTTTAATTAAACCTATTCTAAAAGTTTAAACTCTTAGGGGATGGTGCGAATCACAATATTCAATTTGAATGATACCAAATAATCTGCCATATATCTTATAAAATTCCTAGTGCCTGTCTTTTGTCCAATGTCTGATTGCCGAAACATGGGAGCCATCAAAGGTTCAGATAGTTCTTTTTTCTTTTCTTTTCTTTTCTTTTCTTTTCTTTTTTTTTTTTTTTTTTGAGCCAGCAGCATAGTCCTAGGTTTACTCCAGGAAAACCAATGTGATGAAGGTGACAACGACGTTGACAGAAGTTCGATTAACACCTCCTCCACAAACCTCCTTTTCTTCTCTGGCAACAACCCATTTAGAAGGCTCAGGTTACTAGAACCTTCGGGATGTGATTGGTCGATTTGGTCATATATGAGATAGTGAGATCCATGCATAAAATATTTTTGGCATGGGGTGGAGAGATGGTCCCGTGACTTTCTTTCGTGGAGCAGCAATTTAGTCATCCACGACATGACATATATGAAGTGAAATTTGAAGCTCGGAAATTATAAATTTGGAACAAATCAAATTGCCTAGGTTCCTGGAACCTTCGAGATGTGATTGATCGGTTTGGTCATATGAGATAGTGAGATCCATGCATAAATACCTTTGGCATGGGGTGGAGAGACAATCCCGTGACTTTCTTTCGCGGAGCAGCATTTTAGTCATCCATGACATGATATATATGAAGTAAAATTTGAAGCTCGGAAATTACAAATTTGGATTAAATCAAATTGCCATGTGAAAAGCTTAAATTTTTCATAGCGTATGTATAAAGTACGTGAGAGATGGGATGGTAACTATCCTCGATACAAAAGCCAATCGTTCAAAAATCAAAACTAAACCAATCTGGTTTAAGATGGAAGTTAGGACATCAAAAATCCAATCTCATACAATAACAAAATCTGATTGTGATCACTTTTGAACTTTATGTTCTCCCCCTCAAGCAGGCACCTTGACTTCCTTCGTGCCCAGCTTGTTTACATTATCATCGGAAGTCTCCTTTGCCAATGCCTTCGTAAGGATGTCTGGTAGTTGTAATCTCGTGGGCACTCCCACACAAAATTACATTGTATCAGCACAGGATTACTTAAGCTTGAGTCCCCATTATATATTTTGAAGCTTTAATTTGAGGACAAAGTCCAGGTAGGCGTGATGGGAGTGTTTAAGTATATTAATGCTGAACCCGAATCCATCTAATAGTTTAAGCCATTAGAACAGTTGGCAATCCCACACCTTTTTATAGAATTCGTACCTGCAAAAGAATTAACATCCCCAGTTCCCAATGGGAGAGTTTCATATGTAATGCCTACAGTAGTATCTAATTTGGAATCAACAACCAAGAGTAAAGCCTGTTTAGTCCTCCTGGCAGGCCCCAATTTGATCTGGAATAATTATAATTATGATCTTTGACCAAAAAAAAAACAAATATAATTATGATCACCTAACATGACCCAAGTCACATGGACCCTCCTGTTAAATGATGCTTCTGCTTGCTTCAGTCTCACAAAAATCTGCTGCTGAGTCTCTTTCCGTATTTGATGAGCTTAGAAGAACCGGGAATTCATATCTGATGTTGAATCCTCAAGATAATCACATATGAATCTTTCCTTCATAGAAATAATCTTCTAAGTAACCCAGCCCTCAGATCTTCCAAGTTAAAAAGCGTGCCAACTAAATGACACCGTTCAGATCAACTACATCAAGAATCTGCTGAAATGAAGAAATATCCTGAAAATCCAACCCATTGTTCCTTCCTGAGAACTTCTGATTGTGTTGTAGTCTCCGGCAATCATCCAACGAGAATCAATAACAGAATCCGACAATAACGTTCAAATTGCCCCACAAAGAGGCGCTCTCATCACAAAAGTTCAGTGCATGCACAGAGTAGGAGAAGAATGACATTTTTTTTAATTGCAATGAACATATTCTGCATCAGAAAGACTAAATACAGGGAGAGTTTCAAAATAACCAGTTCCACAAAGCTGATAACTTGATGACTGTGGCAAGTAACTCCGTCCAGAAAACCATCTATTTTGCATTCCCATCCATATTTGTTTCATGCCCTTTAGTATAAAGTAAAGCAAACAATGAAATGCAACAAAGTACTCGCAGGTTTTTAACTTCTACATGCCTACAGGGCTTGTTAATACCTCTTATATTCCCCACTAAGAACTGGACAACAACCATTAAGATATCTTAGACAAGAAAAATATAATCAATGATGAAACTGACATAAACTCCTTAAATTGTCTTTCTATTGTGATTTCAGATAACATTTTTCCAGTGCAAATTAGCCTCAACAGCTGCCCACAAGATTTCTTTCATGAGGCATGCCCTGCAGATAAAGTGGCTACCTTAGAAATAACTGGTCAACAGCACAGTTTGCAGCTGATAATTTACACTCACTTCCGACAAAAAGAATGAAACAATTTTCAGAAAGAACATCAAATTTTGTTCCTAACTGCAACCTTGTCAGGAAACGCTTCATCCTGCTGACGTTCAGAAGAATTTATAATATCAGGACTGTTATCTGATATTCCAGGCTTTGCTCCTGGATCCACATTTTCTAATCTAACAAAACATAATCTAACATCAAATCCAGCACAAAGAGTTGCAGTATCCACCTTAAAACAGTGCTCTGTGGTCCATGCTTAGTCCAACATCTATAGCAACTGGAACTAGCTACTCCAGTTTTAGTCATAAGCTCCATCGAACTTTCTTCAATCAAATCCAGGAGGTGTAAACCATATACAGATCTTCAAGGATTGGACTGTTTGGAGGGTAGAAGTCTATTTAGACATAACCTTAAGCTGTTATATACCAAGGTCCATTCTTCAACGTCCAATCAAAACATTTCATCATTTGGCAAACATATATACCATTTTCACACTGACACCTCAATTCTACCTTGCTGCTCCCAGAGCCTAGAAAATATTTCAAGTTTAATCAGCAAAATGCACCGAGATCCAGAATGGTATATATAAGAATAAATTTCATGCTCGAGGACGCAAAAGCAAATTATAATCTAGCCATTGCAATAACCAATCAGAAAATAGATTCCCGATATTTTCTTATGGAGCTAACTTTTTGTCTAACATTTTTTACATTTTTTAACTTGACAGTCCATTTAACTTCATTTATTTTAATAAGAAAAATCACAAGGTAAATGGAAAGCCATGTCTATCATTCTATAATTTTCTCTCTTTTGATACGCAATTTACAATTGACATTTTGCATTTTTACTAGAAAATCCAGAACTACAATTAGTTATTCTGTGTTAAATATCTGTCAACTTTTAGATTTTCATACATTGAGAAAACTTCCTCCCACCCCATAAGCAGCAAGTCCTGTGCCATCAATAAATGAAAGCCTGGACGTTTTACAAAATTAATCTGCTCTCTCCGGTAATCACCAGAAGTCCTTGCAGGAACATGTACCGTTCCTAAAATGATGGAATCTGCTCTTATCTCTCATGATAATCTCCCTCATGCTAATTCTTGAAATAAATTTAAAGAAATTATGGCAGTCATCACAAGTCCTCAGATTCTTTATGATCCTAATTGGGGATTCAGGTTCTACATTAATTAGACCGAATGCAACAGCAAGCTTTTCACTGTGAACACGCAGCATGGCTTCCTTCTCCTCCATTTCCACGTCATGGTGAACAGAACCAACTTCTGAGATGTAACCCAAACTCCCGATTTGCATATACAAGTCCTCCAACTTCTGATATATGCTTGACGACTGTGGATGGGAATTATCTCCAGTGTAAAAAACATGTAATTCACGGTTTAACTCAATAGAGCTATATGCAGCTACCTTCTTGATGCACTTCTTTCTCATCCTTAGTCTCACTTTTTCAACAGAGTCCCACCTCCCAGCAGAAGCATACATGTTAGATAATAGAACATGATATGAAGCAATATCAGCTGCTAACTCAAAAAGCTTATCGGCCGCAACCTGACCCACTTTAACATTCTTGTGTATTGCACATGCACCCAGCAAAGCACCCCAAACTCCTGCATCTGGCTCAATGGGCATACGCATTATAAAGCTATAAGCCTCCTCAATATGTCCTGAGCGGCCAAGGATATCGACCATACAAGAATAATGCTCTCTTCTAGGCTGCAGATTCTGATCATTTGAATCCACAATGTAGCTAAAATAAGCCCAACCTTGACTCACAAGTCCAGCATGGCTACAAGCAAATAAAACTCCAAGATAAGTGACATAATTTGGTTTTGGCCCTTCGTTCTGCATTCTAGAGAACAGAGCCAAAGCTTCTTCACTCTTCCCATTAACTGCATAGCCTAAAATCATCGTGCTCCACGAAACAACATTTCTAAGACACATTTCATCAAATAAAGTTCTTGCCATATGAGTACTACCACATTTCATACACATGTCAAGCCGTGCATTCTCAACAATAATATTGCTCTCCATCCCATCGTATAAGGCAGATTCATAAATTTTTTTGCCAATGTTTAAACATCCCAACTGACCGCATGCCGATAGGGCACTGACAACAGTCACAGCATCAGGCTTGATCCTGGCCAAGCCCATCTGATGGAACAGTGCGAGGGCCTTACTAGCATACCCCATCTGCACGCATGCTGCAATCAAAGAATTCCAAGCCACTAGATCTCTCTCTATCATAGTCTCAAACAAGTAATCAGCCAATCCCACGTCCCCAAACTTCACGTACATTATCATCAATTCATTTCTCACCATGGCATTATACTCAAGCCCATACTTTACCACGTGGGCATGGATAGTCAAAGCGGCCCAGGACTCGGGCAGCTCGGCGGACGCCTTCACCACAAATGGAAAAGTAAATCCGTCAGGGCGAACACCGAGAGAACTCATCCTTCCGTAGAGCGAAACCGACTCCATGGGCTTGTCATTCTTCGCATATCCCCGGATCAGGGTGTTCCACAAGAAAACTCTTGGTTTGTGCATTTCATCGAACAGTTTGCGAGCGTACTGAACGTCACCTAAGATCACCAGATTGGCGAGCAACTGAGTGATGAGGCTGTTTTTCACCGAGAGCCCAGAAGTCAGGACGAGCGCATGGATCTGCGTGAGCTGGTGGGGTTGAGAGGAGCATGCTTTCAGTAAGGTGGCGAGGGTCTGTTTGGTCAGCGGAAACGGTAGAGACAGCTTTTGGCGGCATTCCGCGAGCATCGTAAGGGCTGTAGAGAAAATGGGTTTTCCAGGATCACATCGAAAAAGACTTCCTAGCACGACGGCGAGGCCGAAGTTTTCGTTTGAGCTCCGAGCGGGGTAGATCGGCGTCCAGCAAGCTTTGAGACATCCAAGTGCGACGTCTTTCCGTCTCTAGATTGCTTAGTTCCTTTGAAATTTATCATTTTCCGATGCAAACGTGATGCAAACATTTACTGAACTTTGACTTAATATATAATTTGATTTATGAACTTTTAATTTATTTAATATGATCTATAAACTTTCATTCATTCCTGAATTAATTTATTCTTTGTAATCCTCAAACTACATCCTACATTGCAAATTTAAAAATTCATATCTCACATTATATATTATGCTCAAATTAAATGAGAAATTTCAAAAAATGGACTTGAAGTACCATCTTTTTCTCAAATAAGGGCTCAAAATGGAGCTTGTTTCAAATAATGACCTAAAGTACCTTTATTTTCTCAAATAAGGATTTAAAGTGGATATTATTTCAAATGAACACCTAAAGTAGCTATGTTTATTTCAAATAAAAACTTAAAATGGCTATGTCCGTTTCAAATAAAGACCGTCTTTCTAGCGATCAAGGTATTTTCATCATTTGTCATTTTTTTTTCTTTTTTTTTTCTTTTTTTTCTATCTTTTTTTTTTCCATTTTGTTGGCTAGTTCTTCTTCCTCTTCGCCAATGGCTAACTGGCCACTAGCAATGCCCCCAAA
This sequence comes from Eucalyptus leucophloia subsp. euroa, assembly GCA_017140325.1. Taxonomy (NCBI): domain Eukaryota; kingdom Viridiplantae; phylum Streptophyta; class Magnoliopsida; order Myrtales; family Myrtaceae; genus Eucalyptus; species Eucalyptus leucophloia. The sequence goes on along the minus strand of CM029476.1, from coordinate 10,762,484 downwards.
GGGCTAGGTGAGGGATGGCCTCACCTGGGTATGGCAACTCTCACCTGGGGGGTTGGCGAGGGCCGACCTCGCGAATGGCCCCTGGGTGAGGGTCACCACACTAAAGCAAGGCCATCCCTCACTTGTGGCCAACGTGGGTGGCCCTCGCCGGCAGGGGCGACCCTCACTTAGCTCTCTATGGGCATCACCGATGGTCGGTCGACCACCAACAAAGAGAAAGAAGAAGAACCAGGAAAAAAAAAAAAAGTGAAATGCAAAATGACAAAAATACCCTTGACCGATCAGAAAATTTAGCTAGTCGGCAATTGGTGAGGTCGGGTCCTTATTTGAAACAATCAAAGCCATTTCAAACCCTTATTTAAAACAATTAAGGTCACTTTAGGTTCTTATTTGAACAAAGTTCACTTCAGGCTCTTATTTGAGAAAATAATAACATTTCGGATCCTTTTTTGAAATTTTCCCAAATTGAATTATTACATTGAATAAATTAAATTTCATGAATTAAATTGTATATTAAATTAAAGTTGGAAAATTATTTGTGTGATTCCTTAAAATTTGGAAGAACGTGGTGGAGGGGATGATACTGACCGCCCTTGATTCCTTAGAATCTGGAAGCAAACTTACTTTGTTCGGCAGATGAAGTTGAAGGAGGAAAAGAAAATACAATAAAGAAAGGAACTTAACAGAAGATAATTGAAAGGAGCTTCCTTTGTTATCTTGGATTAAGCATGGAATGGAGGGCTTTGAGGGTACTAAGCTATGACATTGCGACGTTATTGAAATTAAGTACAAAAATCCCATAACATATGGCAAAATTGATTGGCAGCGTGTGACGAATCATCATGGACATACGAACACTTCAAGATGCGTATTTCCCTTCATATGAAGACATTATCATGAATAGATGAATTTACTTTCTTCCTCAATAGAAAAATATTGTATACATCGATTACGTAACTAATATACCAATTTCAACATTAGAATTGGGCAGACCTTATTTTCTACCGGTTGATTTTTTTTCATATGTCGTTTTCACGTAACATTCTTGCTACCCCAAATTTCACGGTTGCTTGATCCACCCCCATAAACCTATGGGAGGGAATTGAGAATGACAAGAGACGATTGGGCGTGATAGGCAGACGTGGTGGAATATAAGAGAGCGGACAAGATCCCAACCCTAATTGCGTTTTATGGGAAGCCCATACTATAAGTAAGTCTTCGTCCTTACGGGCCATATCATCATTGGGCCACTTGAGCTGGGCGCGAGCCTAATAAGAAGTGAGAATTTCTACTACAAGAAGTATATAGAGCCTAGTCCATCAAATGGGTCAGTTAAGTCCATTCGAAAAATAGTCCAACGCAAATTAACTCATTTTAACTCATTGATTTTCATGCAGTACAAATGTGTTAACTCAAACTTAACTCATATCCGACATGACCTATATTATTAGGACACTTCCATAGTTAACTCAATTTAGAAAAACACATACCCAAATTGAGGTTAGAATACAAAGCGAGCAAGCATGAGACAAAGCAAAACTTAGTGAAAAGAGAGATATATAAGTTACTTGAGTGTAATTAAATTGTGAGCCTATTTAACATCCTTATTATTTTGAGATTTACCATTGTAAATGGTTTATAATCCATTTACTCAATTTAACTAATTTACATAACAATTTAGCCATCAAATATGAGTTAAAAAATGGGCATATGACATATTTCAACAGATCTAATAGAGCTCGATGTACAAGCTTCAAAATAGTATGCAACTCATAGAACCAGAATCAAATTGTATATGACTTCACATCTGCAAGCTTAGGTGACATGGGACTTCGTCCCTACTTAAAGATGACTTTTTTATAAATAAGTTAAAAAAAAAAAAAATCGATGAGCTAGACACAAAGTTTAGAGAATCAGTGAGAGAAAACTCACAACAATGAGACAGGCAACAAATTATATATAGCCCAACATAGTAGTCCGGAAAGAGTACTCAACTCTTATAATCGCGGAATCAAGTTGTATACAACTTTGCATGTGCACAATTAGGCAATGTGAGACATTCATCTCAGATTGAACTCCTTTTGTTGACAACAATTAATCTCTATAAAGGGAAAAGGGTGAGGCTATATGTATAAATGTCATTTTTGGCTTAAAATCACATGTCTGGTCGATTGCCCAAATTAGTCTTTCACTTCATCAAGCGTGTATTGATACCTAATGTACATCCTTCAGGCAAATTAATGATTTATGAGTTGATAATTTCCCATTTCGGTTTACCATAAAAAAATCTCCTGTAGTAATTATTTTATTTGTTTATTTTTCTCACCTAACATGAAGAAAACAATTTTTATATCTTTCTAAAGGAGAGCAAAAACAAAACATCGGATATGTATTTAGCTAGAAATTCAATTTAATATCTCGATTCGTTTGTTCTATCCAATCTCCAAAATTGAGATCGTTCCAAACGACAGAATGGAAGTACAATTAACGCAGTGGCCCAAAAAAAGCATAATGAGCCCAAAAATCATGGCCAACCCTAGTCAAAGATGGATTAACCGGCCGACAACTCTTATTCATTTTTTTGGGCCCATTTGATAGAACTAAAAGAATTAAGTGCTGAAACATTGAAGTACTAACTATTAGGTTCTTAAGTGCTGGATGATAAAAATAAAAAGTGGCTTGATAAGATTTTGATTTTTGATAAATATTTTATCAATTAACCAATTAAGTAAGTCGTTCTTTGTAACACATTGATTTTTTTTTACTAAAAGCAATAAACCAATTTGTGTAGTTAGAGGTTATTAAACGCACTTAACGACATTGCAAAAAAGCTTAGTACTCGGCACTTAGCGTGATTATAAGTACAACCCATTCCCACTTCAATCATGTTGATTAATTCCTCTTCATTACGAGTAAGAGAACATCATTTAGAGGGGAATGAAGATCTACTTCTAATTCCACACATTTAATTCTGAATAACCAAATATGATCAAAATACTTTATTTAAGGGAGGCATATATTTGCCTCTATACACTTACGAGACTTTTTTTTTTTTGTCGATTTTACTCTATTCCTACTCTAACTCTTTGTCTCCTTACGGGGTGTGGGAAATGAAACCCACACTTGAAACTAAATCGTCCTCACCGCAACCCCGAGAATGTGGAGATTCGAACCCCCACCTCCTCATTTTATGTTGGAATGGGTGGTCGCTGGAGCAAATCCCAGTAATTTACACTTACGCAACTTACATGAACAAAAAAGGTTATTTGTATGCATCTAAGCTAGGGAGAGATTAGTTAAGCCAAAACATTCAAATAGTATGTAATTCCAGTGAAAAAAAGGGATGGACATAGGCGAATCTCTTTGCGCGGTTGTGAACAATTCCAGGATGCGACTGGCTCTCCCGTGATGGTCGGCGAAAGATGTAAAAGGGGAACTCACTGGAGCCCTTATCTTGTGGGGATCCCCCGACCTTTCTTTTTCATCATGTTTGTTCATTCTTTTCCTTCAAATCACCCGACCACTTTTTGTCAATTGCTCAAGTTGAAAATGGAGAGCTTCTTTTTGCGCAACCCGGCATTCGGTCTCGTCCTCGTCTATCACACATCATTTTCCACATTGTATGTCGTATTCCATGTTCATGTTGAAAATCAAGGGCGTCCTTTGTTTTGCTTTTTCAAGCATTTCAACTGGAATGTTTCCAAGTTTTCTCACCGTACCTTTATTTTTCAAAAAAGATTTCAAGTAGGTGACGCTAAAGTTTTTTTATGGTTGCAGGATATTTTTATCTGTAATTTTTCTCTTGAGATCTTGAGGCTTACTTTTATGAAATATTTGAATAGCGTGAAGATCAAAAATACATATAATTATTTAAGATCATTTATCATCTTATCAAACTTTGTTAGGTGCCCGGATGAGATACTAGAAAAGTCCCTCATTGGAAATATTGTGGTGTGTAACAGACAACATATTCTGATTAATCTATAATTAATTACTCAAACTTTTGTATAAATGTGGGGAAAGGTACCAAAAAAGTCATAAACCTACTATATTAGTAATTTTTCAATTGAACCAATTTAATTATAAACATTTTTATATTGATAAAAATTCAGTTTATCCAGCCAATTTTGGCTAGACGATGCTGACATGGATGTCGGTCAATGGTCGAATGCTAACATGGATACCAACCAATGGCTAAATACTGATGTGGCAATTCTTATTTTTATTTTTTGAATTTCTTATTAATTTTTTTTTCTTTTCCTTTTCCTTTTCTTCTCTCTCTTCTTCCTCCTTAAACTGTCCTCATGATGGCTGGTGAGTCTTTGGCAAGGTTGGCCAGCCACTAGGCGAGGTCCGTGAAGCCCTTGCCAACTGCCGATGAGGGTTGCGGCCCTTGCCCAGCCTCACCCAAGGGTGTGGGCGAGGCCGGTGTGAGCGAAGTAGCCTCGCTTGCGGTCCTAGGCAAGGCCAACCCTTGCCCAATGGGACACTTGCCGGCCACTACGAGGACAATACAAGGAGAAAGAAGAATGAAAAGAAAAGGAACCAAAAAAAGGGAAAAAGAAAAGAAAAAAATTAATAAAAAATTGACAAAAAATAAAAGAATTATTAAAAATTACCACATTAGCATTCGTGTGTTGATATCAATGCCGGTTGGCCAAAGTTGGCTAGAGGGAGTGAATTGATATCAATGTGAAAATATTTAGGACTAAATTGTGTGCTCCGTTATATATGTTAATGGACTCAACTTGAGCTCCTTCTTCACAATTTGTGCAAGTGAAGTTATTGCACTTCTGCTTTGCGATCTATCAAGTGGTGTCGGAATGTCACTACTAAGGATGGCAATGCACTATGTTCAACCCGAAAACCAATCTAGTTGGAGTTCGACTCCCAATTCAAAGTCATCATCCGTCAGTTCTCCCTGAAAATGGGTCCAACCAAGTCAATTCTTAGGTTGAACCAAATATGATCTAAAGTACTTTATTCAAACAAGGCATATTATCGCCTCTTCACTTACCCAACTTACATGACCAGAAAATATTGTTTTGTATGTGACGAACTTTCTCGTGATTTGGATAGTCCGTGATTTCAATAAAAGAAAAAAAAAAGGGAGGGATAAGTACGCAATTTCAATATGCGACGAGCTTTCTCGTGATGATCGGTGAAAGAAGTAAACGACATTGCACTGGAGCCATTGGAGCCTTTGTTTTGTTGGATCCCCCGCCCTTCCCTTTACATCATATTTGTTCATTCTTTTCCCTAAATCACCGGACAACTTTTTGTCGAGTCCGCAAGTTGAAAATACAGAGCTCATCTTCTTGTGAAGGACAGGCTTTCGGTCTCGTCCTAATCTATCACACATCATTTTCCACCTCGTGTGTTGTATGCCATATTCATGTCGAAAATCAAGGGCGTCCTTTGTTTTTCTCTTTCAAGCATTTTTTTTTTACTGGAATGTATCAAAGGCGTCTCATCATACCTTTAATTATTCCAAAAAGATTTCAAGTAGGTGGCGCTAAAGCATTTGTGGTCGAATACCAAATTCGGTTACTGTTTGCAGTAAACCTTTATCCGAAATTTTTCTTTTGAGAATTTGAGGGTTACTTTTTGAACACCTTGAAGATAAAAATGCATACAGCATATAGTTATTTAAAGATCATTTATAATCATATCGAACTTTGTTAGGTGCACTGATAAGTTGTACTAGAAAAACCCATCAACGGAAATATTGTGGTGTGTAATAGTGAATATATTCTAATTGATTTATAACTACTTAAACTTTTATATAAATGTGGGCTCCATTATATATGTTAATGGGTTCAACTTGGGCTCCCTCTTTGCAATTTTTGCAAGTAATGTTATCGAACTTCCACTTTGTGATCCGCCAAGTGGTGTCGGGATATCACTACTAGGGTTGGCACCATTCAAGTTCAACTCGAGAGCCGATCTAGTCAAAGTTTGGCTCCCAGTTCAAAGGCTACACCTACCAATTCTCCCCAAGAACTAGTCCAACCATTTGTGGCACGGAATGTACTTCCCCACCCATAAAAAATTGAACCGTAATTTTGGCATGATCCAACAACCACATAGCTAGTTGACCAAGGAATGCCTTTGAAATAAACCAGTACAACTTTTATTATTTATGAGGAATTTTTACTCAAAGCATAAGAATGACCGCGTTCTTAGTAGATCCAGGAATTGGTCTAGCATAAACCAATTTAGAAATTGACAATTCTAGAACCGACATATTATGTTGGAATGTGTGATCGCAAGGTCTATTCTCATTCTAACCTGAGCATCAATCCACCATGGAATTGATCACACTAAATGCCTATATATTTATGTTCACCACTTGATCATTTATAAATGTCTAGGATTTTTGACGTAATAAGGATTTTTAATCTTGTCCCTCTAACCTTTATCTTTGTCCAAACAAAATTGTGTTTTTAGAATCATGTCTCTCCCCTCCTAATCCCTCCTATAAAGAGGGATTGATAAAGTCATTCGAGGAATTTTCAACATGATTTGAAAAACACGTCGACAATCATGTTTTAAGAATTATGTCTCTTTCCCTTCGTCAATGCGCTATTCCATGTGTCTTCGTGGGTTTGTTTGAACCATAGGAGGGGTGAACCTAGCAGCACGCCACAAAGCAAGGAAATCCTCACGGACTTGGTCACAGAAGGATCCTCCAATGCTAGAGAGAGACAGAGAGAGTCCAAGGGAGGATCTTCTATGGGAAGAAAACTAATGGATCGTGAGAAAATGCGTGACTTGCCTCTTTTATGCTAAGGTCGTTACCTTGAGGGCTATGATTACTCTCAAAGTCTTCGCCCTTACGGGCCATTCCGTCATTGGGTCACTTGAGCTGGGCCTGAGCCCATAAGAAAAAATGAGAATATTTTGCTAACGACAATAAATATATAAAGCCCAACACGTTTCAACAAAGTACTCGACACTTGGAACCGTGAAACCAGGCTGAACCCGACTTCGCACGTGCGCACTTAGGGCATTTCGGGCTTCATTTCTGCCCATTGTTGACATTATCTTCATAATTGATTAATTAGGTATAAAACACGGCATGCCAATTTCAAAAAAGCATCCTGCTCTTATAACCGTGAAACCAGGTTACGTACAATTCCACGTGGACCAACTTAGGCCATGTTCGGATCAAGCTGGGGCTACATATCCCCGCCCATTTTGGCTTAAAAAACGCCTTTTTAGTTGATTGATAATGTTAGGTTTCAACTTAGTAAGCATGGCATTCATACTTAAAAACACACCTCTTTTAGAATTAATGATCCATGAATCGATATTTTCCCAATTCAATTTACTCGAAAAGATTTCCTTTTGCATCCTTTTTTTGCACTTAGCATGAAGAAAACAACTTACTTCTTCCTCCAAAAGAGAAGAAATAAAACGTCAGATGGATATTTAGCTAGAAGTGTAATTCAATACCTTAATTTTTCTGTTATGTCCAATCTCGAAATTAAAGTCGATCCAAACGACAGAACGAAAATATAACTAACGTAGTGGTCCAAAAAAAAATCATAATTAGCCCAAAATTTAGGAATTAAGATGGCCACTAATATTCAAATTATAGTGTTTAGTAACTTCTTGAAATAAGAATGAGGATCTAAATTGCTATAAATATAAGCAAATAAATGAGATAGGGAAAATATACCTACCGTACCTAAGTTTCCCTCTTATAAAAGTAAGCAAATTCAAAATATATTTATTGGTTAAATTTAAAATTACCAATTAAATCTATCTGGTCCTTTTCGCTTTTTCAGGCTCGTTTGATATAAAAAAAAAAAAGCGCTGAAAAATTAATTATTGAATAGTAATTTCTTATGTACTTTTTTGACAAAAAAAAAGTATTGAAAATAAAAATAAAAAGTTGTGATGATAATGAAAATAAAGAAAAAAGCTAGCTTCTTACCTGAAATGAATTAATGCACTTTCTTGGAAGGTTTTAACGATATAATCAATAAAATTTTGATTTTCATTGAATATTTTATCATTTAAGTATTTTTTTTTTTTTGTTCATATTTTATTCCTATTCTAACTCTCACTTTCAAACTTTTGCTTTAATTCATTGCAAAACATGGGAGTGGAAACCTACAATTAAAGTTAAATCATTCCCCCAACTCTTTGAAAAAGTGAAGATTCGAATCCCCCACAGGAAGATGGCCACTCATTTAACCAATTTAAGCAATTCATTTTGTATAATATACTATGTTAAGTGATCTTTTTTACTGAAAAATGAATTAAGTTGTTGTAGTTAGAGGTTGTTAAACAAATTTAATGACATTTGGTGCCAAAAAAAACTTTATTTTCAACTCTTAATCTGATTATTGAAGACACCTCACTACCATCTCACCCTTGTTAATAAAAACTTTGGAAAAAGAAAGGACCTCTCATCCCAAGTTTTGATACCCATTCCTCTTCATTCCAAGTAAGAGAGCATCATTTAGAGGAGAATGAAGACCAAACTCTCATTCAACTCTTTTAATCACGAGTAATCAAATATAACTCAAATGATTGATGGAGTGGTTAAGTAATTAATTTAAATGTGACATATTTTAGCTTCCACATAGTTACTAGACTCACATGAACAAAAAGGGTTTGTATGTATCTGCGTACCTAAAGTGATTAGTCAAGTTGAAATATTCGGAAAACAAGTAATTCCTACGAAAATTAGAGTGATAAAGGGAAAAGATCTCTTTGTGCAGCAAGTAAACAATTCCGGTGTGCGACGAGCTCTCCAGCGATGAAGACAACTCATTGGAGCCCATGCTTTGTAGGGACTCCCCACCCTTTCTTTTTTATCATATTTGTTCGTTCTTTTCCCTAAAATCACCGGACCGCTTGTTGTCAATTCCTCGAGTTGAAAATGGAAAGCTCATCTTTTTGTGCAAGACAGGCTTTCGGTGTCGTCCTTGTTTATCTCTCACCATTTTTCCATGTCTCGAATTCCACGTTTGTTGAAAATCAAGGACGTCCTTTGTGCTGCTTTTTCAAGCATTTCCACTGGAATGTTTCAAAGGTATCTTACCGTACCTTTAGTTTTCCCCAAAAAAAAAAAAAAAAAAACAAAACAAAACAAAAAACAAGAAGTTGACACTGAAGTTACTTGCTGTCGCATACCAAATAAATGTTTGCTTAAACTTTTGTCTGTAATTTTTCTCGAGAATATAAGTTACTTTTATATTTTTCAACAGCTTGAATATCAAAAATAAATATAGTTGTTCAAGATCATTAATGATCATATAGATCTTTTGCAAGGCACACGAATGAGTCATACTAAAAAAGTCTCTCATCAAAATATTGTGGTGTGTTGGTCAATTTATTCTATAACTAATTAGTTAAACTTTTGAGCAAATTGTGAGCTCCATTAGATATGTTAATGGGCTTAGCTTGGTTTCCTCTCTATAATCTTTATGGGGGAAGTTATTAGACTTTGCTTTGAGATCCACCAAATGGTATAAGAATATCACTATTGTGGTGACACTGGGTTAGGTTCAACTCGAGAACCAACCTAGTCAAAGTTCAGTTCCCAATGTGAAGGCCGTTCATAAAATTGTTTCTCAAATGAACTAATTTTGAACTTGTTTTGGAACAAAAAATGATCCAAAAACTACATAACTAGTTGACCAAGGAATGCATTTGTTTCTCAAAACAAAAGAATGAACCTATTTCAAAAACTTGCTTTGGAACAAAAAATTCTAACTCGAGCATTGATTCATTAATCTTTGAACCTTTTAGATGAGGGATGAACCTAAACTACACGCCGTTTATTAATACAAAAATCCCTTCAACGAACAAATTTATCTTTCCTTCTTATAGTTTCCTTCACCGAATCCTCTTGGCCTTGGTTTGAAGTGCTATATGTTATTAATGAGCAAAGCCCCCAAATTGAAAGATCCTCCGATGCTAAGTCAGCGAGGTGCGGATGTGATGGGAAAAGGAGGGGCCAAATGAGAGATGGGAAAAGGAGGGGCATTCCTCAGAATTTTGAAAACCTTCCTTCCTACTAGTCGATTTTATTATTTTTTTCACTATCACATAACATGACTTGAAATCTTATGAGAGGCAGGACTGGGAGGCAGTGATAGATTATAGAGATCAATAAGACATGTCAGATCCAAAACCAGTTTCATGCCAAGGCCATCTTTTTACACTGCTCAAATGCATGGGAAGAGAACCAATGGATAATGAAAAAAACCTGCCATAAAATATAGAAATTTTGTGAGACAAAAAAAAAAAAAAAAAAAGGACGGAGTTGGAGAAAAATGCGCGACTTACCTCTTTTATGCTGGGGTCGTTGCCTTTCGGGCTATGACTACCCTCGAAGCCTTCGTCCTTCAGGGCCATACCATCGTTGGGCCACTTGAGCTGGGCCTGAGCCCATAAGAAGAAAGGAGAATCTTTTTGCTGCAACAAGAAGTATATAGAGCCCAACACGTTTTGACAGAGTACTCGACCACAAAACCAGATTGAACCTAACTTCACATGTGCACATTTAAGCTGCATTTGGCAGTTAGAATAAAATTCATAATGAAATAAAATTTATACTATTTTGCACTTTGTGCCTCCTTAAGATAAGATTAAATAAAATATAAATGAGATATAGAACGGATTAAATTATCCTATGGAGAAGGTGGGATAAAGGTGAATAAAATTTCTAATATTCATAATAGGAAAGATTTTTCTCAAATAACAAATTTTTATATTAACAAATTAGAATTATATTTCAATATAAATAATATTTGAATTCTAATATAAGAAATTCAAAATAAAAAAAAAAAAATATTTTTTAATTTAATCTTATTTTATTTATATATTCGAATTTAATTCTATCTTATAATATAAATTCAATATATAAAAATATATATTTATTATATATTTTAGATGTTTTAGTATTTTAGGTATATTAGAACAATTTTCTGTTTGATGAAATATTATTAGAGAATGATGGAAGGGGATGAAAGAAATAAAAAAAAAAATTAAAAAAGAGAGGGAAATAAAATAAAAATAAAATAAAAATAAAGTAGCCAAGAGTGTTTTGTTTTTATAAAATTTGTTATTCATATATCATTTATACCAAATAATATATATAATACTATGTGAATATATCTGATTTTATTATTGAAATTACCAATCAATAGATAAAAATATAGCAAAATCTCCTATATTTCATATCATATCATATATAATATTATCCTTATTAGAAATCTAAACAATCAAACGTAGCCTTAGGGTATTTTGGGCTTCTCCCTGCCCAATGTTAACATTTTCTTCATAATTGATGAATTAGGTATAAAGCCTAAAGAATCAGTGAGACAAAACCCACCACTATTAGATAAGGATGGAGAAGTATAAAACCCCAACATGCCAGTTCTAGAAAAATACCCTGCTCTTATAATTGCGAAACCAAGTTATGTACAATTTTGCATGCACAAACTTAGGCGATGTTCAAAAAGGGTTGGGCTACATATCCCCACCCTTTTAGCTTTTAGCTTAAAAAACATCTTCTTGGTGGATTGATCATATTAGGTTTCAACTTTGTTAAGCATAGCATTGATACTTAGACTTCATTTGTTTTGAGGAAAATAAATTATTTGAAAAATTTTCCAAAAAATGATCACCCGTATTACTTGAAATAACTAATTGTGGAAAATATTTTAATTATTGATAAAATTTATGTCTTAACATTTCATAGACGATGAAAATATTTTTCTTCATTCATTTATAAATAATACAAATGATTATTTTTAGAAAAAATATTTTTAGATCATTCATTTTTTATTAAACAAAACGAAGCCTTAATGCCATGTCTTTTAGAATTAATGATCCATGAATTAATATTTTTCGAAAAAAAGTTTACTTGAATTTTTTTTGCACCTACCATGAAGAAAACAACTTACTTCTTCCTCAAAAAGAGCAAAAACAGAACATCGGATAGGTATTTAGTGAGGAGTGTATTTCAATACCATGATTTGTTTGTTATGTCCAATCTTGAAATTAAGGTGGATCAAACAATAGAATAAAAGTAAAACCAACGCAGAGGCCCAAAAAAAAGAGCATAATTAGCCCAAAAATTGTGGAATCAAGATGGTAATAAATCTTCAAAATATAGTGTTTGGTAACTTCCTGAATAAGAATGAGGATCTAAATTGCTATAGAAATAAGCAAATCAATGAGATCGTGAAAATACACCTACAGTACCTAAGTTCCCCTCTTATAAAAGTAGCCAAATTCAAAATTTAGCCATTGGTTCAATATAAATATTTTACCAATTAAATTTATTCATTCCTATTCACTTTTTTTGGCTCATTTAATAAAATTAAAAAAATAAGTGCTGAAAAATTAATTACTGAATATTGAGTTCCAAAGTACTTTTTCGACCAGAAAAAAGTACTAAAAATAAAAAGTTAATAGAAGAAAGTAAAGTAAAAAAAAAAAAAAAAAAAAAGCTTCTTACAGAAAATATTGGAAGGTTTTAACGATAAAATAAATAATTTTTTTATTTTCATCGAATACTTTACCATTTGACCAATTTCAGCAATTCATTTTGTATAATCTACTACATTAAGTGATCTTTTTACTGAAAATAATGAATTATGTTGCGCGTAGTTGGAGGTTGTTAAATGCATTTAATGAACTAAGTGCTTAAAAAACTTCATTTTCAACACTTTATGTGATTATTTAGACCCCCCAAAAAAAAAAAAACACTTAATGAGAGTATTGAATACACCTCACTACCATCTCACCCAAGTTAATCAAAACTTAGTCAAAGAAAAGCACCATCCCTAGTTTTGACCCCCATTTCTCTTCATTCCAAGTAAGAAAACATCAATTAGAGGAGAATGAAGGTTTAACTCTCATTCCACTCTTTTAATCATGAGTAATAAAGTACCACTCTAAGTGATTAATTGAGTGATTTAGTACATGATTTAACAGTGATACATCTTTGCCTTTCTACATAGTTGCTTTGACTCATGTGAACAAAAAAAATGATTTTTGTGTGTCTACACTTGGAATTATTTGTCAAGTCAAAAGTTTCAAAGAGAGTGCATAATTATTTTGGAAATAGGAGTTCTAAAGGACAAAATTATCATCTTTTGCGTAGCAACTAAAATAACATGAGATGAGCTTTGCCGTGATGATCGGTGAAAGGTCGATGCTAAAGGGAGACAACTCATTGGAAGCCTTCGTTTCGTAGGGATTGCACAACCTCTCTTTTTCATCATATTTTGTTCATTCTTTTCCCTACAATCACCTAAACCCTTTTTGTTAAAAGTCGTAAAGTTGGAAAACAGAAAGCCCGTCTTTTCGTGCGATACAGGTGTTTAGGGTCTCGTCACTCGTTTTATGTTACATCATTTTTCCACTTCGAATGTCTTATTCCATCTTTATGTCCCAAATCAAGGGCGTCTCTGTTTTGCTTTTTCAAGCATTTGACCTGGAATATTGCAAAGGTATCTCACTATATACCTTACTTTATTAAAGCAATTTCAAGTAGGTGACACTTAACTGCGGATGCATACCAAATTGGGTTATGTTTGCAGTTAACTTTCATTTGTAATTTTTTCTTTTGAGAATTTGAGGCTTAGTTTTGTTAATTTTTTTTTTGGGCCAAATATTTGAACTTGAAGATCTAAAAATACATATAGTTATTTAACATCATTTATACTTGTATTGGATTTTGTTAGCTACACACGTGGGTTGTATTTGAAAAGTCCATCATTGGAGATATTACGGTGTGCAGCAGTTAATATATTGTGGTGTACCATTTTAGATATGTTAATAGGCTTGGTTTGGGCTCCCCCTCAACAATTTTTCCCACGTGAAGCTATCAAACTTGTGCTTTACGATCCAGTAAATGGTACTAGAATAACACTACTCATAGTGGCATTGGGTTAGGTTCAACTCAAGAACAGGTTTAGTTAGAGTCCAATTCCTAGTTTAAAGATGCATTTGCTAGTTCTATATGAAAATGGATCCAACCAAATCGATTCTTGAGTTAAATCGATTTTGAACCTATTTTGGAACAAAAAGTACTTTCATACCCATGAAAAATTGAACCATAACTCTTTATGTGATCCAACAACCACATAATTACTTGACAGAGTAATGCTTTAAAAAAACTGGTGCTATTTTTATTTTTTTTCATTTGGGATTTTTACTCAAAAAATAAAATTGACCCAGCTCTCAAGTAGAATCAACAACTAACTAGGAGTCGGCCAATTTAGAAACTAGCAATTCTAGAATCAACCAGTTTGGTTGGTATTGGGGGTCATAGGGTATGTTCCCATTCTATCCCAAGCACCGATCCACCCTCTAACTAATCATATCGAATGTCTACATTCTTACGTTCACTAGTTGATCATTTATAAATGCATAGAATTGTGTGCAGATGTAATAAGGGTATAAATAGAAAGGAGAAAAGTTTGTTTATTAGTATGCAAAATCCTTTAAATACTTTATCAATCCCTCTTAATCCTTTCCATCCTTGTCTTTCCCTTCAACCAAACAAAATTTTGCGTCTAGAGTAATTTCCCTTCCCTCCCAATGCCTCCTCCCAAACTATGTGTTGAACGTTTACTCTAAACAAAACATATTTTATAGAACAACGAGAAACAAAAAAATCATGTACATTCATTAAAGAGTTGAAGTGCTGCTATATGTTCTTAATTATTGCATAGTCTTGAGCCCCCAAATTGAAGGTTCTAATAATTGGACATGATCATTTCGTCCTAACTAAAAGAGAACTTATGAGGAGAATGGTACACTAGTGGAATTCAATTTTATACTATTTGACATTGTTTCTTTTATAATGCCTTGTGATCGAGCACAGGCTATTCATCATGTCAAGATGAATTCCATCGTGCCTTCAAAGGTAGCCAAATGTAATGGGAAAAAGAGGAGCGTGAAATCGATGACATTTCTTTCTTCTAAGAACTCATTTATTTAATTGCCCGCTTACAATCGATCATTTTATCAAGCAACTTCGAAACCGATGTCCATTTTCTTAGCGTTATTCTTATTCCCTACAATAGAAAATAAAATGTGAACGCAAACAATCCTAGGGCAAAGGCCTACGTATCAAAGTGCCCAGCTGCAGAGCAAATCGGTGCAAGAGCAATAGTATAATGTAGACCTACAGCTAGGGCAATTGGGAATCCCCAGTCAATGGACGAAAGTCTTCACCAAATTCAATGTCGCCAGAGCTGGATCGCATCGGAGAAAAACCTAATGCTTCTCCACCGAAATTGCATGGAACGTGAGGAGATTCCCTCCCTATGCAAAAAGCCCTTCCCCGATGGGACATCCCACGTCAAACTAAAGCGATCCAACAAGACAACAAAGAAAATTTTAGCCCTCGGCTTGTCGCATCGGGATCGATCAATCACCTGGCCTGGTACCTCGAACATCTGGGACCCCCGGCAAGATTCTACGATACTGGAAACATGATTTTTCTCATTCACAGGTCGAACTCTGACTAGGAACATCGGCGAGCTTGACTCGATTTATAGCTAAAAAGTCTTCCAACAGGGGCAGAGTTATCATCTCTGGTCTAGTTCTTTTTTTCATTTTCATTTACAATTTTAAAGTGATTAATACCTCAAAAAATTCTAAACTGATATATCAATTGTAACTAATTTTTTTATTATCAAAATTACAAATTAATATATATGTGACAAATTCACTCACTGTTAATTTCTTTTAAAGGAGGACACATGATAATTATTGGATATATTAATTTAAGGTTTTGTTCTTCATTTGTCACATATATACTAGTTATGTGGCTTTTCATAATATTAATTCAATCTAGCGGAGGGTATCTCTGTCACAAAATGTACAAATTTGGACTTTTTAGTGCTGCAATTTGGGGTTTTTTATAGTGAAAAATTAATTTAAAGTAAATTAATCACACACACACACACACACATATATATATTAGTTTATGTTTTTTCATGATATTAACCATTTGAGAACAAAAATAAAACTTCGCAATGGACATTTAGATTTTTTGAAAAGTTTTAGATGCTTTGAATTTAGAAGGAGAGTCACAAGATTTAGCAAACATAAAATAAATAAATAAATAAATTGTATTAAAAGTCACTCAAGTCTGCAAGCACATGTCCTCGCTATCGCGTAAGTTGATTTTAAGTCTATGCTTGTTTCATAAAAAAAAAATGAATTAGTTGAAAAATATTCTTCTAAAAGTTATTGGTGTTATCATTGAGAAAAATTAATTAATAAAAAATACATCTATTATCAATAATAATTTATATTTAAATATTTTAATTGATGACAAAAAATTATATTTATATTTTTTTACAAGTAATATAGGCTATCATTACTTTTTTTTTTTAAATTGTAGATTTCGCAGAAAAACGTATCGTCAAAAATCATCTCTTTTAAAAAATGAATTTAATTGACATAATGACCATGCATCATACACGAGATGGGGCTCACTAGTTACGAGAAACATTATATTTCTCCATAGCATAGGGCCAAGAAACCGCCGTCGCCGCCTACTCCTATAATCTAATTTTTTTTTTATCGGGGAAACGACTTAGACAGCATTGGATAATCAAGAAAAATTAAAAAATTGAGAGTCCTTACCTAAAGCATTTGAGCAGAATAGACTGGCGAATAGCCTCTCATAGATTATATTTTTAATGGTAACGACTAGTGATGCCGGTTTGCCTCCCAAAACCTATACCCAAATCAAAAGAAGAAAAGACCGTTTAATGGAGCCCTTGTCTTTTTAATATACGTCCTCTTGAAAAAATATTTTATGTGCCCATCGCTCAATTGATATATAATATTATGCTTTTTGCACATTTTCAAGCAACATAAATACCACTTCGCTTTGACCATCAACTGTGTCAATTCGACTAAATTATCATTTCTCTCTCTCGTTTTCTTCTCCTCCAAAATAAAATGTACACGTATATACAATTTGCCAAATATAAGAACCAATCATAACATATATCCTTCATAATATATTATATAGGTCTATATATATATAGACACACAACAATTACCATGCTGTAAAATTATTATATACGTCGTCCTTCATGACAATAACTTTTAAAGAAGTTGCTAAGATAATAAAAAAACGTGTTAATTTTTGAAATACTGAGGGTACGAATAGAATACTTCATTGAAAAACTGCAAATATCCTTGATTGAGTTAATCAATAGTGCTCGCGAAGCACTCCTTAACAAAACCTAATTACATTTACCGGGCCTACAAATTTAATGATTCCAGTCGTACGTGATCTACCATCATGTACTGAAGGTGCGAAAATTTTCTCGCCGTTCCACGACACATAACTCTCCAATTTAAGATTCAAGAGGTTCAACAACTAAAGAGGGTCAAATGCAACTAATTCCTCCAACAACTTTCTCCGATTTGCCCGACTTAGAACGGCATATCCCATCACCGCACCTTCCTAAAAATAAAAGCAAAGGGGCCGTCCATGAATGGTTGAAATCATCATTCCAACCATAAGGTAAGAACCTTCTTCATTGTAATACCTTGTGCGTACGGATATGGAAACTCACGTAACATTCTGGAACTCCATAAATTGATTAAGTCCAAAGTCTTTTAGTCTTTGCAAGTGGCCCTAACACAGCTGGTAAAGTCCAAACCTTTCATCTGTGTAGGTGGCCCTAACATTGAGTAATTTGCATGCAATTAGTAGGATTTGTGATTTCCAGTTCTTGAGCTGGAAATCCGTCACACCCTCACTAACTCGTACCGATGTACAAACTTGGGTTGTCTCTCATGTTCCTTTAGTTTGCCTTTTATACATTGTAAAATCTTAACCTAAGCGAGTTTTATATAGGAGAAATTGCTTTCTTTTGTAATAACCTTTGTACCATGATCACACTTATGCATGGCAGAGAATGATCTCATTTGTGGTCCTTTTATTGGATATTATTTATGACTAGGGAATCTGTCCTTCGATCATGCCATATAAAAAATTAAGTGGGTTAGTAGCTGCCGTGTCAAAAGTAAAAGATTTTTTATGCAACATTTTATGATCATCTACGGATCTAAGGATGGCCGAAAGAGTACTCACACCTAATCAACTGGGCGCTTAAAGAGAACGAGATAAAATGGAAGCTTAGGTGTTCTTTTATAAGCAATGATGTGCTATTCTCTGTGATTTATTTAGGGAAAATAGAAAAAAAAAAAACGCATCTTACTTTTTATTCAATGACCATTTACGTACCTTTATTTTCGAAAAATACCATTCACATACCTTTAAACAAAATCCTACGTCGGAAATAACAGGTTGAGATCCTTGAAAACTCATCTAGCATATTATTCAAGGTTTTGACGGTTTGGTTTGGAGTAGGCTTTGAGTGTTTTAGGTGGGTGGGAGGATTCCTGACGTAGGGTGTATAGATTTGGAAAGAAGACGACATTTTCGAGAAACGAGGATATTCTAAAAGATAAGGGTATGTAAATGGTCATTAGATGAAAGATATGTCTTTGATCTTTATGCGAATTTGTTTGGCCTCGTCTCCTTGGAGTTACCTTGTGCAGAACTTTTTATCAGCTTCACATCTGAATTTTTTTTTTTTTTTATCCATCGACATGAGATCATACGAAACCCAACATGATTTATAGCACTTAGATGCCTTTCTGACTATGGCATTTCCATCTGCCACCATCTCATCTCATCCTGCAACCCAAGGTAGAGGAGGAATTATTAAGAGAGGCAGATGGGAGTTTTAAATGAAGTGAGGTCCATTTTCCCCTTCTGCAGAAGCAGAAGCCGAGAGACAGAGCACACAGACCAAAGCCATGGAGATTTTCACTTCCCACCAGAGGAAGAAAACCCTCTCGTCTCGGTAATTGAAAGGACAGGCTCTGTGACGTGTGCTGTGCTGTGTGCTGTGCTGTGTGCTGTGTCTGGGTTGTGTAAGGTCTGTCATTATTACTGTTCCTCCAACATTACATGCGTCCTTGTCAATATCTGACTCCGCACAAAACTCATAAACAGCTTTCCTCAAAAACTTCCTGCTACTCTCTCTCTGCCTCTGATGATTACTCTGTATCTCAGTCTCTGCAAAGCTAGAAAAACCAGTCACAAAGCCCTTACTTGATGATTCATGAAGCAGAAACCAGAGATCACAGGCCATAAGTACACTTCAAGATAAAGGACAAAGATTCATGACAAGATAACCCCCCCTCGCTGTACACCAAGACAAAAGGACTTTTAATCCAACACATTAAACCCCCCCTCGAGACCGTAGCTAAAGAAAAATTGGATAAGCATGAACTCCCACACAAACAAGAAAGTCTACTAAATGCTTAAAAGATCGGGCGGCGGTGGTGGCGACTGGGGCGGCGGTGGGGATCTACGACCATCTCTCGCTTCTTTCGTGGGAGACTCCAGTGGGCTCGTTGAGGGTTCGTCCTGTTTCACATTGCATGGCTTCGGGAACTCAGTCAGGATCTGGACCACCTCCCGCATGGTCGGGCGCTCGACCGCCTGTTCCTCGACGCAGAGCATGGCAACATAAAACAAGTGCATGGCCTCATGGAGTGGGACGGTGTTCAGCCTGGGGTCGAGGATTAACTGGACCTCCTCCTTGTTCGAGTTGGTCATTTTCCGGACCCATTGGACAATGTCGACCCCGTCCCCAAATTCCCCAACTGGTTTTCTTCCGGTGACTAGTTCAAGCAGGACCACGCCAAAGCTATACACATCGCTCTTCTCATCCACCTTCAAAGTGTATGCATACTCTGGAAAAGGGAAGCAAGCAAGTTAAAATTGAATAAAAGATTCTACCAAACCAAAATCCCAAAGCGCTTGCAATTGCTTTTTTCCTTGATGTAGAAGCAAAATCGCCAAATTACTGGCAAACCAATTTGGTTAATGTGAAGAGATCATCTCTTTTGGAGCTTTCCGGTGCAGCTAAATATCAGTGCATGGGTTCATAACTTCATATAGAGACAAGATGTTGGATATTTTGTCATTATGGTAGGTTACCAATAAAAACATGAGATTAATTGAACTCTTTGGGCCTGCCAAACTCGAGAAACGAATTGCAGTAAAGAGACTCCCATTTATGTGGCAGATCAGAATTTATGACATTGCATGCTTGTCTGAAAAGTCAAAGCAGAAGTGACTCCAAGAAACTCTGGACATAAATACAACCCATCTTTCATGATTGCAATGAAGTGTACTCAAAACTCAAAAGAAGAATCCGCCGATTCTGGAAATTTATTCACCAATGCGCAGGGGAAAAATTTGTCATTTTAAGTATAGTGCTATTATCATCATCGGTGAAAAACATAACCTCTAACTTATCAATTACTAAAAATCAAGAAGAGAAGATCCTATGATTATCCGAAAGAAGATTCTCATGATCAAAACATGCTTTCGCAAGACGTGATTGAACTCTGAAAGTATTGAGTTTGAACGGTACCTGGCGCAATGTATCCATAGGACCCAGCAATGGCCGACATGCACTCGGATGCGCCCGAATCTTGAAGGAACTTGGCGAGGCCGAAGTCTGCGACGTGGGCTTCAAAATCAGAGTCGAGCAGGATGTTGTTGGACTTCACATCCCTGTGCACAATCAGAGGCGAACAGTCGTGGTGAAGATAGCAGAGCCCTTTCGCAGCTTCCAGGGCAATCTTATACCTCAAGCTCCAGATCAAGTGGCCTCCTTTCTTGCCATGAAGAACCTCGCCCAAGCTCCCATTAGGCATGTACTCATAGACCAGAAGATTGGTTTCGTGGTTTGAGCAAAATCCCAGTAGCCTTACAATGTGCCTGTGCCTGATTTTTCCCAGAGTTTGTATTTCAGCGTTGAATCCGTGATCGTGGGAAGACCCTCTTCCCATCACGGGCAGCCTTTTCACGGCGACTTGATCGCCATTCGGCATGCTGCCTTTGTACACGATCCCCGCGCCGCCTTTCCCGATGATGTTGTCCTCCTTCAAGCTATCCAGGACATCCTCGCAAGAGAAGTCCAGCCTCTGGAAGGCGCTGAACTTCCATGCCCTGGCATCGCTGGCTTTCTTCAGCGATCTGGCCTTGATTATTGCCACGATCGCGAAGATGATAGAGCACACGAGCAACCCGATGACAAGGAGGAGCTTCACTGAAGCAGAAAGTGGTCCTTTGACATGCGCTTGATGGATTCCATTCGTTTCTCCATCTTTGCAAGGGCCTAAGTATGGTCCACAGAGTTCAGGGTTACCGAGAAACGAAGTGTAGTTGAAGTAACTGAACTGGCCGGTACCCGGAACTAGACCAGACAGATTGTTGTATGAGAAATCAACAGAAGTTAAGCTCTGCATGGTGGAAATAGACGGGGGAATGCTGCCGGATAGGTTATTACTCGACAAATTCAAGTAGTTCAATATCCTCATACCGGTGATTTCGTTCGGGATCTCACCGGAGAGCTCATTCCCACTGAGGTCAACAAAGGTTAACAGTTTGCATTGGCTGATTTGGGCCGGAATTGGACCGGAGTACCTGTTGTTGCTGAAATCAATCTTGGCAAGCTGCTGCAAACGCCCTATTTCAGGTGGGATTTGTCCCGAGAAGGTATTGCCATCCAGGAGGAGCTTTTGGACCCCTGAGAAGTTGCCAATAGTCGGTGGCAAAGACCCACCAAGTTTGTTGTTCGAGAGAGTAATCTGACCAAGCTTCAAAGCTATCGAATCATCGCTCACAGGAAACTCTCCAACAAGGAGATTATCCTGAAGCTCAACTTGGTTCAGCTCCGGCAACCCGAATAGCCCTCTCGGGATCGACCCGTTGAGGTAGTTCCCCCCAGTCGGATCCTCTCCAAGGACCGGCATTTCCCAAGAGACTCAGGAATAGGGCCCAACAGGTAGTTGCTAAGAGCAATCAAAACCTGAAGCTGATCACCGTAACACAAATCAGGAGGAAGATTACCCGTCAATTTATTCGACGAGAGATCAACGATCTGGAGATGCCCATTCTTGCCCAAACCCTGAGGAATACTGCCGGTGAAATTGTTCTCCCACAGCTGCAGAACCTGCAACTCGGGCAAATCAGCAATGAACTCAGGAATCTCACCATTCAGCTTGTTCCTGAAGAGATGCAGGAGGGTCAGGTTCTTCAGCTGAGAGAAGGACTCGGGAATCTCTCCCGAGAACATGTTGTTGGACAAATCCAGAGACTTGAGGCTATTCAAGTAGCCTATCTCAGCAGGCAGAGACCCTGCAAACCCATTCACTTGAAGAAACAGAGTGTCGAGATTCTGCAGCTTGGCAATCTCAGGCGGTATCTCGCCGGACAATCCGCAGCTAGCCGCATCGAGCCTGACGAGTTGAGTCAGGTTACCAATCTCCGGGGGCAAGCTTCCGTCGTAGCTGTTGTAGTACCCGAGATAGAGTTCTCGCAGCGTCGTCAGGTTCCCGATCTCCGGCGGGATGGCGCCGGTGAGCTCGTCGCCGGAGACGGCCAGGTACTCGATGAACTCCCACCGGCCGTACTCGGACGGGATGCTCCCGCCGAAGTAGTTCCCCCCGAGGTGCAAATGGCGGAGCTGGGGCATCTCGGCTACGGCGACGGGGAGGTCTCCGGTCATGTTGTTGTTGTAGAGGTCGAGGACGCGGAGGTTCCGGAGGAGGCCGAGCCGGGGCGGGAACGTGCCGTTGAAGACGTTGTTCGAGAGGTTGAGGTAGCGCAGCGCGGTGAGGGCGGAGATCTGCGGCGGGATGGGGCCGGAGAGCTGGTTGGCGGCGACGGAGAGGGAGGTGAGGAAGCGGAGGTGGGCGACGTCCGGGGAGAGGGCGCCGGCGAGGTCGAGGGACGAGAGGTCGAGGGCGGTCACGTGGCGCCGGCGGGGGTCGCACGTGACGCCCCGCCACGAGCAGTGGCTGCTGCCGTTGGCGGCGGCGGAGGAGGTCCAGGAGGAGAGGGCGGAGTGGGGGTCGCCGGTGACGGCGGCCCTGATGGAGAGGAGGGCGAGCGGCTCCGTCAGGCGGGTGGGGGCGGCGGAGGCGGCGGCGCCGCGGCGGAGGTGGAGGAGGAAGAGGAGGAGGAGGAGGAGCAAGAAGGGGCGCATTTTCTATATTTTGCTAAAGGAGCGGAAGAGCGGGATTTCGAGATGAGAGATGGAGAGAAGAGGAAAGAGTGAAGTGTTGGCGAAGAGTGAAGGGAGGGGACTGATTATATTGTCGTTTTCTTGGCTTTTTTTTTTGTATTTTTTTGTACTTTTTGTGATTTTTTAATTTTAATTTTTTGTTTTCTTTGTTTTTTCTTATGTTGTCGTTTCTCTTTTCATGGGCATTGTCGTTTTCGCTGTTGGTATTTTCCCCACTCACTTACTGTGAAAAGACCAGAGGGGATTCACGTAAGCAATAGGCTCGTTTATTTATTTATTTATTTCTTCACCACGAGAAGTCCTTGCCACGTGTGTAAATTTAAAGAACATTTTCGTGAAAATTTTAAAGCATTCCATGCACATCACGATCCAGAGGTAAAATCGGTCACGGCGGCTTCTAACGTTTGCTTGGTCTTGGCCGAATCTAGCTTTGAAAATGTGTGTTTTGAAATGTCGAATCGGGTGTTGTCTTAGTAAAGGATAAGTGTTTCGCTAATCAAATCAAGTTGGCAATTCAATCGCGTAAGAAAAGGGTCGGCTTATTTTTTCGGTGCTTGTCATTCACTTTTTTTCTTTTTTTTTTTTGTAGATTTCATGAATCTAGCTCAATCCCGACCATCAATGGTTTTATTCCATGCACATCACGAGAAAGGATCCAATTTATCCGAACGTTTGTTTGCTTGGTCTTGGCGAATCAAACTTTGAAAATAAGTGTTTTGAAATGTCGAATCAGGTGTTGTCTTGTTTAAGGATAAGTGTTTTGCTGATCAAATCAAGTTGGCAATTCAGTCGCGTAAGAGAGGGGTCGGCTTGTTTCTCCGATGCTTGTTATTTACCTTTTTTATTTATTTGTAGATTTCATGAATTTAGCTTGATCCCGACCGTCAATGGTTTTAATAGTCCCATTCGATTATGACTCCGGTGGTGGTGCGATAAGATTTTCTTCTTTTTGTGACCCTTTTGCTAGAATTCTTTGTGGGGTCCATCTAACTAATTAGATTAGATTGAGTCCCACTACCCATTTCCCATTATCTAAATTGAGTTGAATTGGGACTGAGCATGATTACATGAAAAGTTGCATGATTGGGGGTCTTGGACAGCAACTGTTCTACTATTTCAAAAGAGAGAAGCCTTTTGTTCAAAGATTCTTTCAAAATTTCATTTTTTTTAATAAATCTTTGCAATTATTATTATTTTATTCTTCCCAAATGTAGGGTGCTAAAAAGACAGGCAAGGACACCTCCGTTTTCTATCTTCCATGAAGCTTCACCTGTCCTCTAAGTACCTCCGCGAGTGCGCTAAATAGTGAAAATGATCATGGGGCCTCTCCTTATAATAAATATTGCTCGAGCAAATAGCATCCATGTGACACGAAGACCAGTCCCAATGCGCATATAATTTATTCATCTCGACTCTCGAGCCAGTTCTATTATGGGTAACTCGAAACACCAATCACGCATGCTCAATTCGGGCTTGCCCGACATGAGAACAGTTGCTTAACCAGCATCTCTGTAATTTGAGCCGTTAACCAGATCTTTCTGTTCAGTAAAACTATTATCACATAGCAAGTTCTTTTGCAAAAAGCATTATTGACATCATGATGGGTAATGTAAATTAGTCGTCGAAGCTTGATCTCGTGCGTGTGCACAGTTCATGCAAGATAGATTATGCTGTCGTTCAATCATAGAGGTTCTAAAGCAAAGGGATTGGCAATTGATTAAAGTGGGGAAGCTTAATGCTTCATTATTCAACAATCCTTCGTTAATTGTCGTTTTGCTCCTTTATTCTTTCTTTTACTTTCTTCATTAGTTGAAGATGAGACTGGTACTTACCGTCAATGGATGCTTTCGCAGGAAATCAGAGAGTCCAAATTTTTACAGTTGGAAAGTTAACAAACCTTGTCATGTAGCCAAAAAGGAGAAGAGGATGACACTATTCATCCATCACGTAGTGGGATTAAGATGCGCTGGTCAAATGAGTGAATCGGCGTTTGGCAAATATATGATTACATAGAAAATGTCATGCATTTGTTGAGGTGCACGTGGAGACCCGCTAGGCGAAGTTCTGTAATGAGTCATAATGCATTGTATTTACATAAAAAAAAAAAAAAAACCAATTCACTATGATCGACGCATTATGAGGACTAATCGACCAATGAATATTAATTACTAAAAGTGTTGCAACACATAAAGCAATCAATATCAATGAGAGAGATTTATTGAGAATTGTGCGTCATTGATATCGACATCAGACAAGTGATCTAGAGGCAATATCGACATCCATGGAATTGTTTAATGAGGCTCATCATATAAAAGGTTAACCGTTTTAAATTTTGGCTAAGGGTTGAGAACAAGAGGACACCAAGATCAGGATGCAAATTGAAAGCACGAACACCAAGCGATTGTTGAGTAACCCCGCGGCATTGGAAGTTGTAACTATTTTTGGATGAGACCAGCGTGTGAATAGGAGGCTTGAAATCTTGTGAATGCAGTTGTAATTGTGCTTAGAGTAGTAACCGCTGGTGAACGGATGTAATTAGTAAGCTATAAAAATGGAGGTGCATGTAATAATTGAAGACACTCGTAATAAAAAACGCTTACTCCCAGCGTACTTATTTAATCTTATTAATTAATTGTTCCCTCATCTTCAATTTTAGTCATCATTGTCATTACTTTTCTTTCGAGTTTCTTGTTCATTTTCACTATAAAAGCCATGAGTTCCTATCCATAATTGCCACTAAACCCATTTCATTAAAAATCAAAATTTAATTTTTCTGGTGAAAGATTTTTCACTATTTAAGTCAACACCCATTTTTGGTGAAGCACATAGATGTTAAACTTTTTGAGTAAATGTAAGTTTACGAGTAGTCTATATACTCTTGCTTGAAATATAAAACCAAACTTTACTTTTCTTGGTTCAAAATGATCCATACATTTTTAGAAATTGTGATATATTGACCTTAGAGTCCACTAAGAACTCAAACTTTGCATTTGTAGGCCTTTGGACCATCCTTGCCTTTGTTTGTAGCCTTTGCAGGCATGACGGTGGTCGCTTGCCTTAGTGTTCTCTCTCCCTCCCTCTTGACCAAGGCCGCCACTCGCGGTGGTTGTGTCCAATGTGATGGTGACCATAGACAAATGTAGTTGCTTCCTTGACTCTCATTGTTACTTTTTTTTAAAAAAAAAAATTGCTGATGGGCAATTAATCCATTCGAGCATGTGTTTCAATGTCTACATCAGGATTGCATGGTACTTTCACAAAGAGGGTAACGATGGATACTTTAAAATATACTGATACTATTTTCAAAAAAAGAGTAAATGGACGATTTTGAATTTTTAGTAAGTATGGAGGGACTATCATTGACATTATGTCGCATGTTATTGAGCTTCTATTTGGAGCGTGGTACCTCTAAGTTGAGATATGAGACTTCTGCTGGACGCTGCGATAAACCCTAACTAATTCAGCTTCAATACGACAGCTTCTTTCATGTTTCTTGTCGTCCATCGATAGTTGAAGATTAGACCGATACTTACCTTAGGAATGTTTCAGAGAGTCCAACATTACAGTTGGCAATTAAGTTAACAAACCTTGTCATGTGGCCAAAAAACGAGACGGATACATTTCACTCCATCACGGGGTGACATAAGTAAGTGCTGTTCCAATAAATAAATAGGGGGTCACCAAATATCATTAAACAAAAAACGTCCAGGTTAATTTTCTTATTTGTTATAAAAAAATAACATCACAAAACCTTAGACTATGTTCATTGTGATACATATATCATGAACTTATCATTATTATTTTTTTGTGTTACTTATAACCCTAAACTTGCCCATTGTGACACCAATGCCTCAATTTTTTTTTTTTTTTGTGTTATAAAAAGTCTCAAATTTATATCAGCGTAACAAGTATGTCTTAAATGAGAATTGAAATAGAGAGTAAATACATTTTTCATGACACAAAAAAGTTGGTGGTATTAGTGTCACAATTCGCAAATTTAGGAGTTTTGATGACATTAAAAAAAAAATTGGGATATTTTTATCACAGTAGACATAATTTGAAGTTTTTTGTGGTATTTGACCTTATTTTATACAATGCTTGCCTAACTCTAATTATTCACTTGAAAATAAAATAAGAAGCATTCGTGTTAAATTCCTTGAGATCAGAGTATAAAATTCATGGTATCAGCGAAACAAGCCTGCAGGACCTAACAGACACACAACACTTTCACTCGCTTGCTCTTTCCTTTCTCTTAAGCATTAGAAACAATTCACTAAGTACGTTACATGTACCGATAACGAATATCAACCCTCACATAAGATGAGACTTGAATAAACTAGATTTATTGAGTGATTTCGTTTGATAATCCAGGATAAAGCCTCGATTTCTTGTAAGTCCATGCAACACCAAGTAAACTCCGTGAACCGGTTGATTCGGGCATTTGCCCTGTCGAGATAATCCTGATCCAGAGCGATATGCGTGTGCCTAAAGGGATTTGGACGCCCTATCTACTCTCCTATTGAAAATCAGAGGCTCTTCGACCAAGGAATCAATTTGGGACCAAATCGCATCCCCAAGCCCGATGCTCTTCGTATTCCGCGAAACGCGAAGCGAGGTTTATTCAAAGCACTGTTCCGTGCATGGGATTGTGTTCGTTTGTCCCCTTCCTCTTTGGATTCCATTCTTATCCTCCCTTCGATCGAGTTGGCAATTTAATATAGACGAATATCTCTGTTGGACACTGCTCTTACTCGGGACTTTCTGAACAGTTCTGTCTTTGACACAGAGACTAAAGTGGGTACAGGGGATAATGCAATGCTTTCTCATGGCCTGGCCATGGATACTTCATCTTCGGATGAAGATCTTCCTGGATATGAATCGGATCATCTTCAAGGAGATGATTACAAGATTGGTACCGATTTGCCTGTCAGAAAGTATGCCATGAATTTGGCTATGCGATACTAAAACACATTCGCATCGATCCATTTAGTGGGACTGACACGACACTAACATTTGACCCATTAAAATTGGTTTGCTAATTTTAATGGTTAATACTATCAAAATCCTCAAATTAATTTTTGGGTCACAAAAACATCAAAAATAATATGTTCCTACCACATTTATCTCCAGATAAATTTTGCGTAGTATAAGATCCTAAACGGATATATTTGTGTCACATTTATCTCAAATGGGTATACTCATGTCGCTTTAATTCCATTTTAACAAGAAAATGATAGCCAACAATATATATTCAAATTTCTTGAGATAAATATGGTGTGGTACATCAGTTTGAAATAAATGTGATATGTGTGTATCAATTTGATATCTTTGTGACATAAAAATTTGTTTAGGATAAGTGTGGTACGAGTGTATCAATTAGAGAGTTCCGATTTGGAGCTTTTGGTATTTAATAAACTCAACCAAAATTTCCACACGCAGTGGAGCAAACTTGCCAATCACCCTTTTCTAGGTGTTTTCACGTGTTCTTTTTTCTTTTTAACCTTTTGAAAAATTAAAGTGCTCTTTTATCTTGACTACTTGACCATTTAATCATTGCATTGCCCCAGGTGACGTGCGGTTTAATTATATGTAAGACCATGAACTCGTTTGATAAAGTTAAAAAGCAAGTACCAAAAGTTGAACTATTGAATAGTAGGCGTGCCCCATCATTTTAATGTTGAAAGTGAAAATAAAAAGTTACTTTATTTAAGATGGAAAGTCGATTAACAACTAGTATTAGTTTCAAGGATATTGTAGGTAGGTTTAGGAATACTTTTCACCAACAAATTAAGTAAATTTTGTCTTGAAAAAACGGATAATTACATTGACATTTATACAATAAGATTAAAAAGTTAGAGATATCTAGACTGCCATATCAATCTTATCTTGCAAAAATTCACCTCAATGACTATATTGAAATTTCTTTAAAAGATTTAGGATTAAATTAATAAAATTAAAAAGATTGAATTGATATATAAATAATAAGTTTAAAGTTAATTGTATAATTTTTCATTTTGCTTTTTCTCTCAAATTTGGACCATTCGTGTTTGTCATTTTCGTGCTTTATTTCTACATAAAGCATTCATAGGATCTTATAAATATAGCGTACTTTGCACGTGAGCTAGCCTAGTAGCGAGATAAAGTTTAATCTTTTTAGCATCAACGATACGAAGGCAATTATTGCTTTTACTCGATGGAGAGCTGTTCCACTTTACTTTTGTAAAATAATCATGTATCATTCGCATTTGTTCAGTAACACTTTTGGACAATCTTTGATGGGTTTATGGCTCAAAAAATGGATAAGAATACTAAAAATCTTTACATATGTTACAATAATATAATTGAGTTCTAAAATTTATAAAAAGGGCAATTGAGTCTCAAAACTTGTCAATTATTGCAATCGAATCCTTTTGTTAATTTTATTCAACTTGACTAACAAAAAATATTGAGAGTAGCTTTCTGTATTATATTCTTGATGGTGTGACTAAAATAACAATCCAAATCTAACTTTTAATACATAGTTTATTTAAATTAAATTATAAAATAAGCTAAATTAAAAAAAGGGTAAGAATCCTCTGTACTAAAAAATATTATTTGGATGAAAATCATATTGTTTTTGCTTTATGTTTCATATTTTAGCCATCTCATCACCATAAAGAAAAGAAAAAAATTAAAAAAAAATGTCATGTCAACTTTTTATGTTAGCTAAGTTGGACAAAGTTAACAAAAACATTCGATTACACCAATTTAACAAATTTAGAACTTGATTGCACTTTTTTATGAGTCTTATGATTTAATTATACTTTTGTGTCAAATTTTAGAATCTCCGGTACATTTATCCCTTAAAAAAATCTAATAAATTTCAATGATAAATTCATTACACGTGCTCTAATTGTAAATATAATAGTAAAAGGACAATAATGAAAATAATGATGAGATTAGAACCCACATATAAAAATCATCGTCACTTCAGAAAAGATAATTTGCATTTTCTCCAAAGTCAAAAGACATATTTGCTTCCGTATCCTACACCCATCTCTTTCTCCAAAGGCGTGGGTGGTTTTTGGTTTCAAGATTGTTTCAAGTTCTACTTAGAACTTAGAACCTACCCATCGGAATCAGTTCCTAAATTTTGGAACTTAAATTTACCTTGCATACTTTAGAATTTGGACCCGTCACATGTTTTAGAGTTAGTTTTAGAGTTATATCAAGTTTCACGTGTGATTGTAATAAATTGTCACTTCTAATCACCGCTGTTTATTTCTACAATCCACATATCATAATTCATATTTAAATACACATACGCGAAAAATATGAAACATTAACAAAATAAAAGTTCCATTCATTGATATATCAGAAATGGAAGTTTAGATTAGTGGTTCCAGATCATACATTCATCATCAGATCTATGGAATCTAGCAAGATTGCACGAAGATATGGAATAAGAAAAAAAAAAAAGATTTGTTTCAAGTTCTACCTACTATTTGTCAATAGATTCCCTAATTTTTTGAACATTTGTTACTATCTTGTTTGTATACCTTAGAATTTGGAACTGAATCGGTTTGATTTTGTGATTCCGGGTTTTGCCCTAAAAAAATACTCACCCCTACTTTCTCCTCCCTTTCTTTCTTCTTGTACCTTCTAGCAGCAACCATGGGAGCTCCGTCACAATGCTTGCTGGGACATTATCTATTCCAAATCGGTTCCGCCCGGCCTCGACCTAGACCAGATCTTAGGCAGCGATTGTCGTCAGTCTTGAGTCTAAAGTTCAAAGCACTGTGGGTGACTCCCATTTTATCTTTTTATGTTGTACACAATATACATGAGGTGCGGTATATGTACTAACTAGAATTTGATTCATTAAAAGTGACGGGAGTCTCGTGAGACTTACCAGATATATGCGACCGTCCAGATATAGTTTAGAATATGTGTTGGGTTTACTGAATAATTCTTTGCTGATGAATAAGTCGAAACTCCATCTTCGCAGTCGGCCCACATCTCTGTTGTGCTCCCGCACATCCCGACCCGATCAAGCCAAGTAAACTCGTAAGATCTCTTCCAGATTACGAAGACAAAACAGCTTCTTTTGGGAATGCGGTCTAATTTCTGTTACAAAGAGATTGGAAGTGATGCAAAATTGAACAGGTATGGCCAAACTTTGAAATTAGAGATGATTCGTAGTCGGAACACTATTTGATAGAAAAGTTCAGAGAACAATCATCTTAAGTACCATATTTTCTCGTGCGATCAACTTTCCAAAGGAAAAGTCTAAGGCGGACGTTCATCCGAATTTATGTTCTGCCTTTTCCCTCAGATTTTCGGAATTTATATTTGATAATCCATGATCTTGCGATATAGAAAATAGTGAATGAGTTACTTCGCCAGAATCACATACCTTCTCTTTGCCTTTATCGGATTTGTGGTCCAAGCTTGCTGCTAATATCCGATCTAGCCAACTGCAAGATCACACATTTCAGCCAAAAGACGGCGAGTTTGGCTGCTCAATAGAGAAATCAGCAACCTAACCAGGCATTGCAATTTATTTCATGCTTTAAATGTTAATTCTGACGATACAAGTCCATGACAATTACTCCAAAAATGCAATCCGCATTTGAATTTCTGCTGTAATCTTCCAAACAAATTGAGTTGACAATGATTTACTATTGTCATCTTACTTTGGAGAGACTGTAACAGCTACCGGTCATAGTCATAGTCGATTATATCTCATTAAAGAAGCTCTGTGAAATAATTCTGCAGTACATGTATCCGCATTGTCAAATGTCGGCTATGGAGCCTGCTTCTTCTTTGGTCACTCGTTTGTTTTCATTTTCTCAAGTTCATTCACAAGTTCGCATGTTTTTGGGTCTTTCTTTTCAGGCATAGATCTATTTCTGCACGTAGCTCTCGTATCAGATGCGCAAGATCTGCTTTCCCATATTCTGCTGCGGTTCTTGGCATGGGTCGATACTCCATCGACAAACTAGGTGAGGCGGCTTCTGGTTGCATGTTGGGAGTTCTGTTGGATACCTTTCGACATTTTTTCGGGATGCTTAGGACGCTGCTGTGCTCTACTCTGGTGAGTCGTCTTGAACTTGCTTTCCCATGTGGCTTATGTTCGAGCATACTTAGGTTTTCGGTTTGAATATGTACCAGGAAGTGAAATGGCGGGGCTTGTGTTCCTTCCCTTTGAAGAAAGTCCAGTATAAAAATGGGATTCGTGATGAGAGGCTCCCGTAGACTCTGCATTGACACAAAACTGAATTATTCACCCATTACGTTGGCGTGAATAAAAAGGAAAAAGTAGGGCGAATGACTGTCGTACTGTAAGATTAAGTAATGAACAATTTCTGACATATTTCGTCTTCGCACGTATTGTTTAATTATGTAACTTTTAATTGGGTCTGTACCTGTTGTGGCGAGCTGAAATTCCTATAAAAGCAGCCGACATTTCATTCACACCTGAATTTTGATAATTTCACCGTGTCTCCCCGAACCCTACCAAATAAGGGGATTATATCCTCTGATTCGCTGCAATATTATTATTGATAAGATTAGTTATCAAGTTGGCCGTGTATCCGATGGTTGCTTTGAATTGCTTAATTCTGACAATTTGCGCACATCTTTGGATCGATTAGGAATATATCTCTCTGATTTGTTTGTACTTAATGCCAATTTTGAATCAACCTTCGGAGAAAAAAAAAGAAGAGTAGAAGCACTCGGATTTTCCCTCGGCAAGCTCCCTCTCTCCAGCTACCTCCTCCAAACCTGGCGTTGCCGCCGTCCCCTGACTGGTCCCGCCGCCAGTACCCTCCCGGGACCACCTAAGCTCGCCTTCCGTCCGCCTCTGATCAGCTGCTGTTCTCAGTCTCCAGCACTGCCCAGAACCCGCTGGCATTACCGCTCGCCTCCACTAGTCGGTGCTTTTTGCCCCCGTAAGGACCCAGTCACTGTCCCCGACAATGGTCCCATCACTGCCCAGGTCCCGACGTCGCTGCTGTAAGCCTCGCATCACCGCTGCTCGAACCGGTGCCCCCCTGTTGGTCCCAGTCGCTGCCACCCAATTTGCTGACGCCGTCTGATTAGTCCCGCCAGTGTCATTGTTGATCTCGGGCCCCGCTGTGATCGTCCTTTGTTGATCACTCCTGCCGGTGCTGTTCGCTGTACGCTGTCGCTTACCTCGTCGCCGGTTCACATCGTAATCTCGCCTGAGGTAAAATTAGGTAACGCATTATCCGATTTAGCTTGCTTCCTATTTTGGAACATGTAATCTTTGAATAAATTACCTTGCGTATATCCCCCTGCACATCTTAGATAGAATAAAATATTCGATATCCTATTTTGATTGATCTTGAATTTGTTGAGGATATCTTAAATGGGGAATCGAATCTTTGAGCTGGAATATTGAACCCTAATTAAATTTTTCCTCTTTTATGCGTAATGAAGTGATATTTAATTAGCTAAGTTTAATGTTAATAATTATTAAAAGCACTCAAATTATTTCGTTAACATCATTAGATTAGGTGCACCACATAAAATAAAAAAACAAAAAATAAAAAATAAATTCGCATTGTATCTAAAACTTGGATGTGCATTCATGCATGTTTCCTAATTTAGAATTTTATAGCGTTAGGAATCATATAGCAATTTAGGAAACCATGAATTTTATTTAATGCCTGACTAGGAATACATATATTATGTCCTAGTTAATTTAAGTCGTTGCGTAGATTTAAAAAGAAAATACCAAAAAAATGTTGCATCCATATTTCATATAGATTGCATTTAATTGTAAGAGTTAATTCATGATTAGTTCTATAATGTTCATGTTGCACATTGCACGTCATTTAATAAATCAAATGTCTTTAGGAATTCATCTTATTCATCATCTCATATAGAATAGAATGCATTTAGGATTAATTATTACTTAATTCCATTGCATGTAGTTTAATATTGCTTATGCATGTCATGCA
Organism: Eucalyptus leucophloia subsp. euroa; assembly: GCA_017140325.1. Classification (NCBI taxonomy): domain Eukaryota; kingdom Viridiplantae; phylum Streptophyta; class Magnoliopsida; order Myrtales; family Myrtaceae; genus Eucalyptus; species Eucalyptus leucophloia. The sequence continues at coordinate 10,728,388 of CM029476.1, read as the reverse complement.
ATAAGGTTGATTCATGTCATTCAACAATGAATGCATGCACATAATTTAGTCCATCTAGAATTATAGGTATCAATTGCACGTTTGCACATTATTTCTTCGTATATAATTGTGCAAAGTCATTGCCGCTACGACAATTTGCACTTGCTTTTCATACGGATAGCTTGACATATACGTTAAAATTCCCCACTTCTATTTTAATACACCAAAGGCTCACTCAATTATCGAGTGTAGCAAGGAATGGACACGGTTGAACACTTCTCAATATCTCGTAGGTAAAGGATCTTCTCGAAACTATGGCAAATGATATCTAATTTCTTTATATGACCCCAAATAACCAATCGGATTTGGATATCCAGTATCTACTTAGTAATATTTACCTATATAAATATATTGTAAATTTAATTAGCATATGCCAATTAGATATATGGATGTATCTAAGCCATTAAATAACATACCTGAAGGAGGATGGAGAAAATGTGCATCATGTCTTCTAATAGCTTCATAAAAGATATGAGTATTATGAGCTTATCCCTTCCAACTGGCCCAAACATAGACAAATTTCATATTAAAATTACATATGGCTAACATGTTCTAAGTTGTTATTCTTTTTCGACCAATAAAATGAATTTGATCATATGTAGGTACAATCACTGGGATATGTGTAACATCAATAGCTTAAATGCAATCCTTAAAATATGGATAAAATCGTCGATCTTTCTTGATCTCTTCTAGAACTTTTCTATATTGTGGATCAATTGGTTGGATCAAATCTTTTCTCATATCACATACTTTATCTAAAACTAAGCTAAAGTACCTACTTATGATTTCCTGGAACGTTAAAAACGCTCTTATGCTAACCTATTACCTATACCATGTCCTCAAATATGAAGAAAGATACCAACCATTTTTCTAACATCAATATTCCTAGATCCTTGAAGGCCATAATGTGTTACTAAATCATGCGTTAAATTGTTAAATACAATTTTATGCATTCTAAACATATTGTAGCACCTTATTAGATTAGCATTTTCATCAATTAACTCTTTTAAGCATACATAACCTGTATATGTTGAGGTCATGCAAGGTTATTTGCAAAGATTGGTCGCTTGGTAAATAATTATAACTTCAGCGATTGAGACAATATCTCATAATTCATTTTCTTCTTGCTCATGATTTTCCCTTATATGTGAATTATCCATAACTGCTTCAAGTAACAAAATATGAAGAAAAACAATGTATTAATCATCACATATATGCAAACTATCACATTAAGAGAACACCAAATGAAAATAATTCTAACATCAAACACTAATTGAAATTAGGTTCATAAGGACTGTAAATAAAGATCCATAGATGGAATCAAAGTGGAATGCCTAAGTTTCAAACTTGAAAACAATAAGATGCTAACATCATATCTACGAAGACTTGATTCTCTTCTCAACTCATATTTGAGATACTTTACTTTCTTTGTATCATCCTTTAAGCTCATGAAAACTTGCATATTGTCTATATTTTCTTTTAAATGAGAAATTGTAAAAAAGTACAAGTTTTCATCTTCCATAATCTCAGTATGAAATCCAATATCTCTATTAATTGGTTGCTTTAGATGCAACAGTGGTAGTGCTCATACTCTCAACAAGTAGCCCGTTAATTTGTGTTCTAAGCTCTTCTCTTGTGCTTAATTTCTTGTCTTTCTTTCCTTAAACTTGCATCTTTGAAGTCTGCACGGTTCTTTTATAGGTTTGAGTTCTAGTTGGTTCAACAATGATTTCATCCATATGATCATCTAAGTTTTCATTTGTAGACCCCCACAACATCATCAATACTAGGTTGTGTGGCCTCCACATCATTATTAATACATAAATCTTGTGCATGATTCCATATGATTCCTCTAGTAGCAACTGTATCTGTGAACATTGTATCTAACTTTACCTCAAGATCAAGATGTATGTCTTTCATCCTAAAAGTCTTGAACTTTGGATTGGCCTGTTATAATGAAGTATTTGCATAAGTTGTATCATTAAAGATGAGCTTAACACGAAAGTAAAAAAAGAAGTGAAGAAAACCTAAATTTTACTCTCCCACCATTCGTCACTCACATTAATGGTTTTCTTTTTTGCATCCCATCCTAATTCAGTTTCATTGTAAAGCAATGACCTCCATCTTTTCCATTTTTCCTTGAGGTTATCCCACTTACTTTTTATTTGTTGTTTATCATACTTTTTGTCTGCTAGCTCATCAGACTTACTAATTATGACTGTCCATCCATCTCTTTTGTTGTTTGCAGGATGATTGCCTTTTTCAATTTGTTCAATGTACAACTTACAAAAGGATTCTACATCTTTCGAACTCCAAAATGCATTTTCCTTTGATAAACTCATTTACTAGTAAAGTGACATGAACAAATTTAAGAGACACAAATAAACAAGATCAACCATGAACCAATTCAAATGAAGAATATAAACAAACGATTACAAACAAGTGTATTCCATCAATTTACATTTGACAATTAGATAATAGTACACAAAAGTAGGAAGGACACAAACACATAAAGTTAAAGCACATGACTTCATTTCAGTTATTGCACCTTGCAGTGAAATGCCTTATCTTGGATCAAAGGCATTTTTAGCCATAAGAAGCAAAGAGTGATAAGCCAAAGTCATTAGTTCACATGTTAAAGCAACATAGAGAATCTGACACATGGAGAGTGAATTCTGTTACTGGATTAGTGGTGTATGTGCATATCTTATCAACATATGAACAACAATAAGATATTCTTCCTAACCAACGAATTAATGCAACAGTGATTGTATGTGTGTATCGTTTTATAAAAGCTAACGATCGCACACAACACTTGTAGATACTTCCAACCTATGAGAACTAAAAAACCATTCAATAGCTACTTCAAAATCCTCCATGTAACTGGCAAGTCAACTAAATTCTTACACTCCATGTAGCCTTTATCATGAAGATTAGATGCAAGTGAGGAAGCAACATTCGGGACTATTTTGAAAGAATATTGACATTAATGGGCAACATGAAAAGCTTCATATAGAGAGTCGATCTTGCTGCGTGTGTCAATACTTCACTAGAAACACTCCTCAAGAGAAGCCTTTTTTTTTTTTTTTTTTTCCGAAGGGAACAACCCTATAGATCCCACTTAAAATGCAATTTGCATTATACCAACAGTGGATTCACCCACGACACTTCTATGGTAGTATTAGTGCAACATTGAGACAAATTAAAGACGAACAGAGTAGAACCAAATGCAAGAGGAGATCTAAAGATGAAGATGCACCTACACGACCTCAATAGAGAGAGAGAGAGAGAGAGAGAGAGAGAGAGAGAGAGAGAGAGAGAGAGAGAGTTGTCAAGCGAATCACAAAAAGAGAGAGATGAAGAAGAGAGATCAGCTGTCGTGTGATGGAGTTGAGAGCAAAACAAAGGAAAGCATTCTAGAGAGAGAGAGAGAGAGAGAGAGAGAGAGAGAGAGAGGGTTTTGTTTTGTAAATGGGTAAAATTGGACTTTTTATAATATTTTGAGGGTAAAATAGGTAACTAGCCAAAATTCATTAGTTGAGAGGAGTAGCATTCTGAAAATGCTGAAAGCCTAAAGTAGGTGGGGACCTGTTTAGGCTTTCGGCATTTTTTTTTTTTTGGGTCGAAATATTGTAAATTCATTGCTAGCCCACTAAAGAGGCATCATCAGTTGGAACATCTAAACATAAGATTGAAATTAGAGGCTGCGGAGGATGTGATAACCAATTACTAGGAAGAGAATTTGCTCGATGGGCTTTAGTGATCCAATCTGCGGCTTTGTTGATTTCCCGTGGCTCATAGAAGACCGAAATTCCATTTAACTGTGCTAGTAAGCTTTTGCAATCCTCCACAATGGACTGGGCTGGCCAAGGGGGCTCTTCCCAGCCCGGTAAGCAATGCATAAGGGATAAGTGGTCTGAAGATAAGATCACTTGTCCTTAGCTTCTTGCTGGAGATTAGTTCATGCGTTTCTATTCTGTTTAACCCATAACAAAGCTTCTCTCACAACTAGGGTTTTGGCTACCCAAACGAACGACACATGGATCCTCTTAGTGAAGCTCGTGATGAGAAGACCGGCAGTGTTCCTGCACATGCCAGCCACCGATCTCACCATTGTCGAGGCGCACCAGGAGCTGTCAATGTTCAGCTTTAGCTCACTTGTACTAGGTGGGTTCCATTTTAGTGTGCTATTTGGGCTTTGTGTTGATCCTCTGTTGCCGCTCATCCCTTTGGCGCACCATTTTGTGTACAGAGTAGTAGTAGTTCATGCCTCTTCTTGGGTGTTAGTTGGATTAGGCGAAATTCCTTGGACAACCGCTGAGTTGTGGGTCCTCCAGATCTGCCACGGTAGGCTTGCGAAGAGGGTTTTCGATTTAGGTCCTGCTCTTAAGGTGAGATTCTCGAAGATCCATTTGTCGATTCAGGTAATATTTACTGGAGATGTATCGGCTAGGAAATCAGGGGCTGACCATAAGGTTTTTGTCTAGTTGCATAGGAGAAAGGGATGCTCTGCTGTCATTGGTGCATGACCACAAATTTGACAAGTTGGATCAGGTATCATGTGTCTTTTATACAGGTTTTCCTTTATTAGAAGAGCATTGCTGCATATATTTCATAGTAGGAATCAAATTTTGGGGAAGGTAGGGAGTTTCCATATCTCGTTCCATAGGGATTTTGGAACTTGGTAGAAAGGAGATGGGTTATGTTTGGTGAGGATTACTACTTTGTTATGTATTTAGTTGTAGTTGCTCTTAATGGTATACGATCCCGAACTGTTGGCTGTCCACACAAGTTGATCATAATAGGGATTTAGGCTAAGTGGGTTAGCTAGGATCTCTTGGGCCACTCTTTCCTCAAAAACTTCATTAACTCTTATAATATCCCATTCCTTGGTTTTGTTGTCAATTAATTTAGCTACCATTCTTGGCTCATTTCGATTTGCTGGGCCAATAAGTCTTCTGGAAGGAAGCCATACATCTTCTCTAATGCGGATTCTTTGTCCATCTCCAACCTTCCATCTAGTGGTATGTTTGATTGCATCTCTCGCCACCAATAAACTTTGACAACCCCACGAAGGACGGGAACCTTTGTTTGCTGCCCAAAAATCACATCAAGGAAAGTAGATACTTTTAAGAACTTGACACCATAGGGCATCCAGTTGTTGAACAATTCTCCAAACCTGCTTCCCCAACATTGCTTTATTAAATCCACCAAATCCTTAAAACCTAGGCCTCCACAATCCTTCATAGTTTTCAATTCTTCTCAATTTTTCCAATGAATACCTCTTCTAGCAGCATTTTGTTTCCACTAAAAGGAGGCTATTTGCTTCTCAATAGCACGGCAAATGGAAGTTAGAATTTTAAAAATAGACATAGCATATTAGGGTAGGGCTTGAATAACTGTCTTAATGAGAACTTCTTTTCTCGCCTTCGATATTAACCTCTCTTTCCATCCTTCAAGTTTCCTCTTAGCTTTAGCTCTCCCAAAGAAAATGCCTGATTTATTGAGGTTGATAGCTTGTCCAGACACATAATAGTATTGGTTCAATACTTTGGCTACATTTTGAGCTTCTCTTATCGTTCCATCTAAGAAAAAGATAACATCATTAGCAAAGAGGAGATGCGAGAGCATTGGGCATGTTGGGTTTAGGCGAATCCCCTTTATACTCCCATCTTGGACAACTTTACTCATAAGGGTTGAGAGGGTGTTGGCCATGACAATGAATAGATAGGGGGATAGAGGGTCCCCTTGCCAAATACCTCTAGTAGGCCTAAAGACAGCTGAAGGCTCACCATTAACTAAGATGCTGAAAGATATCGATGAAATACATTACTTTATCCAATTGACCCATTTTTCATGGAATCCCAGCCTCAGCATATAATCACATAGAAAGTCCCATTCAACTATGTCATATGCTTTTTGTATATCTAGCTTTAAAATGACTTGGAATTTACACTTCATTCTTCTCACTCTTAGTTGGTGAACCGATTCTTTGACTACAAAGATGTTGTCTTAGATCTGGCGATCACTGATAAAAGCAGTTTGCTCCATAGAAATTATTTTTGGCAGCCAAGATTTTAGCCTATTAGTCAGTACCTTCGCAATGATCTTATAATTGAAATTGCAAAGGCCTATAGGTATGAATTGGGTAAGATTTTCTGGATTTGTTACTTTAGGGATGAGAGTAATATGCATTTTATTGAGCTCTGGTTCAAACGTACCTTGGTTGAAAAAATATTGCACCATGTTGAAGATATCGTCATTAATTATAGGCTAATGACTTTGATAAGATAAACCATTTAACTTGTCCAGTCCTGGAGCCTTTGTAGCCCTTAGTTGAAAAACAACAACTTTGACTTCCTCTTTTGTGATTGGTTTAATCAGATCTTCATTCATCTCCTCGTTGACCACTGCTTCACATTGATTTAATATAGGTTGGTAGTTCCTATTGCCCACCAAAGTAAATAAAGATTGGTAGAAGCTTCGGATATGGTGTTTGAGGGTGAGGGGTCCCTGCACCAGGTTTGATCATCAATTTGTAGCATGGATATTTTATTTTGTTGTCTTTGTTGGACCGTTGTTGCATAAAAATACTTAGTATTTTGGTCCCCCCATTTCAACCAGTCTTGACCTCATGCACCAATACATCTCTTCTTGCTTCCACAAATTTGCATTTTTCCCGATAATGTTTCTGATCTCCTCTCTATTTTGCTCTCCATTTGTTATGTTATTTAGCTCCATAAGCCGGGATTTGAGGGAGAAGATCTATTTTTTAGCACTTTTAAATTTCCTCCTACTTCATTTGTTTAATTTAGTAGCAACCAGCCTTGTTTTATATACAAGATTAATTTTTGTTGTTCTATTCTCTTGCCAAGCTCGCTTGATCACCGCCTCATACTCGGGGTTTTCTAGCCAAAACAATTCAAATTTGAACATTTTCTTGATTTTCTTTTCCCTTTGATCAAGAGAAAGTATAATTGGACTGTGATTCGAACCTATCACTAGTAGTGCAAATGTCATCGCATTTGAGAATAGTACTCTCCATTCCTAGTTACATAGTGCCCTATCTAATCTCTTCTTTACTAATGTGCTTCATTCTCTGTTATTTGATCGGGTATAAGCGTAGCCCTTACTTTCGATGTCCATCAAGGAGCAATTATCTAAAAACCCTCCGGAAAGCTGCAATTCGATAACAGTCCACCTCTCTACACCCGACCTTTTTCCAATGATAAAATATTTTATTGAAGTCTCTTATGCATAACCATGGGAGTGGATTGTTTTAGTTGTTGTCTTTCACAGCTCGCCATAACCTCATTCTCTCTTGAAAATTTGTTGGTGCATGTAGAAATGATATCCACATCAGGTTACCTTGAATGAGATCCTTGCATTGAATATTGATTAGTTCCCCGGAACTTCCCTCCACTTCCACTTTTACCTCCTCATCCCACATAAGCGTCAAGCCTCTAACTTTACCAATTGGTTCAACAATAAAAGAAAATTTGAAATGAGTCATTTTCCTCACTCTCTCTACAATGGTGTTTTTGTTTTTTGTTTCCATGAGGAAAATCAGATTGGGCCGTTCTTGAGCCATTTAAGCTCTGAGATGCTGGACTGTCAAGGAAGTGCCCAGCCCTTGACAGTTCCAGCTCTATTCTTTGGTGGCTTATTAGGGCCAGCTACTAAAGCCCATGCACTAGCCCATTCCCAAGTCTGAATTGGGGCATTCAAGAGTTGTTTTTCATCGACCAAGAGATCCTGTGAGGTTTTCTTTTCATAAGGACTAACCCGCTTTTGTTTTTTTGCCACAGGAGCTTTATATACCGTCTTTCCTTTCTTAGAGGTTAGTGAAAGGATCTCATTGCCTATTAGAGAAGGGAGTAGCATTGTTGTTTGCTCTATGCATTGCCCATTGAGTATAATAAGTTGCTCTGGCTTTCCTGACTCTTCCATAACCTTCTGTGCACTATGCTAGACATTAACAATTGCCAGTTCATTTGGTTCATTTGCTTATAATCTTAGAGGTATTTCGGTAGCCATTGTTGGAGTTTCCATCACAACCTCTTCCTCTATGGCAGAAAGTTCAAGTTTGCCATAAAAAGTCTTACAAAAGGGGCTAACCTCTTGGACTTCAACCTTTAGCAATAAGCCATACCACCCTGGTTGATCTTGGGCAAGTCCAGTTTCTTCATAGGGTATTTCAGTGCAAAAGTTTGCATAATACCCAATGCGACCACAAGAATAGCAAAAATGAGGGAACCTTTCATACTTGAAATCTATCCACAATTTTTTCCCCATAATTAATCACAGTTCCTATTTTGAGTGGGCATGACAGATTCAGTAGCACTCTGGCCTTTCCATTTTTGCGTGCATTGTTAGTTCTAGCTTCAATTTTAACCTCCTCAACTTGCCCAAGTGAGAAGCTTACAAGTGTATGTCATTTTCAGTGATTCTAGTACGAGGAAGGCACCCTCCTTTTTTCTTCACTTGATTGGAATAGGAAAGAAAAAAAACCTAGTTCAATTAACTCACATTTTACTGAATTTGTTTTCCATGTTCTTTTTATAGTATTGATAAAAGCTTGAAAATTAACATTTGGCCTCAAAATATACTTGACGTAGAGAGTGAACTCACTTTCTTGCTTAACTTCCTCTAGAATTTCAACCCCAAGGTCAATGATATCCTCGTCTGACCACAAGTCTCCCATTTTTTGACACAAAGCTGCCAATCGGAGATGGTTATCCTCATTGCCTTCCATTTCCTGTCACCTTTGTCGGATGTGCCGATAAGCTATAGATGGTCTATATGGATTGAAGGGATCTCTAAAGATGATGGCCATTCAAAATGGGGTTTTATTGAGAAAACAACAACCAAGGGATACTCTCTTCGAGCAAGTAGAGCTAATAAATGGATGCACAAATACCCAAAGATCCAATATCCTCCTTCCACTTTAGACAAATGGGCATAAAAGGCACTTAGGCGCAATGATATCCATGGGTCGCCTAGATGAAGACAAATCTAGGGGATCTACAAAGAAAATCTAGTGAAATTTCAAGCATACATCAGTCACCTGGAAGAACGAAGACCTAGGGGAAATGTGAAGAAATCCGGTGAAGATTGCCAGCATTCTGCCGGAGGAACATCGTCAAAATGGAAGATCTGGATGATGATGGCTTAATCGGGGCAGGGGGGAGGGGGGATATGCCTGGATTCTGCCATGGGTAGACAGGATTAGGGTTTGAGATTTGGGAACTTGATAAAAAAGGGTCAACTATCACCTAGAAGGATAGAGAGGAACTCCAAGGCTGGAGAGAGCTCGAACTGGCATCCACAGCAGCTAGCAACCCTTTTTAGTGATATCATAAGAGTCACACGCTTTCAGCATTTCAAAAGCAAGCATTTGGCCAATAAGACCTCAGAACGCTAAACCAAACACCTAATATTTTTCCAAATGGGCTTTAAAGACTCAAAGCCCATTGGAAACGCTGAACCAAATGAAGTTTATATGTTGAGGTAAATCTTTATTTCCCTCGCCAACATTAGTATGTATGTTATTAGAATTTTTCACCTCATATAATTAGAAGTCCTTATTAATCTTGAAGTCCTTATTAATCTTACCTCTACTAGAAAATTCTTCTATAAAAACGTGATATCTCGTGACTCCATTTTAATCACGCTTTTATTAGCTTGTTCACTTATGAACACATATTCTTAGGAGTATTCAAAGTGCCTTATAAAGATATATTTTTTCCTTTTATGGCTTAATTTGCCATATTTATGAAAAGAATCATGAACATATGCTGCACACCCCTAATGTCGTATGTTATTTAAGTCTGATTTCCTACCAATTCACAATTCATATGTGGTGGAATTGATTGATTTAGATGACATACGGTTAAGTATATAAAAAACAATCAATAACACATTTCCTCTGTACAAACTAGGTAGATTGCTTGTGTTACCTTAAACCTAACTATTTTCAATAAAGTTTTATTTCTTCTCTCAGCAACTCCATTTTGTTGCGGAATACCAATAAGAGTCAATTGTTTTATAATTTCCTTTTCATCACAAAGAGTTTTAAATTACTTAGATAGATACTTACATCCGTGATCGATTCTTAATACTTTTATTATTGGGATAAATGCAATAGAAGTCCTAAAACTTGTTATGAAAATGCAATTGAGTCTTAAAATTTGCGAAAAGTGCAATCAAGTTCTAAAACTTGTCAAATTGTTTCAATCGAGTCCTAAAATTAACACCGCCAACTTTTTTAACGGAAAATGCTGACGCAACGCGAACGTGGCATTTTAAACTATTTTTCATTTTCCACATGGCTTTTTTAATTTTTTTATTCAATTTTTTTAAGATTATATTTAAAAACTAAAAAAGAAAAGCTAAAATTTACTTTTAAAAATTGTTAAAAAAAAAAGCAGCTCCACCCTTGCTGGCACCTCTGGCGATGGGCCGCGGCGAAGGAAGCGTCGGCCTTTTTTTTAATAAATAAATATTAACTTTTCTTTTCTAATTTTTAAATCTAATTTAAATAAAAAAATTTAAAGAACCACATGGAAAATAAAAATTAATTTTAAATGAAACGTTAGTATTTTCCGTTAAAAAAGTTAACGGTGTTAACTTTAGGATTCGATTGAAATAATTTGACAAGTTTTAAAACTTAATTGCACCTTTTGCAAGTTTTAGGACTCAATTGCATTTTCGTAATAAGTTTTAGGACTTCCATTACATTTATCCCTTTATTATTTTATTTAATTGATTCTCTAGCAAAATGCTTTAGATTTGTGGGAGATGAGAAAGATTTAATCGAAACGTGTGAAGTCATCTATAAAAGTGATAAAATATGAGGCTTTATGCCTTGCCCTCACGTTTAATGGACCACAAATGTCAGAATATATGAGTTGTAATGAAAACTCAACTCTAGTTCCTTTACCAAATGGTTTTTTAATTATTCTTCTATAAGATAATGTTCACATATAGGTAGATCAATTTTAGCTAGAGACCCTAAAAGGCATTCTTTAGTTGACCTTTGCATTCTTTGTAACCTCATGTTATTTAATCTAACATGCTAAATACTAGTATCAATTTCCACATTATTAGAAGATGCAATTAAATAAAAACAACAATCAACATTAATATTGAATATGCCATAGTTAATGTATAACATCATAAAACCATTCACCATATGACTAGAACCATAATAAACTATTCCAAACACGATATCAATACAATCACCATAGAAATTCAATACATAACCTGAGTTTAGAAGAACAGCTACAAAGACCAATTTGTGCCAAATATTTAAAGTATAGAGAACATCTTATAGGAATAAATTTTTTCCACTATGCAAAATTAGTTTACATGTGCCGATACTTTTTACTTAAACTTTAGAGATGTTTCTAACATATATCAATCTTTTTCTAAGTTGTATCCGACAATACTCCATAAATGCTCATTGGTCTCTAGTTACGTGGTCTATAGCTTCTAATTCTATAGTCCATATAGAATGAAATTCAACAAACATTACAGTGCTAGAAACATAAGCATCACTTAAAATAATGGAGAATGTGATATCGCTTTTGGCTTAATACATTCACAAGTGAAGTGACCTAGCTTGTCACAATTATAACACTTCATCTTGGCATTACCCTTCTTCTCACCATACTTCTTGCATCAGAGGAGCTTAGCTCTCTTAGGTGCTTGATTAATTTCTTTTCCTTTGTTCTTGAATTTATAGTTTCTCTTGCGCTTGAAGCCCGAAACTTTGTGCGAACTAGATTCAACAATAAAAACATATGTAGAAGATCTCATAGCCTTTAAATGTTTATTTTCTAATTCCAAATGACGTGTTACATCATCAAAAGTGACAATATTCTCATTGTGTGTCATGTTAATTTTTATATACTTCAAACTCTTAAGAAGAGTCCTTATAACAACCTGAACTTGTTGTTCATCAATAAGGGTATATCCTACCATCTTCAGCTCACTATCATGTTTGACATCTCTCAAAGTACCGCCTCATGGTTTGATTTTAGTGTTTTTTATATATGTCAAACTTGATGGTGAACCTTCTCAATTTAAAGGCAGGCATAGCCCTAAACTTATCTTTCAAGACAGCCTAGATTGCTTGAATTTTGTCATAACTTTCACACTCACACATGATATCATCTTGCATACAACTCAACAATGTGATGTGAGCAATGCTATTTTTCTTTTCTCAAGCTTTATAAATTTCTTCATCTCTTCTATGTTAAGTTTCATGCTTAAGTTTATTCATGTTATGGTTGATGGTTTCCAAAACCTCTTGCTTTTCAAGGATGTACTAAACTTTTCAGTATCAAATATCATAATTATCACCATTTAGCTTTTTACCCTTATTGAGGTCAACCATTATATTCATGGATGCCGAGGCTATGATCGATTACTATTACACATTATCATAATAAACATAGAATCAGTACTAGCATATTTTTCAATAAAAATAAACTAAATTATGATAATTCAACAAAAGATATAGAAATGAAAGTTCACAATGTTCCTAATCAGCTTCCGTGTACGATTATCCTACTATCATTAGTTTGATCAATTTGCGCAAATTTTAAGCTCTAAGTGATAACTCATTTACATTCTACCAACCTACAAACTTCCACTTGTAAAAACATTACGTGACTATATATAATCATTAAATTTTCTATTAAAAATCAAAAGGCATAGCATGATGTCAACCAACATACAAAATATTCATACATCAAGTATAATCATATGTGGAATTCAAGATGTAATGAAAAAACAAAGATCTCTAGACCATTATTTGAGTTTGCTCGTAATTAGGAAAATGCAAACACGTCAAACCATACGCATGCTTTCATTGAACCAAACTCTACACAACTTGTATGTTGTAATTTACATGTATGCTAGCTTATGTATCTCCAAAACCATAGGGAAATACAAGTAATAAGGAAAAAACTATGCACTTATATCCAAAAAATACGCATATTTAGGGTTCTATATGAACTTTTATACCTTTAAAAGCTTCAAACATGTAAAATAACTTTGCCACAATGAAGAGCATTTCAATATGAACACAAGACACCAACTACGCTCCAATTGGAACCCACACACACCCACACATGTCGCTTGACTGTGCGGTGCGTGTGGCACACATCCTAGGCCAAAAACCGGTTCTACTAGGCTGGTTTGACTGGCCCAATTGGTTCAATCGGCCAACCGGTCAACCCAATTTGATCGGTTGACCGATTAACCTGGTCGGGTTGTCCGATCGGATCTTCGGGTCAAGTCAGTGGTCTGGTTAGGGTAATGACATTGTCGATGATGTCAACAAGTTAGTTACCAATGGTTTGGTAACGTCCGTGTTATATGCACGGTTGACACGCGTGTGGCCGATGACGTCGCCCTTTACAACAGTGCATGAAGTTGTGTCCAGTGTTGGTCGGTAGCATGTGACCCTCCATTGTACTCGTTTTGACGAAATCTTTCACCTTGTATATTCAAAAAAAATTTTCACTATAAATTTTTTTCGAAATTTGGCCAAACAGAACAGTTCATGCAATGTCCAAACCTGTTCTTCGCTTCGGTTCACATTGATCGTTGATTTTCCAATTTTCGGGCAGTAAATATGTAGATGATATAAAGTTCAACCTTGTAATCTTCATATAAAATGGCAACTGAAAAATTCAAAGGAAAAACAAGGCATGATCATAATATAGACTCTAATACCAATGTTGGAAAAAAGTTGACGGAAGAATCAACTAACCTCTTTGATGTACAACAAGCGGATTACTCATGAATGTACGTTAAATCGTGAGCAAAACGATAGATGATATGACCTCACGATGGTCCGAATACAATCACAAAGAAAGTATTCACATTCCACAACACTCATGCCGATTCTCTTTTTAAAGTAGTAATGGAAGTCTTTTGCATAATGTTCTTTGATGGAGGAAGGAGGAGAAGAGAGAACCATTCTCTTTTAGAATGTTCTTTTTTCCATTGACAAAGGCGGTTATCTCTAGAAGTTATTATGTCTGGGAAGTTAAATAACTCCCACTTAATTAAATAAACCTTCACACCTCTTGAGAATGTGTCTCTTCATCACATCACATCAAGACGAACCGGTGCATTTTATCACACCCCATCATGGATGAACTAATGAAATATAGCATAGATCATTTGTGAGCAAATCATTCGCTTTCTTGAGCATGGGGATTGAAATTATTAGAATATTTACCCCAATCATCAACCAAAATGTGCTAAAAGGTTATGTTAAACTGTGCAAAACAAAGAGATGGCACAATAGTCTCATGAGAGTGTGTGGTAGACTTGGATAGATTTTTTTTTATCAAGAAAATTATCCAAAAAGCTCCAAAACATATTATTTTTTTTTCCCAATTAAGTCCATCTAACCAATTTTGTTCAGAAATTGTTAACGTAGATGTTAGCCATCTTACGTGGTGCAATCAATGCTTATTAGACAATTTTAATAATATTTTAATTTTTTTTCAATTTTTTTATTTATTTTTCCTTTAATTTTTTTCCTTCCCTTCTTACTCTCGCTAGTCACCGAGCCCTAGCAACGGTTGACGATTGGCTAGAGGTGAGGGCCATCAAGGTCAACCTCGCCCACACGAGGTTGGCCTCAGCATGTTTGGGCAAAGCTTGACCTCATTGGATTTGGCAAGGTTCACCCTCACTAGCCCGACAATGGTGAACGTCACCCATTATTGGCAAGGATCAATCCAATGGTCGAGGGTCAAGCTTCATTAAAGTTGGCTCTCGCCTCAAGCTAGGTGCTAGGGCTTGACAACTAGCTAGAGGAAGGAGGGAAGAAATAAACAAAGGAGAAAGAAAAGGGAAAATAAGGGAAAATAATATATTAATAAAATATTCAAAAAAATATTAAAAATTATCAACATTATTGTTGATCATGTCACGTAAGATGACTAATGTACACATCAATGAATTCTAATCAAATTTGGCTAGATGGACTCGATTGACAAAACGTGAAAATATTTAGAATTCAATTAGCACAATAAAGAGATTCAAGACTCAATTGGCAATAGTACACTTTTTGGACTATCCCCCCACCCCCCTTCTAATTCTTTATCTAGAGGAATTACTTAGAGAACAACTAGATTAGCATTGACTCCATTGCTTGAGCTATACAGTTTAGTAGTTGGCTTTGCACGGGAATACTCTCATTCTTACTTGGATACTGAAATCCACATTTCCTCTTGCAGGTGGTAGCCAATACGCTCTGTTCGATCGTGAAAGGGGAATTAGATTGAAAATGACACATGACCATGAGGAAAGGATTGGTGATTATACCCGCAATGTGCTCAATTGCACTCCAATAATCTCGCTGTAAGTTTGGAGCAAGTCAAATTTTAATATGAAAGTTCAACTTTTCATAAAGTAGAAGTTAGGTTACCAAATATCTGATCTCATACAACCACAAAATTTGATTGTGAATCACTTTTGAACTTTATACGCACTTTTTGAGAGCTTTGAATGTAATAGCAGAAAAAGTAGAGATTTATGAGTAGGCATTAGACCAGGCATTCCTTCAGCTAAAGTGAAAATCCTACTTTCAAAGAGAGAATGGTGGAAGTTTGAGAATTTGCATTTGAGGTAAGAATCTTGAATTCTTGCGGGGGTCTTTTTTAATGCTGGAAGGTGCGGGAAACAAGCCTCCAGAATCACGCCGAAAGTGAGCTGCTTTTAACTGTGTGTCCGAGGTAAAGTGGTCCGACTCATCACTGGTTTACCAGCTTTTGGCAGAAAAACCCTTAAGAAAATCAGTTTGTTTAGCACAATAAATCACTTGTCTGAGTTTGGTGTCAGATAATAGTGGAGCGTGATTCCGTCTGTTAATTGCATCTGTTTATGGGCATTCTTGTGATAGGCTTTTCATTAGACTCGCTGACAGAAGAAATTATTTTATAACATACATCATTGATTGCATGACATGCCTCGAGATTCGGCTACGTGACTTGTTCATGTCGGTTGTCTGACCTTTTCGCTTCGAAATTGAATGTACTTCTAAGCCAATTCCTTCCACAAGAACTGTAGCTCACACAAGGGAAGAAGCTATTTAGCAGATGCCCTAGCGTCGGTTATGTCAATCTTTGCAGGACTATCAAACGAAACAAGAATCGAGGTTTTAACCATAGATTGTATGTACTGGGTTAGAGTTCCTGAAACTAGCAAAATAATCCATTTGTGTTTTGGAGAGCTTCGCTACTTTGATTCATCTAACTTATTATGTATCAGCTTCAGCAGGGCCGGTCACTCACTTCAGACTCCATCGGCAGAGAAGGAATGTTGGGCATTAAAGTCTGCTTCGAAAGAGAGAGATCTCTTTGTTAAAAAGCCAAATGAAAACTAGGATTGGGAGATTTGCGGGTATAGATTTGGGGTGGATCTGACCTTATTTTAAGACGGTAACAAAAATAGTGAAGTGAGCGTAACACTGATTGTAAGTATGGCATCTCAAGGTGATGGGCCAATATCCATTATTTTGGCAAGCCAGACAAGAGGGAAAGTTGACCCTTAATGGCAGAGTAATAGCATATGCTATTAGTGTAAAATGAATATTTCCATGAGCGATCTTGTCCACTCTTGATTTGATGGTTACCTAGTGAGAGTAGATAGTATATATGTGTAAAAAATTTATTGACGCTGACCGTGTATGTCCAAATCAAGAAAACGTGAAAGCCATCCAACTTCCTTTCCTTATGTTGGGATGAGATCTCAAAAGGAAGTCTCATTAAGGAAAGTGGAAGTTTGGCGAGGATCAATGGCTTCTCTTACGTTGAACCAGACTATAGTGCTAAACTTTGTTGGCGGACAATTGCTATTCGCCCTCAAAGATTTTTGGGGTCATTGCAGCTTGCCTTATGGTATTTCAATTTTGGCATAAATTCCCTACTGTTTTCAAATTGAGTTCGATGCCCCCAGCGACGATTGCAAACACACTGTCGCCTGAAAATGATTAATTGATGGCACGTGATCTTTCTTCTAGAGCCTGAATCACATTTTTGCCATGTATATTTGTTGCATAGATCCAAATTACCATCTGGTGTTTAAAATATTTTGCCATATGCCCCTTGATCTTTTGAAATTTGTTGCATTCTTCCCCTTACAATAATTGTAAAGTCAAATGACATTAATTATGACTAAAAAATTAAAGAAGCCTCAACAAAAGGAAATGAACAAAAAATGTGTGTGTGTGTGTGTGTGTGTGTGTGTGTGTTTTTTTTTTTTTTTTCTTTTTATGAGAAACTTTATGTCAAAGGAGATGGTTTTATCCGAACTTTATTTTCTAGAAAAGTGAATGATTTTTCCTTACTTAGATATGAGCATGAAAATGAGAGGAATTGCAGAGGGGGAGAGAGAGAGTTGCGTACTATTGTTGCACTGACGGCACCACATTGGCATATGGGGAAAAAATAGTTCCTCTTTCATGAGAGGGGGGCGTTTGTTTGGAATGAAATTATTAATTAGGAAAATGTTTTCATATTTTTTGGCCTCCCTCCCCCCCCCCCCTCCCCCAAACTGATTTAAGAATAATCTTAATGTCATTTATTTTAATTAAATCCAATAATTGACGATTCTCCTCTGGGTAGAAGGGTGAGATCGGCTTCAGATGTGGGAGAGTAAGGAACCTTGAAAAATTGATTTGCCTATCATCGCTAGAAACATTTACTTCACTTCCTTCTTCTTTTTTTTTTTTTCCTTTTTTTTCCTTTTACTATTTCTTAATTAAAATTTATTTTTCATTTTACAATTAATGTTGGGAAAAGATTGCAAAAATTTCAAAAGATCAATATGTACATTGCAAAAAAGTTAACATCAAGAGGCAAATGTTACTACAAGAAGGCCAAAAGTAATTTTCCTAAATTTGTTGGATCTATTTGCCCCTCTAGAGGCAGCATTTCCTAGTTACGCGTGATCACGTGATTGACTATTTGATGAGAATGTAGAGAGAATCTACATTATGGTTGCATTGAAATCAATTTGAAAACATCAGGAAGGTTTTTTCCAAAATTGAAATATTGGAAGGCAAATTGTGGCAACCGTATAAAACCTGGACTAGTAACGTTTCCAAACTTTGCTTCATCTATCTTGATAAAAGTTCTCCCCATGTAAAAATACTGGCTAAGATTGTACAGAAAACGTCAAGCTTTCCTGCGTAATATATGGAGAGAAATCATGAGTCAATTTTTCTTGCTCGTTACGTTCTTCTCGAGTGAGACTATGCTCTTTTTGGCTCGAAATCTGTATGCATTATTTGGACATCACATTATGTTTATATCTATGGTAAAAAAATGTTATTAATTGTTAAAAAGCGCCCTAGCCTTGAGTTTTATTATTAATAATGTCCATTGGGCCTATGTAAGCTAAATGGATCAGAGACAAAATGTTGAGTTATGTTTACCATTTTGGAACGTCCTGGAGACTTTTCGCGTGGTGGGCTCAGAGATGGGCTCATTAGAAAACGCCTAATTCGGTCTTCCCCTAAACTCTTTTTTCTAAAGATGCTTAATGTTGATTCGTATCTTTATGACAAGGGCCACCTATCTTAACAATGATTGATCCACCACCTACTGATTACCGCATGGCAGAATCTCATTTAGCAACCATTCTATGCATCTCCTTGTGCATGACAAGATCATTCGGGATTTCATCGTTAAAGAACGACAACAGTGCTCTCTCCAACAGCGAATGTGTCTCTCCTCCTCAAAAAGTCACCAAGTTACCATGTTCTTCGCCAAGTCACCTGGCAATCCAGCCTTCTAGGATGTAAATCCTCTCACGCCCTCTCGTGGGAACCCTAATTCTTCCTCGAAGCAAGAACTCACGTGCGAACTCCTGTTCTATGCCCTCTACAACGTGTATACTAGAATCTGGTTTAGCCACCCGATTGTACATACCCAACAAATGTAAGATCTTCGTTCTGAATGATATCTACGAACTATAAGGCTTAACCACGTGCGGTCCAGGTGTCTAATTGCTGGATACAAACAGAAAACACCTCCCCCCACCCTCTCTCTCCTCAATAAAGACAATGAATAATGGGCAAAAACCCCAGAGAGTTTCAATCGAAGGTATCGACCGAGTCGTGGAAAAGATAGACAGGATCCAAAAGGGGATCGCTTGAGATTGTTGTTAAGATCCATATCTTCTACTGTTATTTAATTAATAGTATAAATATCGAGTTGGTTCGATCCAAAATCCATTTGATTATTCATTTGGGATATTTTTTGGTTCATTCCAAGCTGGATGTTCTGTATATTTGAAGGACATCAAGCCAAGCTGTCCCTATTGAAAATACACGGGGGGGCTTCAAATGTGCAACTGACGTGGCTCAAAGTAAATCACAAAGTTTGACTCCCAACCTGCCCATAAAAGATATGAGATGTGATGTAAGAGAAGAGATGAGATTTATTTGATAATTATAAAAATACACACACACACACACACACACACACACACACACACACACACACACATATATATATATATATATATATTTGTATATACACACACGTTATGAAGTTATTTTTCCTAACAGAAGATAAATTGATAAAGGTGATTTTATCATATAAAGATGGAAGCCATAGTGGAAATAAGTCAGTTAGAAAGGTAAAAAATGAAACCGAATAAGATTAAAAAAAATGTGTTTTAAGTAAGTTACAAATTAATATGATTTTCCTTTAAAAACATTTTATTGTAAGTTTGAGATAAAAATAAAGCTTTTTGGTAATATTAAAGTAACATGAGTTAATTATTCCGTTTTATTCCCTCACAATTAAAATATAATGTAATAAATTGAGTTATAATTTAGGTATAGTTTTATTATAATCTATTCATTTTTCAAATTAAGTGATTGAAGATGCTTACTGTAGATTTTAATGCGCTAAACCAAATTACTTTTTTTGTCAGAAAAACAAATTACTTTAATAAAAATCAGTTATGTTTTAATTAGCAATAATATATATCACTAATATGTACTTTTAAAGTGGAACTTATTCAGTTTAAGTTGTAAATTAATCCTTTTATATGTTGATAATTATATATTTTAACTTTGTCCATTACTAATCTGATTCAAATATTAAAATTAAGTGATATCTCATCATCTAATAAAAGAATATATACCTAAAATTATGTACTTAAAGTAAATAGATTTCATTAAATTCAAAATGTATGTTTTCAAAATAAAATATATCATTTAAAATTGTATTTCTCTGTATTTACTTTTCAAGTTTAAACTCAAATATTTGAATTGGCGAGGAAAAAAAGACAAAAGTTGTATTAAAAAATTAAAACTCATGAACTTTCCCCTTATCCATATTTTTAACATATTTTTCTTCATCACTGTAATATTCTTTGATGTACTGAAACTGATCACTGGCATAAAATAACTCATAATTAAAATGAATAATAGTATATTTATTAATAACATATCCCCTTAGTTTGTTCTAGTTTTGTTTGGATTTTTATCAAAGGATTTCTTTATTTTAACTACTGTAATTTGTCCAAAAGCGAATCTCATCATTTACGAATAGATTCAAAGATGTCGTCTCGTTATCTATATATTTTTGCTATTTAAAATCAAATATTTAACTTGAAGATTAAAAAAAAAAATGGCACTACAAAAATCTTTTTGATTGATTGTTGCTTACCAACTTTGTACTTATCCATAATTTTATTATTTTTTTTTTTTTAAATTTTTAACTCGATAATAGATATAGATCAAAAGAAAAAAAAAAAAAAAACTCAATAAGAGATAGAAATCAGTGGATGACAAATTATTTAAGCTGAAAACTTATTGGTCGAATATGGCACTAGAGAAAACGATGTCATATTTCATGCCATGTGGCAATCACAGAGGCAAATTGAAGTTCCACGAGACTTATAGAATATAAAATATTCTCCTTAGCTCCCACTTTAATTATATACAATAAATAAATGGGGGGCGTGGAATAAGCTCGCTGTTTTTGTCCTAATCCAATATCAAATGTAATTGCTGGCTCTTAGATAAGTATATTTGATCCAACATTTTGCATATCCATCTGGGATTAACCGTATGCATTCAGGAAGAAAAACCTCTCCCTTTTGTTAGAGTGTACGTGAGTTATGGCAATTTAATTATATATGTTATATAGTAAACTTGTTGGGATTCAATGTGATTATTGTTATAATACATTTGAAGATCTAAAAACTTTTGAATAGATGAGCAACGCAAACAACTTGTTTAGTCCAATGGTCTTATTAAAGTTACTATTTCCATGAATCTTCCAAATACATAAGGGCAATAAGAACAGAAGAAGAGGAAATCGCATGGAAACATCTCTTTTACATCATGCATGGGTTCACTCAACAAACAATGTTGAACGACGCAAGAGTAAACAAAGGCAAAAAAAAAAAAAAATCTACCCAAAATCACAATCTTCACGTACTAAAACTTTGGCAAATTGGGTTTTTACAGAGGACGAAGCAACGTTAATCAACAATGAACTTCAACATCTTCATCTGAACCAGAACTTCAATAGTGAAGACCGCAGATTTTTCACTATCTCCTTGACCGTCAAGCTAAACCCATCATCCATCTGGCAAATAAATAGATAAACAAAAAAGTTAATTAAAAGCTACATAGTTGAAGTTCAAAATAAATAGAGAATAATTGTTTTGTTAGATCATTAATAGGTCAGGAGAGGATCAAGCTGCATTTGGATTTCATAGTCTTTTTTTCAGCTTTTCTTTGTGTATAGTGAATTTCTTTTATTTATTTATTTTTCATGAATCCTCACTTTTCTTATACTAATTTTTCTGAAATGCACTACCTTTCTGAAGTTTTATCAATCGCCAAGCCTTTCAATGTTTCCGCACCCTTTTTGCTCTAGTCACGATTGAAAATCGAAATAGGATTAAAAAAATCATACCCTTTTCCCTAAACGCGATCTTCCTTGCATTTGAATTCGAGACCAAAGATTAGCAACTTTTAAGACAAAAGAGCCCAAATTTGCATTCAAAGATTGTACTTTCACAAAGATATAAAACTGGCAAAGATCTTCAAACACAACAATTTACGTTCATTTCAAGTGTTGTAATTTTTAATCTAGAAGAAGATGCTCAGATTTATATTTACCTGAGCAACAATGGTGATGTCAAGAGTGGAGCTGCCAAATCTCACCACGTTGCTTTGAACAATGGAAAGGTTAAGCTTTTCAACCTCCCCAAAAATTCTTGCTGCAATAGCCTTTTGATTCTCGCAGTGAATGCGGATAAGCACGTCCTTGTCCGCAACCCGAGCTTCAATCTCCGGTAATGCTTGGTCCGCAGAATAACCGTCTGAGGACTCATCGCAAGACGAGCCATCATCATCATTGCTAAGCTGATATTTCTTTACGAAGACCGCCGATTCCATGGTTTTCTTCTTCGATTGCTCCTCTAGCGACTTCACACGTTCTTGAAGCTGTTTCAAGTACTTGATGGCATCTCCAAGAACAGAGGCCTTGTCCATCTGCACAGAAAAGAGATCAGTTAAGATATTCGATTTCAAATTCGATCAATTAATCGACCATGATTACCCTTTTGCTTACCACATGTATCCATTTTGTGGCATATAATGGAATCTGATTAATTTAACTAATAAAAATATTAATTAGTACCTTTTTTAGGCCTGGAACAATGGCAGATAGAGCAATAAACCTCTGGCTAAGCTTCTCTCTCCTCTTTCTTTCAGCTAAAATATGGTCTTGAGCACTTGATGGAGTCCTTGAAACAGGATAAGCTCTCTTAATCCCCAGACCGGCTTTTGGGCTGGAGTTTTGGTTATTGGGATGAACACCACCCGAGCTCAAAGATCCGAAGGTCATATTGTACTCTTGAGAAACTGCCTCTTTCTTTGGAGTTGCGGAAGGGTTTTGCAAATTCCCATAAACTTGCTGTTGCAGGTTCGAGGCCATTGAAGCCGATGTACTGAACGAAAAGAGGTGTGAGGAGGAGGAAGAACCGCGGGTACTGGCCTTCAAAAGCTTGGCGGGCCTCTCATGGCCAGTCCAAGATCTCTCGCTGGACGAGTCACTGCATGTGGTGGTGGTGGTGGTGGAGGTAATGGAGTTCTGGGAATTGAAAGGAGGATACGAAGGATGGAGGCTTGGATACAAACAGTTCTGCAAATTACTGTTTTTGTTATTAGTCTCTCCCAGGGCAGTTGCAATTTCTTCAGTCATGAGTCCTCCATTATCGGGAGAGTTGGCGTTGTATTGGTGGATGAAGTTGTTGAAGTCATCCATTCTCTGTAACATTTATGATACCACATGGCATAAACAAAAAAGTCCATTATGACACTACTGAAACAGATCTTTAATAAGTCACTGCACACATAGTTTTAATGGCTCAAAGTTAGAAATGTTTTGTGTTACCGTTTCGGTTATCCATTTTGCAGAGAGTACTTCCATTTATGAAAATAAAAACGATGCGGATGATTTCCTTCTGAGTTCTGCATTAGATCTTGCAGGAGTTAGACAAAATTCTAGTCCAGATAATAAATAGACGATGTATAGTTCTGCTCCGTGATGCAAATGCGATTGAGGAGAAAAAGCAACAGTAGAGACTGTGCGGATGCTCGGAGGAACACTGTTGTTGTTCACAAAATAGGGCACGAGAGATGAGATGATATGGGACATGTGCTTATGATCTTGTAACGCAAGGAGCTAAGACAGATTCAAGTGAAGAAACTAACCTTCTTGGCTTTTTCTGAAAAATGCTCTGCCTGTTCCGTTCCTTGTAGGCCACAAGACAACCACAAGGTACTGCTTTTGAGCCTCCGTTTATATACTTGATCTAACTTGCTATTGATCCTTCGTTTTCATTCAGTCCCACGTGTGAATTGTTCAAAAAATTCTCTCTCTAGCTGTTGAGTGTTGAGGTGGAGTTGCTTAGGGAATAGACCAGACGGATTCTTAAAAAAATGCGTGCTGAGAAGATATGGAGACGAATGAAAAGATTTTTCAAGTTTTTATAGTGTAGAGTCCCAATCAGAAGCCTGTCTGTGCCCAATTATGGGATTAGTTCCTAATTTAGTCTCTTTTTCTTTTGAGATGGATGGAGTAGTTTAGTTGTTAACATCGTATTTTATACGAGTGGGCCATTTTTTGAGGGATATGCAGGCCTTCCGTAATAAAGTATCATCACCAAATTATACGAAAATAAATAAAATAAAAACACCAAAACAGAGGACAAAGCTCCTGGCTAGGAGACCATAGAGTGGATCTAAGGAGCCTTTCTTCTATGGGTGATTTCATGCGTTTACTTTGAAAGGTTCTAGTGAGCGAAAAAATAAAGAAAAACAAAAGGTAACTAAACAAGTGAATTATTGACCTCATTTGGTCGGTACAGTCAAGTCTTTCCATTATTTGCCGTCCAATTTGATGAAGGTAGTGTAGGGGTGGTGGCGGAAATTGGCCTCCAACACATGCGAGCGTAGAACTCCGATGAGGGTCAACCTTCACTAGACGGGGTCCACCAGGTGCTTCCCAATAATGAGGCCCTGCAACTCTCAAGTAACCTCTGGCGGGGCCACTAGGCTTCATTGGCCCCCTCCACTTTAGAAGTAAAAGATGATATGCAAATGAGGAAGATCCACCATCTAAGTACTTATATTATCTTCCTCATAAAAACAAAAGCAAAAATATTTGAACCCAACAAAGAGAGATAATCACACCTTCCATCTCCCATGCCTTTCTCTCATTGTCTTTCGGAAAGCTAGGACATTAATGTTAGGGTTTGTCCGCAGCTTCGTAAAGAGCGTCAAGTTGACAAATTGACGTTCTTTCAACTTCACTCTTCATACAACTCCATCCATAGCTACGTTTTTTTAACTTCTGACTATTACTTTCCCAATTTTCTGCAGAGATGGGTCGCTCGAGCATCTGGAGGACCCCCTCATCCATTTTAGCCCAATATAAAGAAAGCAGCACCACTCACAAAGGTGCAGAGGTTAAAAAACGAAAAGAAGAGGACGAGGGAAAAGATCACCTGCTAGGGTTTAAGGGGGTTTTCTAGGGTCTGGTGCCCTTAAAGGAGCTACCACTGACATGGGTAGAGAGGACTCTTCCTAAGAGAGAAAAGAGGAAGAAAGGCTATGCCGGGATCTTTCCTCCTTTATCTAATTCGTCTTCTAGGGCACATTTGAAGTCAATTTGACTCTCACGTTCTTGTATACCCAGTGATATCTTGGACACAATCAAATAAGGGAGTATTGCTAGCCTAACAGTATCGTTAGCTGACGGTCCAATTCAAAGCACATGCTAAGAGAGTACTAGTTTTTTTTTTTAAAGAAACAAATCTACTCATATCATCCAAGCTGGATATCTAAAGATAGAGAGATCTAAAGGTAGAGAAGCCATCATTCTTTGTCGAAAATTTACGGTACCGTCACATCATCATTTCCCCAAATATGGATTATAAACAGTGCTCCATTATGTTCCATTCCCTTTTCTTTCCATCCACATTTCCTTTTCTTCTTATATATTTTTTTCCACCTCATTCTATTTCTACGCGGCACACATACATCGTAATCGATCACCAAAAGCTGAAACCAGTTAAACATTGTTTTGCTTATGTATGGAGAAACGGGATATTCGTTACTAAATAAAATTGTCCTTACTTTCCGAAGGAAAAAATTTGTGAGATGCAGCCATTCGCATGACGTGAGACATTGAAACCAGAGTTCTGTTTCATTACATATATTCAAATCACATCAAATTTGGCTTAATTACGGTGTTTAGGGCACGTAATAAAGTCTCATTTTGGTATATTATTATAAAATGATAAAAGCACAATTCGATCGGGTGCGGGTTGAGGCCATAAACAAGAGTCGCCAAGGATTTATATTAGCTATTTTGTTGATAGAGAATCATTTACATAATATCATGGGTTTACCATATCTTTTTACATAGTGAGATAAGTGGTGCTGGGAGGATTAAATAGTTCTTTAGACGGTGGAACAAATCCAAATTTCGAGAGATTCAGAGGACCATTTTGTTCTCCTTTTTTCATTAATTTTGAATCACCAAGTGTTATGAACTTCCTCTTTTACTCTTGAAAGTATATTTCGATAACAACTTATTCTACCTGACAAGTTGAGTTGAAAGGGCTGGTCCTTATTGAGTATTTTTATTGCGCGACTTCTTATGAACATCATATCTTGAAAATACCTATAACTTTAATAACATGAAAAAGGACCAGTAGTTTGGTTTTAGTGATTTTCAACTGAGATGTCATTTGTTGTGAAATCGATTGGACTAAAGTCTGATTCTTGGTTGATATCCGTCGAATTAGCTGGTCCAAATTTAGTACGTAAAAGCTCTAGACATATCTTAAGATAATAATAATGATTATTCTTTATTTTTACAAGAAATGAAATTATAAGAATTGGACGAAAAGCTGATGGAATTTAGTAAACTTTTTTCTGGGAAGCATATTTTACAAAGACTTGTCACATGTACTCATGCCTCTTGCATGTTTTATAAAACCTAGGGTACTACCTGCACGAAAATGCTCTTTCGTCTCGATCTTGAGAACATAGTTTAGTATTTTATGGTCAGAATGATGTCGTTTATTTAAACAACGTGGCCTACTTAGTTTGACAGAAGCGGATTTCAAGGCTCTCCTCAGGGGTTGTGCCCTAAAGTCGAATTCACCAACAATTTACACCGTCTTCCTGTATTAGCTGGAGCCTGGTCATTATAGCTTATAGATTATCAATATTATAGACCAATGACGAAAGACATTGTTAATGCTGCTATATGAAGCCTAACTGTCAGTGGAAAATATTTCAGTAGCCATATGTTCATAGGTGGAGAATTGTTAAAAAAAAAAAAAAAAAAACAGAGAGAGAGCATATTCTTTAACAGCTTAATTGATACTTGCTAGGTCGGTCTTGAATTCGATTACCCATGTGTAAGAGTCTTCAACCCCTCCTTTAAAAAGACGGTTATAATCTATTGAAAAATGACATGGATCTACAGTTAATGGCCCAATCGATACACATAAAAATCAGTCATATGCCAATACAATTTTCGAAATGTTTGATTTTTAAAAAAGTTGATGAGTCTCTCGAGGTTAATCATTAAATAAGCAATTAAAAAAAATTATAGTTCTCAACACACTAATTTCAAAAAACAAAATGGGTTCTATTAAAATGTGCCCCTAGATACTAGTTGAGAAGCAACATAAAGTGAGGTTGCAATTTCTCATTCACTATTTTCTCATATTAAGTATGCGTAACAAGTACTCACAAAACACTCATTAACAAGACCCAATTAAAAGTTTCTTAACTTACAAGGAAAAGGAAATCTTTATAGTGAGAAGATAATTGGCTAGTATTCACACAAAATCTTTTCATCCGGGAGTCTAATAAGAATCAATATGCTAAAGAGAGTGGGGCTTTGGCTCAACATGTTTCTTAACTTCGTTTTCTACAGATTCGAATCTTTGAGCGGCTCTAAAGAAGACTTCCAGACAAATGGGAGATGAGGATGGTCTTCTCTTGAACCACAACTTTAAACTTGATCTGTACTTTCTTTACAAGTGATATTCTCCCTCCCCCCTTCCCACGTGGTTCCTTCTGTCATTTGGTCAACAAATCTCCGTACCCATAAAGCACTCGATCTTGTTTGTCGCAACTTTAAGCCTTAAGTGAGCCAAAAGAACATGGTGCTCTGAAAAATATTCACAAACCTTTCTTCCCATTTCACGAAAATGATCCAATTAGTCATAAGTCTGTTGTACGAATATTAGTTCAATTACATTTTTTTTTCCTTTTTATCAATTTAGTCATGACATTTTTCACAATATTCCAATGTAATTCTTTCAGTCAATTTAGCCGAACCGTTAACAAGATGGTATGCCGCGTAAAATGACAAGCAATAACTAGATTATCACATCAATAATTTTCCGTGAAAACTTACTAAAAGAAATATATTAGAAATTTTTATATAAGTTTATGACTAAATTGTCAAAACTAAAAAGTCTATGACAAAATTGACATCCGTATAATAGGTAGGACTAATTGGGTATTCCCCCTACCCCTCCCAAAAAAAGAACAAAGAAAATTTATGGCTAAATAGTATTTTTGGCCACAATACTCGATCTTGGTTTTAAATTAATTCAAGTAGTAGTTGGAGGATGGTTCAAAAGCAATATCGTATATACTACGTAAGTATAAATAAAATAAGACGAGTATTTGTTTGGGGGAAATTATCCGAAATCATTGAGAATTGTCTTCGCCGCATCATCCAATTACCATTGACACCTTCAATCACTCTTATATATATATAAAGACTTAAATCGATGGCGTGGAATTTTGACGAACTTGGAATTGCTTGTTTAGATCTAGAATGTAGATCTAAAGTTGTCGATCTATGAGCCTTGCGTTTAGACAAAGAGAGATACTGAATAGTGAATACACATACTTCAACATTCTAGAAGAGCTGTGGTGTCAACATGGCAGGATGAACCACTTCGTCATGAGATAAGAGACATTCATTGTGGCAACAAATACACTATAAACATGAGAGTGCCAAATCATGATATTGGAAGAAAGGTCAATATCATTAGAAATTTCAAATCGATACCTTAATGATATATTTATCAAAAATTAATTTTCATTTCACCAATGGTATCTCATGACATATTTACTACATTACTAATTTTCGTCTCGTAAAAAAATTCAAATTGGTACTCTTCTCTGAATCTCCCTCTATTAACGCACACATTATTGTAAGACGAATCTGACATAGAGAATGACAAATCCAACATGGAAAATCCACACGTATGCATTATGACGACAGGTTTACTTGGTTCGAGGGTAATGTGTCGCAAAACTATCAAATTGAGATTTTTTACGAGACGAAAAATCAATTTATGATAAATATATAATTGTGATACCAATTTCGATATTTTTAATGGTATTGACCGTTTAAGATAAAGAAAGACTTTGTACATCTTGGTCCTTTTAAATTGATAAATCCCGTGTAAAATCCTGTGCGGGCCATGTGTTCGAATGGGGAAAAAATAAGCAAAAGAGATATTCTCAAGAAGTTCCATCTGACCAGGTTATGGGAATGATAAACGGGATACGAAAAGCAGATCACATTGAAAGATTGTCGTTGAGATTCGTATCTTCTGTTTAATATAAGATAGTGGGGTTAATAATCTTCCACGAATGTAGCACTAATGATAGTTCATTCGTCACGCCAAAACCCCTTTCAACATTTTTTGTTTCCTCTTTCTTTATTGAAGAAATGAAAATTGGGCCAACCTGGCGATATCATTATAATTTGGGAGGACATCGAAGCAAGTACTCCTTTGTCCCGTATCAGCTAACTCGAGATTCTGTCATATTCAGAGCGAGAAAAGAAAGGATTTTGTCATATGAGCTGTCTTGATTCTACAGACAAGTTTGGACTTGTCTGTGGTGCGAGGGTCTGCAGGCGAAGTCATTGTACCCCTCAAAATCCTGAAGGGGACGTTCTTTTATGACTAGTTTTGGCGCCCTCAGAAAGCCAAGTTTGATGTCAAAGAGTACAATTTCTTTACATGTTTTTTCTCGCATATTTGCCCTTCTTCTTGTAATTCGAGGTTTGGTGTTAGACGACCAACCGTGGTCCTACTGTGTAATGAGCACATGAACCGAGTTCTTGCTCCTTTCTAGGTTGGAATTGTCTGTCAATCAAATATGATGGCTGCAATGTGACGTCGGAGATCATGAATCAGCTTCGTTTAATCAGCACTATTCAATTGACAATCGTTGTTGATGATTTTTGAGCGAATAACTAGCAACACAAGATACGAGAAATGATAATTGCTAGGTTTCCCAGGCTTCTCTATAGGATCAATCTAATATGGGATATGGCAATAATTTGGAAATCCATATTGATGAGAGAATAGTAGCAACCCAAACAATATCAGATTAACGCAACGGAATAGAATAATTTTCCCTATTGTGTAAGTTTAATAGGAAATGATATAGTAAAGCAAAATAAATATCACGCACGTAAATACAAGGTGATTTTTTTTTACATGGGAAATATTCTCGGTGTGAGGAGATAAAAAATCACAGGACCGGAGTCCTCCCAAAAACTTTACCATCAACAAAATTAGGTGAACGAAGTTCTTCTCTAGTAAATACTAGAAATATATAGCAGCAAATATCTTAATAACATCATTCTTAGCATTACACATAAAATTTGCAAGAAATTAAGGATAAATTTGACTAAAAACGCTAGTTTTAATCAATCCACGAAAAATCTAACGTAAGGAGTTTCAAACGAAAAATTAAACTGTCCAAATTCAAGAAAATTGCGCCACAAACATGCTAATAGAATTTCAGCTCAATCGAACCATGAATCGACATCCAATGCCGATTGATGTAAGTCAAACTGATCCGCAAACCCCAAATTTTCTGTTTTTTTTTTTTTTCTCATTACTATATCTCTACTGATTCATTTGCCCTTACCACTTACAAGATAGTGAGAAACCATATTTCTACATATAACTTATCATATGGGCTTAAGTCATTTTAGGCTTATTATTTATTGGGCTTCCTCCACATGAAAGGAAACCCCGCTAAAACATATAAGTTGATCATAGCCACAACTATAATAAAAAATCCATCATAGACAAGTTTTATGGACCAAACTTATGATGTATTCTCAATGTAGTTTCTATGAAGCAATGGGTTACCCTTCACCCTTTTTTCCCTCAAAAGATTCCCTAAAAGAAACCCCTACTTTAGATCCAATCTCAACTATACCTTAAACTTTTTTGTTATCCCATAAAAATCGCCGATTTAAATTCTAATCCCAATTCTATCCTAAAAAACCACTAACTTTTGTTTGAGTCCCATATCTACCCCGTCAACCCCCATCCAAAATTTATCTTGATAAACAAGATATGAAAAACTCTTGACTCGAGCTATTTAAGCATCATGAGTTGAGTTTCTCAAGCATGAGTTCTTTCACAACGAGAGATGGAAGACTCTCGAGCACGAGAAATTGAAGACTAAGCACAAAATCAAAGACCCCGAGCGAGATGAAAGGAATATTCTCTTAAGAGTAATAGCAATTGAAGAAATTCAACTCTAATTTTTACCCAAATTTCAAATCCAATATGACGTTGTTTGGAGTGACATGAAAATTCATCTCCAAAAGACATCTTCTTAAATATGAAATTTGGGAAAAAAGCCATAGCAATGACATGAAAATACCATAGCACTAAGCGCAATTTTGGATGAAAGGTTAATGAAAGCAAATGTAAAGCTCAAGTAATAGTTGGTGATTTTTATGAAACAAAAAAAAAAAAATTAAGGAAGAATTGGGATTGGATCTAAAGTTTATGATTTTTTATGAGATGAAAACAATTTAGGATAGCATTGGGATTAAAGCTAAAGTGTGGATTTTTTTTTTTTTTTTGGGTAGTAGGACAAAATTTATATTCATGATGTCTATAAATAGTATAGAATCAGGGTCCAAAAGGCCCAATGGATCGGGTGAAAGGCCCAACGAAGAACTCGTCTACTGACAAAAGGTTAAAGAAACCCATCGATTGATTCATACCTTTTGCTTAAGAAATTAGCAAGCATAGAAAGATGCGTTTCAAGGGTATAAGTGCTCCTTAGTCCATTGCGTTCTATGCTATTTTAGAGTAGTCCCTTGAAATTTTAGTTCAGGAAGTTCGAGGAATAACACCAAGTCCATAAAGTTTAAAAAGTATTGTACTTTCATTTTAGAATTCAACTACAAACAAATAAACAAATTTTTCTCTAGTTTTTTGTGCCCATGTATCATTATTCTTGCATCATGAAGCACTCTGCAAACCTATAACAAATCAGTTAAATTTAAGTCTTAGTTTTTGTAGGTGACTTCGAGACATGTGACCTCTAGTTCCCAAGTCACAAATTTCTTGGTGCTCCAACCAACCCCGCCAACCCTTGGTTAAAGAAAGAAGGGTAAAACAAAACTTTTCCCTATTTACTACTAAATCAAACTTTTTCTATGATGATATAAATTTGAGATGTTAACGCTGACGCCAAAAAAAGATCCAAGACTTAGCGGAAATTGTCGAGATTGAGTTATCAATGGATAAGGTCAACTAGATTGATTGTAAATTGACGAATGCTTGATTGACGTAACGAGACTATGGTACTATCAATGAAAAGAGACCAAAGAAACTATCGACATAAACAATGGCAATCAAACTCACCCAAAGAAATTCTAATTGAAAGAAACCTTAAAGATTATAATTGCCTACAGATAAGAATATGCAGTTTAAGATCGTGAAGCACATAGCCAAGAATTTCGAAGGTAGCTAAAGTTCATGATTTAGAAGATAACCACACATTGACAGTTATACTTTGTATAAGGCTATATGAAGCCAAGTAGAATCAAATGTAAAGGATCTGCAATCAACAACACTCGAAAAAAATTCTTCAGTTCAATTTATCGATTATCATTCTTATTTGCAATTCTTTATTCTTTAAGTTCTATTAGTTTCGTTAGCATTAGTGATTCATTCCCTACACATTGCTTCCTATCCAAGTTGCTCTAAAACCCAATTCGCTTAAAAACCAAAGATCCATCCCTTGGTGAAAGATATTTTGTTAACGAATATTTTCGGCAAAACAATTAAGAAGAAAGAAAAGTATATGAAAAAGGCCAAAAAAAAAAAAAAAAGTGCATTTTAGTTTGGTGTTCAGAACCTAAGGCTCGGATTTGTGTCCTAGAACCTGAGTCTGAGGTCCTCGTGACCAAACTATGTCGGGGTCTAGTGTCCATGTTGTTAGGGGTCTACTCCAGGATCGATGGACTGAGGTTGGATTGATAGAGTTAAAAATTGAGTGCTCAGTTTTGCAACCAAAGCAATTGTGTACTTCGCCTGTCAGAGATGAAATTCTCAAATACTATTCCCAAAGGGGCAATACTTTTAGTTTACCTCTCTGCATGATTGGTTTGAACAACTTCGAGATTCGGGCAATTATAGATGATATAACTATTTACTCCAATAATGAATTAATGGTTTAAGTTTAATTAAGAAACTAATTGAGATAGACAAACTTTTATCGATTGATCGGGTATCTCAATTGGATAATAATCATGGAGGGAAGTTTTGATATAGCAATAGAGATTGGGAAAAACACTAACTGCAAAAGCACCTTGTTTGGAGAATGTATGAATTGTTTGGTTGGTACAAGTGATCAAGAAGTAGTAACCAATATCATGGGAGGAAATTTTGCACAAAATTCCTTCACTTCCAACATTGCGTCCTGGATCATCAGAGGGGACCCAAAGATGAAAGGAGAGACAATAAAATATCACTACAGTTTAAATACAGATTTTGAAAAGTAAGCATTGCACAATCTTCAAAATCTCTCTCTCTCTCTCTCTAGATCATAAGAGGGGATCCAAAGATGAAAGGATGGACAATAAAATATCAATGTAGTTTAAATACAATTTGAAAAGTAAGCATTGCACAATCTTCAAAATCTCTCTCTCTCTCTCTCTCTCTCTCTCTCTCTCTCTCTCTCTCTTGTTCAATTGGTGATCACCATCGATGATTTTGGAGTGAATAACTAGCAATACATAATATAAGTAATGATAATTGCTATTTTTACTAGGTACTTTATAGAATCATTCTTTTAGGCTGTGTTTGGTCATTCGAATTTCTAATTAGAATAAGACTTGATAAAATATAATATAAAATCCCGAGATTTTGTTATATTATACAATTGTTTGGTGATTGCAGTAATAAAGTCAGATATGCACATATCATAACATGTATATTGTTTGATATAAATAATATATTACTATAAATGAATGAAAAAATTTACAAATAGAGATGATAAGAGATGACAAAAATCTCTTGCAACACTTTTGCCTACTTTATTTTCATTTTGCTTATTTTATTTTATTTTCCTTTCTTTTTAAATTAATTTTTAAAATTTCTTTCTTCCCCTTCCATTATTCTCTAATATAATTTTATTAAATAGTAAACTATACTAATATACTTAAAATACTAAAATACCTAAAATATGTAATAAATGTAAATATATTTATATTTATATATTGAATATATATCATAATATAGAATTAAATTTTAATATATAAATAAAAATAAGATTAATTAAAATAATTAAATTGTCTTTTTTGTTATTTTGATATCTTATGTTAGAATTTTTTTTTGGTTAGTCCCACTCTATTCCTACACTATACTCACTTTCGATAAACCCACTCTTGAAACTTACGCATCCTCATCCCATCCCCCCGAGAAGGTGGGGATTTGAACCCCTCACCTCCCCCTTCCATGTTGGAATTCAAATATTATTTATATTGAAATATAATTTTAATTTGTTAATTTAATAAGTTTGTCATTCAAGGAAAATAATTTTCCTATTATAAATGTTAGAAATCGTATCTTCTTTTATCCCGCTTCCCCAATAAGATAATCTTACATGATTTATATCTCCCTTTATATCCGACTTTGTCCTATCTTATGTAAACACCAAACGCAAGATATGATAAATTTTATCTTATCCTCAATTTTAGCACAACTGCCAAACACAACCTTAATAAATGAGAATTCATATAAGTCAATTATATTGATCAATAATATCACATCAGAGACCAATTATACAAGCCAACCTTCCGATATATTCTCAATATAGTCCTACGAAGTAATGGGTTAACTTGGACCCCCTTTTCCTCAAAAGATAAGCCTATTTCCCTAATAAAACCCAACTTTAGATTTAGACCTAATTCTATCTTGAACTTTTTTTTGTCCCATAAAAAACCTTCAACTCTAGGTCTATTCCCAATTCCACTCTAAAAAATCAATAACTTTTACTTGAGTCTCAAATTTATCCCTGTTAACCATCTATTCAAAATTTCTCTTAACAATCAAGAGATGTTTACTTAAGCACGAGTTGTTTAAGCATCCCGAATCAAGTTTTTCGAGCAGCTCTTCGACAGCAAGAAACTAAAGACTGAGTGCAGAGTCAAAGGCCCCCTAATGAGGTGGAAGGAATACTCTCTTAAGAGTGACAACAATTGAAGAAATCCAACTCTAATTGCTCTAATTTTTACTCAAATTTTCAAAAGGTATATTCTTGGATATGAAATGTGGGGAAAAAAGGTAGAGCGATGACATAGAAATGCCACATCACGAAGGGTGATTTGGACAAAGAGTCAACAAAGGCAAATATGAGACTCCAGTAAAAGTTAGTGACCTTTTACTAGAAAAAAAAAAATCAAGGTAGAAGTGGGACTGGACATTAATTTGTAGTTTTTTATGAGACAAAAAGAGTTTAGGATAGAATTGGGACTAAAGCTAAAATAAGGGTTTTGTTTAGGGTATTAGGATAAAACATATATTCATTATGTCCATAAATAGTATAGAAACACGGTCCAGAAGGCCCAATGGATCGGGTGAAATGCCCAACGAAGACCTCAACAAAAGAGTAAAGAAACTCATCGATTGATTTATACCTTTTGCTTATAAAATTAGTAAGCATAGAAAGATATGTTAGGGGTAAATATGCTCTTTCGTCTACTGCGTTTTATGCTAGTTTTTAAGTTGCCCCTAGAAATTTTAATTGAATGAATTTAGGACTCAAATTTGCAATAGAATTTTATGGTGTCCTTCGGGAAGTTCCAGGAATAACACAAAGTCCATAGAGTTTTAATAATTGTAACTTCATTTTAGAATTCTTTCTGCTTTTGGTCATAGCACTTTCATTTTAGAATTCAAATACAAATAAATAAACAAATCTTTCTCTCTTTTTTTCACCCCGCGTATCATTGTTCTTGCACAACGAAGCACTCCGCAAGCTCAATGAACCTGTTAAATTAAATTTTTTGGTTTACATCAGTGCCTTGGAGCCAAGTGATCTTTAGTTCCCAAGTTGCAAATTTCTTGGCGGCCCAGCCAACTGCGCCAACCCTTGGTGGTTAAGCAAAGAAGGCTAAAACAAAGCTGCTATAAATTTAAGATGTTAATGTTGACACCCAAAATAATTTAAGACTTAGTGAAAGGTGATGAGATTGAGTTATCGACGGAAAAGGTCAAGTAACTTGATTGCAAATTGATGTAACAAGATTATGTTACTATCAATGAAAAGGACTGAAAAAGTTGTCGACATAAAACAACAGCGGTCAAACACATTTAAAGAATGTCTAAACGGAAGAAACCCTGAAGACTATGACTACTTATAGATAAATATATGCAGTTCAAGATTGTGAAGTGCAGAATCGAGAATTTCAGAGGTAGTTGAAGTTCATGATTTAGAAGATAACGGCACATTGACAATTACACTGTGTACAAGGCTGTATAAGTCCAAGTAGAATCAATTGTTTCTATAGTTCAATTTATCGATTTATTGTTCTTATTTGCAATTCTTTATTCTTTAAGTTCAATTAGTTCCATTAGTTTCATTAGCATTAGTGATTCATTCCATGCACATTGCTTCCTATTTAAGTCGCCACAAACCCAACCTACTTTAAAAATCAAAGACTCAACCTTTGATGAAAGATACTTTGCGAATGAATATTTTCAGCGGCACAGTTAAATGGGAAGAAAAGTGAATGAAAAAGAAAAGAGTGCATTTTAGTTAGGTGTTCGGAATTTGAGGCTCGGACTTTGGTCCTAGAACCCGAGTCCAAGGCCCTCCTGACCAAACTATGTTGGGGACACTACATGATCGAGGGACTGAGGTTGGATTAATAGAGAGTTAAAAATTGAGTGCTTTGGTTTTGCAACCAAGCAATCGTCTGTGTACTTCGTGTGTAGGAGATGAAATTCTAGAATACTATTCCCAGGGAGGTAGTGCTGTTAGTTTACCTCTCTCTCCATGATTGCTTTGAAGAACTTTTTTGAGATTCAGGCTATTGTTGATTATAAAACTATTTACTATAATTATGAATTAGTGGTTTAAGTTTAATTAAGAAACTAATTGAGATAAACAAACTTTTCTATACGTCTCATAACGATTGATCGATTGTCTCAATTGGATAATCATCATGGAGGCAAGTTTTGATATAACACTAGAGATTGGGAAAAACACTAACTGCAAAAGCACCTTGTTGGAGAATGTAGCGAATTGTTTGGTTGGTACAAGCGATCAAGAAGTAGTAACCAATATCATGAGAGGAAATTTTGCACAAAATTCCTTCACATCCAACATTGCGTCCCATATCATTAGAGGGGATCCAAAGATGAAAGGAGAGAAAATAAAACATTGCCATGGTTTAAATACAAATTTTGAAAAGTAAGCATTACGCAATCTTCAAGATCTCTCTTGTTTCTCTTTTCTGTTCTTTTTCTTTTCTTTTTTTTTTTTTTTGTAAAGAGAGACGATCCTCCATTTTTATTTCTATATGTCATATTTTGACACCAATAAACAATCTCGAGATTAGCTGCTATAGACCCTAGGTTGTGTGCTAGATCTTGAGTTTGGGAGTTGTGGACCCGTACCTAAGCCCCTAGATCTCAAGTCCCCTTGCCAAGATCACAAGTTGTGAATTGGCAACCAAGTTAGTAAGGG
Source organism: Eucalyptus leucophloia subsp. euroa (assembly GCA_017140325.1). NCBI lineage: Eukaryota > Viridiplantae > Streptophyta > Magnoliopsida > Myrtales > Myrtaceae > Eucalyptus > Eucalyptus leucophloia. The sequence goes on along the minus strand of CM029476.1, from coordinate 10,690,713 downwards.
ATCAAGATGGGATTGCGAATTCCAAGTTCGTATTGTATTATCTCCTACTTAGAGTAACCTTGGAAGCATCTAAAGGAGATTCAATTCACCCAACATTGTTCTTAAAGGGAGATCTCATGTACCGAATATCATTCAAATTTATGGAGCTACTGTCATTATCTATCTCTTAGAGTTGAATCCAATTACAACCTCACAAGACCTGGAAACCATCTACAGGTTTGAAGGGTGGTCAATTCTCAATCCAATCCAATGGAATCAATTTCTATTTCTTTTTATGTTTCCATCGAGATATCTTATTTCGAAAGCATATTCAAAAACAAATTTAGAACTCTTGAGAAAAATTTTATACTTCCATCTAAATATCTTATTATCCAATTACACTCCTATTTCTTCAAGAACAATAAACTAAATCCACTAATTTATTTTAAAGAAATAAAATAATAATAAATATATGTAACTAGTCCAGTCTGGTCCAATTTTCCTTTGGAATCATGAACAAGGCATCCCGGACATAGGTTCTATTTTTAGGAACTGAGAATTGAACTAACACTTTCGAGATCAAACTGGCCAGTTCGGTTCGATCCAAGTGACTTTTCATTAGGGCGGTCCATTTTGCACAACCACTCATCAAAATAAATCCAGTTCACAAACACTGCGCAGTTTTAGACACAAAGCATTTTTTTATGTGTAGGATGAGACTCGTAAATGTACATACGGGTGGTTTATATGCTTCATCGCATAAGAAACAGATTAGATTTCCAGATAGGACTACAATGCATGGCCCAAACGAATTTCAAAGAATTTTACAAGCTGAAGTAATTATTCACAAAATCCCTTGGAAAGGAAAGCTAAATGTCAGATAAAATAAACCCATAACAAGCTTGAGATTTCTTTGCCGTTTTATTTAATCAACAAAACCTGTCCAAAAACTTACAAAACAAATCAAAAGACTCAAATCCATAAATTTAGACATTAGCGTGGCTTCACCATTGCAGACAGATCTTTTATCTACATCATCTTCGACGTTGACGACTGTGTGTCATGCATCAAGCTCTGCATGAATCGCCCCAAAGCCCTTATATGTACAATTTAATCACAGAGTCCCCCGATGAATACAAGATCCTAGCATGCCTTGCTGCACGTAGGTCACGCTGTTCCATAAAGAAATGGAATTTAGCAGGCAGCAAAAAGCAATGGGAATCTCCAGTAAAGTAACAATCCGGAGATAATTCTGCGCTAAGGAGTATATATTATAAGTTTCCCATGCAAAGGAAGAGTATGAAGTCTTACAAGGGAAGAGACACGAGCAGATGCCATGGTGCTTTGGTTGATGCGTCATACTTCATTTACTCTCTCTGGACTGCTCCCGTCAAGCAACGGTTTCAGGTTTGCTTTCTCAGTTGTGGGTGCTTGAGTTACACTATCCTCGTCAAACCGATCCTCACTTTTAAGAAAGATTCCTGACAAGAAGCATGAAATGACTTATGTCAATAACACCAATCCACCTCAAAACAAACATCCATGAGCAAAAGAAACTAACGAATTCATGTTTGCATCACAACAGGATCTGTCTCCTTTTGGCATTATTTACCCAGGTTTACTGAAACAAGGATCCAAATTACCCACCTATAAACCAAATTCCAGCAGCAAGAAACAAAATCGATGTCAGAACTAGTGCTGTCTCCCTCCAATTATTAACACGATCCTGTGAATCATGAGGATGAACACAATACCATCAGAAAGTGGATGTATGACAAGGATCAAATAATTGCATAAGGACTGCTATTTTCCACTTAAGTTCTTTTGGACACAAGCAATTGAAATTTGAATAATCCAATGACATGAATATAATTATAGTCCAGGAAAAATAACTAAAAATGGCAAAATAGTCAGAAAAGAAAGCAATAAAATCAGGATTATTTGTAAATGCCAGCACTTGAACAAATGTGAGCAACCAACAGGCCTTTCTTGCAGGTCAAACAGTTTGTTTCATTGAAGAATAACACAAGAGAAGTAACAAAAGAAAATAAAGACCAGGGTATGATAATTCGAGCATCATGCTCAGCAGGCCATTCTCACTCTCAAATCAAGTTTGGGGAAAACCACTTTCTGGTTGGTATACTAGCTTGATTTCATAGAAGTTAGATATTAGTCAAAAAAAAAAAAAGTTGTTTGAAGCACACCTGGAAAACCCCAACAAGTGGTGACGATGGCACATCACCAAAGATGTGAATAGCGACGGTTGAAATAGCCATTGATAATGGTCTTAGGCTAGGCGTGACACAATGTAGACAGACATAATTAACTGGAGCCTGCGAAGGAAGAATCGTGGAAGAATATTATAATAAGTCAAGATATACAAGAAAAATGCTGGTCCATTTCAAGCAAAAGAATTTGAATGCTGAAGTGCAAGGAGTGCAAGGGATTGAATATAGAATAATAGGTCCTCAAGCTATCAACAAAAGTCACAAAAGAATAACCACTGATATGTCATTTGCACATGCAAGACATGTCCTCTTGAAAGAAAAGGCAAGATACAATTTCTACACGGTTGATAGCATCTACAAGACAAAAGGAGTACTGGTATAAACATGATAGATATGCTCAGCAAAGCTTGCAATAGGACGAAATATTATATGACAATATCATCAATCAAAGAAAATATAAACTGGAGAGTCCTTTGGAAACACTACTCCTCCCATGTTCACATTCCAAGCCATTAAACATGCGGTGAGGTGGGGTCCGGAGCCTGTGCCCTATTATTGATGAGTGTCCAGCTCTTATCCAGCTAGGCAGGCAACTTATTTGTCAGCATTGTGCCAAATAATTTATTCAAAAAAGATCTTAAGCTCTTCAGGAAAGAAGTATTCCTCTGAGTGACAGTCTAGAATCCACGAACTTTATGAACTAAAAGCAGGCAGACACAATCTAACCAAAACATGTGTCAAAGGCTCCGTCATTAATGAAACTAAACCCAACAGTTTGGATTGTTTGACCATGGAACTGGTTGAAGAGCAAACAGCCAGCTTCTGGTTTCTAAACAGTATAATTTTCCAAATATTGGCAAAAATCACATGAATAGTAGGAAATGCAACTCGCATACATTTTCAAATACCATCAAAGCTGCATAGACAGAGTATAATAAGAAATTGAACAGTTTAATAGTAGTCAGAAGACTACAATTTATGGTAATTGGTACTCATTGCAAACTACTTTAAATGGTGCACATGATTCTCTACGTTCAATTCACACGCAATAGAATCTTCACAATCTAGATAATCATGAACAGAGGTAACTTAATAAAAAATTTCTGCTTCAATAAAAAATTTCTGCTTCTGGTAACTTAATTGATTAACTGAGTGTGACATTCCCAACTAGAAGTGAAAATATGAGGCAAAACTTTCCACTGCTAGTACACGGCATAATCTACATCAAAGTGTCAGAATACCCAACTATGTGAAGATGGGGTCTGTCTTCGGAGAACCAGATTTGGAAAAATTCACTTGAATGATTACCTGTGTAGCGAATACAAGTAGCTCTCCCAGTGCAAAGAGAGCTATGAAACCATACAAGCTCCTCATACAGAAGGCGGTGAAGCAGAAAACAGCACCTAGAAAGGTTGTTCCACCAAGAAGCTGCATCAGAATAACAGAGAAATTACCAGTGTCAGAAGGAAAAAGAGAACAGTCGATGCAAAAGGGGTCATAAGAACCCCCACAAGAGAAACAAAACATTTGCTCTAGATTCACTGACATGATAGAAGACTTCTCCAAATGTATTACATAATTAGTACTTAAAGAGGTAGATGGGTTGCCACTGGGTGGAGATAGAAAGAAATGGACCAGTGACCAAAAAAACAATGGGTCCAATAGAAAAGAAATTTTTATTTACCGGAAGATGAGACACTGTGAGAGAGTTTTGAAACCTATCTTAAAGAACATTACTACGGATCACATGTTACAGTTTTCAAACATCCATTTATCGTTGTTCAAGTATAAACAGGCTCAGGGACCCAAATATAGTAAACCTAAAACATAAATGGATTACTAATGGGATCATAAATAATGCCAGAACTTACCTTAAAAGCATTAGAGATGGTAGCATTCATGCGATCAAGAACAAATCCACCAGCTAATGTTCCAAAAATCCCACAGATGATGGTAATTCCACCAAACATCATATCTGCACTACTCTGTTAACCAGAAATATGTACTTACTAGATGGCCAAAAAACTGCTTATACTTTTTTAAGAGAACTTGCAATACATTAAAGAAAACACTACAATGATGCTAAAGGAAAGCAGCCGTGATAAGCTAAATTCTGCTAACACTGATACCATATGATAGATGTTATAACCAGCCTTTGGCCCCCAATATGAGTATGCTCCAATAACAAAGTTGTAGGCAATATAACCTGTCATTTAACAAGTTATACATGTTAAAAGATTTGCTGTGTCAAAACAATAGCAAATAGTAAACACATAATTAGCACAGTAATATCTTATTCTACCAATGTCATTAATGAATAAATCGATAAAATGTTGGTAAAATCTGTGATAGCCTAGTGGCCTACAAGTGAAGAAAACTAGAAAAATTGAATTACCTAAAACATTCACAACAAAAACTTGATCAACCAGAAGTGCTTTCATATCTTTTGAAAATCTTGCTACTTCATTCCAGATTGTGGACAAACAGCCTGATCTCCTGCAAAGAAATAAATAAGCTCATAAAAAGAAGGCACTGAGATACAAATATAATTCCTTCCCCTCCTCCACCCTCTTCCCTCCATTCTCTTTCTATCTGTCTCTACACATTCATGCTCATATGCATCAATCTTCTGCCAGCGAATAGAAAATATGAGGCTCCAGTTGCAAAAGCTTGAATAAATTATTCAAGTAAGTCACAGGCCCTTGAATCAGCAAAAACTTTTGCTGTTTCAACCTCGGTCACCATTTTAAAAATGTTTCAGGAACTATTTTCTCGTGGGCCCTTGTCATTTCAATGCTTCAACTAATGGCATTGCCAATTATACTCCATTTGGAATCAGTTTTTGCATGTCTTGAAAGGCAAAGCTTCTATCCAAAACAGTAAGTGGAGAATGCATTAGGTGCAAATCAAAGATTCCATCCTAAAAAACTTTCGTCCTTCTGGAAGAACAAATTATCAAAGTCCATTTTGGACCATGGATTCGCTTTTTCTGCCAGGCATTGTTTTGTGTAAATAATTATTGCAAGCCTCAAAGAAAACCGCCAGCTTTTTTACTAATTAATAATTGCAAAGATGCTTTACAAGGCTGGCTCTTTCAGGCACTAACTCTAGACTCCAGCACTTTTCTACCAACGGTACAATCAAGTCTATTATCACATAGAATAGAGGCTTTCTATCCATCTACTTGATCAAGTTACTGTAGAAGCAGAACGTTGTTAAAATGATCAATGATCCTAGATCAAGAGTCCCAACTTATTATACCTACTTATGAATAATTTCCATCTATGATTACCAAGAACCCTGAATTGCTATAATTCTATAATCAAAGCTCAATTAAATTTCTCCTAGTTCCTTTCTCAATTGACAACTTTTCCACTTCATGAAGCAAACACGAATTCATAATGGGTGTGCCCTACCCACTGCGAACTCTTTTTCCTGAGAATATTATATACCCAACTGATCAGCATTTATGAAACTCTTTCAGTTTTCCAGCCTTGTTGCTTCAAAATATTCATTGCTGGAGATGCCATTTCATTGATGATTAACATATTTAATAGACATACATGCACAAATAGTAGATAAGTTAATACACCTATATATCTACATTTATCTCTCCATCAGAGAACCACTTACTTGGATGGCTCATGATAAGCTTCACTGCCAGTACCTTCATTTCCAACCAGTTTAGAGGGATTAATACTCCATGCATCTGCTCGAGAAAATAGGAAACATTTAAAAACTAGAAGAAAGTAGGAACATTTATACAAACTACTGCCAGGGAAGTGGTTGCCTACATTAGAAGTAGGAACATTAATTCCATTTTTTCAGCAGATTCCAACAAATCATGTTGCAGACTCGGATGAGATAAGAGGTTATAACACCCTTAAATTTATTAACTGAACCAAAGAATTTTTCCTATTATAGCAATCCAAAAAAAGGAGAAAAATTAAAGATTATCCAGTTGTCAATTGCAGATTTAAAAATATCAATCATGCAAATATTAATGATGAGACAGGTCATGTAAAATCTGGGAACAACACTTACATCATGAAATGGAGCAACGTGAGCACAATAAGACATCAATCCACCAGAATAATGAATTTATCCTTCGTTTGCATATCGTACCAGAAAAGCTACAAGACTATTCAAGTATTGTTGACCGATCACGAAGATTCAATACATGGTGTCACTGAGTTGGCATACTTTCTTTTTTGTGCTGTATTACATCCACTTGCCAAAAGAAATCTTAAACCAAGCAAAAGCCAAAAAAAAAAAAAAAAAGTGCAATATTTTGGTGGCCCTAACAAAATGCAAATTGAACTCTTCCATTCTTGAAGCTTGTGAACAAGTATTGTACTGTTGCATCAATGGCTTAGGTTGCTTCTTATGGACTATTATAATAAGAAAAAGGTCTTACTGAAAGTTTTTGCCAAGGTACATGAAATAACAAATTAAAAATTTTAAGATAAGACAAAAGAAAGTGGAATTCTATCTGGAAATTCTAGCACACAATATTAGAAGAATAATTACCTTCAGTCACAATAGCAGCTGTTTCAATGGATGCCACTGACTTTTTTGAGTCAACGGGAGCAGAACCTGCGGTGATACGCTAATTTGTGGGTCTAAAAAACAGATATCTTCTTCTTCTTTATAGGCAAAGACCAGATAGAATCTTGCTGCACTCTAGATGGAAATGCACCTTTTAGCTGCAGAGGCTTCTTTACAAATCCCAAAACAGCAAATGAAAACATCAACACAGCCTCACCCCAAAATGCATACCGCCAATTGAAATGATCTCCAACCTAAAACAAAAGGGAAGAAGAGGTCAAATTATCAAAACTTCAGCAAATGGCAAATACTTATAGCTGGCAAATGCCACCAAGCAGCGACCGAAAGAACAAATTTTCCACCAGGCAGTTGACAAGTGATACTACTGCCTCTATATTGATCTACTTAGACTTGGCATGTTCAAAGGATGCAGATTGAAAGCCTGTCATACTCCTAGCCCAGACATAATCAGCAAAATCAAAGAGCGGATGTGAGGGAATAAACAACTTACTAATCCTCCATACACATAGCCCAAAGCTACTCCAGTTGGTATACACATGTAAAACATCGCAAGCCATGCTGTTTTCTGCCACAAATAATAAAATCTTAGCTAATAGTGTTCCCAGGAATAAGAATAAAATTTACAGCAAACTTAACAATTACTTATCCACAAGAAGTGTGCTTATTCTAACAGCAATAGGTGTGGCACACCTGAGCAACAGGCGCATTGTCATCTATAAAAGGCGCTGCTAGACTTATGAAAGAAGCCTCCCCAACTCCAACCAGCCTTTAAGAAGTAAACCCGAAACTGTAAGCCCTTAGCACAATTTTAAAGTTAAGGTACCAAAAATTACAATTTAGAATGTAAAAGCCGCAAAGCTTCCATACTCACATCCGGCATATCACAATAAACCAGAAGCTAAATGAACTACCACACCCAGCTGCAGCCAGTGTCCAAACAGATAGTCCAACTCCAATGAGCCTAAATGGATTGATACTGGAAAGCAAAAAAATTATGTAAGAATTTTTATAACAAAAAGAAGAGAAAGATAAACTGTGCATACTTAAAACCTGTAACCTGCAGCAATCAAGAAAGATGCAGCCAATTTTTTTATTGTAAATGGAGAACGTTTAACACTGAAACAATTAACAACAGGAATATACAGACAACAGATAACTTCTAATGATGATGACCATATATTTTCCATCAATAAGAGAGAAAGAATGGGAGTTCTAAGAAATATTATTTAACAACTATCAACTTTCCAAAGAGAAAAACTTCCCTTCCCACCATGGACAAATTCAAGAAGGGAAGAGAGAAAAGGGAAGGGGAGGGGGGGGTGCTGAAATATTTTAGAGAAGAAGTTATTAATAAGTCAATATTATAAACGATTCCTACAAGAGCGAACACTGAAGGTTGCAAAAACTGATTGAAGATTGTGAGAACTGAAAGACAGCAATAATGCACTCAGTTTTAGAGGTGCATAGGAACACGGTCATGGGATCCTTACACTAGAACCAATCTTCTGGACACAAAATTCCAAATTTGAACCAATTTATTCTCACGAAGTTTCTATGTTCTTTTTAACATTTTTTTTTTTACAAGAAAAACTTTCATATCAACATAATTAACATATAACACCAAATGGAACATCAGCTAAAATTACAAAAGATAAACACATCAATAATAGAAACAAGGAGGGCAACTGGAAAAATTGGAGGTAAGTCACTCTTGTTGAAGTCAAGGATCGGAAGATTCATAAAGGTTAAAGATGAGCCACTAAATGCGAGCGAGTGAGCTCAGTGAATGACAACTACAGTTTTTTTACAAATCAAATTGGATTCTCAACTTTCAAATGCTATTTTAGTTTTTCATTTGTGGCTGTATCTTGCCAAAACTAATGAAATAATGGACTAGTAACCTTATTGTTCTGGGCTTTCTTTCAGCTCATAAGAAAGCGATCAGACTAATTATCATTTAATATACGTTGGTAATAAATAACAAAAGTGAGTACATTGAGCATGTAAACCCCATACCCATTTACGTTTAAAATATCTTATGTTACAGGTTCCTAATATTTGGAAAAATTTGATAAATGTAAATGTATGATAAAGTCCACCATCCTATATTAGCTAAATCTTAACCTTGGCCCCTCCAAACTGTTCATTGTATACCTGCTGTCTAAGTATGCGGCACTGAAGTTATGAGCAAAGTTTTAAAGTAATGTACATCAGTACCTACTTAAAACTAGAAAAAAGAAGGCAGAACAGATATTAGTATAAAGTAGAAGAAATTCACCAAACCATAAGCACAGGAAGATATAGCCAAAATACTAAATAATTAACACCAACTAAGGTTTTCAAATATATCATGCAGAGGAGAAGCAGATACAATTCACTCAGAATAAAAGCAAGTGTAGTCTATATCATATTTTCAAAATGGTTATGTCAATATTATATTCAAAGCAGCTACATTGATTTGAAAACTCTTCAGGATATTATGACAATATAAGCTAAGCCACCTTAAGTACTAAGCCACATTAAGTACTTAATGTGGAAAAATATTCAAGATTATCTTGTAGCGGCATGAGATCCCTGACTAAGGACATCTTCCAAGCCCACACAACCAACGAATGACACCAATCAAAAGACCAAGTTTCCATCATGACCTGTGCTGAACATGTTCAGGGTTAATAGCCTTGCTCCATTAAAACTAGAAGTGATTTAGTCACTCTGAAAATCCCACAATTGTTCTCTCCCCATTCCGTGAATGACAAGTTCTTCATATAGAATTAGTAACATTGGGCAAAGCACATAGGGTATCCAAGCTGTACTGGAATTGGGCATTACCTCTTTGCTAGTGAAGCAAATATAGGGGATGCAACAAGAAGTCCAACCATAAATGCAGATGACAAGACACCATCCTGAAAATTATTCAAGTCAAAGTCCCCCCTGCAACCAAAGTGCTATGATAAGGTTATAAGACATTAACACTATACTATAAATTCCTAAATACTTGAAAAACTAGCTATGATTACAATAATGATGGTAAGAGAAAAATTGCCCAGAAAATTTTAATGGAGAATAGGATGGAATTTCGGCTTCGACTTAGGAAGATGATAAAAACGGAGACCGGTGCAATGCAATGGAGATTGTCAGCTTACATTTCTTTACTATTCAACAAACTTTTATTAATAAAATTAAGTTGGACCTTCAGAAGTTTTTTTACATTAAACAAAACTGTATAGTCTGAAAACATAAAAAGGAACCCCAATAAGAAGAAAATCAAAAGCCTCCAATAGAATCCTAGATATGTCAATCATTGTGATATTTTCAGCAAAATGGGGAAAAGATGAGAATGGCAGTACAGGAATACAAATTCTGGTTCTTGTTCAGAAAAAAAGATTAACCTCAATTTCACATTCAATCTGCTTTAGATCGGCAACAACAACCACCAGTACCAGGTCTCAAATATCCAATATAAAGGTCCCATGATACCGAAACAATAGACCTGTCTGCATAATCAGACAAAACAAAAATCTTTACTTACTGGATTCCTCTGCCTGAAGTGCATTTTCCATCCTTTGTGCAAGTACTCCGACTACCATTTACACCATTACTGGCTATCACTCCTCGATCCACGTAATTTAACATGTTAATCACACAAAAGATGACAAGCAACCTGTAAACAGAAAAGGAAACTTCCTGGTTATTACCCTAAACAACTCCAATATTTCAGTTACCCATTTCTTCGAGTATATTCTCTTAAAATCCTATACAATCCAGTAAATTCTGGTATGTAGATAAACATTGCGTGATAGTAACTACAATTACACAACCAAATAGAACAAGTCATCTCTGCTTAAGATTAGACAACACATTCAGGAAATTTTACGCTTGAAGGTCATGGCCAGCCTCATTCACACTTGTGAGGAAACAATTATGACCTCATTGACTTCTCAGAAAAGTTGAAGCAACAGTTAGCCAACGCACATTCTACTTCGGAAGCAATCTCCTTCATACAATACACGGTACAACAGGGCACTGTCGTCTGCAGGTGCATGCAACAAGATCACTCTCCAATCAGATGACAAAAGAATACATGACAAGTCATTGACCTGCCATATTCAAAGTGAGTCCAATCTAAGTCACACTTGGTGCTAAGGCCAGAGAAGAACATCAATGGCCGAAACAATAACTAACAAAGCTAATCCTGATCGACAGGTAATTTTCTGTTTCCAGAAATCTCACAGAAACTCTTTCCTCATAGAAACAAACGGACATCTCACACATGAGTAATCACTAGTCAATTGACCCAAACCCCAGCATGCTATAATTCCCAATCACCAAATTACCACTCAAAAACCAACTGAACTATCAGCCCGCACCCACCATTCCTCGTCACTTCATCGGGCACCACGCCGCACCACAATTAACAAAAAACGGCTAGAGAAAACGATACGAACGGAGCTTCAATGTCCCGAGAGGCGAAACAAGAGCAAACAAACTCTACTCCCCATTCACCAATTCCCCAGCCGCGAAGCAACCCACGACCCAAAATCCGACCGCGACTCCGAAAAAGGCACGGAGAGAAAGAAAAGCCGGTCGAGTACCGTTTCGGCGTGAACCAAGAAGGAGCCGGGGGCGAATCTTTGAGGCGCCGCCTCGCCATCTCCTCGGCGTCGGCGGGCTTCCGCGGCTGCCCAGCGGCGGCGGCGGGGGCTTGCTCCGGCGACTGCAGCCGTCGGGATCGCGGCGGCGGTGGGCCAGGGGATTCGGCCATGAGGGCCGAAAGTTGGCGTGAATTTATAGATTTCTTGATCGGCGTTCCCATGGTGTCACGCAACGGAAACCAGCTACTCCCCCATGGAAACGTGAACCCGCCGCAGCTCTCCATTTTATATGGGACCAAAAAGAAAAAGGTGAAAATAAAAAAGGAATTTTTTTATAGGAAAAAAAAGGGTTAATATTTCCTTTTCAAAGGAACAGGTATTTTTACCCTTTTGCAAACTAAACCAGAAAATAGATTTTATCCGGTTAAGAAAAAAGTTAGAAGGTGAGGTTTGCTACCATAATTCTGAATTTTTTTCTACTAAGTATCGTGTTCGAATATCAATAATCATCTCTTGTTGAGAATCTTAAAGGATTATTTTCGTCCATTTCCTTCTCTCTTTTTTTTCTATGGATATCTTAGAGAAGAAAAATACATTTGAAAAATGCCGCCCGAAAAAAAACAAAAGTGCATGACATCACTTTTCTAACGTGCAAGGTTGCTCTTTGAATTCACAACTGACACTTGGTGCCAGGCCTATTTAATGTAAGTTCTCAATCAATTGGTGAAGTCAACTCAATGTCAGTACGAAGTCAATGCAATTATTTGGCATCCTTGTTGATTAAGTATCAACTACCAGCGCGGTCCAGACACTTGAAAGAAAGTGGGGTCCATTATATACCTTTCTGTATGATGTGCTTTAAAAGCATAACCTAGCATTTTTTCATCAATATAATGTAAATGGTGTTCTTTCTATAGCAGTGAAGGACTAAATAAAATAAAATAAAATAAAACGTGAGGATAAATCTATAATTTATATTATATAAGGGCTTGTGAATACTCAGTAAAATTTCCTTGACGTCCGCGATATATCAACCCGAAAATCATCTCACGAATTCATATTATTCAAATGGATGTGTATACTATAATTAGTACTTAAAGAGGTAGATGGGTTGCCACTGGGTGGAGATAGAAAGATATGGACCAGTGACCAAAAAAAATGGGTCCAATAGAAAAGAAATTTTTATTTCACGGAAGATGAGACACTGTGAGTTTTGAAACCTTATCTTAAAGAAAATTACTACGCATCACATGTTCAGTTTTTAAGCATCCATTTACCTTTGTTCAAGTATAAACAGGCTCAGGGACCCAAATATAGTAAACCTAAAACATAAATGGATTAATAATGGGATCATAAATAATGCCAGAACTCACCTTAAAAGCATTAGAGATGGTAGCATACATGCGATCAAGAACAAATCCACCAGCTAATGTTCCAAAAATCCCACAGACGATGGTAATTCCACCAAACATCATATCTGCACTACTCTGTTAACCAGAAATATGTACTTACTAGATGGCCAAAAAACTGCTTATACTTTTTTAAGAGAACTTGCTATACATTAAAGAAAACACTACAATGACGCTACAAAGGAGGGGCAGCCTTCGTCGACTCGGGCGAGGCTTGCCCATATCTGGCAAACCAGGCTGGCCCTAGCCAAGGTATCCCTAGATCTAAGCGAGCCTTGCCTGAGCCTTGCTAAGGCCAAGATGGCCTTACTCGAGCCAGTGAGGGTCACCTCGCCTCCGCCACCTAGGGCCAATGACCTTCGCCGGCCACTATGACAATGGGCGACAATGATGTGCTCAACCATGATCCCTCTCTTTTTTTTTTTTAAAAATATTTTGGCTTTTTAAAGTTTTTTACTATTATTTAAATCATATTTAAAGAAAAAAGTAATAAAAAAATGCCATGTATGATAAATAATGTTAATGGAAGAACTCGATTTCACCAATTTAATAAATTTTATAACTTAATTGCATTTTTTGAAAATTTTAGGATTGAATTGCATTTTCACAATAAATTTTAAGATTTGTAGTACATATCCCTTATTCAAAATAAACGTTTGAATATTTCACGCACCATTCATTTGTGTCCGTAAATAAATCAGCCCCAAAGCCAATTTGGGTTCACATTCTAAAGTGTTAAATTAATATAGCTTAATCCTTTATTTAGTTTCTAAACTTGTAATTGTGATAATCTTCAAAGCAATTGACCCATATAAAAGCCGACCATGCGATGTATAGGCAAGAGCACTTTTTTTTTTTATATTAATTTTTTTTTAGCTTTATAGGCAAGTGCACAAGTATCCGTCTTTCTTCTGCTCTAGTCCATGGTGGATAAATGTTCTACCAACAAACTACACGTATATCAAGGACATAGGTGTAAATGAGCACAAACAGGAAGCAAAAATAATTTAAAGGGAAAAAGTCACTAAAAATTTTAAACTATGTCCACCGTGACATATTTACTCTAAAAAAAATGTTGTGACATAAAAAATCTCAAACTTATACCTGTATAACATATTTATTCCAGTTTATTTTTTTATGAAATCAAAAATCTCAAATTTGTATTCATGCGACATATTAATAAATTTTTTAGGTGAATATATTGCATGGATACAAATTTATGATTTTTTATATTACAAAAAAAATTTTGAGGTATTATGTCATATAGGTATAAGTTTGAGGGTTCTACAGGTTTGAGGGTGCTCTTTAACTATCATGTATTCTTTTCATTAACTTTTTAGCAAAGAAATAATAACAAGATTCCATTCACTAACACATCCAACATTAAACATAGAATCGCCTTCATGGTGAGGTATGCCCCCCAAAAGTTATACAGGGAGTCCTTTCATGAAAGAGAAAATTATAAATAGTTTTATACACATGTATTTAATGAAATATTATGAGGGTGTCATGTTATGGGGTGGACATGCCTCAAACGTTGGAACCTACTTTGCACTTCCTGTTTCGATATTTTGGAATTTGAACCTCCTTGGGATCTCTGATATTTACCCAGAATTTATCCGATCATGCTAGTTGTTGTAAGTTCCACAAGTTCTCTCACACACCCATAATTGTTATATAGAACAGTGAAGAACCTATACTATTACATCCCACAAGTATCGTATCCATGGACATATCCGTATATTAGTGATTATCATCCATCTCTCAAATGCTTCAATATTGAAGTATAATCCTCTCTCTCTCTCTCTCTCTCTCTCTCTCTCTCTCTCTCTCTCTCAACCTTTGTAAAAAAATTTCAATTCTTGAATTATGCTTCTCTTATCACAAATATATATAAAAGATTCTTTTTTTAGTGTGTATTTTTACTAATACATTCACATCATTATTTAATAATTGAAATACATCATAATAAAATTATTTGCTTAATCTTCCAAAGTGATCTATGGGCAAGAGGACACTATCCTTTACAATTTTATAAGCACAAAGATTGATGCACTTATAGAGAGACAATAGATACACAAATTACTGAAATGGCAAGAGATTGATAGGACACAAGAATGAGCTCAAGATATTATTGGAGGGGAGAAAAACACTAAAAGTGTCAAAAGTTGTGTACCGTGCTCATTTTAGGATCAAAATTTTTTGTTAATTGTGCTAAATCGAAGAAAAAATGATCACTTAAATACCCTCGGCAAGAAATTCTTATCAGAGAAATTATGTGACTTTTATAATTAAAATTTTTATTTGAGGTGGCTTTTTTCGCACTAAAGTGATCACATTTTTGTAATGATCGGCACTGAAGTTGTCATATTTTAACAATAGCTAATATTGAAATGATCACTTTTTAAGCTATTATATAACGTCATCTAGCGATTATATGCTAAGTGGGCATGCCGGCAAGCCATGTAGGATTGAGAGATTAATAAAATATGGCAAAGTTAGATTTCCAATTATTCAAATCGGAGTTGACACTTAAGTGATTTTTTTTTTTTAAAGGTGGCATTTAGGTGATTTGGAAAAAAAAAATTCAGCACTAAAATGAGTGCCATACACAACTTTCGAAATTTCCAGTATCCTTCTCCTATTATTGGAGAGTTGAAAAAAAAAAAAGCAAATAATTTAGACTCCTTTTTGTTTAATGGAAAATGAATGTTTTGAAAAATATTTTTATAAAATTAATTATTTGTATTATTTGAAATAATTAGTCAATAAAAAAATATTTTTATTATCGAACAGTATTTTATATCTAAATATTTTCATGAATAAAGAAAATATTTTTCGTTCGTTCATTTTCATAAGAAATACAATCCATCATTTTTTGGAGAAAATTTTTCACATCATTTTTCGGAGTCTCCAAGGGGCCGACAAGAATCCAGCTGGGGTTTGCAATGGAGACATCGATACGATGGAATGCGCTCGGTGTGTGATCGCTGCTATGTGGCAAGTATATCAAAGCTGTCCCCTTGAGAGTTGGAGGCCAAGTCCAACTACAAGATAGCAGGGTTAGGTACGAGCAATATCAAATTTATAATGGATCGGATCCCCCAGATTAGTTCCGTTGAAAAATCACGAGTTGAAATACAGGTATAGCAAACCCATTAGTCCCTATATCACTGTGCAACAATCCTTCTGCATAACCTTCTACAAATTCAGCCGCAAGCTTGTGATTATTTAGCCATTTTGTGGGAACAACCTGAATGAGGATGAAGCTTGTTCCCTACTTACCTGAGCTTGAGAGTGAGGAAAAAGTGGAGTGAGCCCGAGATCACCATTGCCGACAGGACTCTTTATACTGCATCTTCAACACTCATTCTATTTATCGTACGAGTCATGACACAATGATGCGGTGATCAGCGGCAAAGGATCAGCGTCTGTTGCCTGAGTACAGTTCGATCTGTACAGTACTTTAAAGACTTCTTGATTGCATCTTCTACACTCTCATTGCCTATTTCTCGATAATATATGGTTATGCACACAGACGGTGATGCAAAAGCTTAGCCTAAGCTGTTTCGATTGTGGCCACACTTAATAACAGTTAAAGTTCCTATCGACCCAATCAAGCCTGCAGCATGATTAGATGCTGCTGAAAGAACTTGCATCAACTTAGAACTACTTGACATTGAGACTTGACAACTTGTTCTTGAATATGAAATATATTTTGTTATCTCTTCTTTGTGATATAGACTTGGAGGAACATGGACACTTGACATGCACCTCTGTTCCAACCAAGAGACACTGAGAAAATAAATTGCAGGAGAGCATCGTGTGATCTTACCAAAGAGTCCAACCAACTCAATCCCCTTAAAGTCTCCGAAAAGAAAGAAGGAAAAAAGGAATATATAAACTAAAAAATCTTATTTACATCCATACCATATAAAATTGATGGCGCCATTTGCGGCGCAGAAGATGTAAGAGACCCCTCTGCTACGATATGGACAAGTGTGCGGGAAGCATCCATTTTCTTTTTCTCCTTTTGTCTTCTATATCCAACAACTTTGTCCTTAATTGCATGTCGTTGCTCATTTTTCAGACTTGTAGTTTGCTTCTTCTGTTCTATCTGTAGATCATCAGGCAGATGTATTTTACTTCATAGTCTGTTACCTTCAAGTTGAAAAATCTAACCTTGAGGAAATTACACTTCCTAGATGACTACTTATGCGAAAGTTCCTTGCATAACTTCTGTGAACTTGTACTTTGTTGAGTAGATTCCTCGCTGCCCGAACGTCATTTATGGCACGGGTTTGTGTTTGTACATACATATACTCATACTACTAGTATGAGCTGAATAGAACTTGCCCCAAAAGTTTTTTTTTTTTGGTAAAGAACTTGCCCCAAAAGTTTACATCGCTCTAATAGAGAATTTACTGATACAGGTAATTACTGCAAAGTTTCTCGAACCTTTGCAACTAGTCTGTTCTTTATGGAGGCTTGTCTACTCTCTGGATTGTCAACGCATTACTTTGGGTCCTTCATCATTCCATTCTTCAGCTCTTTTCTCTAATATGCCTGCTTCCAGTTAAACTTCCAGATCTATTTAATCCAGATCTGTTACTTCCACAAGCATCATGATCAGCTCCTGTCTTTAAGCTATAATATGCTGTCAATAAGCAAATGAACACAAATGGCAGTGTTCTCGGCGGCCCAAGAACTTACCAACATTACCATCGTCCGGTAGATTGACTCATCAGTCTCACTATTTCTGGACCACTATTGTGCAT
The DNA here is from genome assembly GCA_017140325.1 of Eucalyptus leucophloia subsp. euroa. Lineage (NCBI taxonomy): Eukaryota > Viridiplantae > Streptophyta > Magnoliopsida > Myrtales > Myrtaceae > Eucalyptus > Eucalyptus leucophloia. The sequence goes on along the minus strand of CM029476.1, from coordinate 10,673,158 downwards.
GGCGCTCATACTTCCACGAGCTAGAAACTGCATTACAAGTAACTCTTCATCTGGTTAGGGTAAACTACATATTTCTTAGGTCCCTCGCCTGTTTCTGAGTAGTGATGAAATAAACAACTGTTTCCCGCTCTTAGTTGAAAGGCTAATATTGCACAGTGGCATCTCCTAGTCGTGGAAAACCACTTGGCTCATTTCTATTCAAAAACCTTGGTAGATCTCGTCGTTAAGATTTTGTGGGACCATTATCAACTATTATAAAAGTTTAAGCTATCAGATGAAGTATTATCTATAGACTGGAATTCAGGTTTTACGCTTCATGTAGTTGTACCTTAGTTTTTGTTGCGTGAACAAAGCATATGTAGATTGACTGTTATTTCATCAATGAAAGAAACTGTCCCTGTCCCAAGGAATCATACGGACTTCTTATGCACCCTCAAACCATCGAGGACATATTCACCAAGGGACCGCCGTGCTCGATTTTCCTCGTCTCTTCAGCAAGTAGGGTGTCTCGTCCTAGATATCCATACTCCAACTTGAGCGTCAAACCATCGAGGACATATTCACCAAGGGACCGCCGTGCTTGATTTTCCTCGTCTCTTCAGCAAGTAGGGTGTCTTGTCCTAGATATCCACACTCCAACTTGAGCGGGACCGTTCGCAAGCTAAATCCGCCATATCATGCAATCATCCTTGAATTTATCGTGTACCATGTTTATAGCGAAATGCAGGAAAAACATCTCAATTATCCCAACTTTACAGCTGTTCATGCTGGGTTTATCTGTGAGTAAACATCTGCGCATATGCGATGGAAGAAAAAAAAGCAAAAACCATAGCTCAGTCCTTGATGCTCTCCAACTTTTCATCTTCAATTACTTTTTAAACGGCATATAAGAAAACGAAAGTCCCTCAACCATGCCCCCTGCATGTCATGCGGCCCTTGCATGTCATGCTGGTTGAGACAGATCCATCCCATGTAGCTCTGGTAACTCAAAAGTCACACAGAATAAACTTGTGTGAAGTCCAGTCACATGAAAGTGTTACGGCCCAAATGAAAGCCGATCCAAGAAGATCCTATGGGCCAGTCATGACACATCTATGGATCAATCGACCCTTGGCTTGTATCCCCGATTACTAGGGTTTTCTCGAGTATTCTAGAATACTCCGGAGACGGGCGATATTGTAAATGTATTCATATGTAATAAATGCGATTAGTTGGTAGTTTGGGAGATGTAATCTCCACTGTTAGATTGAGGAGAGATCTACGGATACAGTTTACCTTGTCTTTCTATAAATAGAGGTCTCCTCCTCTTCATTGTATCATCTCATTCACAAGTAAAATACAATCCAAACCTTCTCTCTCTAGAGTTTTCTCTTTCTAAGATCCTTGTGAGTAGAGTGTGAGAAATGGTAAAATCCATGTGAGAAATGGTAAAATCCAAGTGATCAAGAGTGATTGATCGACACGTATTGTCTGCGATTTTTATTTTATTTTTTATTTTTTTATGGCTTAACGTGGTTGGTTGTACTCTTTTACTGTACTTCTTTCTTTTATGCAAGCAGCAGAGGATTTTCTGGTTCAAATATTTGAAGATGCAATGCTATGCGCTATCCATGTAAAACATGTTACCTTAGTAAGTCCTATTTAATTTCTAGTGGCAACAAATTATGCTATGGCGAACTATAGATAAGCAGGGAGAAACAAATTTTTTTCCTGTCTGGAATTTGGATTGTTTGGATGGACAATTTCAATATATTTGTCTTCAAATTCCAGACATGAAAAAGATTCGTTTCTCCCGCTTATCTATAGTTCACCAGCATAGCGTAATTTGTTGACATTAGAAATTAAATAGGACTTACTAAGGTAATGCGATTTGCATGGATAGCGCATAGCATTGCATCTTCAAATAATTGAACCAGAAAATCCTGCCTGCATAAAGAAAGAAAATCATACGTTATAGTAAAAGAGTACAACCAACCACGTTAAGCCATAAAAAAATAAAAATAAAAATGGCAGACATTGCTGAATTTTTTCATAGCATTTGAGTATCAAATGAAACCGCTTCTACTCATAACACCGAGTTAAAGTAAAACAAAGAGTCAGATGCAGTTAACACCAAATAAAGTTTGCTCAATGGTCATTACTCTGAGTGAAGCATATAGAATAGCAAAAGGCACCGATACCTCCTATGCGATACCTCCTAAATAGCACATAGAGCTTCTAGTTTCCAACAAATGATAGCAGGGTTTATACTGTTACTAATTTCTCTTACCTGCAATCACACAAAAAAAATTCCGTCAGGAATACCACCCGAAAGAACAACGTAACGGATGCATGCAAAGGTTCCAATGGCCACGGCATTTAGATTTCAAGATTTTCTAGTAAGAGATGACTTGGCTAATCAATACATCTAACTCAAGGGCAACTGAATCTGAGGCACCGATGGAAATCATTCCCTGACTTACCACGTAGGTCGAAAAGGAAATATATATATATATATATATATATATATATATATATATATATATGTATATATATATATATGTGTGTGTGGCAAAATGATCCAGAAGGTTTGGAAGGTAAAATTTGAAAGTTAATAATACTCCCTAGACAACCTGTTCATGCTTAACCCTTTCCATTCTTACACCATCTTGATTTTGCTTAAGTGATTACATTCAGAACATGTATGCGTGTAATACATTGTACTGTAAAGCTCAGGAAGTGGCTGATGAGAATATATACCCCATTTACTCCTATTAATGCGGCGACGCCTCTTGCTGTTGACTAGATAGAAACTGCTTGCATCACATTTGACATACAACTGATGTGATCAAATCTCAATGAACTGTTAGATCCCAATGACCGCAAGGTCTCCTGATATTGATTATGTTGACAGCCACTCTCGATACTTGGACTATGATTTGCTTCACTTATAATATTATTTTGCTCTTTTCATCACAGTGAGGAAGGATTTTGAGCTGGCTCGACTGCTTTGAGGCAGGGGCCGCCTTTGATGAATGTAAATAAAATTTACCAAAGACCACCAATTTTGTGGATGTGGGGAGGCTGTTGCTACGGTCCCGTGACTCCGATTGCCATACCTAATTCGTTTGAGATCCACAATAATCGTTAGGATGTTAGGAAAATAATCTAGTAGGCACTAACTGCGATTTCTCAGTATTAGCATTTTGTTTTCATCCCCAACCATCTTCTACATTCAGGGAAACAATTTGCGTCGTTGAGCTACGGATGACAAAGAAACTCCTTGCTAAATGTTTTGGAAGGAGATTTTCTGGCCTGGCAATTACATCGACAGGAACAGAGGATGTTTCGGTTTCTTCTTGTTTTGCATCATTTCAGAAGATAAACAAGGTGGAAAAAATGAACACAGAGGATCCATCAAGTCGGCCAAGAAATATACAGGGGCACTTGTATCTCTGTGCGGACAACTAACGGCGTATAAACTAGAGAAAACAATACAAGGCTTACGCAATTTTCACCCAACAAAATAGCTTCGCACACTCCCTAAAGTTTAAATGAGCCAATTTACATAGAGCTCATCAATGGTAAGATTGACCGAAAAATAATATGTTTAATGTATATATTCAATCCGACGATTTTCATTTTCTTACATTGTTGTTTCTATTCTTTTATATTAGAATCGGAAAAGTGTACATATTTGTTACCCCAGGGAGTGACGTAGTTGACTTTCCTAGAAGTTTCGGTAACTTAATTCTACACGTTATCTAACGAATGTGTATATTACGATTTGAACATGCCAGCAAATTACTTGGAAGAAAATATTTTTTTAACTCCTGTCTCAATATAAGCTAACTAATTTTAGTCAAATTGCGATTAACTATCATACTGAACATATAGAGGGGATGCTTGGTATGAATTATGGTTTTTGAGTCTCGACTTTTACTTTCACTATCTGAGTTAAATCAATCTTTGAGGACGTTACTTTTTCTTAACTGAAAGAGAAAAGAGAACTTCATTTTCATGTTAAATTTTCAAATACTATTCAAATTGATGTGTGGGTGGGCAAGCGATTCCAGGATAAAGGGATTTTTGTGATTAAGTGTATGGAAGGGTGTGTATGAGAGAATGGATATTGAAGCATAAAATGCAGAATAAAAGATAGACTGCGATCGCCACCAAGGTATAAAAGGATGCACTATCAATCAACGATGAGGATTGGGATTGATGAAGTTCACCATCAAGGCTTAAAGGATGAATCACTCACCAAGAATAAAGGACTATGAGATAAGAGAAGCCCACCACCAAGGCCTAAAGAAAAATCTACCGGTCGAGGATAGAGGACTTCTTGGCTCATTATCGAGGAGTAATCCACTCTCTACGAATAAAAAGATCGAAATAGGAGTTGTCACAACCCCAATTCCTTCTCCAAAGTCATGAGTGGTAAGGGTTATTTTCGCGACATCTCAAGCTCGTCGCCGTCCTGATCCTTTTTATCTTATTATCATGCACATGCGGATGTGCATAAATGACTCCCAGATAAACAATAGCATCTCCTATCCTGAAATCCTTTATTCTTGGCGGGTAGTTCGTCCTTTAAGCAGGACTTGGTGATGAATCACTTGACCCCTTAAACCTCCACTCTCAAAATCACTTATCCATGCATGCATCAAACTCTTGGCCATCTCTTCAAAGCATCTCAGTGACCATCATTCTAGTTATGAACTTACTTACACAAGCATACATGGCACAACAATCAATTACAATTTATGAACAGCAATGACTTTCAACTTGTGAGAATGGCATCGGGGGCAGCCTTTGATTTACATGTGTTGACCCGTCCAAAAGCCATTAAGTGGTTGATTTGTGGCCATCACTCAAGCGGTGGTCAATACCATTTGGTCCCAAATTGGGATCTGTGTTTTTCCCGAGGTTAGCCACCGGTATGTGCCGACCCTAACATACGTCTAACAATCACATACAAACTCAGGAAATAAAATATGCACTTAAGCTAAAAGGCTTTGATTCTCAATCAATCAACCAAGAAAGTAGACCTAAAGGGATTGCTTGTTCATTATTTTTTACAATTCTGTCATTTAAGTGTGAAAACAATATGACCTGTCAACAATCATCAAACAATCATCACGATGGTTAGAACTGACCGACTTTTATAACAGAATAGACCTTATTCAAAAGGTAAGCAATTACGGCCATCAAATGAAAAAAAAATAAATTCTGAAAATTTGCATGCATTTAGTTGAAATGTCAATGAACAAGTTTTATGTTTAGCGATTTTTGCAAATGGAAACTTTAATTTCACTAAAATAATGAAACAAAGACAGAGATCTTAAGAAGACAGGCTTCAGGGCTTGGGTGCAAATTGATTATGCAAGTCGATCAAACCCTAAGAAAATCCAAAATAGCCTCAATTTTATTGAAATAATGTCAAATGAAAAATTAAAAAGTTGCTTTTGACCTTTTGTGTTTTGAAAATTTTCAAAGAAAGACATTAATTTCATTAAAGTTGCAAAACTAACATTCAAGTAGTCAAAGAAGGAGCTAGGCGAGAAATGATTCGGCGCTCTGTATCAGATCCTTTTGAGTACCTTAATGTAATTTGATTTTAATGGAATTAATGTCAAATGAAAGCTTAGAATCTTGTCTAAAACTTGCATAAAGAAAGCATGTCAAGATTTTAATCATAGAAATTTGTCAAAATCCAAGAGTAGTGACAGAAGGTCGGTTCTAGAAGACAGAGTGTTACCACAACTTCATGATGACAACTAAAAATGGCAAATGAACTTTTTATCTTCTAAAAATTTTTGTCAGTATAATGAAGAATAATGAACAGTTTTCATGAAGGACGTGTTTCCAGATTCCAAAAGTATGATTCTATAAAAATCAAAGAACACATAATGGTCAAACTGGAAACAATTTTTCAGAGGCAAAAACGTCCAATTAAAGGACGATGGTACCTATTAAATAATATTATTTTTTGTGAAGTTTTTATGGGACATAGATCTTGGTATTGGCGAACAAATCTCATGAAGACCGACTCCAAAATCTCATCACAAAAAATCTTAAAAAATCATGCAATACTGATGTCGCTAGAAACAGAGCTGTAAGCAGAGCATATCAATTTTCCATATTCTGACTTCCGCATTTCAATAGCATTTTGGCATATCAAACAACTTCCGATCACAGCTTATGGTATGTCCACAGAAAGTTTAACGTGGGTTTTACAAATCACTAGAGCACATCTTTGCAAAATATTATCATCTTAAATCTCAAAACGGCATTCGAAAAACATTGGTCAGACAAGCATCCGAATTTCCAGAACATATAATCAATCATCAATCAATCGCCAATCAAGCATCCATGTGATCAGCTACTTGAAATATAATTCCTAGACCATCAGATTCATAGCCCCAATTTTTTGTGATCGAAATAAGCTTTTCAATATGAATCAATCTTGCTTCATCGAATGACAAACAAATATTCATCGGTTTTAGAAGTCATATTTATCACGATCGAACTTAAGCTCAATAGAGTTAGCTCGGCCACCAAGAATCTTCAAGATATAGCCGAGATTAGCTCTTCAACGATCTGAATTGAAATCACAAGTCAAAAGTGAAAATTAGACTGAATCAAGCTTAAGTCAATCTACAAATGATGCTCAAAAGGAGAAGAGATGATCGGCAAGAATCTAGCTAGGATCGGAGGGACTCTGGCCAAGGACAGCTCGGGGATGGATTAGCAAGTGGCCTCGCAAACTCATTAATGTCATGAAGCCAGCTTTTATATTTGGTAATTCTTGATGATTTGTGGCGGGCAAATGGATTTTGCGGAGTGATTTTTTATTTTCAAACTTTGTGAATTTTAATTAATTTATTTTTGGGTAAAAAAAACCTTCGTAATCAATAAAGTTTATTGATTATTTAAATGGATATTGACACCATATTCACCTAAGTGTGCTTCAACTTGTTGATGTGCTACCTTTGCAAATTATTAAGACAACTTGCTATATCAACTCTCTCGTCTTAAAGTTTATGTATCATCCATGATCTCAGTTGTTATCTCCAAAAAGCCACAATTGACCATGCATATATTATTTCTGCAGGTTAAGAAGCCTCACACCCCTTTATTGAAGGTATGAGTTCTTCCTTCATGTGTGCTGTCTGCTGTTTGCTTGGCCATGTCACATCATGTCATTCTACGGGAGTTGCATGTGTGAGAACCTACATAACATAATGTTAATCTGGTGGGAAAAGATGTGGTTCTGGCTGTACATATTGTTCTGGTCTTTTTTCTTATTAACAAAGACTAATGGTACCATGTCATGTTGCTTGGAAGTGTTTTTCAGGCTATTGACTGTACGAGTGGTTTTGATAGCTTTCAGGGATCTAATGCTCCATTGCATTAGGGCGAGACCTATTATAGACATTCTTTTATAAAAGCTCATGTAGTCTCTGGAGTACAGAACTTTGAATAGTAGCTTCTAGTTACCTTTTTCTTTCCTTCTCATTTGTTCTCTTCAACGTGCATCATCAGGACCTTGGGCAGTCTTTATTACTTTTTTTTTTTTGGCCTTTCCTCATTGTCATTCTTCTACCTTTTAATTTATCTTTTGATTTTGGGGATTTTTTAATTAATTTTCTTTAAAGGGGGCAATCCTACCCCCTGTACAATGGAGGCCATTAACGATGATGATGATGATCATAGCTGTCAATCACATCCGACTGATCTTGAAAAGAATGACCGCAAAAAACAGAATGTAGTATTAATAGAGAATTCTGAAAATATTTTAAATATAAATATTTTTTTGGTGACTTTTTACTGTTGTAAATATAAATATTCATCTATGAGAAAATCAGAAAAATCATTTGTGCAATCACTTTTTAAGATGTCTTTAGTTGCCAATTAAAAGATATAGCTGTCCAGCACTATAAAGAGAAGTGGCAGCAAGTAGGCTTATGGCAGATTGCAGAACTGATAGCTATGTGATCGGCTTCCTGTAGTGCAGTATTTCCTCTTCCCTTATGGTACATGGCTCATTTTCTAGGGTGTCATCTGGCTAAGCGCATGAGACATGGACTTGGTTCCCGTGAAAATTGTTTAGATCAATTTTCGTAATCCTCATTTAGCTTCCTTAGTGTTTTGCAAAGGTGTGGATGGCAACCATGTTAGGCCTCTGATGGCAGATTGCACTGAAGAAGAGATTGGATTGTGTGTTTTCCATTCATGATATTGATAGAGCAATAGAAGAAGAAAATAAAAACACAGTGACCTATTTTTCCCTGGCCTACGAAATTTCTGCTGCTGGTTTTCAATAATTTCTTTTCTTGGTAACTGCAGCCAAAGGCTTATGCTGACAACTTCAAGTGGAAGGGCCCGGCGCCAAACTGAGGAACATTGATCTTTCAGTTTGCCCCTACTTTGGTTCATATTGAAGAGAGGTTCCATCACAAGCTGTCATCAGAAGTGTTGTGTCTGGGACATAGTCCAGACTTTAAACTCCATTGTTCTTTGTCGTGTACCGGATGTATTGTTGCTCCCTGATGATAGCTGAATGGTTATAATAATTGGCTAGAGAATGGTTCTTTTTTGCCTCCCTACTATCTCAATGATGAGATTATGTTTTGTTCACAAATGTAATTAAGGTCACTCTATATTTCTGTTCATAAAGCTGTAGAAAAGCTGCAAAATTCCTGTAATTAGTGAAACCATTCTCGATGCATGTCAGCACAACTGCTATAGACATGGATGACCCTAGATGCTTGAAGAGCATGAAGTGTGAAGCGACAAGATTGTGGAGGCCATGAAAAGAAGTTTTCTGGTATAAGTACGTACCGTCAGAAGCCGAACTATTGTCTGTTTGATGAGGAATTGGCTTCGCTGTGAATTTGGAGTGGACTTTTCACGAGATCACAGTATTAACAAATGGGAAAAAGAGGGCACATTTTATGTCTTTTGGGACCTTGTTAATGGAACCACGATTAACTTTTGTTCTTATTTGAATAGCCTGAGTAGCTTAGATTTGTGACACTAGTTAATAAAAATTGCGTATAGACCTCTTGCATTTTCACCTGTTTAACTCTGCCTCCTATATTGTTAGACTCGCTTTGCCTCTTAGAACAAATTTGCATGAGCAGGACTAGTTGAAATTTCATTTAGAAAAGGTACCCGTGAAACTTTAAGCTCAGATCACGGAGTAGGCGCAAAAGCGCCATCGCCTCCTTGCTCCTCTCCCTTTTCTATCTCTTGATTGAGGTTCGTGACACAAATGTCCAGATTAGGGTTGCTTGTTCCAATCATTGCTAAACTCCGATCTGCCTACAGTGGTTAACAGCCTCCCCAATTTTGGCGATAGTCTGTAGAAAGGAGAAAGAGAGAGAGAGTGATAGGTTTCGGGTGGTCAAGGCAGACGGTTGGTGGCTTCGTCATTGCCATAGTTTGGGACGAGATTTGGGAAAGAGATTGCTCATACTTACTAGATAATAGATAATTCTACCCTGTAAAAGAAGATAGACCACAACTCAGGATATCTAAATTTAAGCAAAGTATTCAAACTTCTTGCTAGAGAAAATTTAGTTGTTTTGAGGATTACGTTTTTTTATAATGTCATGTAGAATATTCCCATTGGCATGTACAATATTCCCATTGGCATGTCTTACTATATTTTGATTGAATATTTTACTTTGGTGAATTTGTCCATCCTTTTACTTTTTCAATGACTTACATAAATCGACATTGTTCGAGATCTCACCCTAGTAAATTTCTGCCTGTCACTGAATGAAGTGGACATCTTATGGAATCTTTCATCATGTCAGCGTCAACTTGTTAGTTATCAAATCCAAGTAATTGTCAGAATTTGCTTGTGAATTCAACTGAATTGTACCATTTGAAGTCTCGTCACCCAGACCCATTTATCGCGAGCCACAATATCCAAAGGTGATTTAAAACTGATAGGTTGACCTTGTGTCGATTAGAGGCGATTTAAAACTGATATAAAAAAAAGAGGGTATCCATCATATCTCTCTCTCTCTCTCTACTTCAATTCTATTTGTCTATTTTTCTCATTTTTAATGCAGCTTTATTTTTTTCTGTTAATATTATTACTTTAATTTCTTTGAAAAATTAAGTATGTAAGCACACGATAGAATACACTAGTACCTCATTTAGACCTTACCGTAAGGATCCCACAAATGTTACAAAATATGGATGAACATGGTTTTAGGGTAGAATTTGGAATTGAAGAATCCAAGTTCCAAAATATGCGAGGTGGGTTTCATGTTCCAAAAGTTGGTGAATCTATTTTTACGGATAGATTCCGAATTCTAGTTCGGTGAAACCTAAAATCTAAAACAAGTTTTTGTATTATTTATTTATTTATTTATTTATGTGTTCGCATTATCCTACATATTTTATGTTGTTCAATAATAAGTGTATAATTTGGAATTACTAGTTTGAGTCTTCATTTTATGAGTGAGACTTCTACTTTGTTAATATCTCATATTCTTTGCTTGTCTAAATATAAGTTAAGGTCAGTAGATTGTAACAAAGTAAGTGATGATTGTTAAATGTGATATCTCATTGATGTTGTTCAATTGATAATACATGTGGAACTTGGATAAATCTTAGAATTGACTCAACAACAAATAGAGGATTAGTTTTAGCCGGTAGATTTCAAGTTTCACTTGGAACCTATATCGCTCATCCTTACAACAAAATATTTGATTTAAGCCATGATTACTTAGTGACCAAAAACAAAAAGAAACAAATAAAGAGCCCTGACCACTTGTTTCACTAGTAGGCATACGAACTCATACTGTCAAAAGTTAGGAAGCTTGCTCATATAAGGGTAGCGGATGTCCAAGACATAAATTGACCCAAGGTTCATTAATATCTCGACCTGTTAAATGGATGGATTGGGTTGAAAATGATTTAATCAAATTGACCAATTTAATTCATTTTGACCCATTTTTATTTAATGCAAATCCAATGACATATACCTGATTTGACTCCTATCTGATTCATATTGCTAAAAAACTTCATATTTAACTCAATATGAGAAAACTCAACCAAAATGAGGTGAGAGTGCAGAATTGAGCGAGTGCAAGATTGAGTAAGAGTAAGAGTTATAGAGTTAAATAAGTAATGAAACCATTTATAGAGATGGATTAAGTCTAAATAAGTCATGAAACCATTTGACACCCATATTATCTTGGGTTTTATCATTCTAAGTTCATTTATAGACAAAAAAAAAAAAATAAATTCATTTATGACTCATTTTCTAAATATAACTAACGTATATAACTGTTTAACCCATCAAATATGGCTCAAAAAATGAATCACAGACTCATTTTGACAGCCTGATCTATTTTTTGAGCCATAGCTCAAATTTTGCAATCTCATGAAGTACATTTTAACCCATCCACCAGTGAGCCACAATGCACGACGGTGACATGGTCACATAGTCAATGTAGCCCCAATATTAACAAGGTTGAACAATCTTAAGCATAATCCCACTAAAAATTACGAAAGCTTGCTTGAAGTAGATCTAATTGATAATAGATTTGCATTGAGCTTTCCTGTTTAAGCTGAAATGGACCAGCTTCCTGTATCGTTGTATGTTTTAACATATAATTGTATGCGGTTGAACGGATCAGTTCGATAAGTTTGCTAAGTACTGGAATATATTTAAAAGGCAGTAATCACTTACGAATTCTTCAAGATCTTTTCTGTTTTTACCTTTCCAGTAATTCAAATGACTATTCCAATGCAAATGAACTTCGTCAAGAGAAAACGTGGTGGATATATTGCTTTCATCATAGTGCTGAATGCACAGGTTAACCACTAGTAGGGATCAGCAAACCCGAATTCAAAGTGAAATTATAATGAATAAAATTTAATTAATTAACAATTAAGTTGTGCAATTGCTAATTACATTTACTGCCTAATAAGTCCATTCCAAGTGGAGAAAAATAGCTACAGAAGGATATAAGGACTCCGGTTTTGTCTCACAGCTGAAACATTTTGCTAATGGTGGAAACACAGCGATTTGAAAGGCTACATACCGGCTGAGCATCTTCATCCTATTACTACAGTAGATCTCCAGCAAGACAATATTCATTTAAGAACTGTAATCCGCTCGTGTTGGGCGACAGCTTCTTCATGTAGTACTTAAGAGTTGCGAGACAGATTGATCCTTTTCCTTCTCTTCTCCGGTATCTGATCAATGAAGCACTGCGAGAAGCCACGCCTCACAAACCTACGCATTGACAAGGACTCAAGTAGTTGCAATTAAATGAATAGTCAAAGCGCACAGTGGCTGGCAACTGTGGTTGACCAACGTGCACAAGTGTTTCCGCTGCAAGAGGTAAACATATTCATGTTTATGAGAACAAGGATTAGGAAATATACCAATCTGCAGTACGAGTTGTGAGCAAGAAAAGCCTCTCCAACCCAAGAGAGGATGCTTTCTTTTCAAGATAATCTGCAAATGACGAACCATAATCAGTTGATACAGCAATCAATTAAATGGAGCAACAAAGAATCACCAAAAAACCAGTAGCACTTTATTTCTATGCAATTGACTTTCAATAACGAAGTTGAACACAATCAGCTTTTTCTACAGGCAAAAGAAAGGGCAATAGCGCTGTCTTAAGTCTATATTTTTGCTGGACATCAGATGTAACAGCAAGATGCAAAATATATATCTTTGTATGCCATATATGCCAGACTTCATAAAATAGAGAATAGAAAGGATTTCGAAGTCTCAGACTTCAGCATAAGTGGGATATTCAGAAGGTTACATGCATTTTTAAGAGAAAAAACCTGTAAATGACAAATTTCTTCCCACGTATCAATTTTATACTAGTAATGGTCGTTTGTACCTTTCATCCTTGAGAATGAGGGTAAGGATTGAAATACAGCAACCCCAGTTATGTAATCTTGGTATATGGAAACAAATCTTGGTATTCACATTAGTCCATCCTGATGTTTGGAACTTTGGCTTCAAAATGGATTTATTCTCATGTTCTGCACTTGCTTTGCCGATTGCAAAATTTAATTTTCCAGATTGCTCCATTTTATTATTGCTAACTCAAAATTATTCTTTCTGTAGACAAATTAATAACTAAATACTTAACTTAAAAGGAGCAGATCCCAAAAGGACACTCTTATTTGGAAGGCATCTAATTGCAAGTTCAACCCAATAGATTGCATTCTTAGATCGAGATTCTTAAGTTATTAACACCCAGGGCATGCAACTAAAATCAACTTGCAGACCACAATCAAAGATATGTAACAACAAATAATGCTGGAGCCATATGGTCAGAAGCAACTTCTTACCAAGTAATTTATCTCCCTGTCCTTGTCCACGGCAGTCAGGAGAAACTGCAATTGTGACAACCTCCCCACACTTCTCTTCAAAGAAAGGGAAAAGAGCAGCGCAAGCTATGATCTGACCCTCTCTCTCTACCACAATGAATGAATCCAATGCTTTTAGTAGCTATCCAAAATGTAAAGGCCAGAAGGATATACTGTCAACTTCAGATTGTGAAGTAAATAACTTAAAAGATTTATTCTCTTCAAAAAAGCATGTAGAAATCTCAACAGACAGCATGGAGGAAAATTGCAAGATTCAGCGATCAGAAGCCCAAAAAGGGAGGAGGCATAACCTCTTGATCAGTCCTCTTAACCAATGTGCCAGAGTCTTCCAGAGGTTTTATTATCTGTCTTATTCCAGAAAAGTCTGTTTCCCTCGCCATTCTGGTACCCTCATACAGATCACTGGAAAATAGATTAACAAAAATTAGTAACAAATGAGACGGCATCAAGTATAAATCATGTCCCTTACAATGGTACAAGAAAATGTGTGATTTTCTATTTCAGCAGAATTAGGGAAGCATTCAATTACATTGATTACAGCCACATCGATCTATCATCCCAATGGTATCTGTTAAAAGGCTATACAGGGATATACTCTCTTGTAACAAGATAGAAAAGGAGGAACAAAGAACGTGTGACAGTAGAATACCTAAACATTCACAAAATAACTTTTGATGATCAAACAGATGCCAATTGAGTAATTTCACTACTGTCACAATCAGGATCTACAAACAAGGGATGCCCAGGGCAAAAAGTCAAGTCAATAACTCGGTAGATGGATGATCATGCGCTCAGAGGCCAACCATTATGCATCACTAACTTATTGACAGTACAACCTAAGCCCTTGCCCTAGTAAGGGTGAGGACAAGGGGATTTTAACCTTCACCTACTGCTGGTGGAATAAAAAGTTTGATCCCAGAAAATTAAATATGCAGGTATGAAGAGTATGAGCATAGTTCCATCATAGCGCCATGATAAGCAGAAGTAAAACACTGCTTCAACCTATTGAACAGCATATATACATCAACCGTTGGGACAGTAATTTCACACCTACCTTCTGCTGTTGTGTTTTTAGACACGGCACTTTGTATACTCCAAAAACTTAACGTTAGCAAAGAAAAAGAGTTCAATAAAAGCTAGGATGGATTGGGGGGGGGGGGGGGGGTGTGGAGCAACAATGGGGAAGAGAGACACTTTTACCTTCCTTGCCATCAGTGAGAGCACCTTTTACATAACAAAGAGAAAAGCTAAATCCCACTACAGACATGTTCAACTTTAAGATTACAAAACCACCAATCACAGAGAACTGTTGTAGAGATTTGTTCTGATGTTTTTGAGAACAGCAGTGATGACATCCAGTTTCCTCTCTGGTACTTGAAGTCTGGGGATCTAAAAGATCCCATAGTTTCTTTCCCAAGGCAAGGAAGAAAATGAGGAGAAAGAAGATTGGCAGAATTACTTCAGTGTAGAATTGTATTATTTTCACCTCTCGGCTCTTTTCTAAACAACAATGGAAGTTTTCCTCATTCACTGTTGCACTTACATCTTTCAAGTGATTACATAACCTAAATCACACGCCATTTGAAAAGTTCAATGGTTAACCATTATATAAAGCAACCTCACCCATCTCTTGATCAGAATTCTAGAAAACTATGACACGTCAAGATTTCACAGAGCTGATATATTTTGTAGTAAATTCTCTCCTCACAAAGCTACTATTAAACTGATAAGTGGCAAAATTCTGGAGCTTACTGAAACAAAGAACTATTGAAGTAGAGAATCCATACCTACCCACCATAGTACCAATTCCATCTCTCTGAAAGAGTTCCAGCAGCAAAGCTCCATCTAAGGTGCCATCCACCAAATGAACCCTCTGAACTCCACGCTGATTGAAAAGCGGGAAATAGAATCAATGGCATTAATGAGGAAATTATTGATACAGTGCTTATATTTTTTCAAACATTAGCATAAGCATGCAGGAAGAAGCAGTTCCAGGACCTGGCGATTTGAAGATTAATTATGCGACAAGTGCTGAAAGTGCACTGGTCTGATAATATCAAATAAGTTCTACTGCATTATGTTAACACAAATGGACAATATATGTGGCAGAAGCAAATGATGGTTAAGTTGCACACTACCCAACAAGATGACCTTTGTCTTGTTCCTCCATCTGAACTATTATTTCTGATGATAGTATAATGCATTCTATAATTGATCAAAGATTCAATTTCTCCTGAGTTCATAGGCAGTTACCAAGAGATTATATTGGATTCAGTGTTTGCAATTTAAGTAACAAAACAAACAGAAAAGAAAATTGCATGGTATAACATACTGTTAAAAAAGTGATCCATTTTTTAGAAAACTCTAGACTACACTAGAGAAAAAGTTGGCCAAAACAAACCGGCAAAAAGCAAGCCTAGAAGACTCACATGTTAGAGAATTTTCTAGTACTATGTGGTAGCAAGTATACGTATGAAGGAAGAAGGCCAGCTGGAAGTTGGTTGAAAAGTCAACAAAAGTGGCTGGGAGTTGCAAAGAATAGAAAAATCGAGAATAAGGGAGAAGTAACTCCAAGAATCGGGAGAAGCCACAAACAAGCAAAGACAAAGATCCAAGCTACAATTTTATATTATTTTGTACTAATGTCGGTGGAGAATGGCGGTGACACGCCTATAAATAGGAGTTGGGGTGTGTGTTTTAAGTTGTAGAAAAACTACACACACTCCTTCCAAAATCCTTCCTTTGTAATACATACTTTCATAATAAAAGTTCTGTTTTTTTAACTCATACACCCTTGCCTTTGTAACCCATATTTCACACATACACACTTGCACACACACACGCTTCCGCAAATCACCAATAGTGGTATCAGAGCCACATTCTTCGATTGGTATTGGGCATTTGTCCTACCTACTCATTCCTAAAATTACCCTTTCCAAATACCCACTGCCTAAACCATGGCCAACCCTACCTCATCATCATTTCCCATTCCCATTTTTGATGGGAACAACTACGATTCTTGGAGTTACTTCTCTTATTCTCGATTTTTCTATTCTTTGCAACTCCCAACCACTTTTGTTGACTTTTCAACCAACTTCCAGCTGGCCTTCTTCCTTCATACGTATACTTGCTACCACATAGTACTAGAAAATTCTCTAACATGTGAGAGTCTTCTAGGCTTGCTTTTTGCCGGTTTGTTTTGGCCAACTTTTTCTCTAGTGTAGTCTAGAGTTTTCTAAAAAATGGATCACTTTTTTAACACTCCTCCTTGATCCATTTTTGTGATACTCCAAGCATGCTTCTCAATGTCTCGAATTTTGCTGTTGGTAGTGCTTTAGTGAATATGTCCGTAATTTGATCTTCAGTCTTACAATACTTTAGCTCGATCTCTCATTTGCTTTGCACTTCACGAATAAAGTGATATTTTATATCAATATGTTTCGTTCTTCCATGAAAGACTGGATTTTTTGATATTGCGATTGCGAACTTATTCACTAAAGCACTACCAACAGCAAAATTCGAGACATTGAGAAGCATGCTTGGAGTATCACAAAAATGGATCAAGGAGGAGTGTTAAAAAAGTGATCCATTTTTTAGAAAACTCTAGACTATACTAGAGAAAAAGTTGGCCAAAACAAACCGGCAAAAAGCAAGTCTAGAAGACTCTCACATGTTAGAGAATTTTCTAGTACTATGTGGTAGCAAGTATACGTATGAAGGAAGAAGGCCAGCTGGAAGTTGGTTGAAAAGTCAACAAAAGTGGCTGGGAGTTGCAAAGAATAGAAAAATCGAGAATAAGGGAGAAGTAACTCCAAGAATCGGGAGAAGCCACAAACAAGCAGAGACAAAGATCCAAGCTACAATTTTATATTATTTTGTACTAATGTCGGTGGAGAATGGCGGTGACACGCCTATAAATAGGAGTTGGGGTGTGTGTTTTAAGTTGTAGAAAAACTACACACACTCCTTCCAAAATCCTTCTTTTGTAATACATACTTTCATAATAAAAGTTCTGTTTTTTTAACCCATACACCCTTGCCTTTGTAGCCCATATTTCACACATACACACTTGCACACACACACGCTTCCGCAAATCACCAACACATGCAGTGTTCGGCAGAATATGGTGGTGGATACTTGAGCAGCCATTCAGCAACCACTAATTTGTTCTGTTAGTCTTCCCACTATTCTCCAGGAAAAACTGAATAGAAACCAAATGAACTGCAAAATGCCTAGACACAAACTTACGATGACAAAATTTATTGGTCTTCATGATTCACAAGTTCAAAGATTCCTGCATTACTACTCTTTTTTCTGCAGAACTAGTCTACAGCTCCTTCACCAATATACAGTAGGTGAAAGTGAGTCCCACCCCAAGGTTGCAAGCCCCAGTTGACAACTTAACTGAGCTCACATAAAAAGTGATCAAAACCTGCCGACAGAAGCTGTGGTGGGACATGTCCCAAACATGATAATGCCGTGCACGGCACCAACGTGATAGAACTGTGCCACAAATATATGATGGGGGATCTCCAAACATGATTTTCTAGTTACGACAGTTAATTACTAGATAGAAAAAGTAGGAAGTTACCCTGCAAACCAAAGCAGCAACAACCAACTCTGCCAGGTAATCGAACCGACTTTGATGTTCCAAACCTCCAATAGCAAAACTTGTTCACCTTCCCAAAGTCCATTTCCGTTGTCAAAACCAACACCGTTTTGAAAGGTAGCATTCCCTTTCTCGAGGAAACCCTTTCCATTATGTGAAGGAGTGAAACTACTTCCATTATACAGAGGAGCTGCTCCATTGCAGTTCTTGCCTCCAAGACAGGTGCCAAATGCATCACCTTGACTGACAGCTTCCACATAGTTAGCTGCTGTTTCACTTTGCTTAGCTCGTTTTCTGATCAACGTGTCTGCTTCATCAAGGGTTAAAAATCTGATAAGGCGTCCATTTTCATCGAGGATTTGACCATCTATGATACAAATAAGTTTTTCTGCACCAATAGCTAGAGCACAAGCTGTAGCGACTTCATAAGTGCTGCATCGATTTAACAGGAGTTCATCAAACGACATTAAAAAATAAAGCTATTAGAGATATGGACCACATATTAAGCACCTTATACATTAGTCTCCTTGTTTGTGAGAGTCAGGGAGATCCTATGTCTAAAGCATCATTCTTGAGATATTACAATGAATGGTCAGTCAGTATATGCATAAAACATTCAGCACACACTTACAATCTATAGAAAGCTCCCTTAGCTTTGCTACACCGAGAAACAGGAAGAAGATAAGGATATGACCCAACTTTCCCCATAAGTTGCTAATCAGTTTAAAACTTAGTTCTACACATCTTCTGTCAACAAGTTGACTAAATGCTTGAATCTATGAAATTAACATTTCCATTCGCCAAATCATCCCCGCAATAACTGTTTAATCAGTTTATCAACTTTACAGAGGAAGAAACACATGGGTGTTGGAGACACCCAAAGCTGTGAAGTCTCATCTGTAGTAGGCCATAAATAAAATCTAAACAGAACAAATTTGAATGGAAAGTTACGTCCACAACAGTAATCTTAAACATCACCTTCATTTTGAAGACAACTGAATGGGTATGGCAAGATGATCGCATAAGCAAAACAAGCTTTTAAGATGGGATAGGCATCAAAATCAATAATCCATAATTGCAATTCAGAACTTCTCCAGAGCTGGAATAGCCCAGGTTGCTTAATACAACTATACATCCACCATCAAGCCTCTCACGAATGCGAGAAACATCCACTTTCTTTACTTCACCCGTTGCCCCAAAATCAACACCTTCAATAACTCATCTTCGCTACAAATAAAATAATCCAGTTAGACGGGTGATCGAGTAATTATACGGCTATCAACCGAATAACGTGCGATCCTATCCAACATCAACAGGGGGCAACCTATGTGCATGTTGATACGAAATGTTTTTGCCTCCTTCGAGAAAAAAAATGTTTTGTAAATGACTGAATTGTCCCGCTCTTTTTGGAAACTACAAAAATCACTCGTACCTGAGTTTTGATCTCTGCCCCTCTCTCCCTCCCTCTCTCTCAATGAAGATTTGAGTCATGGTAATCGCGAACCAATGACCAAAAAAGTCACCACCACCACGACACTTGGCCTCACCTAAGCCTAAGGCTGGCGAAATCAGATTTGATCTCATGGTCCCGAATGTCGCATTGAAAGCCCAAATTTGAGGCGAGAAGGTGAAGCTAAGGTGGTATGGCAAAGGGCATCGACAACTTGAACGAAGGTTGGTAAGGATGACTGGTGGTGACAGCTGAGAAGCTATATTGAAATACAAATATTATAGGAAATTGTGCAGTGTCTAATGCTCTTTTCTTGTATCATGCACGATTAATCTTTTAAAAATTGCTTTTTTATTTTGCTTTTGCTTTAAATATGTTTGACACAATCCTAATTCAAAGGGTCCCCATTCAAATCGTTATTTTTGTAGAAATATATTTCAAATATGAGGAGATGGTCCACCACATCGCTAGATTAGATTTTACGTAGCTTTTCCAGATTGCACGCTTGTCTCTTATTGTGCTGAACATCAATTTTGACGCATAGTTTGCTTGTGGACATCCTAGACACCAACCTCTTTTTTTTTTTTTTTGGTGACAATTATCCTAGACACCAACTTGACTGATATGACGAATTAAAAAGGCATTCATATATCTTGTCGTAATCCTAGAACAGACCAAAGTGGTGGGGTTGGTAGGTAATATTCTTTGAGTTCATAATTTGATCACTAGGGCATAATTGGGAGGTGCTTTTCACCATTGGGATCTTCATCGTTCTTCTGGAGAAGTTCATTGGGAGATGATGTTGACTCCTCGACGAAATGGAAGGTTGAGAGGTCACAGTCCGAGCCAAATCTTGCTTTGCCGTTCTAATGCAATTTTCAGGAAAATGACATTAAAGTGCCTACTCTCATGTCAAAACCTTTTACCACATCTTGTTCTTAAACTAGTATTTGCGCTTTCATCTTGCAAGGTAAAATTGTCACATCATGGCTTCTTGAAGAATCCAATCCACACTCACTCAAGAGTTGCCATGACCAAATCTTGATGAATAGAACTGCATCACTAGTCTTGAGAATGAAGTGAAGCCAGCCCTTAATGTACGGAAACAACTTACCAAGCGTTTTGATATACTCCAAGCTCGTCTCACTCCACCTCCCGCAGTTGCACACCAACAGTCTGATGTTGATCCGGAACATAAAGGCAAGGGCGTATTTATCGATGGTTCGTTCACTGCTAGTGATGTGGCGAATGCTATAGTTAATGATGGAACACAAGTTACGGCAAGTGATGGGGCAAGCGATGGGGCGCAAGTTTCGCCCTTGGCACGCGAAGGACTGACGAGGACAAACAAATCTCTAAGCTTGAAGAGAAGGTCCGACAACTCCAAGGCCACGAGATCAAGTATTGAGAGTAGTATTTCATTATGTTCAGCTAAAAGTGTCCTAGAAGTTTTCTCTATACTCGTGTCAAAAAAGCAAGTGTGCCAATTGATAGCAACACCTAATTCTTGATTGTGTGCTATATTATCTGAAAGAAAATGCGTGTGTGCTGAGTGTAATTGGTTTAGCAAATTACTAGTGCTCTTTAGCCTGACTTGTGCTGTTAGTGATGAAAGTGCACATAGACTTGGAGATAAAGTCGAACCACTATATATTATTGTGTTATTGTTTCTCCTTCATTTACCTGCATAAGCACACAATTTGCTTATAATCTTCTAAATGTGAAATTGATCTAATCTTTACTAAGCATTTGCTAATTTCGGAAAAAGATTGTCAAAATTTTTAAAACAACTTATTCACCTCTCTCTAATTCGTGTTGTTAGTCCTAACATAATAAATGCAAATTAGAACATAAAAGTGCACAAGAAGCTTCTTCCCATTACCAACGAAATATCTTTAAGGTTAAACTTCCAATTCGAAAAATCTAGACTAATCTGATTGTATTCATCTTCATTTTTCAAGTAGCAAGAGGCTTCTTCCCATCACCAAAGAAATATCTTTAAGGTTAAACTTCCAATTCGGAAAATCTAATCTAATCTCATTGTATTCATTTTCATTTTTCTGGTAGCAAGAGCCAAAGGTCCTTAATTGGATGTGACTAAACAAAGTTTGCTTGTACTATAATCTACAAACTATCGAGGGAAAAAACACTACAAGCATCATAATTTTTATATATTGCTCATTTCAATGCTGTAACCTTTTGTTTTTGTTACTTGATTGCCATAGCTATTTTTCCCGATTACTTGAGTGTTTCACTTTTCAATTGATTACTTAAGCGTCGAAACTTTTTTATAATGTTCACAACAAGTGCTATGTATGTCAAATTTCCAGCACTTATAAGTGCATGCTTTTAAAAAGTTATGGTATTCATGTAATCAATTGAAAATTATGATACTCAAGTGAATTTTTTTTTTTTTGAAGTTATGATACTTGAAAGGTCGAAAAAAATTATAACATTTTAGTGAGTATTACACAAAAGTTGTGCCATTTGTGATGCCTTTATCCTATCTATTAATATTCAATATTCTTTTTTAGCGATTAGACGTGGGTGTCTTCACTTAATTAGCCCAAGGACCATAGTGGAAGCCTCCTTGAAATGCACATACTCATTAAAGATTGCTATATTTGTATGGAAACTAGTCCAATTTAAGCTTGTTCATGGAGAAGATGTTCTCATTAAAGAGGAAAAGTGTGAAAAAATTCCTAAACCTTTTTTCAATGCCAATTTAGTCATTTCCAACTAATTTTGACCATTTTTGCTAACTAGGCACCAGTTAGCTGACGTAGCACAATTGGCGCTGATGTAAATAAATTTTAATAATATTTTAAAATTTTAAAATTATCTTATTTTCTTTTTCTTTTTTTTTTTTTTTCCTTCTCCTTTCTCCGCTTGGTCGCCGGACCTTGGTGACCGGCCAAAGGCAATGGTAGAGAGGTCGAGCCTCGCCCATGGCCGGCGAGAGTGAGCCTTGCCGGCCTAGCGCGAGGCCGCCCTCACAGCCTGGGCAGCCTTGAGCTAGCCTTGCGCCAAGCTAGCAAGGGTCAAGCCTTGCTGGCCATGGGCGAGGCTCGATCTTGCTAGATCCGGCAAGGCTGGACCCTCGCCAACCCACCGCGAGGCCACTCTCATGACTACTAGTGAGGGCTTGAGCCTCGCCAATGGCTGGCAAGCCTTGTCGACTAGTACGAGGCTACCCTCACCGGCCATCGCCTCTAGTTGGTTGTCAAAGTCCGACGACCAATTGGAGGAAGGTCGGCGACCGGCTGGAGGAAGGAGGAGGAGAAGGAAAAAAGAAAAAAAGGAAAATAAAAAGAAAATAAAAATTTCAAAAATTTTGTAATATTATTAAAATTTATCAATGTCACCGCCGATTATACCACATTAGCCGCCCGATGCCCAAATCGAAAATCTGGCCAAAATTAGCCATAAAAGATTGAATTGGCACTAAGTAAAAAGGTTTACAACTAAATTGGTAAAAAAAAAAAAATAGTTTAGGACTAAATTGGCATAAATAAAAAAAATTTAAGACTTTTTAATACTTTTCCCCTCATTAAAGCGCTCTGGTTTCGATTCAACTCACTTTTCAATCTTGTCGAGGGTTTCATGCAACTCAAATACATATAGTTAAGAATGACCTTAAAAAGATTTGTAGTTTAATCTCCTAGTAAGATACACACTTCGATAGCTCATTAAACTTTTGGTAGTGGAAAACCTTTAAAGAGTTTCCCGGCAAAAGCAAGACAGCGGATAACCTTGGCACTTATATACCATGACCTGTTCCATGTGTTGCCAGTTATGTAACCATTTTTACGAGCACTAGCACCACGTGAATCATATAGCTCTCATCATCGAGTTCAAGTTGAGGGCAAAGGCCTTATATGATACACTTTTTTTCTTTCAATGTGGCGTGGGTAGTTACAGGTTATGTGGCTTTTTCTTTCTTTCTTTCTTTTTTTTGCCAGTATTTCGAGATGGAAAAAGATGTGTCCAAAGGTGAAGATATAATTGATAGATAATAGATTAAGGCAAAGGTCGCTTCTTATGGATATAGACATGCATGCATGACTCAATCCAAGATGATGGTCAAGGTTATTGAGCAACCTGATGATCGCTCCTCCAAGGACTATTTATGTGAGCTTATGTGAATTTTGAGTGATGTTACAACATGTTGACACCTTAATGTTGACCCTCAGTCTTGTCGTCCATCCCATGAAAATTGGGATCAAATTCATTGATAACATAAAATTTGACATTTAAATAAACAATATCAAGCATTCTTATTCTTTAATTAATTCCTCCGCTTTTAGAAATTAGAGATGAATATGAAATTTATTAAGGTAGAGTGATTGGTGGTCTATCGGGGAAATCTTGGGAAATAATACGTCAAAAATTGAAGCATGAAGAATCTCGTCAAAGAAAGAAAACGAAGAGAGATTGCAGCAAGAGAAAATTTCCTTGGTTGCTTTTTCTTGTTGTAACAAGAAGATTTACTTATGGTAATGAACAAGACCACCGTTAAGGCAGTATTTTCACTCACTTGGAAGGAGATAACTGGATTTGTTGATGTTTGGTAGTCAAGA
This sequence comes from Eucalyptus leucophloia subsp. euroa, assembly GCA_017140325.1. Classification (NCBI taxonomy): domain Eukaryota; kingdom Viridiplantae; phylum Streptophyta; class Magnoliopsida; order Myrtales; family Myrtaceae; genus Eucalyptus; species Eucalyptus leucophloia. The sequence goes on along the minus strand of CM029476.1, from coordinate 10,649,151 downwards.
TAGAATTCATAATATGATAAAATTTAGCGTATGCTATGTTTGATGTTTACTTAGAACTAAATAAAATCGGATATAAAAAAAGATATAATCTAGATAAAAAATTCCCATAAAGGAGGTGGGATAAACTATAAAGGTAATAAGATTTTATAAAAATTATTTTTCTTGAATAAAAAACTTCTTAAATTAATAAAATTAAAATAATATTTGAATATAAACAACAATTGAATTCTTATATAAAAATAAAATAAAATAAAAAAAATTTTTATCCATGTTTTTATTTACATTTCATTCTTTCTATCTTATAATTATATATATTTATTACATATTTTAGTATTTTAGGTATATTTGTATTGTTTACTAATTTAACAAAATTTTATGAGAAAATGATGTAAGGGAAAAAAAAGAAATAAAAAGAGATGGAAAATAATTAAAAATAAGCAAATAAAAATGAAGTTGGCAAGAGTGTCATGAGAGATTTTTACCGTCTTTATTTATTCAATTTTTAGATATTTTTTATATTAATATGCTGTTTATACCAAGTAATGGATATCATAGGATATAAATATATACGGTTTTGTTGTTATTGTAATTTACCAAACGGTGGATATGATATATCAAATTTCCTAAATTTCATATCATATCCCATTTAGTATTATTCCGTCTAGAAATTGAGACAACCAAACATAATTTTCTTACTCTAAAGAACATAGAGATGTTGACTTTTAATTTTTAGCCAAAAATGTAAGCAAAATTAGCAATTTAGGTAGTTTTTTTTTTTTTATTAAAAACGGTGAAAAAGCCACAAAAGCCCTAAACTATGCATGTTGTAATATATTTACCCTGTAATTTTCTATGACATCAAAAATCACATGCCATCTCATTGTAATACATTTACCTAAACCCTAATTTTGTACCTATATGACATATTTACTCTTTGTTAAGGTTCCATTAGATAATTATTTAGCCAAAACATCGTTTTTATTTCATTTTAGTCACCTGGGTGATGTTAGTACTTTTTTTTTTTTTTTATGGTGCTCATTGATAGAACCTTAATGGAGGTAAATGTGTCATACAGGTCCAAGTTTAAGATTTTTTTTTTGTGTTATAGAAAAAAATTTTGAGCACTTGTATTACGGTGGATGTAATTTGGGAGTTTTGGTAATACTAATAAATAAAACCAAAATTCTAAATACCAAAAAAAAAAAAAAAAAAAAGGGCTTAAATTCCATCAAATGATTGGAAAGGATGTTAATTATATGCACTGGGCTCGATCCAATTCGTCCAAGCCAAGCCCCTGGCCCATGCACTTTTATTAAGTCTATATGTTAAGTCCAACTTGCATTACAAAGACTCCTTGAAAGCCCAGAAACCAGACTATCTCTAGCCCTCAGTTTGTTCATTATATCCTCGTACCAGAAACCAGCCCCATCAAATTGGCTAGAACACTCGACCAACCCAGCCCTAATTCTCGTTCTTGACCCTGCCATTCGAGGGAACGAGGGGAAAGCGACGCAACCGTGGGAGAGCGCGAAAACGTGAGGAAAAAATCGGTAAAAAATCCTAGGATTGCTGTGTCATGACTTTTGCAAAATAATCGATTTCTCATCACGTAGACGCAAGTCTGACAAAGCGAAACAAGAAAAGAAGGTTTTTTTTTTTTTTTTTTTTTTTTTTGAAGTGGGGGTGTGCTGCTAGGGGCTTCAAAGAAATTCTCATCGGAAGGAGAAAGTCTTGTTGCGAGGGCGAAAAGGACTTAATCAGCATATGTACTGCGCTAGAAAGCATTGGTTTAAAGTGTAAGTTAACCTTATTGTTAGAAAATTAGCCATTAGAAAGGGGCATATATAAATCAAACGAGCTCAGAAAAGGCACATGTCTCATAATCCGTGAATAAGAAAAGTAACAATAGTCTCCAGATATATACATCAACGATTCAACAGAGATTGTTCAATAAATAAAGAAATCATAGCCAAATCATCCTGATAGTTCCTGACACTAACTCCGCCGTCCAACCGGCAGAGATGGAAACCAGAATGATCTTTTCCCTAAATCCGTGCCGTTGCCTCGAGCCCACCTCAGAAAACCGCATCCAGCAGACAGCAACAGCAAAGTGCCGCTAAGCTGCAAAAAGGCCGAGATGGAACACACGCGCATTCATGAGTTCAGGAGCCGAGCAAGGAAAATATGCACGCCCATAACAACAAGCTGCTGGAAACCTACTGGCTCAAATACAAAGTAGATTTGAACCAGAAACTAAAAGATTCACACTTGATTTGATTATATTATACTTTTTCACAAGCAAATTTAATCGCGTGCTTTACCATCCTTCAAGAAAGCCAGTGTCCTTCCGGCGGCGCTACTCCTCGTAGTATGGCTGGGCCGGCTGGCCATATCCTTGCTGCGGAGGATATCCCTGTGGAGGATACCCCTGTGGCGCGTAACCCTGCGCCGGATACCCTGGAGGGGGATAGCCTTCGACTTTCAGGTACCCTGCAAGTAAAATATTTTGTTTTACGATACCAAGAAAGACCCGCAAAAATCATAAACGAACATACTACACATTCCCAGGAGAGTACAGATGATGAATTTGAAAAATAGCAGAAAAGCATGGCGAATCCAAGAGAACAAGGTTACCTTGCGGGGGAGGGGCGCCAACCGGCGGATGATTCTGATTGTAGTAAGTGCTCATCTCTCTCTTCTCTTCTCTTGCAAGCGTTTCGGAGCGGGAAAAGACGAAGGTGAGAGAGGCGAGGGAGGAGAGGTGGATTTATATAGAGAGAGAGACGCGAGACGTGCGGTTGAGGGAGCACCCAAGAATTTTCTTCTTCTGGAGAGAGGAAGAAACCAACTAGCCATGGCGGTTGACGAACGCGGTATCTTGCCTTAAAGGCTTCGTCCAATTGAAATGGCAAAGTAAGCTTACGTGCGCCGACCGCGAAGGTTCGCTGTCGTGTCGTCGTCCACGTTGGAAAGGAGAGAGTTTTTGGAGACGGCCATTCTGAAACGGCAATCTTCGTCTTTCTCCTATTTTGAAACGAGCTACCCACATATTCACGCAGTGCGAGATACTAATTTTTGTGACTAAAAATATTGCTCAAAAGTATATGACCCATGACGTGGGACCCACATGACGTAACGACACATACTCATCGAATTCACATATACCGTGTAATAATTGCTCATAGAAATCTATTTATAACATATACGTGGGAATAAATAAATAAAAATTATATTTTTTGGACTATAACATAAAATAGTCGATTTTATGTTACTTTGGACCTTCGGTTCATTTCACTGCTTTTTCCGTTCTATTTTGAAAATTTCGTAAGTGGAAAGTACCATGCTATTGCTATGTAGACATCTAGTTTTTCATTTAAGAATTTTCCAACGTGATTAGGATTTCAGGAGCTTAATCAAAGAGCGTAATTAGATTATGCTCGTTAGGATCTTTCTCATGAAGTCTACTCCCATCCCTCATATAAATTCTCTTTTTTTTTGTGTAAATATCTTGTTTATTGACATCTAAATTTTTGCCTAAAAATCATTTTTGGGATAAGACTATATCAGTGACTAACTATTGTACGGTACTTTTTAGGTGCCAAAATATTTCAAAAATTCATTTATTTATTTTTTTGGTTATTAATACAGTAACTTTTCAAAAAAAATTATATAAGCGACTCTAGCTGCTCGTGCTTTTAGAAAATCCAGCTTGGCATTTTTTTGTAAAAGAAAAGCTTGTCTGAGACAATTATATAGTAAGATTTTAAGGAAAAAAAATAGCACTATAGTGATCCTCCATTAAGTTTTGGTACTAAATTGATGATAGCAAAGTTTTGGCACTAACGCATGATTTGAATTGTGCAGAGCACCGATCATTTCTAACAAAATCTTTGAATACATTTCTTTTTCATAAACTGAAGAATTGGGATTGAATTAGTCCCAAACATGCTCTATCATTGCTGTCCATACTCAAAAGGTCTGAAGCTTTCATCTTTCAATCTCAAGAGAGAGCAAAGTCACAGAAGAAGCAAATGCAAGGCTAAAGAGGAGAGATGAAGAAAATTTTGTTCAATTCCTCCTTTTTCTTATTAGAGGAAAGTAAATAGATTGTGATTTTAAATCAAATTCTTTGTAAAAGTAAAGGGTGTGCGTGTGTTTGTGGGTCGGCGTTTGCTTATGAGTCTAAAAATGCATAGACAATTGGTGGCTAATGTAGAATTTTTATTTTGTGATAAACCATGCAAAAAGCGTGAGGTTCCTTCCAAGTGGTTGGGAAAAAGGAAGAGAGAGAGAAAGAGCGCGCGCGAATCAAATCCCAACGACTTCTGGAAATCCGAGCTCCTCATTTTCTCCCGTCTCTGAGCTCGCCACTCCCACTCAACTCCTCACTCCTCTCTCCTCATTTTCTCCCCGTCTCTAAGCTCGCTCACTCGCGACCTCCAACTCACCTCCTCTAATGGTGAGACTGAGGGCAAAGTCAAAGAAGAAGCAAATGCAAGGCTAAAGAGGAGAGATGAAGAAAATTTTGTTCAGTTCCTCCTTTTTCTTATTGGAGGAAAGTAAATAGATTGTGATAAACATTTAAATTATATGTAAAAGTAAAGGGTGTGCGTGTGTTTGTGGATCGGCGTTTGCTTATGAGTCTAAAAATGCATAGAAAATTGGTGGCTAATGTAGAATTTTTATTTTATGATAAACCATGCAAAAAGCGTGAGGCTCCTTCCAAGCGATTGGGAAAAAAGGAAGAGAGAGAGAAAGAGTGCGCGCGAATCAAATCCCAACGTCTTCTGGAAATCCGAGCTCCTCATTTCCTCCCGTCTCTGAGCTCGCTACTCCTACTCAACTCCCCACTCCTCTCTCCTCATTTTCTCCCCGTCTCTGAGCTCCCTCACTCGCGACCTCCGACTCAACCCCTCTGATGGTGAGACTGAGGGCAAAGTCAAAGAAGAAGCAAATGCGAGGCTAAACAGGAGAGACGAAGAAAATTTTGTTCAGTTCCTCCTTTTCTTTATCAGAGGAAAGTAAATAGATTGTGATTTTAAATGAAATTATTTGTAAAAGTAAAGGGTGTGCGTGTGTTTGTGGGTCGGCGTTTGCTTATGAGTCTAAAAATGCATAGAAAATTGGTGGCTAATGTAGAATTTTTATTTTGTGATAAACCATGCAAAAAGCGTGAGGCTCCTTCCAAGCGGTTGGGAAAAAGGAAGAGACAGAGAAAGAGCGCGCGCGAATCAAATCCCAATGTCTTCTAGAAATCCGAGCTCCTCATTTTCTCCCGTCTCTGAGCTCCCTACTCCTACTCAACTCCCCACTCCTCTCTCCTCATTTTCTCCCCGTCTCGGAGCTCGCTCACTCGCAACCTCCCACTCAGCTCGTGAGACTGAGGGCACAGTGAGAGAAGAAGCAAATGCAAGGCCAAAGAGGAGAGGTGAAGAAAATTTTGTTCAGTTCCTCCTTTTTCTTATTAGAGACAAGTAAATAGATTGTGATTTTAAATGAAATTATTTGTAAAAGTAAAGGGTGTGCGTGTGTTTGTGGGTCGGCGTTTGCTTATGAGTTTAAAAATGCATAGAAAATTGGTGGCTAATGTAGAATTTTTATTTTGTGATAAACCATGCAAAAAGCGTGAGGTTCCTTCCAAGCGGTTGGGAAAAAGGAAGAGAGAGAGAGAAAGAGCGCGCATGAATCAAATCCCAGCGTCTTCTGGAAATCCGTGCTCCTCCTTTTCTCCCGTCTCTGAGCTCGCTGCTCCTACTCAACTCCCCACTCCTCTCTCCTCATTTTCTCCCTGTCTCTGAGCTCGCTCACTCGCGACCTCCGACTCAGCTCCTCGATGGTGAGACTGAGAGGCAAAGTCGAGAAAGAAGCAAATGCAAGGCTAAAGAGGAGAGATGAAGAAATTTTGTTCAGTTCCTCCTTTTTCTTATTAGAGAAAAGAAAATAGATTGTGATTTTAAATGAAATTATTTGTAAAAGTAAATGGAGTGCGTGTGTTTGTGGGTCGGCGTTTGCTTAAGATTCTAAAAATGCATAGAAAATTGGTGGCTAATGTAGACTTTTTATTTTGTGATAAACCATGCAAAAAGCATGAGGTTCCTTCCAAGCGGTTGGGAAAAAGGAAGAGAGAAAGAAAGAGCAGAGATGAAGAAATTTTGTTCGCGAATCAAATCCTAACGTCTTCTGGAAATTCGAGCTCCTTATTTTCTCCCGTCTCTGAGCTCCCTACTCCTACTCTACTCCCCACTCCTCTCTCCTCATTTTCTCCCCGTCTCTGAGCTCCCTCACTCGCGACCTCCGACTCAGCTCCTCTGATGGTGAGACTGAGGGCAAAGTCAAAGAAGAAGCAAATGCAAGGCTAAACAGGAGAGATGAAGAAAATTTTGTTCAGTTCGTCCTTTTTCTTATTAGAGGAAAGTAAATAGATTGTGATTTTAAATGAAATTATTTGTAAAAGTAAAGGGTGTGCGTGTGTTTGTGGGTCGGCGTTTGCTTATGAGTTTAAAAATGCATAGAAAATTGGTGGCTAATGTAGAATTTTTATTTTGTGATAAACCATGCAAAAAGCGTGAGGTTCCTTCCAAGCGGTTAGGAAAAAGGAAGAGAGAGAGAAAGAGCGCGCATGAATCAAATCCCAACGTCTTCTCGAAATCCGAGCTCCTCATTTTCTCCCGTGTCTGAGCTCGCTCCTCCCATTGAACTCCTCACTCCTCTCTCCTCATTTTCTCCCCGTCTCTGAGCTCGCTCACTCGTGACCTTCGACTCAGCTCGTCTGATGGTGAGATTGAGCGCAAAGTCAGAGAAGAAGCAAATGCAAGGCTAAAGAGGAGAGATGAAGAAAATTTTGTTAAGTTCCTCCTTTTTCTTATTAGAGGAAAGTAAATAGATTGTGATTTTAAATGAAATTATTTGTAAAAGTAAAGGGTGTGCGTGTGTTTGTGGGTCGGCGTTTGCTTATGAGTTTAAAAATGCATAGAAAATTGGTGGCTAATGTAGAATTTTTATTTTGTGATAAACCATGCAAAAAGTGTGAGGTTCCTTCCAAGCGGTTGGGAAAAAGGAAGAGAGAGAGAAAGAGCGCGCGAAATCAAATCCCAACGTCTTCGGAAATCCGAGCTCCTCATTTTCTCCGTCTCTCGAGCTCGCTCCTCCCACTCAACTCCTCACTCCTCTCTCCTCATTTTCTCCCCGTCTCGAGCTCGCTCACTTGTGACCTCCGACTCAGCTCCTCTGATGGTGAGATTGAGCGCAAAGTCAGAGAAGAAGCAAATGCAAGGCTAAAGAGGAGAGATGAAGAAAATTTTGTTCAGTTCCTCCTTTTTATTATTAGAGAAAAGAAAATAGATTGTGATTTTAAATGAAATTATTTGTAAAAGTAAAGGGTGTGCGTGTGTTTGTGGGTCGGCGTTTGCTTATGAGTCTAAAAACGCATAGAAAATTGGTGGCTAATGTAGAATTTTTATTTTGTGATAAACCATGCAAAAAGCGTGAGGTTCCTTCCAAGCGGTTGGGAAAAAGGAAGAGAGAGAGAAAGAGCGTGCGCGAATCAAATCCCAACGTTTTCTGGAAATCCGAGCTCCTCATTTTCTCCCATCTCTGAGCTCACTGCTCCTACTCAACTCCCCACTCCTCTCTCCTCATTTTCTCCCCGTCTCTGAGCTCGCTCACTCGCAACCTCTGACTCAGCTCCTCCGATCGTGAGACCGAGGGAAAAGTCGAGAAGAAGCAAATGCAAGGCTGAAGAGGAGAGATGAAGAAAATTTTGTTCAGTTCCTCCTTTTTCTTATTAGAGAAAAGAAAATAGATTGTGATTTTAAATGAAATTATTTGTAAAAGTAAAGGGTGTACGTGTGTTTGTGGGTCGGCGTTTGCTTACGAGTCTAAAAATGCATAGAAAATTGGTGGCTAACGTAGGATTTTTATTTTGTGATAAACCATGCCAAAAGGGTAAGGTTCCTTCCAAACGGTTGGGAAAAAGGAAGAGAGAGAGAGAGAGCGCGCGCGAATCAAATTCAAACGTCTTCTGGAAATCCGAGCTCGTCATTTTCTCCCGTCTCTGAGCTCACTACTCCAACTCAACTCCCCGCTCCTCTCTCCTCATTTTCTCCCCGTCTTTGAGCTCCCTCACTCGTCACCTCCGACTCAGCTCCTCTGATGGTGAGACTGAGGGCAAAGTCAAAGAAGAAGCAAATGCAAGGCTAAAGAGGAGAGATGAAGAAAATTTTGTTCAGTTCCTCCTTTTTTTTATTAGAGGAAAGTAAATAGATTGTGATTTTAAATGAAATTATTTGTAAAAGTAAAGGGTGTGCGTGTGTTTGTGGGTCGGCGTTTGCTTATGAGTCTAAAAATGCATAGAAAATTGGCGGCAAATGTAGAATTTTTATTTTCTGATAAATCATGCAAAAAGCGTGAGGTTCCTTCCAAGCGGTTGGGAAAAAGGAAGAGAGAGAGAAAGAGTGCGCGCGAATCAAATCCCAGCGTCTTCTAGAAATCCGAGCTCCTCCTTTTCTCCCGTCTCTGAGCTCGCTGCTCCTACTCAACTCCCCACTCCTCTCTCCTCATTTTCTCCCCGTCTCTGAGCTCGCTCACTCGCGACCCCCGACTCAGCTCCTCTGATGGTGAGACTGAGGGCAAAGTCAGAGAAGAAGCAAATGCAAGGCTAAAGAGGAGAGATGAAGAAAATTTGGTTCAGTTCCTCCTTTTTCTTATTAGAGAAAAGAAAATACATTGTGATTTTAAGTGAAATTACTTGTAAAAGTAAAGGGTGCGCGTGTGTTTGTGGGTCGGCGTTTGCTTTTGAGTCTAAAAATGCATAGAAAATTGGTGGCTAATGTAGAATTTTTATTTTGTGATAAACCATGCCAAAAGCATGAGGTTCCTTCCAAGCGGTTGGGAAAAAGGAAGAGAGAGAGAAAGAGCGCGCGAATCAAATCCCAACGTCTTCTTGAAATCCGAGCTCCTCATTTTCTCCCGTCTCTGAGCTCGCTCCTCCCACTCAACTCCTCACTCGTCTCTCCTCATTTTCTCCCCGTCTCTGAGCTCCCTCACTTGTGACCTCCGACTCAGCTCCTCTGATGGTGAGATTGAGCGCAAAGTCAGAGAAGAAGCAAATGCAAGGCTAAAGAGGAGAGATGAAGAAAATTTTGTTCCGTTCCTCCTTTTTCTTATTAGAGGAAAGTAAATAGATTGTGATTTTAAATGAAATTATTTGTAAAAGTAAAGGGTGTGCGTGTGTTTGTGGGTCGGCATTTGCTTAGGAGTCTAAAAATGCATAGAAAATTGGTGGCAAATGTAGAATTTTTATTTTGTGATAAACCATGCAAAAAGCGTGAGGTTCCTTCCAAGCGGTTGGGAAAAAGGAAGAGAGAGAGAAAGGGCACACGCGAATCAAATCCCAACGTCTTCTGGAAATCCGAGCTCCTCATTTTCTCCCGTCTCTCGTGCATGCTACTCCTACTCAACTCCTCACTCCTCTCTCCTCATTTTCTCCCCGTCTCTGAGCTTGCTCACTCGCGACCTCCGACTCAGCTCCTCTGATGGTGAGACTGACGGCAAAGTCAAAGAAGAAGCAAATGCAAGGCTAAACAGTAGAGATGAAGAAAATTTGGTTCAGTTCCTCCTTTTTCTTATTAGAGGAAAGTAAATAGATTGTGATTTTAAATGAAATTATTTGTAAAAGTAAAGGGTGTGCGTGTGTTTGGGGGTCGGCGTTTGCTTATGAGGCTGAAAATGCATAGAAAATTGGTGGCTAATGTAGTATTTTTATTTTGTGATAAATCATGCAAAAAGCGTGAGGTTCCTTCCAAGCGGTTGGGAAAAAGGAAGAGAGAGAGAAAGAGCGCGCGCGAATCAAATCCTAACGTCTTCTGGAAATCCGAGCTCCTCATTTTCTCCCGTCTCTGAGCTCGCTACTCCTACTCAACTCCCCACTCCTCTCTCCTCATTTTCTCCCCGTCTCTGAGCTCGCTCACTCCCGACCTCCAACTCAGCTCCTCTGATGGTGAGACTGAGGGCAAAGTCAGAGAAGAAGCAAATGCAAGGCTAAACAGTAGAGATGAAGAAAATTTTGTTCAGTTCCTCCTTTTTCTTATTAGAGGAAAGTAAATAGATTGTGATTTTAAATGAAATTATTTGTAAAAGTAAAGGGTGTGTGTATTTGTGGGTCGGCGTTTGCTTATGAGTCTGAAAATGCATAGAAAATTGGTGGCTAATGTAGTATTTTTATTTTGTGATAAATCATGCAAAAAGAGTGAGGTTCCTTCCAAGCGGTTGGGAAAAAGGAAGAGAGAGAGAAAGAGCGCGTCGAATCAAATCCCAGCGTCTTCTAGAAATCCGAGCTCCTCATTTTCTCCCGTCTCTGAGCTCGCTGCTCCTACTCAACTCCCCACTCCTCTCTCCTCATTTTCTCCCCGTCTCTGAGCTGGCTCACTCGCGACCTCCGACTCAGCTCCTCTGATGGTGAGACTGAGGACAAAGTCAGAGAAGAAGCAAATGCAAGGCTAAAGAGGAGAGATGAAGAAAATTTGGTTCAGTTCCTCCTTTTTCTTATTAGAGAAAAGAAAATACATTGTGATTTTAAGTGAAATTATTTGTAAAAGTAAAGGGTGTGCGTGTGTTTGTGGGTCGGCGTTTGCTTTTGAGTCTAAAAATGCATTGAAAATTGGTGGCTAATGTAGAATTTTTATTTTGTGATAAACCATGCCAAAAGCGTGAGGTTCCTTCCAAGCGGTTGGGAAAAAGGAAGAGAGAGAGAAAGAGCGCGCGCGAATCAAATCCCAACGTCTTCTAGAAATCTAAGCTCCTCATTTTCTCTCGTCTCTGAGCTCGCTACTCCTACTCAACTCCCCACTCCTCTCTCCGCATTTTCTCCCCGTCTCTGAGCTCCCTCACTCGCGACCTCCGACTCAACTCCTCTGATGGTGAGACTGAGGGCAAAGTCAGAGAAGAAGCAAATGCAAGGCTAAAGAGGAGAGATGAAGAAAATTTGGTTCAGTTCCTCCTTTTTCTTATTAGAGGAAAGTAAACAGATTGTGATTTTAAATGAAATTATTTGTAAAAGTAAAGGGTGTGCGTGTGTTTGTGGGTCGGCGTTTGCTTAGGAGTCTAAAAATGCATAGAAAATTGGTGGCAAATGTAGAATTTTTATTTTGTGATAAACCATGCCAAAAGCGTGAGGTTCCTTCCAAGCGGTTGGGAAAAAGGAAGAGAGAGAGAAAGAGCGCGCGCGAATCAAATCCCAGCGTCTTCTAGAAATCCGAGCTCCTCATTTTCTCCCGTCTCTGAGCTCGCTGCTCCTACTGAACTCCCCACTCCTCTCTCCTCATTTTCTCCCCGTCTCTGAGCTTGCTCACTCGTGACCTCCGACTCAGCTCCTCTAATGGTGAGACTGAGGGCAAAGTCAGAGAAGAAGCAAATGCAAGGCTAAAGAGGAGAGATGAAGAAAATTTAGTTCAGTTCCTCCTTTTTCTTATTAGAGAAAAGAAAATACATTGTGATTTTAAGTGAAATTACTTGTAAAAGTAAAGGGTGTGCATGTGTTTGTGGGTCGGCGTTTGCTTTTGAGTCTAAAAATGCATAGAAAATTGGTGGCTAATGTAGAATTTTTATTTTGTAGTAAACCATGCAAAAAGCGTGAGGTTCCTTCCAAGCGGTTGGGAAAAAGGAAGAGAGAGAGAAAGAGCGCGCGCGAATCAAATCCCAACGTCTTCTGGAAATCCGAGCTCCTCATTTTCTCCCGTCTCTGAGCTCGCTACTCCTACTCAACTCCCCACTCCTCTCTCCTCATTTTCTCCCCATCTCTGAGCTCCCTCACTCGCGACCTCCGACTCAGCTCCTCTGATCGTGAGACTGAGGGCAAAGTCAAAGAAGAAGCAAATGCAAGGCTAAACAGGAGAGATGAAGAAAATTTTGTTCGGTTCCTCCTTTTTCTTATTAGAGGAAAGTAAATAGATTGTGATTTTAAATGAAATTATTTGTAAAAGTAAAGGGAGTGCGTGTGTTTGTGGGTCGGCGTTTGCTTACGAGTCTAAAAATGCATAGAAAATTGGTGACTAATGTAGAATTTTTATTTTGTGATAAACCATGCAAAAAGCGTGAGGTTCCTTCCAAGCGGTTGGGAAAAAGGAAGAGAGAGAGAAAGAGCGCGCTTGAACCAAATCCCAACGTCTTCTGGAAATCCGAGCTCGTCATTTTCTCCCGTCTCTGAGCTCGCTACTCCTACTCAACTCCCCACTCCTCTCTCCTCATTTTCTCCCCGTCTTTGAGCTGCCTCACCCGCGACCTCCGACTCCGCTCCTGTGATGGTGAGACTGACAGCAAAGTCAAAGAAGAAGCAAATGCAAGGCTAAACAAGAGAGATGAAGAAAATTTTGTTCAGTTCATCCTTTTTCTTATTAGAGGAAAGTAAATAGATTGTAACTTTAAATCAAATTCTTTGTAAAAGTAAAGTGTGTGCGTGTGTTTGTGGGTCGGCGTTTGCTTATGAGTCTGAAAATGCATAGAAATTTGGTGGCTAATGTAGTATTTTTATTTTGTGATAAACCATGCAAAAAGCGTGAGGGTCCTTCCAAGCTGTTGGGGAAAAAGGAGAGAGAGAAAGAGCGCGCGCGAATCAAATCCCAACGTCTTCTGGAAATCCGAGCTTCTCATTTTCTCCCGTCTCTAAGCTCGCTACTCCTACTCAACTCCCCACTCCTCTCTCCTCATTTTCTCCCCGTCTCTGAGCTCGCTCACTCGCAACCTCTGACTCAACTCCTGTGATGATGAGACTAAGGGCAAAGTCAGAGAAGAAGCAAATGCAAGGCTAAAGAGGAGAGATGAAGAAAATTTTGTTCAGTTCCTCCTTTTTCTTATTAGAGAAAAGTAAACAGATTGTGATTTTATATGAAATTATTTGTAAAAGTAAAGGGTGTGCGTGTGTTTGTGAGTCGGCGTTTGCTTATGAGTCTAAAAATGCATAGAAAATTGATGGCTAATGTAGAATTTTTATTTTGTGATAAACCATGCAAAAAGCGTGAGGTTCCTTCCAAGCGATTGGGAAAAAGGAAGAGAGAGAGAAAGGGCACGCGCGAATCAAATCCAACGTCTTCTGGAAATCCGAGCTCCTCATTTTCTCCCGTCTCGAGCTTGCTACTCCTACTCAACTCCCCACTCCTCTCTCCTCATTTTCTCCCCGTCTCGAGCTGCCTCACTGCGACCTCCGACTCAGCTCCTCTGATGGTGAGACTGACGGCAAAGTCAAAGAAGAAGCAAATGCAAGGCTAAACAGGTAGAGATGAAGAAAATTTTGTTCAGTTCCTCCTTTTTCTTATTAGAGGAAAGTAAATAGATTGTGATTTTAAATGAAATTATTTGTAAAAGTAAAGGGTGTGCGTGTGTTTGTGGGTCGGCGTTTGCTTATGAGTCTGAAAATGCATAGAAAATTTGTGGCTAATGTAGTATTTTTATTTTGTGATAAACCATGCAAAAAGCGTGAGGTTCCTTCCAAGCGATTGGGGAAAAAGGAGAGAGAGAAAAAGAGCGCGAGCGAATCAAATCCCAACGTCCTCTGGGAAATCCGAGCTTCTCATTTTCTCCCATCTCTGAGCTCGCTACTCCTACTCAACTCCCCACTCCTCTCTCCTCATTTTCTCCCCGTCTCTGAGCTCTCTCACTCGCAACCTCTGACTCAGCTCCTGTGATGATGAGACTGAGGGAAAAGTCAGAGAAGAAGCAAATGCAAGGCTAAAGAGGAGAGATGAAGAAAATTTTGTTCAGTTCCTCATTTTTCTTATTAGAGAAAAGTAAACAGATTGTGATTTTATATGAAATTATTTATAAAAGTAAAGGGTGTGCGTGTGTTTGTGGGTCGGCGTTTGCGTATGAGTCTAAAAATGCATAGAAAATTGATGGCTAATGTAGAATTTTTATTTTGTGATAAACCATGCAAAAAGCGTGAGGTTCCTTCCAAGCGATTGGGAAAATGGAAGAGAGAGAAAGAGCACGGACGAATTAGTTTCCAACGTCTTCTGGAAATCCGAGCTCCTCATTTTTCCCGTCTCTAAGCTCGCTGCTCCCACTCAACTCTCCACTCCTCTCTCCGCATTTTCTTCCCGTCTTTGGGCCCGCTCACTCGCGACCTCCGACTCAGCTCCTCTGATGGTGAGACTAAGGGCTGCTCACAGCCCCGCTAATCTCAATCCGTTCTCTCTCTCTTGATCAACATTTACTCTGCTATTATTCGCGTCACTTTTTGATCGGTCTCTCTCTCTCTCCCTGTGCAATGCAAACCCCGTCGACCGCTCGCCGTCATTGGCATCGGCCGGTCCAAACTCGCCGATCCCCCCTCCCTTGCTGTCGCCGGCGTCGCCCGTACGTCTCTCTCCGATTCTCTGCTTTTCTGCTTTGTATAGTGAATAATAGATGAACAAAACAAAAGATGAAGATAAATGAAAAATACTCTGTATTTCATGAATTAAATGAAGAGTACATTTATTCGAGAGCTTGCTCTTCTCTACAACTCTCTTACACTATCTCTCTCTGTTTTTCTCTCTTGTTTCACCACAATCTAAAAATAGAGCTCAAGGAAGAAGATGAACTACAAACTTAACAAATTCTACTATATCTCTAAACCTGAATAACATTAAAGTACGTAAGTTGCTTCTAACAGATGCCAATCTCGAGCTTCTAACTATCACTTGCTTTATTTCTCTCGACGACTTTATGTTCATGTGTTGTTATGGCTGTTGAAATACGTTCACATGTAAACTGTGGCTTCTTTAACGAGTTCAGCATCTGTCTTTTCTGCTGTGAACTGTGAAGAATAGATGAACAGAATAAAAGATGAAGATGAATAAAAAATACTCTTTATTTCATGAATCAAATGAAGAGTACATTCATCCTATAGCTTACTCTTCTCTACAACTCTCTTACACTATCTCTCTCTCTGTTATTCTCTCTTGTTTCACCATAATCGAAAAACAGAGCTCAAGGAAGAAGATGAACTACAAACTTAACAAATTTTGTTATATCTCTAAACATGAATAATATTAAAGAACGTGAGTTGCTTCTAACAAATCACAATTTCGAGCTTCTAACTTCACTTGCTTTATTTCTCCCGACGACTTTATGTTCATGTGTTGCTATGGCTATTGAAATACGTGCACATGTAAACCGTGGCTTCTTCAACAAGTTCAGCATCTTTCTTTACTGCTTTTAACTGTGAAGAACAAATGAACAAAACAAAAGATGAAGATGAATAAAAAATACTCTGTATTTTATGAATCAAATGAAGAGTACATTCATCCGACAGTTTGCTCTTCTCTACAACTCTCTTACACTATCTCGGTTATTCTCTCTTGTTTCACCATAATCGAAAAAACAGAGCTCAAAGAAGAATATGAACTATAAACTTAACAAATTCTACTATATCTCTAAACTTGAAGCACGTGAGTTGCTTCTAATAGATGTCAATCTCGAGCTTCTAACTTCACTTGCTTTATTTCTCTCGATGACTTTATGTTCATGTGTTGTTATGGCTGTTGAAATACATGCACATGTAAACTGTGACTTCTTCAACAAGTTCAACATCTTTATTTTCTGCTTTGAACTGTGAAGAACAGATGAACATAACAAAAGATGAAGATGAAAAAAAAATACTCTGTATTTCATGAATCAAATGAAGAGAATATTCATCCGACAGCTTGCTCTTCTCTATAACTCTCTTACACTATCTCTATTATAATCTCTTGTTTCACCATAATAAAAAAACAGACCTCAAGGAAGAATATGAACAACAAACTTAACAAATCTTGTTATATCTCAAAATCTGAATAATACTAAAAAACGTGAGTTGCTTCTAACATATGCCAATCTTGAGCTTCTACCTTCACTTGCTTTATTTCTCTCGACAACTTTATATTCATGTGTTGTTATGGCTGTTGAAATACGTGCACATGTAAACGGTGGCTTCTTCAACGAGTTTAGCATCTTTCTTTACTGCTTTTAAATGTGAAGAACGGATGAACAAAACAAAAGATGAAAATGAATGAAAAATATTATGTATTTCATGAATCAAATGAAGAGTACATTCATTCAACAGCTTTCTCTTCTCTAAAACTCTCTTATACTATCTCTGTTATTCTCTCTTGTTTCACCATAATCGAAAAATAGAGCTCAAGGAAGAAGATGAATTACAAACATAACAAATTCAATTATATCTCTAAACTTGAATAATATTCAAGCACGTGAATCGCTTCTAATAGATGCCAATCTCGAGCTTCTAACTTCACTAGCTTTATTTCTCTTGACGACTTTATTTTCATGTGTTGTTATGGCTGTTGAAATACGTCTGTGGCATCTTCAACGAGTTCAGCATCTTTCATTTCTGCTTTGAACTGTGAAAAATAGATGAATAGAACAAAAGATGAAGATGAATGAAAAAAACTCTATATTTATGAATCAAATGAAGAGTACATTCATTCGATAGCTTGCTCTTCTCTACAACTCTCTTACACTATCTTTCTATGTTATTCTCTCTTATTTCACCATAATCGAAAAATAAAGCTCCAAGAAGAAGATGAACTACAAACTTAACAAATTCAGTTACATCTCTAAACCTGAATAATATTAAAGCACATGAGTTGTTTCTAACAGATGTCAATCTTAAGCTTCTAACTTCACTTGCTTTATTTCTCTCGACAAATTTATATTCATGTGTTGTTATGGCTATTGAAATACGTGCACATGTAAACTGTGACTTCTTCAACGATTTCAGCACCTTCCTTTACTGCTTTTAACTATAAAGAACAGATGAACAGAACAAAAGATGAAGATAAATGAAAAATACTCTGTATTTTATGAATCAACTGAAGAGCGCATTCATCTGACAGTTTACTCTTCTCTACAACTCTCTTACACTATCTCTCTCTGTCATTCTCTCTAAGTTTCACCATAATCGAAAAACATAGCTCAATGAAGAAGATGAACAACAAACTTAACAAATTCTGTTATATCTCTAAACTTGAATAATATTAAAGCATGTGAGTTGCTTCTAACAAATGCTAATCTCGAGCTTCTAACTTCACTTGTTTTATTTCTCTCGACGACTTTATGTTCATGTGTCGTTATGACTGTTGAAATACGTGCACATGTAAACTGTGGCTTCTTCAACGAGTTCAGCATCTTTCTTTTCTACTTTAAACTGTGAAGAACAGATGAACAGATGAACAGAACAAAAGATGAAGATGAATAAAAAATACTCTGTATTTCATGAATCAACTGAAAAGTGTATTCATCCGACAGCTTGCTCTTCTCTACAACTTTCTTACACTATCTCTGTTATTCTCTCTTGTTTCACCATAATCGGAAAACAGAATTCAAGAAAGAAGATGAACTACAAACTTAACAAATTCAGTTATATCTCTAAACCTAAATAATATTAATACACGTGACTTACTTCTAACAAATGCCAATCTCGAGCTTCTAATTTCACTTACTTCTCTCGACGACTTTATGTTCATGTGTTGTTATGGCTGTTAAAATACGTTCACATGTAAACTGTGGCTTCTTTAACGAGTTCAGCATCTGTCTTTTCTACTGTGAACTGTGAAGAATAGATGAACAGAACAAAAGATGAAGATGAATAAAAAATTCTCTTTATTTCATGAATCAAATGAAGAGTACATTCATCCGATAGCTTACTCTTCTCTACAACTCTCTTACAATATCTCTCTCTTATTCTCTCTTGTTTCACGATAATCGAAAAACAGAGCTCAAGGAAGAAGATGAACTACAAACTTCACAAATTCAATTATATCTCTAAACTTGAATAATATTAATGCTCGTGAGTTGCTTCTAACAGATGCCAATCTGGAACTTCTAACTTCACTTGCTTTATTTCTCTGTATTTCAAAAGATGAAGATGAATGAAAAATACTCTGTATTTCATGAATTAAATGAAGTGTACATTCATCCGACCGCTTGCTTTTTTCTACAACTCTCTTACACTATCTCTCTCTGTTATTCTCTCTTGTTTCACCATAATCGAAAAGCATAGCTCAAGGAAGAAGATCAACTACAAACTTCACAAATTCAGTTATATCTCTAGATCTTAATAATATTAAAGCACATGAGTTGCTTCTAACATATGCCAATCTTGAATTTCTAACTTCACTTGCTTTATTTCTCTCGACGACTTTATGTTCATGTGTTGTTATGGCTATTGAAATACGTGCACATGTAAACTGTGGCTTTTTCAACGAGTTCAGCTTCTTTCTTTACTGCTTTTAACTATGAAGAACAGATGAACAGAACAAAAGATGAAGTTGAATGAAAAATACTCTGTATTTCATGAATCAAATGAAGAGTACATTCATCCGACAGCTTCCTCTTCTCTACAACTCTTTTACACTATCTCTGTTATTCTCTCTTATTTCACCATAATTGAAAACCAGAGCTCAAGGAAGAAGATGAACTACAAACTTAACAAATTCTATTATATCTCTAAACCTAAATAATATTAAAGCACGTGAGTTACTTCTAACAAATGCCAATATCAATCTTCTAACTTCACTTGCTTTATTTCTCTCGACGACTTTATGTTCATGTGTTGTTATGGCTGTTGAAATACGTGCACAAACAAACTGTGACTTCTTCAACGAGTTTATCATCTTTCATTTCTACTTTGAATTGTGAAGAACAAATGAACAGAACAAAAGATGAAGATGAATGAAAAATACTCTATATCTATGAATCAAATGAAAAATACATTCACCCGACAACTTGCTCTTCTCTACAATTCTCTTACACTATCTCTCTCTGTTATTCTCTCTTATTTCACCATAATCGAAAAACAGAGTTCAAGGAAAAAGATGAACTACAAACTTAACAAATTCAGTTATATCTCTAAACCTAAATAATATTAAAGCACGTGAGTTGCTTCTAACAAATGTTAATCTCGAGCTTCTAACTTCACTTGCTTTATTTCTCTCGACGACTTTATGTTCATGTGTTGTTATAGCTGTTGAAATACGTGCACATGTAAACTGTGATTTCTTCAACGAGTTTAGCATCTTCCTTTACTACTTTTAACTATGAAAAATAAGTGAACAGAACAAAAGATGAAAATGAATGACAAATACTCTGTATTTCATGAATCAAATGAAGAGTACATTCATCCGACAGCTTGCTCTTCATTACAGCTCTCTTACACTATCTCTCTCTGTTATTCTCTCTTGTTTCACCATAATCGAAAAACAGAGTTCAAGGAAAAAGATGAACTGCAAACATCACAAATTCAGTTATATCTCTAAACCTGAATAATATTAAAACACGTGAGTTGCTTCTAAAAGATGCCAATCTCGAGCTTCTAACTTCACTTACTTTATTTCTCTCGATGACTTTATGTTCATGTGTTGTTATAGCTGTTGAAATACGTGCACATGTAAACTGTGGCTTCTTCAACTAGTTCAGCATCTTTCTTTACTTCTTTTAACTGTGAAGAACAGATGAACAGAACAAAAGATGAAAACGAATGAAAAATACTCTTTATTTCATGAATAAAATGAAGAGTACATTCATCCGATAGCTTGCTTTCTCTACAACTCTCTTACATTATCTCTTTCTGTTATTCTTTCTTGTTTCACCATAATAAAAAAAACAGAGCTCAAGGAAGAAGATGAACTACAAACTTAACAAATTCAGTTATATCTCTAAACCTGAATAATAGTAAAGCACATGAGTAGCTTCTAACATATGCCAATCTCGAGCTTCTAACTTTACTTACTTTATTTCTCTCGATAACTTTATGTTGATGTGTTGTTATGGCTGTTGAAATACGTGCGCATGTAAACTATGGCTTCTTCAACGAGTTCAGCATCTTTCTTTTCTGCTTTGAACTATGAAGAATAGATGAACAAAACAAAAGATGAAGATGAATGAAAAATACTATGTATTTTATTAATCAAATGAAGAGTACATTCATCCGACAGCTTACTCTTCTCTACAACTCTCTTACACTATCTCTCTTTGTTATTCTCTCTTGTTTCACCATAATTGAAAAACAGAGCTCAGGGAAGAAGATGAACGACAAACTTAACAAATTCATTTATATCTCTAAACCTCAATAATATTATAGGATGTGAGTTGCTTTTAACATATGCCAATCTCGAGCTTTTAACTTCACTTGCTTTATTTCTTTCGTCGACTTTATGTTCATGTGTTGTTATGGCTGTTGAAATACATGCATATTTAAACTGTGGCTTCTTCAACGAGTTCAGCATCTTTATTTTCTGCTTTTAACTGTGAAGAATAGATAAACAGAACAAAAGATGAAGATGAATGAAAAATACTCTGTATTTCATTAATCAAATGAAAAGTACATTCATTCGACAGCTTACTTTTCTCTACAACTCTCTTACACTATCTCTCTCTGTTATTCTCTCTTGTTTCACCATAATCGAAAAACAGAGCTCAAGGAAGAAGATGAACGATAAACTTAACGAATTCATTTATATCTCTAAACCTGAATAATATTAAAGGACGTGAGTCGCTTCTAACAGATGCAAATCTCGAGCTTTTAACTTCACTTGCTTTATTTCTCTCTTCGACTTTATGTTCATGTGTTGTTATGGCTGTTGAAATACATGCACATGTAAACTGTGGCTTCTTCAATGAGTTCAACATCTTTCTTTACTGCTTTTAACTGTGAAGAATAGATGAACAGAACAAAAGATAAAGATGAATGAAAAATACCATGTATTTCATGAATCAAATGAAGAGTACATTCATTCGACAACTTGCTCTTCTCTACAACTCTCTTACACTATCTCTCTCTGTTATTCTCTCTAAGTTTCACCATAATCGAAAAACATAGCTCAATGAAGAAGATGAACTACAAACTTAACAAATTTTGTTATATCTCTAAACCTGAATAATATTAAAGCATGTGAGTTGCTTCTAACAAATGCTAATCTCGAGCTTCTAACTTCATTTGTTTTATTTCTCTCGACGACTTTATATTCATGTGTTGTTATGACTGTTGAAATACGTGTACATGTAAACTGTGGCTTCTTCAACGAGTTCAGCATCTTTCTTTTTTACTTTGAACTGTGAAGAACAAATGAACAGAACAAAAGATGAAGATGAATTAAAAATACTATGTATTTCATGAATCAAATGAAAAGTACATTTATCCGACAGCTTGCTCTTCTTTACAACTCTCTACACTATCTCTGTTATTCTCTTTTGTTTTACCATAATCAAAAAACAGAGCTCAAGGAAGAAGATGAACTACAAATTTAACAAATTTTGTTTATCTCTAAATCTGAATAATATTAAAGTACGTGAGTTGCTTCTAACATGTGTCAATCTCGAGCTTTTAACTTCACTTGTTTTATTTCTCTCGAAGACTTTATGCTGATGTGTTGTTATGGCTGTTGAAATACGTGCGCATGTAAATTATGACTTCTTCAACGAGTTTTGCATATTTCTTTACTACTTTTAACTGTGAAGAACAAATAAATAGGACAAAAGATGAAGATGAATGAAAAATACTCTGTATTTCATGAATCAAATGAAGAGTACATTCATCTGACAACTTGCTCTTCTCTACAACTCTCTTACACTATCTCTCTCTGTTATTCTCTCTTGTTTCACCATAATCGAAAAACGGAGCTCAAGGAAGAAAATAAACTACAAACTTAAAAATTCTGTTATATCTCTAAACCTGAATAATATTAAAGCACGTGAGTTGCTTCTAACAGATGTCAATCTCGAGCTTCTAACTTCACTTGTTTTATTTCTCTCAACGACTTTATGTTCATGTATTGTTATGGCTGTTAAAATACGTGCACATGTAAACTATGGCTTATTCAACGAGTTCAACATCTTTCTTTGCTGCTTTTAACTGTGAAGAACAATTGAACAAAACAAAATATGAAGATGAATGAAAAATACTATGTATTTCATGAATCAAATGAAGAGTACATTCATTCGACAGCTTGCTCTTCTCTACAACTCTCTTACACTATCTCTCTCTATTATTCTCTCTTGTTTCACCATATTCGAAAAACAAAGCTCAAGGAAGAAGATAAATTCCAAACTTAACAAATTCTGTTATATCTCTAAACCTGAATAATATTAAAGCACGTGAGTTGCTTATGCCAATCTCGATCTTCTAACTTCACTTGCTTTATTTCTCTCGATAACTTTATGTTCATGTGTTGTTATGACTGTTGAAATACGTGCACATGTAAACTGTGGCTTTTTCAACGAGTTTAGCATCTTTGTTTATTGCTTCAAGTTCAGCATCTTCAGCATTTTTCTTTATTGCCACAAATGTAGCATCAGCAACGCTTTGGTAAATATTATCGCATTTGAGCATATCTTTGATAATGCTTCATCCTCCAGTTACACCCAGATTTGAAGGCAGCGCCAATTTCTCCTTCCTCTTCTTTCTGTAGTTGCTTTGATTTCTCTAGCTGTGCGAAGGAGTCTGGAGGGACAAGTTTTATCAGAAATCCTCGGGGTTTTCCTTCTGATTGACAGTGAGAGCTTTTTGTTTATATTAACGGTTTTTTGTTTACGCTTGTTTTAGTGGTTTGTTGTTCTCTCTTGCTACATTTTTCCTTTTTCTGTTTACTGGCTAGTCTTGGAACCTCTTTATGGGAGTGCAGAAAGAAAGTAGTGCAGAAAGAACGTTATGTATTTGTGCTGATTTACTAAGTTCTTTCTTTGCTGCCACGATCTCCTTTGTCTTTGTTTTAAACTTCTCAATCTTCTGATCCTTAACAAGAACTATATGGGAGTGCAGAAAGAGAGTTATGTATTTTTATTGATTTACTGAGTTCCGATTTCAATGGCAAAGATTCCCAGCATGAGTTCACCCAAGAGATTGCGGCAGAAGCGACGCTCCAGATCTGGAGCGGTCGCTCTCCGAGAAATTCAGCGATATCAAAGTCTTGGAACCTGTTATACCAAGAGCTCTTCATTAGGACTGTGAGTATATGCAATTAGTTGCTTTTGAGTTAGATGTGTCTTACTAGAAAATCTTCATGCATCTGATTCTTTCAGGTGGTATTCCTGACTGAATTTTTTTTGTGTGATTGCAGGTAAGAGAAATTAGCAACACCATAAACAATGCTATTACTCAGTGGACATAGGAAACTCTATATGCTATTCAAGAGGTATCGCCTTCTGCTAGTTTCATTTGATACTCACTATGAAAAAAATTCAACAGTTTCTTTCTTTATTTCTTTATGCAGGCAGCAGGGCATTTTCTGGTGGAATTATTTGAAGACGCAATGCTTTGCGCTATGTGTGTCCGATTTAATTTCAAATTATGCTATGTGTGTTGGACTATGATTTGCTTCACCATAATATTATTTTGTTCTTTTCATCACAGTGAAGAAGGATTTTCAGATTGCTCAACGGCTTAGAGGCAGGGGCCCCTCATGTTGGTAATAAATGACAAAAGTGACAACATTGAGCATGTGGCACTCAAATTATGAGCAAAGTTTTAAAGTAATGTACATCAGTACCTACTTAGAACTAGAAAAAGGAAGGCAGAACAGATATTAGTATAGAGTAGAAGAAATTCACCAAACCATATGATAAAATTGCTTCAGCATAGGAAGATATAGCTAAAATACTAAATAATTAACACCAACTAAGGTTTTCAAATATATGATGCAGAGGAGAAGCAGATACAATTCACTCACAATAAAAGCAAGTGTAGTCTATATCATATTTTCAAAATGGTTATGTCAATATTATATTCAAAGCAGATATTATGACAATATAAGCCAAGCCACCTTAAGTACTTAATGTGAAAAAATATTCAAGATTATTTCGTAGCAGCATGAGATCCCTAACTAAGGACATCTTCCAAGCCCACACAACCAAAACAATGACACCAATCAAAAGACCAAGGTTTCCATCATGACCTGTGCTGAACATGTTCAGGATTAACCGTTAAAACTAGAAGTGATTTGATGCTGCTGAAATCTCATTCATTCCCTGTTCTATCTTAATGTTTTGTTTAAAGGTTGGAGTCTCCCAGTGTTAAACTCTTGGGTATAATGATTGTCATCTCTATTGGAATCTTATTAATGGGTATGTAATGGATTTTTAATTTGTTAGTTCTATTTATTTATGGATTCTGCCTTACCAGTATTTTACGTTAGAAGCTCAGATGCAGTAATCTTTTTAAGTTACTGCAGGAATGTACCAAAATTTATGAGTCAAGATGTCCTGGCCTTAATAATTTCTTCTGTAATTTTCTCTGGGCTTTCATGATTTTTCCTTTTTTGCCTTGGCTTTTTTTAATTTTCTGCTTCTCAGTTGCAAAGGAGACTGGGGTTTATTTTTGTTATGCTTGCTGCTGTTATGTCTCAATGAACCCCTACCCCACTAAGAATATCGAGAGAGCAATAAAAAATATCACCATCTGATTTTCCTTTTTCCCTTTCTTTTTTGTTGGGGAAAGGAAAAGAGAATAAGGGGAGGGGGTGGAAGAAGGGGAATACTAAGTTATCTAGAGATCTTATGTAAACACTGATTTATCCTTCTATGCAGGAGCCTGCAAATTAGCAGATGAGCCAAACGAATAGAATTAAGTTTGTATAGAATTCACTTTGTCACTAGTAACTATTTGGGAGGTGGGTTTTTAGAGTTTGATCTTAGACTTGTTTTCTGGCCTACTGAGGCTGTGCGCTGTAGTAGGAAATGTATTCTCCGCCAGGTGCCTCTTTTCTTGGGAAATCTAGAAGGTAATGCATGCTTTGATTTGCTGTTCGAAGTGCCAAAGGCATCCATTCAATGGAAACTATTGACTGTCCACATGTTTAGGTACTATCTCGATATAATTGCACTTTGATGGAAATATGAACAGAAGCTAAGATAGCCCTTGATTAACAAAGTTTGGTTGCAAATTCTGATTAAGATGAATTTTCGGCTTGTGAGGATTAAACTTCATGCTTATAAGAATCTAAAACCATCGAATCTTTACTGAAATATGGGAAAACTATTGGATCCATTATTTTGGTATTTCCGGTGCTCTAATCATCAGATCTCCATGCCTCTGCCAGTTAGCATTTCATGCCATTCATTTACCTGAGATCATGATCTATATTTTACCATGATGGGAATTAGTAGACTTTCGTGGAAGTGCCACAATATACGATAAATAGAATAAGTTATACAGCAGGAAACGCGTGCTTTATTTGATCTCTTTGTTGCAATCTCATCTAGGTCTCACGGTTCTTGGACTTGTCATAGCAAATTGGTCGATCTAATAGAATTAGTCTGCAGTGACGCTGCTCTTTCACAAATAAATTGAACTTGACATGGTAATTCATTACTCGTCATGAGATTGAACTTGCAAATGTGCTTGACGTGTCTGATCTCATTTAATTTTGCATTTGCATTTGCTTATTGATGCTGAAGGAAGGTTCATAGATATGATGTGGTAATTGTGAAACATGAGAGGTTTTCCACCGATATAAATGCAATGCTAATCAGTTTGAGATTTGGATGAGCCGCTTAGGCTTAGGGCCAACATGAGATGAGAAGATCGACTTATGCTTTGTACTTACCGATCTTTGTCATAGGTATGGAACTTCAGTTCTCCTTTGGAGTGCTTTTCGTTGAAATTTTTGCCCTTGAAGACGCTTCCTTTGGAATTTAGTCTTTTGGGCATCTGTCTTCAATGATACATAGACCAATGATCCTGAGACAGCTATTTGTAGTCCACTAAACTAGTTGGTGAAACTTTTATATCGTTCTAGATATTAGTAATGTTGGACATTTTTGCCTTCCTATGTTGTGGAAAGTCGAATTAAGTTGTACCATTGGATAGGCTTGCCAAGATATGGAGAAAGCAAAAAAGGCGACAACATCGTTCTAAACATCAGTCACAACTATTCTTGTCCAAATTCCTCTCCTTTCTGGGCTTGCAAGTTGCAATTATGAAACTAACGACATATCGACATCGCAAGTTTTGTGTTGGGGAAAGGCAGAGAAGTCAGCTTGAATGGAAAATAGGAAATCTACTCTTCCATACTGCAAGAATAGAAACGCATAGTACATTGCAGAGACCAAAAGGAGAAACATTTTATGCCTCCGGCGACGCCCCTTAACAGCGTCCCAACTAAATGACACCATTCAGATCAACTGCATCAAGAATCTGCTGAAATGAAGAAATATCCTGAATATAACATCCCAACCCATTATTCCTTCCTGAGAACTTCTGATAGTGTTGTAGTCTCCAGCAATCATCCAACGAGAATCAAGAACAGAATCTGACAATAACATTCAACTCGCTCCACAAAGAGGCGCTCTCATCACAAAAGTTCAGTGCATGCACAGAGTAGGAGAAGAATGACATTTTTTTTTTTATTGCTATGAGCATATTATGCATCAGAGAGACTAAATACAGGGAGAGCTTCAAAATAACCAGTTCCACAAAGCTGATAACTTGATGACTGTGGCAAGTAACTCCATCCAGAAAACCATCTATTTTGCATTCCCATCCGTAGTTGTTTCATGCCCTTTAGTATCAAGTAAAGCAAACAACGAAATGCAAGAAAGTACTCACAGGTTTTTAACTTCTACATGCCTACAGGGCTTGTTAATACCTCTTATATTCCCCACTAAGAACTGGACAACGACCATTAAGATATCTTAGACAAGAAAAACATAATCGATGATGAAACTGACATAAACTCCTTCAATTTTCTTTCTATTGTGATTTCAGAGCTGCCCACAAGATTTCTTTCATGAGGCATGCCCTGCAGATAAAGTGGCTACCTTAGAAATAACTGGTCAACAGCACAGTTTGCAGCTGATAATTTACACTCACCTCCAACAAAAAGAATGAAACAATCTTCAGAAAAGTTTGCAGCTGATAATTTACACTCACCTCCAACAAAAAGAATGAAACAATCTTCAGAAAGAACATCAAATTTTGTTCCTAGCTGCAACCTCGTCAGGAAACACTTCATCCTGGTGACAGTCAGAAGAATTTATAATATCAGAAGTGTTATTCGAGATTCCAAGCTCTGCTCCTGGATCCACATTTTCTAATCTAATAAAACCTAATCTAACATCAAATCCAGCACAAAGAGTTGCAGTATCCACTTTAAAACAGTGCTCTGTGGTCCATGCTTAGTCCAACATCTATAGCAACCGGAAATAGCTACTCCAGTTTTAGTCTTAAGTTCCATCGAACTTTCGTCAATCGAATCCAGGAAGGTGTAAACCATATACAGATCTTCAAGGATTGGACTGTTTGGAGGGTAGAAGTCTATTTAGACATAATCCTAAGCTGTTATATGCCAAGGTCCATTCTTCAACGTCCAATTAAAACATTTCATCATTTGGCAAACATATATACCATTTTCACACTGACACCTCAATTCTACCTTGCTGCTCCTAGAGCCTAGAAAATATTTCAAGTTTAATTAGCAAAATGCACCGAGATCCAGAATGGTATATATAAGAATAAATTTCATACTCAAGGACGCAAAAGCAAATTATAATCTTGCCATTGCAATAACCAATCAGAAAACAAATTCCCAATATTTTCTTATGGAGCCAACTTTGTGTCTAACATTGTTTACATTTTTTAACTTGACAGTCCATTTAACTTCATTTATTTTAATAAGAAGAATCACAAGGTAAATGGAAAGCCAGGCAGCTTCACATTATGATGAGTCTACATGAAACAGAGTTTCAACTTTTCAGATAGCTTGAAGGTCTTTTACATAGACGGTTTACCTTAAAATTCGATTGATGTTTCTTTATGTTCACATTATCCATTTTCATATTTGTCTTTGCTTATGAACAAGTTACTTTTCTCTACTTTTTTGGCCTGTTAGATAAAATTCCTCATGATCTAGTCTACATTCGAATTTAAAGGTGAAAAGGTTTGGATTTGTCTCTATGCAATTGTAGCCTTTTTCACTGATCAAGACTTGAAGGATCTTAGAAAGCATTTATACTCAGCAGCTGGATTATTTTGAATTGTCTTACAACAGACACGATCAGAAACAAATGTGAGTATAGGTTTTCACTTCATTGTCGTGTACTGATAAGCATTTTTTTTCCTGTTGCAATATTTATTAAATGACCTTGACAAAATTGTAGAGTGGTGAACACATTGAAAGATTATGCGACAAAGCTTTCATAAAAACCGTGGATCACTTGGGCACCATGCCTTATAAGGTCAACTGTCTCTTGGATGACAAGATTGAGGAGGCATTTGCAATTGAGCTCAGATTCTCGTGCTCGAGAGGTGTGCTATATAATTAGGCCGTCCTTTTTCTTATAGCATTAAGGATGGGAAGGGCTTGTACACCCTCTGATTTGCCATGTGCAGGGTCTAACAAATTGCAACTCAGTAGGAAAAATTAAGTTTTTGAAAATCTGACATTACTCCAGATAAACTCCATGTCGTGCCGGCTGGATTATTTTATATTGTAATAGAAGAGCAAAAGATATTTTAAACAGCAAAACATATCCTGCTTCAATGATAATATGGAATGAGGCACAGAGAATCACTATCTTTGGTACCATCAACTTTTTTTCTCACAGATAATGAATATAATTTTCAAACCTGTGTTTCTAGAGACTACGAATGTGTGAAATGTTTATAGAACATGGAGGCCTTTCTCAGCAGTCATTAGCAATAAGAACTCGAAGCACCACATGCGTATATCTTGCCAGGCATGCTTCCGTTCACAAGATTTGTGGTTGGTTTATTAAGACCAAAAGTTTGGAGTTGGCTCATGCTTAAGAACTTTCTTTCAGTTTCAAAAGCTAAAGACGTTGGAGATAGCAAGAATCTGCTATATTGCATGACAAATGCAGTATAAAATGTCGAAATGTCTGCAGGTAATGTATGACTCTTTTTCTAGTCTAGCTACCACTATGCATTGCACAGAACAAGATTGGACTAATAGATGTCAAAAGTTTGAGTCACAGAATAATATCAAATGCCACTACTGACATACTAGCATTTTTTCTTTCCGAAGGCATACATCCAAGAAATATATAGACTCCTGTATCATTTGCCAGGTAACTTTCGATAGAATATGTACTAATCATCCTAGTTTTGAAAAGACCCGATGCTGACAGTGGAACCTAATGCAGGAGACTGCATTCGGCAACACATTTTCCACGATCCTCCCTAGCCGACACCTTTAAATTCACGAGTACTTCAGCCAACAAAAAAGCAGGTCAGCACACTCGACTTGAATGCTCCAGATTGCCATACATAGCATTTACATCATGTTTTCATACCCTATGATTGTATCATATGTCGTGCAGTCAAACAAGCTCCTAATGCAAGCCACACTTTTCCTAACCAGAAAACGTGCAAACTTTTCCTAAGCGGAAAAACGTGCCTCCCCATTTCAGTTTCAACTCACACGTTCGGGTTCTCTTGTTGATAGATCTACATCTCCAAACCCTTCTAATGCCAAAGACAAGTAAGCATCAATGAACTTCAGTGTGGCTTAGCTTTTAAACTTTATATTTTGACATGTCTTGAGGACATGATCCTTTATGACCGATTCTCTTATATGCCCAAATGAACATCCAGTTCCCATCAGAACCCCGAAGATCCACTTCAATGTCTATTCAGGTTGTGGAATCAAAGAACCGATATCGAGCTATATTCCAGCAAAAACAAACATCTCCTCAAGGCCTTGCTTGGCACGCGGAAGTCGAGAAAGGACAGCTAGTAATACAAGTTCTTGGACGGGAACTAAGAAGAACAAGGGACAAAGGAAACCGGATAGATCATATCTCAGTTTTTTTGCATCATAAAGTGTACCTCAATAGGTTGAAGATCACTGGAAATACATTGATTATGTTCGCCTAACTAAAAAAGTTTTAGATCAGAGAGCTGCAAAATGAACTTGGCACTAGAACACTCAACATAAAAACAATAGCTCAACTGTACAGATTTCATGCGATAGACATGAGACTTTTGTGCACTCCATCCAGACTCTGAGAGTAGCAATATAGTTGATTAAGCAATGGACATGGTTCAAAATCCAAGATCAAAACTAGGACACTCAACCTTCACTTTCAGGGGATCCCTATCTCCTTCGGGGGTTATAGTTTCATTATTAGCATTGCCGTGAAAACCGCATGAAAGAGATACTTCAGAAAGAAGATTGCTGCTGCAGCATTTGGGGTCAGCTTGTACATGAGAAGGCTGCAAACGTTAATTGCAGCAGATGTACAAGCTAGTCCTACAAAGCTCAGTGAAATTGAGAATTCAGCAGGTTAAAGAACTAGACTTTAGACTGGGATGTATTAGAGAATTAGATAAATCTCTACATCTAGTCAGTTGCTATCTGATACTAATTTTAATTCAGCTTGTCTGGTAGTTCGGACCAAAAAGTTTCAACAAACATCAAAACTCATTAAGTTCTAATGGAATTTCAAGATGCTTAGAGTCACAACCTTGCCACAGACAGGTCAAAATAGAG
This sequence comes from Eucalyptus leucophloia subsp. euroa, assembly GCA_017140325.1. Classification (NCBI taxonomy): domain Eukaryota; kingdom Viridiplantae; phylum Streptophyta; class Magnoliopsida; order Myrtales; family Myrtaceae; genus Eucalyptus; species Eucalyptus leucophloia. The sequence goes on along the minus strand of CM029476.1, from coordinate 10,618,678 downwards.
CTCAAAGAATTGATTACTGTAAAACAGAGGAGGACAAGTAACTATGAAATACCCGTGAGTTGCCAATTGCAAATTGCAATGCCCCTCGTATTGTGATTCATTGAAACTGAGATATTGAGGCTGATGATGTTTTACAATGTCAGCTGAGAAAACTTATATTGCAAGAAAGTTAACACTAACATTCAAAGAATGCTGAAGGTAGTGAAATCGCACTAAAACCAACCTTAGACTTCATGAGACCAGGTAACTCTTCATTGTCAGTAGTAATGGTTAGATTTCCAGTGTCCAACATCCTCACTGAAGCTAGTTCAGTTAGCGGGCGCTCTGTCTTTTGAGCACCATCACAAAACTTATTTGAATGCTGCTCCTTCATTAGTGAAGCAAAACTTCCCTTCCTCTCATATGACTTCCGCAATAGCAACTTGATCTAATGGTTTTCGGAGGACGGATGATATTTGATAGGCTGCATCGATTGGATTACAAGAGCTCATTTGCAAGCTGGAGTAAGTAATACAACATAGGTTCCTCCAATAAACATGGGAGTTAACTTTGGAGGAAATGCAAAATAAAGTGTGTGATGAAAAACAATAAAACCAATCCCAAATTTAATTGCATGACATTCTCTTTCTAGAGCAGGTCCATGGAACAATCATCCATTTTGCGGTCTTTACAAAGCTTACTGTAAATTACTTGATGCACCTGAATAAGATAAATTTATTTTTATTGTGCCTAAATCCAACTTCACTGTGGAAAGATAGTAACATCAAAAGGCAGAAGACAATCCTCATAAAGAGAAATTTCTCCATAGATGCACTATCGCATAGAGGCTTGGTCTAGGGAACTCTCCTGACGTGATCTGTGCTTTTTCACACTAGATATTTCGCTGGATGAACCTTCCCTGAAGTTTTGTCTGCAGGTTTATGCCAGAGTACTGTAATATCCAGAGATAAGGAGTTAGGAATCAAATAACTGAGGCACATAGAATTAATATTTATGCAGCAGAATTGATGCCTCATTCCCATCCATCTTTGAGAGGTATCTATATTGGGTGTATAATACCCTCATATAAGTGCCCCTACTTGGTTAGGGAGTTAGCAACTCGCTCTTAACATGTTCTTTCAACATATTCATTGACAACTCCATCTTAATACCCAAAGAGCCACTTAAATAACCGCTGCAGTCCTTCACTAGGACATAGCTAGACAAACAGGATGCATCAAGGAAAACTACAAGTGAATACAATAAATTTATTGAAACATCTGAATAGCATTGGATAAATTGATAACGCTGCAAACCTTCTCGGATTGGTTGATTGATCAAATTTAGCACCACCCATCTGCCCATGGTCTGTCTTCATTTCTCCAGCAGCGACGTGGTTCATGATCATTCAAACCTATCAGCACCCTTTCTTTTACTACATGCTCCCCCATATCAACCAAGCGAGAATCAAATACCAGCAATTTTTCAGTTCCCAACACTTCATCTTTCCTGAGAAATTTATTCACCAAGACTTTCCTGCTAGGGTGACGGGTCCAGTCCATGACACTAGCATCATACGGCGTGACCTGAATTATCCAAGGGGAAGAAAACAATGAGCAGAAAAGTAATTCCAGGACCTATAAATAAGGGGTGCAAAAGGCTTTTTAACTTCTTTGGGTAGTGAAATGCACTTGAATTATTGTGATACTTGGGCACATAATGAACCACCATCCAAAAACAGAAGTGATTCATGTTGGATCAGCAAACAAGTAACTGTAGTTACAAAGCATTTCTTCCACCTGTGGAGAGAATATCTACCTGTAGACTTCCCATTACTCCATTCTTTTCTTCTTGGGGGTGCTTTTCTTGCGTCGGTGGATGTAGAATATGCATTATCAATGCCACACGCAACTTTCCAAGTACTGATTCCTTTCCTCTTCTTCGCAATGCCTCTTCTTTGCAACTCGCAGGCCTATATGTTCACAGCTTGTTAACGCATCAGAAGTGAATTCTCAAGTCATTCTCTGTCATAATCTCCACTGATCATAGTCTGAGCAGTGCAATACCAATGGCCGAGTCTGTTGTTTCGTCTGTGGGGCAGACAATAGGAAAGCTGCTCATCAACGAGGCCAAATTCTTGTGGGGCGTGGAGGGCAAGGTCAAGGACCTGCAAAAGGAGCTGAAGCTGATCCAGTGCTTGCTGAGAGATGCGGACGCGAAACAAGAGCATGACCAAGCTGTTCGAGAATGCGTCGCGCAACTCCGAGACATTGCCTATGATGCTGAGGACGTCATCGAGCAATACATCCTCAGAGTCGCGCCGAAGAAGGGACAAAACATCATCAAAGCGTATGCTTGCTTCATGGCGAAGTGCACGTGCGTGCGAGCTCATGTGGTGGGGATAAAGATTGATGGCTTAAGATCCAGCATCTCCAATCTTAGGACGAGTATGCGGGATTATGGCATACAACCTCTGAATGAGGGCAAGCACAAGCACGCGAGAGCTTCGACGCGGAAACTGACTTATGCCCATTTCGAGGAGGAGGATTTTGTCGGAAGGGAAGATAGTATCAAGGTGTTGGTGAACGAGCTGTTGAAGGATGATGAACAACACAGAGTTATTTCCATTTGTGGAATGGGTGGTTTGGGTAAGACCACGCTCGCTAAGCAAGTCTTTGCTCACGACAAAGTGAAGAACCATTTCAATAGTTTTGCTTGGGCTTGCATATCTCAAGAATATAACATAGAAAATATCTTGGTAGAAATTCTTGTTCAATTGATCCCTGATCGAAGAAAGGAAATTAAGGAGATGATAATTCCCCAATTGTTTGAAACTCTATACAAGATCCAAAAAGAGAAGAGATATCTCGTGGTTCTTGATGATATTTGGACCATCGGAGCGTGGGATGGTCTTCGAGCCGCATTCCCTATCAAAGACACAAGAAGCAAGCTATTGATAACAACCCGCAATAAAGAAGTAGCAGAGTATATCGATCCTCATTGTTTTCTCCATGAACCTCAGTGTTTATCGCACGAGGAGAGCTGGGTTCTGCTAAAGAAAAGGGCATTCCCTAAAATGAAAGGTAAGACTTCACTAAAGTTATTAACCTAACATATAGTGGCGGCTTCAAAGGATTATGTTGCCTTCTCAATTCTAATTTATGGCACTTCTATAATTATTGTCGGATTAGCTGTTGAACTTTCTTCTATTGGACTTGTAGTTGGTCAAGGTATTGTTGCGGGTCAAGTTGTAGAAGGTATTGCAAGACAATCAGAGATGGAGGGACAAATACCAGGTACTTCATTGCTCAATTTGGCCTTTCAGAAGCTTTAGCAATTATTGAATCGATAGTTATAGTGGAGTTCAAATGATCAATATATCAAGTATTAGGCACCATAATTTCAATATTTGAGGAATCAGATGCACCTATTGTTTCTCAATACCTGACAGTTGTACCTCTAAGCCAACATCCAAAACTTTGCTTTTTCCTGTCCTTCGATGAGGATAAATATCCAAAAAGCTTTCATTTGGCCATCATAATAAGCAATTTTGATAGGATTTATGAAATAATGTGAAGCCTAGCTATCTTACTTCTTCCATTGGCTTCATTTCAGGTCCAACTTTTCTTGCATTTGTGAATAATTGGCTTAAAAATAAGACTTGGGATTGTTATGAAAATCATGAATCTTTATGCGACAAAATAGAGCAGCAACATGAAGATTTCACTAGAATTTCGAGGGAGATCAGTAGCACACTCAAGTCACAGGAGATTTATCCCCGCATTGCTTTCATTTTTCTTCATTGAGTAGGATTATTGTTGTTATACATTTGCTCAAGTCAATTAATTCAAGCAGCATATAACAAAGACAATACATTCCATTAGTTAATTTAGTGTTCTTGATTTTTCAGGCATAGATGGAGGCATATATAGGAGCTTTGTTGGGGTCTCCATAGTTTTTCCCCATATAAAAACATAAATGAACCACAGAACATAAGGAACTACAACATCTAACTCATATATCAAAAAGCAAATATTTGTCCTTGAAGTTATCTTCTTATGACAGTTGCATCTTTTTGTTACTATAGAGTTCCAATTTATTAATTGATATTGTGTAGAAATCACTGAAGACATGAGGAAGTTAGGAGATGAACTCCTTAAGAAGTGTGGGGGATTACCTTTGGCTGTTATTGTGCTTGGTGGACTTTTGGTGGTCAACAAGTGGGAGACGGTTTATAGAAACATCAATTTGCATTTTAGTGATAAGAGTGATGTATTAAAAGTGCTGGCCTTAAGCTATGATGATCTACCATGGCATCTAAAGCCATGCTTCCTCTATTTGGGTAGCTTTCCGGAGGATGTAGAAATCCCTGTAAAGAGAGTCCTTCGCATGTGGATTGCTGAAGGCTTTGTGCTGCTCGATTCATCTGATGAAGAGAGAGAAACTACAATGGAAAATGTAGCGGAGCAATATTTAATGGAGTTGGTTAAGAGGGGATTGGTCCAAGTACGACTCAACTTGATTGGAAATATCAAAACCTGTTGCCTCCATGACCTGATGCGAGACTTATGTGTCTTCAAGGCTAGGCAGGAGAAGTTTCTAAGCTTTCATAACATTCAACAGGACAATGAAAGGGAGGGTAGTTCTTCTTCAATGGCAACAGAAGTTGAGTCAACTTGCAAGACACGGAGGCTTTCTCTTTATATGCGCGAGATTGGTGAAGGAAAGGTGACTCCGAGGGTGGAACAAATAAGTACTATGCCACACATTCGAACTCTTATCTTCTTCCTGTCTGGGAAATCTACTCAATGGATGTGGCAGCAATTTCAACCTATTTTCATCAACTGTAAGTTTCTCAGAGTTTTGAAGCTGGACGATCTTGATGGGATGAAAGGAAAATTACCTAAATCAATGGGAGACCTAGTCCATTTAAAATTCTTAAGTTTAGCAGGTAGTGAGTTTAATGGCTTGCCACAATCTATGGGGAACCTTGTTTGTATGGAATTCTTGGACCTGCTTATGTATACTATGGTTTCCATGCCAAATGTGTTGTGGAAGATGAGAAGGTTGAGGCATCTCATTCTTCCCATCGATTTTGAAGTCAAGGAGGATCTCCATGGGCACCGGATACAGTTGGACACTTTAAAGAATCTACGAACATTGAGAAACTTTAGCCCGAATAAATGTGATGTGAATGATGTATGCAAGCTTACAAATCTGCAAAAATTGGCTGTCTTTGAGTGGTATGGTTCTGTCGAGCTGAGGATATTTCCGCAACTTGTTAAATTCAAGTTGAAACACCTTCGAACCTCGTCTTTTTATCTTGGAGGTTATGATCATTTATGGACTGAAGGTGAATTAAATAAAATGTCAAATTATGACCATTCCTGTAAGCTATCCTTAGTTGGGAAAATAGAGAAGTTACCGGAACATAAGAGTCTACCCCAGCAATTGAGGAAGCTGGTCTTACTATATTCTCAACTCGAAGAAGATCCAATGCCAATATTGGAGAAATTGCCTCACTTGGTTGTTCTCATGTTGGGACTTTGTGCTTTCAATGGAAAAGAAATGGTTTGCTCTACAGTAGGCTTTCCTCAACTCAAGCATTTACTTTTTTGTGGATTAGATGATTTGGAGGAGTGGAGGGCCGCCGAAGGAGCTGTGCCTCATCTTTCTCGATTAGGGATGTTTGAGTGTCCCAAATTGAGGGTGGTACCTTCACATGTCTCTACATACGACGGTACTGACGAAATATGGAAGGAGGTCCATAAGTACGGCGTGTGAGAGAGGGATAATGATGTGGGTGGCCAAGTGTGGCCCCGGCTGTCCGGCGAGAGGAGGGAGGGGCAGCGTGAGCTTGTGGGTTGTTAGTCGATGGGCCCCCACAATGAATAAATATCTAATCTCATATATCATGAATGAAAATAGAGTATTGTATTATGGCATATTCCTCTGACAAATTAGTTTCCATGTCGTAACTTTTCTGTGATCATAAATCGTCATTTGTTTTACTTTTTCCCTCTCATCCTTGAGGACTTCCAATATGGATGACAATGTTGTCGAGAGAATTATGCGACTTGCTCATGGATGATGCAAGTTATCGGAGGAGGAGGAGGAGGAGGAGTGAATTCGTTGCTTCTATAAAAGACGCTGGATGGGGGAGGCATCTGAAGAAATAAGAGTCATCGCTTGTGGTGGCGTTGGAAGATGTCATCTTGAAAGCTGCATCGGAGAGGAGAGAAGATCCGATCATTTCCATAGTGCTGTTAGATGTTTGACGAAATGCAGACATGGAGTAGAACATTATTCTGAAACGGGGGTGTTGCTTTTGGCTTGCACAATTGATTTCTTTGTATATAGATGAACGATGACGAGAAATACAACGGTGCATTTTGCATGTCCCAGTCTCCTACGTTTTTGTTTTTATCAGTATCCCTGTCTCCTACATGTAAAGGCTGCAAGATATAATTTAAAGATTCTTTTTGAACAACGGCGATGAAATTGCTGGATGTAGCAAGAAAGCATATGACTAAATGCCAATTAGTGACGCACGGCAAATGTTGCTCTGCTTCTGCGACCAAGAACTTGCGGCATCTATAAAGGAGGTGAATATTATGAGAGGATATTGGCCTTTTCTACCTGAATATTAAGTTAAAAAAGATCATATCCTCTCCAACATCAGATCAAATATTATGATTGCTTATCTTCTTCTGGAATCACAGACTGATGTTATACTCACACTTACCGCATCTATGTGTCATCTGGGCCCTGCTGTGGCTCTGCCGAGTTCAAACTTGGTAAGGTGTGCTCAGTACAAAAATCACGTGCTTGAAGAAGTGCTTTGCAGTGTGTGGAAGAATCTATCCAGTTAAAAGCTGTATTGTGGAGCCAGAACAATTACATATGTTATTAGTTGGAATGCAGCAACATCCCCAGTGGCAGATTAAGAGCTGGAGAAATCTGCATCTTCAAAGGAAAGTCATTCCCTGCGACTAATCAATCAGACATTGAGTTATGCAGGAGAGCTGGAGCGGATTGTTTAGGACCTGCCACCATGCGTGGTGGTCTCTACCGGTATTTGTACACTTCAAAGATTGGTTATTTTGTACTGATGGCTCATCCCTTTTGCCCATTTTGAAAAATTTGATATTTACTTTTAGTATTCATACCCATTTCGTTGTTGAATACAATTTTGTATTTCATCAGCAGGACATTCTCCTCGTCTTACCTACTTGGAAGAACCAAAAACCGAAATCAGCGTTGGCAAATGGAGATGGAAACTTTGAGAATGTACACGTCGCTCTTAATCAATCTAATCCTATGAATAGGCCTAGATACAATCAGGTTTATATTAGAATGGAACCTATGCACATTTGGCGACATCAATTGTCTTCATTGGTCAAAGAGTTGCAAAGCATTGACGTAAGAAGGCCAACTGGGGTTGCTCGTGTCCAGTTCGATTTTTAGTCCAGTAGGTTGAAATATTCACTGGCTGCGGGCTTGTGCCCACTCTTGACTGTTGGTTTCCCGAAGAGACGGCATGGGAAAATCATATCAGAGATTTCTTTTCCCCTCCAGATTGAGCTCTATGAACATGTGATCTCGCTTTCTACATTTGCTGCATAAAGCTCTCAAGACTGAGCAGAATGAATGAAACTGGGGTTTGCAATTTGGTAGAGTCTTGCGTGATCCACGATGCACCCCTTCGCATGGTGAAATCGTCTCTAAATGCTGTTCCTCTGTAATAACTGATGTTCCTCCTGCTGGTAAAGAACAATGAAAATCATCATTAACTTGCTTTATTGATACTTCTGGCGGATCAGGAAAGAACAAGAGGAAGAATTTAATGGGTGGGTATCCAACAATGGTCCACCTCTTCTCAATCATGGTGTTATGATGATCTGACTCCTTGCTGTTGGGATGCGACAATCATTGACGGATCTCATCACAGTATACAATGATGTAATAACGAAGGTCTGACAAGGAATTCCCAACCACCCAAATGTTTCTAATTTCTTAGGATTTACTTTCTTGTTCATTCCATTATTTTTCACATTATCTCTTGTTTCTTTGCAAGTAGGCCCTTCTGCTCCACAGTGCACGTTCCATCCTTACTATGTAGTCTTACTCAATCTTGAAGGTAACAATATTAATGAAAAGTTGACAAGTGCAAAGATTTTGCCACCTCACTTTGAATTTTGGGTTTACAGGATCTTCTGCAAAACAGCATTTCATTTGGATTTGCATGCACAGTGGACCACCAGCGAAACCTGTATAGAAGATGCACGACATAAGTTAGAGTTGGTTTATGGGAGAAAGATTAAATGTCATTCAGTTGCTGAATTGAATGTGGAAGCCTCACATCACCTGATGGAAGATCAAGATGCCTTTGAGCAAGATTTTTTTCAACTGAAGCCTTATCATACAAATGCATGGTAACATTTGTCCTGGCGTTGCTTAAAATTGTTTGTTCATACTCATGGGCACGTGCAATTGCATATGCTATAAGGCATTAGACCTGAATTGCTAGATTATGAGAGAGAGTTCCCATCCTTATTGCTTTATTGACCATTTTGCACTCATCATTTTTATGTAAACTTACTTGAGAATTCTTCTGGTTGAGCAGCGGCTGTATTCCTCAAGAGTACCCTCTTTTGGGTCTCAACTTGTCGAGACTCCTTTTGCAGAATGGAATAGCTGAGTTCCATACCGAACTTGAATTGCTTTCATATGCCACCCTAGAGAATCCTTGCATCAAGCATGCTGTTGAGTTGGAGCAATTTTTCATGGAAGGGGGATTTCTTTCTCCGTTGGAATGCAGGAACATCCTGAGTGGGAGATTAAGAGTGGGTTTGCATATTTCCAGAAGGCAAAGGAATCTGCACCTTTGAAGGAAATTCCATCCGTGCAGCTTACCAATCAGACTTTGAGTTACGCAAGAGAGTTGGAGCGGATTGTTTAGGACCTTCTGCCGTGCACGGTGGTTTGCACTGGTATTTGCAGACTTCAGAGATTGGTTATATTGTGCTAATGGCATCCTACCTTTTGCCCATTTCGAGAGACTTGATATTCTTTTTAATGTCTGTAAATTTATTTGATCATTATGATGGAATTTATCTCAACGATCATGTTAGTACCTATGTAGCACCGACCACCAGGCCGCGATACGACCGCGACCACGACGACAAGCAGTGCGTACATGTCATTTCTTAAAAATAGAGAATTTACACGTTAAACACGTTATATATTAAATATATTTTTATATATAAATACATATAAAAATAGCCTAGAATTAATTTACACAAAAAACATTAAATAATATCATTCATTATTTTAATTTGTTACAATAATACATATAACTTAGAGGAAAAAAACATTGTTTAAAGAAAAATACTGAAATGATATTTTTAAATGTATTTATTTATCATATATAGCATTTTTTTATTACTTCTTTCATAGTAAAAGACTTTTAAAAAAACTAAAACAATTCTAAAAAAAGAAACTGAAAAAAAAAATCCCGATGCGTGTATATTTATAAATTTTATTACTTCTTTTATTACTTCTTTTGTGTATATTTATATTTTGACCCGCTTAAGTATTAGAAATTTTTAAATTGACCCTACGCGGTTCGAATCGCGTGTCGGAATCCTGGACTCGCGTGTCGGAAGCGTGTCGGAGAGAGTTGACCACGTGTCGGATTTTCGACACTTCCGTTGACCGCGTGTCCGAACGTGTCGGACGCTCGGAGCGTGTCGGACACGTGTCGGAGCTCGGACACGACACGGCAGCTCCGGAGAGTGTCCGTCTTACATAGGTTAGTACTCATATCCATGTCATTTTTTTCGAACATGTTTTTGTATTTGGTCAGTAGGATATTATCCTTGTCTTGCCTGCTTGGAAGAAGCAGATATTGAAATCGGTGTTGTCACATGGAGATGGACAACTTGGAGAATGCGCGTCACTCTTAATCGAAACCTATGAGTAGACCAGGATACAATTAGGTTTAACTTGTTGTTATAGTAGAATTGAATCTATGCACAGTTGCTGATATCAATTGCATAGGCCAACTAGGGTTGCTTGTGTCCAGCTCAATTGAACTTTTAAGTTCAGTGGGTTGAAGTAGTTGTTGCTCCAGCTGCGGGCTTCTGCATACTCTTGATTGTTGGTGCATAGGATGTGTTTGATTTCAGGACCACCCGTGTGTTTGCCGATAGAGCCACAATCTCATGCTAACGACAAGCCTTTCAGGCACCACTTTCTCGGAACAGTATCTAAATGAGCAGTAGAATGATGTAATGAATGTTCAGGCGGATATGTCGGGGCATGTATCTGGTCAGTCGGGTGCTCAGTTGCATGGGGTGTCCCAGCAAAATGGCAACGTCATCCCAAATATGGTAGCTGCAGGCAGCGGCGCTTCTCATGCTGCGTTTGGCGTGGACATGGATACTCTCGGAGCTCGGCACTATATGCAAGAGAAGATGTAATTTAGTTTAGAGCACTTGTTCTTGTGCTTTTAACCTCCTGGGTTCCACTGGTCCTTGTTTGCTGATTGAACTTTTTACTGTCCCTTTTAAGCTTTTTTCTCTTAGCACAGCAGCATCAGCAGCCAATTGATGATTCTCAAATACATAAGCTGAAGGATATTGCTCAACGCCTGGAAGACGGTCTCTTTAAATCTTCTCACTCAAAGGTCCCATTTCTCATCATTTCTCTCCTCTTCTTCTTTGTAGAAGTACAAGAAGCGGCTTATGATTGCCCTTTATTGAGTTTTTTTTTAGTGTTTTACATTTTACATTTGCGAAAGCCAATAATCTGTTCATTTCTCTTGCCTGGTTTCACCTATTTTTTCTCGTTATTATCAGTATTTCCTTTCTTTTTGGTAAATAGTACTTGACATTCTTTTGCTACTTGAAAATTACAATCATGTAGGATGAGTATATGAATTTAGGCACATTGGAGTCCCGGTTGCATAGTTTGATCAAGCGTCCACCTCCTAATAATCAAAATCCAGTCAATCCTAATGCAATGATGGTGATGATTCCAACCCTTGGATTGTCGCATAACGGGAGTTCGACCATGATGGCGACATCTTCAGTGGATGCCCCTATGAGTTATATGGCTGGGAGTAGCAGCATGCAGCCAACAAATGCAAACACAGGAAGCCTTATGCCAAGCCTTATGCCAAACAGAATTTATCCAAAGGCATGTGCTCTCTATAATTTCTTGTTATGGTTGTCTGCGCCGGTGCCTGGTGGTATTGGGTGTGGTTTGTTCACTGTGAATAGAGTTTTAATGTATGTGGCACAAGCTCAGGCATGTGTAGCGAGTTTGAATGATTACAGGAAGAGTGAGAGCTTTTGTAGATTGATGTGATGAATGTACAGGCAGATACGTCAGGGCATGTATGTAGTCAATCGGGCACTCAGTTGCCTGGGGTGTCCCAGCAAAGTGGCAATGTTGTCCTGAATTTAGTGGCTGCAGGCAGTGGTGTCCCTCATTCTGGGTTGAGTGTGGACATGGATCTTCTTAGAGCTCGAACTATATGCAAGAGAAGATGTAATCTAATCTAGAGCACTTCTTCTTGTACTTTAACCTCCACAGTTCCATTGAGTCCTTGTTTGCTGATTGAACTTTTTTTACTGTCCCTTTTCAGCTTTGTTCTCTTAGCACAGCGGCATCTGCAGCCAATGAATGACTCTCAAATGCAGAAGCTGAAGGAGATTGTTAAACGCCTGGAAGAAGGTCTCTTTAAATCTTCTCGCTCAAAGGTCTTCCCATTCCTCATCATTTCTCTCCTCTTCTTCTTTGTAAAAGTACAAGAAGCAGCTTATGATTGCCACTTATTGGTTTTTTATTTTTTTATTGTTACACATTTTACATTTGCGAAAGCCAATTATTTGTTCAGTTCACTTGCCTGATTTCACCTATTTTTTCTCGTCATTATCAGTATTTCCTTTCGTTTCTTTATTTTTTATTTTTTGGTGAATAGCACTTGACATTCTTTTGCTAATTTAAAATTACAATTATGTAGGATGAGTACGTGAATTTAGGCACATTGGAGTCCCGTTTGCATAGTTTGATCAAGCGTCGTTCTCCTAATAATCGAAATCCAGTCAATCCTAATTCAACCATAACAATGATTCCACTTGCTGGATTATCGCATAATGGGAATTCGACCATGATGGCGACACCTTCAATGGATGCACCTATGAGTAATATGGCTGGCAGTAGCGGCATGCAACCAATGAATGCAAATGTGGGAAGCCCTACGTCAAGTGGTGTCATGCCAACACAGGAAGCCTTATCGGAAGCCTTATGTCAACTTGAATTGTAAATGAACATTTTCATTCAGATGTAGGCCTTATGCAGGATGTTTTGTTATGTTTTGAAAGTTGGGGTATAATTTGAACGATTTTTTTTCCTGTTTCCCAGTATATCAATGAAGATATAAACACCCACGCACTTTCATTTAGAAAAAACTACATAGGCTTCAAACAGAATTTACTGGCCCTGATGATTAAACATTCACTTGGAACTTAGACAATAAAAAGATGAGAATGCAAAACGGTAGGGGATTCATTCACATTTCAGAAAATGTTACGGCTAGAAAATTCAACTTGTCATTTCCTATGATTGAACAAAAAGAAGCACAACATACCTAACCTGTGGACTTAGCATGTAAGAATGAATCGCATGAAGTACCCCAGCTACTAAAGATTTTTCTAGTGATCAAACATACTTGCTTTCAGAGTAAATCCAGCATTAGATAAATCGCCATCTCTGCACATGATGCTGCATTTCCCATGACGTCACCTGGAATTCTGGCTACTTTTATTCCATTTTTGGTGGCAACATCGATATCAACACCTTCATGAAGATGTAAATGTTGGGTACTAAATTCAGTTAAAAGCTAAAAGAACATAGTGATAATATTGACAAATAAACCTAAATCCCCTGCCCGACATACACAAGCAAGCAGGGGTAGACACCATTTAGACCGACACCAAATTGTAGTATAAGCTTCAATTGTTTCACTCAAGCTATAGTATCTGACTCGAGGCGCTTGTTCTTCACCATCTCCTATAACATGATGCACATCATCAGGGGCTACCTAATTGACCTACAAAAATGGAAAATGGATGAATGGATGATCTTCAAGGTGCAGGTAGAGACAAATTTGGAAACATATGAAACAGTAAGTCCTTACCCTGCCCATCAATTGAAGCACACTAATTAACAAGCATATATTTACATTTAAACATAAGACCAAACCGAATGTGCAAAGTTGAAGATGCTCTTTTATTGCTAGTTTGTTATTTATCCAAAGGCATGTGCTAGCGACAATCGGATCGTTTCAGCAAGTTTAAATAGGACCCCCAACGAGAGCAGATTGGTTTTTAATTCAGCCTAGTAAAAAATTTCATCACCTACATCAGTGTCTCAAAGTATGCAATTCTACTATGTTACAATGATCAAAGGCAGAAATGGGATATTACTTCCAATGCAGTAGGTAGTTGAAATCTGGCTCTACCGATGGATGCGAAAATAATTGGATGGCATTGAGACCTCAAAGTTGATGCAATCAAAATCCCTTCATACCACTCAAAACACATCCAGCTAACTCCATCAACCACTTCCAAATGAAGAAAGAGCAACATTAGGTATTTCCCTCCACTTCCTTTGAGCTTGTGAAGCTGTAACTCCTGCTACAGAGATGAGGAGAGAGAAGGCAGGGACGTTGACATTCTTGCAACTGGGGATAGGTGAGGTAGAGAATGAAACGGAGTTTGCGGCCTCCAATCTACACCTTCCTTTCCTCCTCAATAATTGCTGCAGATGGGATTTGTTGAATCACATCATAGTTTTTCCACAGTGGTCTGCCAGGTTTGCACAGACCCTGTCACTGAGCACAACTCTTCCTTTGGAAAAGTATTCTATCTGATGAATTAATCATCTATGAATCATTTCACTCGTTACACCACGTGACAAAAATGATGTGACATATTTCATTGGTATGAATCCTATCTTATTCGACTGTCACTTGAATGTAATGAAAAATCCCACAACTCATCACGACATCAGGTGCATATTCATGCTATGGCATTGGAGAAAAAACGTATTCTCATCGTCCTCCAACTCACATTGAAACCTTTCTTTGCGAATTTGAAGTTTTTTTGACCGGAGCTCAATAGGTAGGATTATAGCATCAGGACGATTGATCAACTTTAACACCATCCACCCTAACACCCCCCCCCCGGCCTGTCCTCAGTTCTCCAGCAGTGCGATGTGGTTCACGATCATTCAAACCCAGCAGCACTTTTTCTTCTACTGCGTGTTCCCCAATATCAACTTAGTAAGAATTGAATACCAGTGATTTTCCAGTTCCCAGCACTTCGGCTTTCCTAAGATATTTATTTGCCAAGACTTTCCTACTAGCATCATACAGTGGGACCTGAATGATCCAAGGGGATATAATAATGAGCAGAAAAGTTATTCCAGGACCTATAAAGAAGGGGTGCTTAGGGCCTTATAACTTTTTTGCGTAGTGATATGCACTTAGTGTGATGCTTGGGTCACATAATGAACCATTATCTGAAAAACAAATAAGTGGTTCATGTTGGATCAGCAAACAAAGTAGCCAGCCCAGTTTAATCTAAAGAACAGTGGCTTAAGGATGAAAACATCCTTAAAAGTGCTTCGGAATGACCTGCCTCCCTAGGGATCCGCGAACTTCAAGCTGCAAAAAACCATCATGGTATTTCTTGGCCTTTTGAGTTACTTGTGTGGTGTACAAAACCTGCCGTTCTACATGACAGGGAAGTGTCAATCTCCAAGTAGGACATGCTCAGTTAAACTAACACAAAAATAAAGGAAGGACACCGCCCACAAAAGAACATTCACATTCTCATGTGTGTCAGAAACGACTGAAGAAAAATAATGAATCTGTTATTGTATTCGTTATTTCCATAACCTCAAGCTAAAAGGAGGCAGTAAATCCACGGCAATATCAAGAACATAGTCAGCTGGTTAATGAAAACTTCATTAGAAAATTTATTGGCAAGTAGAACGAACAACTTGCTAAGTAATGAAAACTTCATAAGAAAATGTAAGCATAAAGGAATATCCTGAGGAATCCATGTAACTCGGTTCATTGCCCTCCTCTTTTGCATGAAGTTCTCGTACTTATGAGTCATTCTTAAGTACCTAGAGCACAGTGCTAGAGCTAGGAAAATCTCAAGAACGTAACCGGTCAAGGTGAATTATGGATTTTTCAAATGAATGGACACACTCAGACCTTCTGTGAAGCACAAAGCTGAAAACTCAATAGATAGTTTTGTATTTTCGGTGAAGCTTTTATCTATTATGAAACAAAATCCAACCTGTTACTCCTGATATTCTGGCATCTAATATATTCACCTTTGCCCCATTCTGAGGCATCTGGCCATTTTTTTTTTCCTTCTGAAAGAGTACTATTGAATACATGTTCAGTGCATCACAAACAGAATCGGGTCATTATTGTAGATCATGCAAAACATGAAGAGAAGGGAATCATGCTCCTCAACAGAAAAGAAAGAGATAACATGGATAAAAATGATGACTTTTCAATTGTCGACTCTCTTTATCTGGTCAATGAAGAAAGTATTAACTTCAAATAAAAACAACGAATTGATTCATGGCATCTGCAAGTTCAAGGCCTTGCGGAAATCATCCCACATCTCATGAACATCCCTTGGACTTGCATCCTTAAAGCTCTGAATCACAATGTGTTTGCAATATCATTCTGGTGAGTATGGAGTATCACCCAATTACATCAATTGCAGAACAGCTGAATGATAGGGTCCATGGGATATAAACAATGAGGGAGAAATGTTAATAATCTATTGGAATTTTAAGACTTTAGGTTAGGAGGCAAGGTATATTACCTTCATACAAAGACTAAACATGTAAAATAAACACTTTATAGAACACTAGGAAATGAATCGAATTGAACTGTATTCCAGGTACCTTTTAAAGCAGATTTAACATTAATAACATTATGCTGCTGCTTTTGCATATTAATTTTTGAAGAGAATTGAAACTGTTTCCACACGCATTTAGATCCCTCAAAAATTCATCGTTTGCTTCACTGTTGCCACGTTCAACCAAATGACCAAGAAATTCCATCATCTCCCCAGGGCTTACTTCTTCAGCTTTGTTCAGGAACCTGCCATCTAAATGTTTCCAGCTCATATCAACAAGAAAACCTCGTAAAAGACCCAAATAAGTTTTCAATCATCTGAGCCATATTTATCCTGACAAAAATTTTTCACTAATCTGCTGAGAAAGGTATACGTCATGAAGAGGAAAACCAACTGATAAAGGAAGGAAGAGCTGAAATTTAATCCAGCAACAACATAGCTGGTATTATCTAAGGGTAAAAATCAGGAGGAGATGAAGACTGTAGAGCTTGACCTGCCTAGTCATAGATCTACTGCTCGTACAACTTAAGAAGCCATCATGACATTTCTTCGACTTTTGAGTTAATTGAGTTGTATACAAGGCGTATCAATCTACATCAAAAGGAATATCATGTCAACTGCAGTGCCGAGACAACAATAACACTCTCGAATATAACTGCATAGAGAACATTGAGACCATTTTTCTAAGGGAAGTTTGGATATATGCTAAAAAGCTCCAATGATTTTCAAGAGAAGCCACGAAAATATATGAAACCACCTTGATTGAGAAGAATTGATATACGAAGCATCAGAGCTGAGAGAATCTTTATTGATCTTGAAAAGACTCTGTATGTAATATAAAGATGTGCAGAAACTGTATCCCAAGGAAAATCAAGAACGATTCACAATCCAGGAGATACATCAAGAGAAAGACACGGCCTGGCATGGGCATAGATGAGTCAGCAAAAGTCCAAACTCACCTGTCATGCTTGATGTCCTTGAGTTCGGACTTGCCTGCAATATGCCATACCTGTTCATTTCACAGACTAGCCGATCAAACCGAATCACGTCCGAGCCCAATCGAAGGTGACTAAATTCGCCGGATCGAGTTGAGCTGGACATGAACGGCAGAGGAGATCGGTAGCGAGAGAGAGGAAGCCGTCACGGTCGACCTTGCGATTCTGCTTCAGGTGCTTCGTGAAGGTGACGTTCCATTTCGTCGGACCCTCGTCCATGGCGGTGGTTTCTGCATTCGGGGAGGAGGAAGAAGAAGCAGAAGAAGTTTTCTAGGGATTTCGAGAGCTGCAAAAGTAAGTAATGGCGGGAAACGAGCGAAACGAGCGTAAGTGCGGCAAGACAGTCCCCGAGCATTTTGAGGTTTTTTGGTTGAGTCATTGAATTCATTATTATGTGCCAAGCAGGAATTATCGATTGCTTTTTATTTTTTTTTCATCTCTAGACATTCGATGCAGGATTTCTTCTTTCCCACGGTTCTCACGGGCATGTTCGGTTTTTCTCTAATTTTGTTTTTTCATCAAAGTATGTTCCGTACAAAAGTCTTCGTTCAGGCGATTCTATTTCACTACGGCTGAGGCAGCAAGAGAATGGGTGATTTGAAGCGTGTGGTTAGAAAGCGAGATGAGGATAGTTTGGTTGCGCCTCAACTATTTGTCAAAATGCCTATCATTAGAATCTGGCTTTGATTTCTAAATTGAATGTGGAGAGTGCACATAATAATCATTATGTTTATCATTTTTCTATTTTTTTCTATTCTCGGAAATAGATTTGGAATAAAAATTCGTTCGCACAATTTCATTTTTCTAATTTTGAAATAAATTTTTAATCTAGAAATAGGTTTTGAAATAAAAATGAGAAGTAAAAAAAAAAGTTACTTTTCTATTTTTAGAACAAAAGTAAAAAATAAAAACTTTTCTTATCACTGTCATTTAACTAACTAGTTGCTCACTTGTTATCAACCACCGTCTGTCTGCCGCCATTTGCTAGCTTGCCTCTCATCATCACTCGAGAGATAAAATGTTTATGTTATTATTAAAACGAATTTTATTCCGATAATAGAAATTTTATATAGTTATTAAACTTGTATTTTTGCTTGAAAAACTCATATGGAGAATAGAAATAAAAAAAAATTATTTTTGGTTAGAAATTGATTTCTTGAACATAATGGTTATCATATTTGACATGCTGCTATCGCAACATGGAGCTTTGACTTCCTAATTACGTGGATGGAGGTATAAATGGTTTGTCAGAAAAGTGAATCATTTTCAACTCTCGACCCAAACCCATTCCAACCCACTGCGTCTAATGGACCTATCTTTTATTATTATTATTATTTTTGGTGATGGTAAGAATCTAACGACCTATTTTATTTGTAACTCCTTTAAGTGAAAATATACTTTTGTTATTCATTATATATATTTATGAATCGTATAAAATAGAGTTAATGCTACAAAAAAACTCCAAATTGATATTTGATGACAAATTTACCCAAAATTAATTTATTGACTACAAAAAGCCTCAAATTGGTAGACATTATTAATCATCAATGATTAAATGACATTAATTGATAGGAAGTTAACTATTTAACAAAAGTCAATAAGTGACATTTTAATGGTATTTTAAATTTCAGTGGTATAGAGTGCTTAAATGTAAAAAACTGGCCCATTTGAAAGAATATAGTATACACATTAGATGTGATGGGCGCTACCAGCAATGCTACAAGGAAAATTTCTTGCTGCGCTTGCTCCCCTTCTACACTCTCTGATGCACCCATTATTTAACAATTCTTTCTTCTTTCCTCCAAATACCCTCATCTTAAATCAAAATTTAGCTACATAAAAAGACATTTAAATCGGGATAAATTATGCTATGTTCCTTTCTCTCAATAGCATCCAAACGATATTATAACTCAATGTCTCTATTTCGTTGCCTTATTTTCTCCCAAATTATTTATATAATCTCTATTCCTTTATAATTAATCACCTCTATCAATATATAGCATAATCTATCTAGTCTTGTTTCCATTCAGCAGAAGAACATGACATCTTATTGGGGAGGACTCTCTAATAATGAAGTTTTGTTAGTCAAGCTTCTAAGGAGTCCTCGTCAAATTCGCAGCATGATTTAATTGTTATTTCTTGTGAAACCTCATCTTTTATAGGATGTTATATTGAATTTGCTAGTGAATTCGTGGGATGACAGAGAGATGCAAAGGCATCAAACTTACCTATTCATGGGATAATTAATGGTTTGCAACTTGTGTCTATGCTTGGTCATGTATCATGTTTAGTATTGCAAGCTCTTTCTCAATAACGATCGAGTAATTTTTTATGTTATATTTTAGCGATGTTATGGACCTTATAAAGCCAGTCCCCCCTTCTATTATGGAACTAATGTTGACTTCTTGTAAGTTTAAGTATTGCCACGTTTCTTGTGAAGAACTGTTTGGTGCTAAAAGAAATATTATTTAAAGTAAAAATCAATAGATGATTGTGTCCGGCTGTAGGATTTTGGTCAGTTTGAATGATAAAATGATGGATGATTCTATAAAAGAATGCAGGGAATAAATATTTTACTTTTAATTGAATCTTTCAACAAAGTGGACTAGTAATTTCTGTTGAAAAAAAAAAAAATAAAAAAAAAGTATGGCTCCAATCTAGCTCATGCACCTTTCTAGCCTTTCTGGCGAATTGATGTTTTAAGGCTTCAAATTGGTTTGTCGTAGTCATTTGGATTATGTGTCGGCTGAAAGGATCAATTAGCTTAAATTACAGAGCACAAATACCAATTTGGTCAAAATTCAATTTCAAGTACACAAATACCAATTTGGCCAAAAAGGAGAGGAGGGGAGGGGATTCAAGATTTCTGTGGGCTTTTGCGGCCCAGTCAGCAAATTGAACATTAAATTTTAGGGACCAACTTTTATTTTCCCTCTCATCCTTGGGGGCTTCAAAGGCGGAACCTCTCTTATTCCGCTCGCCGGAGAGAGAGCTCGTGACTTGCTCGTAGAAGATGCAAAATTCTTGCGGGTTGCGAGGGGACAAGTGAAGGGCATGCGAGAGGAGGCGACGGTGAATCCGATGCTTTTCTCGGAGGACGCTGATGCGAGACGAGTTGCAATGAGCGTCACTGCTCATGGGGTTGGAGACATCGTCGTCAAAGTCGGTGCGGAACCGAAGAAGAGGGGAAGATCCGAGCATTTTCAAGTGGTGGCCAGGTGCTTGACAAAATGCCCACGTGGGGAGTTGAAACGGTGTTCGGGCGCATGAAATGGAAGCGACAGGTTGCTCTCGTTTTTGTGGTTTAGTTCTTGCATTGTGATGAACGATGAAAATGAAGAAAACCGCGATTAAGAAAAAGACCAATAGGTGTATCCACTATACATTAATCGAAGGGACAAGCAATATGGAGAAAAACGACAAAGCAACGTCGAGGCACCTCCTCAGGTTTCTTCTCATAATTTCTTCAGCTCTCGTGCTTTGGTCTTTCTTTACAATTTTTCGTGCAGTTGTCCATCAAAGGGACCCAAAAAGACAAAAGAAGAAAACAATAAACCAAAAGGGACAAAGCAATTGGTGGTCAGAAACGCGAAGCCATGAACCAACCTCTCTCGTTTTCCGCCGTTCTTTGTAGTATTCCTGTAATACATTCTCCGCTCCAACTGCTCATTTCTTCTTTTGAGTTGAAAGTTTCTCTTTACTATTGACTACCCTCTCATGTGCGTTGGTCTTTTTAAACATTTTCTTTTCTTGCAGTTGTCCGGGCGAAGGTGTTTGCTGCAGAAGTTGTCTGAATCTTGAAGTGAGGAGGTTTTCCTTTTTCAAAAAATTTTAATCATTTTGATGATGAGTCGCCATTAATTTTTCAGCATGCTAGAACTGCAATAACGAATATTAACAAAATATATGATGCTAAGTGATTGCTATTAGTATTAGCCCATGGGAAACGAATGTTTTGATGGCACATAAAACAAAATTGTATCATTACCTGTATGTCATTGTCCATAAATAGTTAGCGGTAGAGAGCGATGATGATGATAATGGTGAGGATGAAGATGATGATCTCATTGACCTCATCCCAGTATTATTCTTGAACAATAATCATTCTGCATTATAGTTTCCGGTTGCTCCTAGAAACAAGTTCTGGCTCAATCATAAGATCGGTAGCTGATCATAAGGAGAGATCTACTTCAGTGGACAGCTCGCTGACTAATTCTTGATTTTTGTTTTATCCATTCTGCTTTTTAGTTTGATTTTGTTCAAACGAACACCAAAGTCGCCATTAAGCTTGTGAGTGGCTCTTCTCCCTGTTAAATTGATTGTTTTGTTTTTCTAGCTTGTGCCTATTTTAGTTAAATTTTAGTATTGCTGTGTCAATGGATCGGTGTTTTGTTGATTTAGAATTTTGATGTTTTATCTTTATGTTCTCTCAGGCAACATGGATTGTGCTTTGTTCCGTTTCTTTCTTGGGTTGTGCCACTGGCATAGATATTGATAGTTTCACTTGTTTCCAGCAAGCCAGCGGTGGTAACTTCTTTATTTCAAAAATGCTTGCGAGTATATGTTTAATGCTGTGATGCGCAATTGATGTCGTGCTTCTGCTATAATACGATTGTATGCCCAAGTAAATGCCCCTTCATCCCTTGTTGAGTATCGACTTTTTGCCTGAAAGATTACTTATAAGAAGAAAGATCAATTTTTCGCTTGAGACATGTATGTTTTGACTGAGCGAGATCAATGAGGGGGTTGCTAGGGAAACAACTGAGGCAACTATAGTATTCTCTTTTGATGACGTGAAGAAGCTCTGTTTACAATTACGTAGGGACTAGTGAGCGACTTTACTGGTGGGATAGACAGAGAGAGAGAGAGAGTGAGGCAATTGTAGTATTCTCTTTTGATGACGTGGAGAAGCTCTGTTTACCAATTACATGGACTAGTGAGCGACCTTGGGAGAGAGAGAGAGAGCAATTGCAATAGACCTTGTGGTCATGCTACAAGTGCTTTGTGAAGTCTTCACAGCTTCCAATGCCGTGCATTTGGGATTTGAATATTTAGGGATCTCGAAAGCTTTATAAGTTATGGCAGAAGCTAAATTATGAAATGTGAGGTGTGTGGTTAGACCTAAAATCCTCTTGACCTGGGCTAAAAGTTTTGGGACAACTATTATGTCCGTAACAAAATTTCCACACACTTCGAAGATAATAATGTGATAGAGTTCTTCCACATGTCAATCACTCAACGGTAAATGTGTACTTTAATTCTCATACTAATAATGGATCTAATAGAAGTCCAAACCTTCTTTTTGTTTCTTTTAGTACATATTTTGAACTTACGAAAAGCATGCCTTCTTTATTAATAGGATAACACAACACGTATAAAACACACATTCAGATAAAGTAATTCAATTTTCTTCTTATTTTGTATCTATTTTTTTTTTCATGTTATTATATGTGCAAGAACATCAGGTTTATGCAAAACTGACCTAATATAGCTAAGTAATTTCGATTTCTTTTCAATCATTAGAGGTTTTATTTTTGAATGTAGATATTTGTAATCGAAATTTTTACATGCTTATTAGATGGGCGTAATATAATATGTGCAGTTTGCTCAATTAAAACATATTTGAGGCAAACTTATGATGACAAATTATTGTTCCAATTTTTTTGCCCATACTTTTAAGACAATCTCATCATGAGCAAGCTTTTGACAATTTTTTCCCTAATAACAACACATTTAAGGAGCCAGAACCCGGGGACTTCTTTTCCTTCTGGTTTGCAGGTTGAAGGTGCAATTTTCTTTTATAAATAAAAATTGGAGCTTGTGCTTGTAGCTCCAAGAGTTGGCAAGCTTCGAGACCCAATAAGCCTCAAGTCTCGTGTGGGGTGATTTTCTTGCGCATCCGTAAATGTAGAATATGCATTGTCAGGGCAATATGCAACTTTTTAAGTGCTTATTCCTCCTCTCTTCTTAGCAACTTGATTTTTCTTCTTTTCTTCTTTTTTCTCCCCCTTGGAACCAAACTAATTAAATGATGAAAAAGAAGAGAGATTTTCATTAATCAAAATTGAACCTTAAAAAAAAATGATTATTTTCCCTTTGTACAATTGAACGGAAAAGATCGAAAAATCCTACTTCACGCATTGGTAAATTGATAAACTTTTTTAATTGAGCCAATTCAGTCCTAAATCTTTTAATATTAGTACCATTTCGGTCAATCCGGCCAATTTGCCGTGACAGCGTGGACGTCGGCGGTGGCCGGATGCTGCCGACGCGCAATTTTAATGAATTTTTTTTATTATTTTTCGATTTTTTTATTTATTTTTTTATTAATTTTTTTCTTTTCTTTTTTATTTTCTGCCTTCTTCTTCACGAGTGGCGGCGAGCCTCCGTGAGCTGTTGCCGGGCGCACCGGGCGAGGCCCTACTTTTGCCGCGCCGGCGAGGGTTGCGGCCTCGCCCGGCCTCTCCCAGCCGTCGGCGAGGCGTCCGCCGGATCTCTGGCGAGGCGCCCGCTTCGCGGGCCGCTCGAGGGCGGAGCGAGGGCCACGAAGCCCTCGCCAGCCGCGCCGAGGGTCGGCTCGCTCGGCCTCGACCAGGCCGCGGCGGCGGCTTAGCCCCCGGTCTGGGCGAGGCCGGCCTCGCCGCGGCCTTGGTCGAGGCGAGCGGGCCGCGACCCTCGCCGGGTACCGCGAGGCTTCGGGCGCCCCTCGCTCCGCCCGCCTCGCGAGATCCGGTAAAGAAGCAACCTACGCCGCGGCGCCGTGGCTGCGGCCCTCGCCCGATGGCCGCATGAGCCTCACCGGAGGCTCGCCCAAAGCCACCCGAAAGAAGGCGTAAAAGAAAAAAGAAAAATTAATAAAAATCAATAAAAATCAATAAAAAATTCGAAAAATAATAAAATATTAAAATTACTACCACGTCAACGTCCGCCCAATCGCAGTGTCGTCCACGTTATACCTTAGCCGCCAAAATTGGCCGGATGGACCTAATTGGTACTAATATTAAAAGTTTTAGGACAGATTGATCCACCGAAAGTTTAGATCGGAGTGTATCAATCTGATAGGTTTAGGACTTTTTTATTACTTTCCCGGAATTGAACCGAAAATGCATGAAATTTCGGTTCGGTTTTGACATTCATGTCTCTACTTCAATTGCAGGACCCTACTTCCTCACTCACAAGTCCTCACTCCAACTCCGATTGATTCACTTTTCTCACCATGACATTTAAAGATAAGGAAGCATCGTCGGTCCCACTTTCGTCCTCTTTTGTTTCGTACTCGACAGTTCTCCAATCCTTCAATTTGTCTCCCGTTATCAAAGCTTTGAATTTTTGCAGCATCTGGATGTGAATTTCCTCCAATTTTTCCCCTCTTCCCGTCCTTGAGAGATTCTCGAGAGTGATGTGAAACGTCGTCTGCTTTTGCTTGTTTTGTTGATGCTCTCTATAATCTCTTGTGATGGCTGGGTCACATTGGTGTCTGGCATATAGGGGTGTAGTTTGTTCGCTGTGAAAAGAGTTTTTAAATGTATGTCGCACCGGCTTAGGCATGCGTTGACCCTTTGCGAGTTTGAATGATTACAGAAAGAGCGAGCGAGAGCTTTTTGTAGACTGACGAAATGAATGTACAGGTGAATATGTCAGGGCATGAATCTAGACAATCGGGTGCCCAGTTGTCTGGGGTGTCCCAGCAAAATGCAATGTCATCGCGAATATGGTAACTATAGGCAGTGGTGCCCCTCATGCTTTTATTACGGCGTGGACATGGATACGGTCGGAGCTTGGCACTATATGCAAGAGAAGATGTAATTTAGCCTACGGCACTTGTTGTGCTTTAACCTCCACAGTTTCATTTGGTCCTTGTTCGCCGATTGAACTTTTCACTGTCCCTTTCAGCTTTGTTCTCTTAGCACAGTAGCATCTGTAGCCAATTAATGTTTCTCAAATGCAGAAGCTGAAGGATACTGTTAGACGCCTAGAAGAAGGTCTCTTTAAATCTTCTCACACAAAGGTCTTCCCATCTTCATCATTTCTCTCCTTTCTTTTGTAAAATTACAAAAAGCGATTGATGATTGCCCTTTATGGGTTTAGTGTTCTACATTTTATATTTGCAAAAGCCAGTACTCCGTTCATTTCTCTTGCCCGGTTTCACCTGCTTTTTCTCGTTATTATCAGTAATTTCCTTTCTTTTGGTAAATGGTACTTGAGATTCTTTTGCTACTTGAAAATTACAATTATGTAGGATGAGTATATGAATTTAGGCACATTGGAGTCCCAGTCGCATAGTTTGATTAAGCGTCCATCGCCTAATAATCCAAATCCAGTCAATCCTGATGCAATGATAATAATGATTCCAACCCCTGGATTGTCGCATAATGGGAGTTCGACCATGATGGCAACATCTTTAGTGGATGCCCCTATTAGTTATATGGCTGGGGGTAGCAACATGCAGCCAATGAATGAAAACACAAGAAGCCTTATGTCGAGCCTTATGCCTAACAGAATGTATCCAAAGGCATGTGCTCTCTATAATTTCTTGTTATGGTCATCTGCACTGGTGCTTGGTGGTATGGGGTGTGGTTTGTTCACTGTGAATAGAGTTTTTATATATGTAGCACAAGCTCAGGCATGTGTAGACCCCCTGTGAGTTTGACTGATAAGAGTGAGAGCTTTTGTAGATTGATGCAATGAATGTGCAGGTGGATGCGTCGGGGCACTTATCTAGTCAATCAGGCACTAAGTTGCCTGGGGTGTCCCAGCAAAGTGGTAATGTTGTCCTGAATTTAGTAGCTGCAGGCAGTGGTGCCTCTCATGCTGTGTTGAGCGTGGACACGGATCCTCTTAGAGCTCAGAACTATATGCAAGACAAGATGTAATCTAATCTAGAGGACTTGTTCTTGTGCTTTAACCTCCACAGTTCCATTGGTCCTTATTTGCTGATTGAACTTTTCACTGTCCCTTTTCAGCTTTGTTCTCCT